>CM068963.1:99598344-99616885 GCA_035128595.1 Eptatretus atami
GCTTTTGCAAGAACTTTTTTAAACTTTTTATTTTTTTATTAATTAATTCATTATTATCATCCGTAATTTGAAGGGGATTTTCGTAAAACCACCTTCTACAACTACGTTGAGTCAGGACTTGACAGCATGGATCGTCACCACCGCAGGTGAGAACATCACCGCCGCAGGTAATTTTTTAAATACTAATTTATTTTATTTCTCAGCCTGGCAATATCTCAGGCAAATTTTGAGCAAGGAAGCTGATATTGGGACTTGATAGTGACCAAGTGATTTGTGTATAAAGGGTACTTTTCGGTTTATTGATTCATCAATTAATCGATTAATTAATCATTTTTCGATTAATTACTTAATTTTCAAAAAGCTACAGATTTGGATGAAACAGTTGTGGTTTTGATATGCTATTCAGCAATTGATTGAGAAATTAATTATTTTACGATTATTATTTATTTATTTATTTAAATTTTGCAATTAATTAAACTAATAAATCAATTATTGTACACCGCTCCCTCCCAATTCCGACTCCATGTTGCTGCAAGGTGGCATCTCCGGGTGCCGAAGGTCCCCGGCTGTGGCGTGCTGGAGGATTGTTTTTATTTTTTATTTTTTGTATACCTTGTCGAGGCTCGTATGAGAGCCAACACACAATGCACAGCAAGGGGGGCATGAGACAAGAGGGGCGGGTGGGAAGGACAAAACAGTGGGGAACAGAGACATTAGGAGTTCTGTGGAAGGGAGAGGGATGGGGCGGGGAACACGGAGACATTACAAGATGGACATTACAGGGACTTTCAGGAAGGAAAGCAGGGAATTGAAGGAGGTGGCTTGGGTGGATTATCGGGGGTAGAAAGATTGAGGATTTGGATGGGGGTGGTGTGGTGGATAAGAGGTGGTGGTGAACAGCTGTTTTGAAGATCGGAGGAGGAGGAGTGGATTGAAGAGAGTGTGGGAGTTTGTTCCAGAAGCAGGAAAAAAGAGGAATGAAAGAGTGAAGGTGAGCAGTGATTCGTGATTTTGGTAGTTTTTACCAGAAGAGGGTTTTTGGCGGACCTTGAGCCCCTGCAGAAATGTGTGGGGTCAATCTCAGAGAGAGAGAGCAGGGGGGGGCGAGGCTGAGAGGAGACGGTATAAGACAGAAAGACCACCGACCAGCCTGTGGTGAGAGAGTGAGAGGCCAAAGACTCAGCCTCATCGTGGGAGATGCCAATGATCCGAAATGCCTTGGTTGCCATAGCGTGAAGCCGAGAAAGGTGAGAGGCAGGAGAGCCAGCCCAGAGGAGAGAGCAGTACTCCATCAGGCTGCGACGAAAGCTTTGTAAGTGGTCAGGAGCTCAGGTGGCCGAAGAAGGACGTTGCATGATGGAGGATTCCCAGTTGGTGACTGGCTTTGAGGCGAGGTTTGAAATGTGGCTTTCCCAGGAAAGGTCATGGCAGATATGAGACCAGAAGCTTGAAGGAAAGGACTTCTTCCAGAGGATTGTTGAGAAAGTGGATGGGGGGGGGTTCTAAACGTCCTTTCGGAGAGACAGTGAGAGTGTGAGATTTGTCCGGATTGAAAGACATGTTCCACCTGTTGGACACGTTTGTGATTTTACCCAGATCTGCAGTGAGCGAAGAAGCTGCTGCATGCCGGTGTGAGGGAGGACAGATGGTAGAGCAGAGGGTGGAGTCATCAGCAAAGAGATAAAGAGGATTTTCCAGAGAGTCGGATAGATCATTGATGAAAACCAGAAAAAGAACAGGGCCAGAACGCTACTTGAGAACTCCATTCTGGACAAGAAGAGGGATGAAAGAACTGCATTTAGGGCCACACGGTGACTGCGACAGGAGAGGAAGTCTGCGAGCCATGAGTGGAGATGGCCTTGGATACCATAGGAAGAGAGTTTGGTGAGCAGGGCAGGTGCCAGACCATGCCAAAAGCACGCGATATATCTAGGGATATGGCTCTGATTTCATGTCCGGCATTGAGGACCTCCATCTATTGCTGGAGAGCAGAAGCAGCATATCCACGGTCGAGTGACCTGGCTTGAAACCAAATTGAAGATCGAAATCAAGCCATTGGAGAAGAGGAAGGATTTTATGTCTGAAGCGATGATGGATTGCATAACCTTCATGATGATTGGCAGAAGGCTGATTGGTCTGTAGTTGCACGGATCTGTTTTTGTACCTTTTGTATGCAGGGCAGTAATGTTTGCTGATTTCCAAGCAGATGGCAGATGACCTTGAGCAAATGAGAGGGTGAGTAGAACAGAGAGAGGGTGAGCAAGAGCAAAGAGCAGTGTTTAGGACACGTGGGCTCATGCCGGCTGGACCGGTTGCAGAATCTGAGTTGAGGTTTGACAGCAAGCTCTCCACCTTGTCAGGAGAAAATAACACGAGTCCATGGACAGTTTGGTGCAACTGGGTAAGGTGGGTAGAGAAAGCAATGGGTTTTGGACACAAGATTTAGCTGCAAACACCGAGATTAGGCATTCAGCCTTTTCACGTGCAGTATCAGCAGTGGCCATTGAGGTAGGAGGGATGGAGGGGGAACAAACACCAGAAACAGATTTGATTAGAGCCACCAGGATTTTGAGGAGGGAGAGGGTTTGAACGTTCGACTTGAGCTTAGAAAGATGTTGTTTTCTGGCTCTCCTGAGGGTAGACACACACTTGTTCCGAGCTTTATGGAAGGAACTGAGATTACCCCCAGTTGGGTTTGCTTTCCATGAGGAAAAGCAAAGTTTCAGGCCAACTGCCTCACCACAAGCTTCAGTGAACCAAGAGCGGGAGGAAGGTAGGACAACTGAAGATGACAGGGATAAATCTGTGCATGAGGGAGAGTAAGTTTCTTTGAAGAATTCCATGATGAGTTGATGTTGGAGAAAGTAGCGATAGGAGACCAGTCTATAAGTTTGATCGCTGCTTGGGACCCTGCCAGTCGGCTTGAGTGAAACGCCAGACTCGATGGCCTGAGTTGGTTCTCTGATAATAGTCCAGAGATGTCCACATTGACAAGGATGTGGTCAGAAGAACCGATTGGAGCGGAGGAAAGAGCAGATATTGTCAGGGAAATTTGTCAAAATCAGATCCAGAAGAGATGGAGTACCATTGGTTGAGATCCGGGTCGGAAGTTGACCGATTGAGTCAGTCCCAATGAGTCGCAGAAAGCTTTTGCTTAAGTGCCATGACAGGTGAGAGAGGTACCCACACCTAGCCAACTGCATGTTGACAATTGAAGTCACCACATATGAGAAGAGAGAGTTTGGATGAGAAGATAGAAGTTTGTCCATGTTTTCGGATAGTGAGGTGTAGATGGAGTCATCACTGTTTGGTGGATGGTACAGTATGGATATAAACATGAGGTGGGAGTGGAGGGGAAGCTGTAGCCAGAGTATTCCTGGGCGTGTGGGGAGTGAGGCAGTGCAAGGAGAGTGAGGAATAGAGTCTTTGATGAAGAGAGCAACTCCTCCACCAGGACGAGGCCACGTCTGTCATACCGGAGGAGGGAGTAACTAGGAGAGATACTTGGGAGTCAGACACGTCTTGGGAGAGGAAAGTTTCTGTTGGGCAGATTATATCTGTTTGTCATGGCAACCTGTATGGAAAGATCTGAAAGGTTTGAGCGAAGGCCGGATATTGAGGTCCACACTGTTAATGAAGAGGGAGGGGAGGAGGTTTGGGTGCAGGAGGTTGGAGAGGAGGTTTGACAAGGGAGGAGGTAGGACAAGGGACGAAGGGGTGGTAAGGAGGGTTGTTGAAGGAGTGTGGGGGATTGCAGAATAGCTAGGGGAGGGGCCAGATGAGGAGGAAAAAGCCCTGTGGTGCTGAGGGAGAGGGTGGACAAGAGGGGCAGAAGCGGTTGAGGATTTGAGGGTGGAGTGAAGAGATGGAGGTGAGAGGGCAGTGGAAGGAGGCAGCTTTGTGGATGGGAGGGGGGGCAACTTTGAGAAGGGTGAGTGAGGGGTGTGAATGGTGGGAGAAGGGTGAGTGGGAGAGTTGAGGGAGAAAGGTGAGGGGAGTTTTTGAGAGAGGTGGAGGAGGGCTTGGAGGAGAAGAGTGTGATGGTTGCATTGAGAGGGTGGGGTAGAGGGGTGAGTTGGCACTGAAATTGGAAAAAAAGAAGTGTTGATGGAAAGTAACATTCATAGCAAACTGGGGTTTTAAAAAAGTTTTAGGTCAGAGATGCGATTAAACACAATTCTTGATGGATGCAATAAAGGCGATTCAGAGAATGGAGAGAAGAAACGCTGTAACAGTTGGATTTTTTAGGCAAGGTAGAAGGAAAGGTCGATTGAGAGCAGTCTGTTGAATAGAAGAAGAGTAGTGTATTATATATACTATAGTACGGCCCGTCGGTGCTGGCCGTAGGTGCGTGCCCGTAGGTGAGTGCCAGTATGTGCAGCCCTCTCGCCCCCTCTCTCTGCGCCCTCTCTCTCGGCCCCCTCTTTCTCGCCCCCCCTCTCTTCGCCCCCCTCTCTTGCCCCCCTCTCGCCCCCTCTCTGTCCCCTCTCTCTTCTCCCCCCCTCTCTGCCCGCCCTCTCTCCCCCGTTTAGTCTCGCCTCCTCTCTCCCCTCTCTCTCGCCCCTCTCTCTCGCCCCCACTCTCATCCCCCTCTCCCGTCCCCCTCTCTCACCTCCTCTCTCTCCCCCTCTCTTGCATTGTGACGCCCCCTCTCTCTCACCCCCTCTTCCCTCCCCTCTCTCATACCCTCGCTCGCCCCTCTCGTTCGCCCCCTCTCTCGCCCCCTCTCTCCCCCTCCCTCTTCGCCGCTCGCTCTGTAAATGTAAATCTCTCTGTAAAAAAAATAAAATAATAAAAAATAAATAAATAACTTAATATTGACGTCATTCGTGATGTCATAGCACCGTGTCTTGTCATTGGTCGACAGATAAAATGGCCGTAACTTGGGAAACCGCTCGTCCGATTAATATCAAACCCGAAAAGGCACATCCGCGGGTCCCAGCAATTCCTGGCAAGTTTCAATCAGATCGGACTGTCAATCATGCAAAAAATAAAAAAAAAAAATAAAATAAATAAATAAAAACATTAATTTGTGACGTCATTCGTGATGTCATAGCACCGTGTATTGTCATTGTGTCGACAGATAAATGGCCGTAAACTTGAACCGCTCGTCCATTAATATCAAACCTCGAAAAGGCACATCCGCGGGTCCCCGCAATATCCTGGCAAGTTTCATCAAGTCGACCGTCAATCGTGCAAAAAAAATAATAATAAAAAAATAATTAAAAAATAAATAATAAGCTTAATTGTGACGTCATTCGTGATGTCATAGCACCGTGTCTTTCATTGGTCGACAGATAAATGGCCGTAACTTGGGAACCTCGTCCAATTAATATCAAACCCGAAAAAGCACATCCGCGGGTCCCCAGCAATATTCCTGGCAAGTTTCCATCAGATCGGACCGTCAATCGGCAAAAAAAATAAATAAATAATAAATAAATAAATAAATGAACATTAATTGTGACGTATTCTGACTCATAGCACCGTGTCTTGTCATTAGTCGACAGATAAATGGCCGTAACTTGGGAACCGCTTGTCGATTAATACAAACTCGAAAAGGCCAATCCGCGGGTCCCGGCAATATTCCTGGCAATTTCAATCAGATCGGACCGGCGGTCGTCGAGAAATGGCGGTCGCAGACAAACAGACAAACAGACGACAGACGGACAGACAGACAGACAGACAGACAGACACACACAAGAGATTGCTGGAATTAATGATAGATGATTCAGTAAAGTGTACCACATGTGTGAAAGAGGAAGATGAAGCATTATAAGAGATCGTGTTCATTATTATTATTATTATTATTATTTGAGAGAGTTTTCATCAGATTAGGTCATGGAAGTGTGGAAAAAAAAATTGTGAGGTGGAATGATGAAATGGGATCGGTAAACGCAGGGTGTGTAAAATCACGTAGTTACAGGAGAAGCAATTGGCTCTGGGAGTGTATAGTCAAAAGTGAAATTATTTATTTTAAATAAGGATTGCGTAACATTCGGAAAAGGGAAGTTGAAGTAAAATCGTGGAAGTGTTTGGTGAATTTGGAACGGTAAACACAGTGTGAAGCTGCTGGGTCGATGAAAAGTACCAGAAGAGTCAAGAGAGACACGTGGTTACAGGAGGTGTAGAGATCAAAAGGATACAAGGAAGTTATTATTTTTTGATGTGTTTTTGAAGAACAGGTAAGATTCGGAATGAAGGTTGTAGGAAGAAATTGTGAAGGTAATGGCGAGAGAGGGTCAGCTCAGTAGAATAAAGATGGTGTGCTGGCAGGGAGGAAGAAGAATAAGAAGAGAAGAAAGGAAGGAAGAGGAAGAAGAGAGAAGAAGAAAGATCGAGACTCGTGATGTGCAAGGAGAAAGGTATTTTTTTATTTTTTGGATTTAAGACAAGAAATAGAGTGTTTAGTTGGGAGGGATGGGGGACGTTGGGAAAGTGGGGAAGATAGACATTGAAGGCAATGTGGAGAAAATACAAATAAACATGATCATACACCGAGGGGAGGGATGGGTAGGCCTCAAGCACCCGGTAAGACAAGTTCGACAAAAACTCACAAAATAGCACGATTTTTGAAACAAAACCGAACTAGAACACACAGTAACACGTAGTAGAAAATAAAGTTAAAACGGACAGATAACGACCGGAAACTTAACTTTGAGATCGTCAGCAGAGAGCCCTGAAGGAGACCTGCCGACGCTCCAAACCCATAACGGGAAGGTTGATATTATTTATTCGGCATGGGGGCGGTGTACTTTGACCCCTATTTGTTTTCTTCCTAATCTGTTTTGTGTTTTTTGATTGTGCTAAATACAGGAGAAGGGGAGAACCCACAGTCATTCTGAATGACCTCCTGCAACAAGGGAAGGGAATGAGTTGAGCATCGTAAGTGGACTAGCATCACTTGTAAACCAGACATGTAGATCAATATTTGCAGGAATCGTACTTGCAAACCAAGTCGCTTTGTCCACAGCATACATTTCAGAAAATATTTCTCATTAAAATACCAAAAAACATAAATCAATTCCTCAGAAACAATTCACATGTTAAATTAACCTTGGTATCATCCGAATAAGTGGCCTGTGCATGAAATGTAAACAAATTGTATTTCGAAAGGAGTCCAAACAAAAATAAAAGCGAAAATTAAAAACCATTTAACATTTACACCTTTGTGACGATTTAAAAACGAATTAAATTAAAATTCACAATTACGAGATCAAGTGAAGTTGATATGATATTGTGGTCTTTTGATTGCAGTGCAGTACATCGCCTCTTTCACAAGTCAATTGTTTATTTTATGAGAAGTTTTTTGCAATAACAAAATTGCATCAACCTCCGAATTCAATTTTCTACTGATACTCAGGCGTGTACTTGAAGCACATGCACAGATGGTCATACAGAAGGTCATTGTGTCCCACTCTCCGATGAAGAGAGTCCATGATATCCGAGCAGTTTCCTGTGCAGGTCGTAGTTCCTCATTTACCTTCCCAGTTTGAGTTCAGGACAGGATATCAACAAGCGATAGCCTACGTTTTCAAAAGAAGGAATGCGTGGTCTTGTACATCATCAATCAATTATCTGCATGTGGAACAAGCACGGGTGTGCTTAATAAGGTCTCCTCTGACAGGGTGGTATATTCTGCGATGCTGAGCAGAGCACCTGTAGGACCTGATGATTTCATTCCATTGCGAATCCAACCCAGAGAGGACAATGTCGAAGGAGAGGACGCTACCACCAAGATATCCAATATCAGCTGAGAATATCATCAATCAATGAGAAATGACTCATATTTAAGCAAAAATACGTTTACATTGAGCCTCTGGTTGGTCAAGGATAAAAGACTTTTTAAAAACATTTTTTTTCCACTGGATGGCCTTTGGGTTCGATTCCTATGAGTCATTGCTCACCAACATGCATTTGGCAATGGTGGCGAGTATACCAAACACCCTTGGACGTAATTTGAGGGAGGCCTTTGTCCTGCCTCCCTGGACTGAAATAGACAGGTGTATAGTTACAATTACCTTTGCACTACAAACATGTTTGTGGATAAAGGGAACAAGAATGTTGAACACTCCCTCATGACACCATTTCCATATGCTGGAATAATACAGAGGACAGCTGCTGGACTTCTGTACCTCCATAAGTGAAATAAACAGAGAGAATACATAAACTTGGGAAATTCCGTAGTTTCTTGCTCTTTTGAACACTCCTCTTATTTATTTACTTATCCTCATCGTGTCTTTTGACCAACAAGCCCACAACAAAATCTCGCCAGTTCTTCCGATTCATCGCACTCTTCGTTACTCCCATTCCATTTGAAAGCTTTTAGTTCTGCCTAGATAGTCCTTGTCCAACTTTCTCTTGGTCTTCCTCTTTTTCTTTTCCCTCTAGGTGTCCAGAACATGTATTCATCAATCAAATTGTCTTCATCTTTCCTCATTGAATGTCCGAACCACCTCCATCCTCTCTTGGTGGATAGGTTGGGTGTGTGACAAGGACGAATATATTCGACTTTGGTGAAGATCCGGATTCAGATATGATTCTTTTTTTATTTTATAAGTTATTCTTCACCATTGAGAAATGGGGTTAAAAACAATATATACCACGATATCTCCAACAGTTGTGGACGGATTCGGATGGAACTTGGCGGATGAGTTGGGTAGGTGACCAGAACAAGCCGATTCGATTTTGGTTCAGGTCTGGATCCAGATCTGGCCTATCAGTGGGATACAAAACGTAAACTGTTCAGCCTGGTGGAGGTATGCACTTTTCCAAGTGCTGTTCAAGTTGTTTCTTCATTTGAGATTATTTTTGGCCAGAAAACCTTAAGCTTGGTGTTGTTGTTAAAAACCAAAAAAATGATAGCTACCCTGATAGCCAAGCTATCCTATGCAAGAACAGAACAGAACCAGAAAACCTTTAAAGTTCCCCCTCAAACACCTTTGCTGAAATCCTCTAAGTTTGCTTTTTATCCTTTTGATTATCATCCAGCACTCTGTGCCATAAAAATAATAATTGATAACAGTTCATGCTTTTTTTGCTTTAATAATACTTGCTCTGTCTGCAATATGTTCTTTGTTTTTTTGTATACCTTGCCGCAGGCTCATATGGAGACAAACGACAACGCACAGCAAGGGGGGCATGAGACAAGAGGGGTGGGAGTGGGAAGGACAAAACAGTGGGAACAGAGACATTTGGAGATCTATGAAGGGAAAGGGATGGGGCGGGGAACACGGGTATACAAGATGGACACCACAGGGACTTTCAGGAAGGAAAGCAGGAAATTGAAAAGAGTGGTTTGGGTGGATTAACGGGGGTAGAAAAGATCGAGGTTTTGGATGGGGAAGATAAGAGGTGGTGGTGAACAGCTGTTTTGAAGATCTGGAGGAGGAGAGTGGATTGACGAGAGTGTGGGATTTGTTCCAGAAGCAGGAAAAAAGAGGAATGAAAGAGTGAAGGTGAGCAGTGATCGTGAATTTGGTAGTTTTACCAGAAGGGGTTGCTGGCGGACCTTGAGCGCCCTGTGGAAATATGGGGGGGGGGGTGGTGACATATCACAGACAGAGCAGGGGGGCGAGACCAGAGAGAGAGGTAGAAGACAGAAAGACCACCGACCTGCCTACAATGAGAGTGTGAGAAGCCCAAAGACTCAGCCTCATCGCAGGAGATACCAATGACCCTAAAAGCCTCAGTTTCCACAGGTGAAGCCAAGAAAGGTGGGAGGCAGGAGCACCAGCCCAGAGGGAGAGCAGTACTCCAT
This sequence comes from Eptatretus atami, assembly GCA_035128595.1. NCBI lineage: Eukaryota > Metazoa > Chordata > Myxini > Myxiniformes > Myxinidae > Eptatretus > Eptatretus atami. The sequence continues at coordinate 99,608,102 of CM068963.1, forward strand.
CAGCTGTGGACAAAAGCCTTGTAAGTGGTCAGGAGCTCAGGTGGGCCGAGGAAGGACCTTGCACGAGGGAGGATTCCCAGTCGGCGACTGGCTTTGGTGGCAAGGTTTGAAACGTGTTTTCCCAGGAAAGATCAAGGCAGATAGTGGAACCTAGACACTTGAATGAAAGGACTTCTTCAGGAGGATTGTTGAGAAAGTAGATGGGGGGTTTTCTAAACAGTCCTTTCGGAGAGACATTGAGGATGTGAGATTTTCCGGATTGAAAGACATGTCCACATGTAGGACCAGTTTATGATTTTATCCAGATCTGCAGAGGCGAAGAAGCTGCTTCTTCCGTCTGAGGATGACAGATGGTACGGCAGAGGGTGGAGTCATCAGCAAAGAGATAAAGAGGATTTTCCAGAGAGTCAGAGAGATCTTTCTGAAAACCAGAAAAAGAACAGGCCCAAAATGCTACCTTGAGGAACTCCAGCCTGGACAGGAAGAGGGATGAGAGAAATCCATTTAGGGCCACATGTTGGCTTGACAGGAGAAGAAGTTTGTGAGCCATTAGTGGAGATGGCCTTGGATACCAGAGGAACAGAGTTTAGTGAGCAGGGCAGTGTGCCAGACCATGTCGAAAGCACAAGTATGTCTAGGGATATGGCTCTGATTTCATGTCTGGCATTGAGTCCTCCATCCATTGTTGGGAAAGCAGGAGCAGCAAGTCCAGGGTAGAGTAACTGGTCTGAAACCAAATTGATGATCGGATATCAAGCCATTGGAGAAGAGAAGGATTTAATGTCTGAAGTGATATGGATACATAACCTTACTGATGATTGGAGAAGGCTGATTGGACTGTAGTTGCAGGGATCTGTTTTTGCACCTGTTTTATGCAGAGCGGTAATGTTTGCTGATTTCCAAGCAGGTGCAGATGACCTTGAGCAAATGAGAGGGTGAATAGAAGAGAGAGAGGGTGAGCAAGAGCAGAGGAGCAGGTTCCTAGGACGTGTGGGCTCATGCTGTCTGGACCGGTTGCAGAATCCGAGTCGAGGTTTGACAGCAAGCTCTCCACTTTGTGAGGAGAAAAGGACACAGAGTCCAGGAACAGTTGGGTGCGACTGAGTAAGGGTTACAGAAAGCGATGGGTTCGGATACAATATTTTGATGCAAACACCGAGTTAAAGCATTCAGCCTTTTCACGTGCGGTATCAGCAGTGCGGCCATTTGAGTAAGGAGGGGATGGAGGAGAACATACACCAGAAACAGATTTGATTAGACACCACCAGGATTTGGAGGAGGGAGAGAGGTTTAAAGTTCAGACTTGAGATTAGAAAGATGTGTTTTCTGCTCTCCTGAGGGTAGACACACACTATTCTGAGCTTTATGAAAGAACTGAGATTACCCTCAGTTGGGTTTGCTTTCCATGAGGCAAAGGCAAGTTGCTTCAGGACAACTGACTCGCCACAAGCTTCAGTGAACCATGGGGTGAGAAAGGGAGGACAACTGAAGATGAGAGGATAAATCTGTTCAGGAGGGAGAGCAAGTTTCGTTGAAAGATTTCCCAGGATGAGTTGATGTTGGAGAAGTAGCGATGGGAGACCAGTCTAGAAGTTTGATGGCTGCTTGGAGACCCTGCCAGTCGGCTGAGTGAAATGCCAGACTCGACGGCGCTGTGGTGGTTCTCTCATAACAGCCAGAGAGATGTCCACTTTGACAAGGACGTGGTCAGAAAAACCGATTGGAGCGGAGGAAGAACAGCACATATTTTCAGGGAAATTTGTCAAAAGCAGATGCAGAAGAGATGGAGTACCGTTGGTTGAGATCTGGGTCGGGAGTTGACCGATTGAGTCAGTCCAATGAGTCGTAGAACTTGGTCTCAATATCTTGATCGGTTCCTCCATTTTTATCCAATGTTGTTCCTAAGTACACAAATGTTTTTACATCTTGAATTTTCTTTCCATTCAATCAACCTCCTATTGCCATTCCCTCATGGCGTTGGTTCGTTTAAATCTATTCAGCCCTTTGGTTTACCTAATGACTCGCAATGTTACGAATGGAAACAATTTACGAGGTGGTGCATACTTTGGGAGTTTGCTGGAGTTTTCTTCAAGAAGACCATCAAGTTAGGCTGGATTCACAAATGCAATACATTTTCAATTAAAGAAAGCATTTCATGAACAATAACAACAATACAACAAAACAACAGATGCTAGTTTTACACTTCGAAATGCTTTGTTGTTTTAAACGATCTCTTTTCTTTGCACGAAAGTGTCCAGACAGCATGCCGCGATATTGTGAGGTTTCAGTGAAGCTTGGTAACTGATAGAGCTTCAATTGCTCTCTGTTCACCTACAGTGCTGCACACACTTCTAATTGTCCCAGGCCCCCTGCTGGCAACCGATGGGCAATTTGCTTGGACAGCACAAGTTTCATCTCCACGACGATTCCGACCCTCTTCACCACACACATACACCCTTTGTTGGGATTTTGGGCTGCTCATCCATCTCGGCACTTGCTACATCAGCTGTTTGTTTCTTTGAACACAACATTTCCTGTTGGACCACTTCACGTGTTAACGTGTGATTGATCGACTTTAAAGATACTGAAATGTTGCGGACATTGTTCAATCGACGCCTCTCTTTCTGTAACAACCAGCCAACTGCTCCCGGCCTTGTCTTTTATCTGCTTCTCTTGTTGCCAGGGTTTAGAGCACACAGGCACACGCACAACTACACACACACACACACTAGTTTCAGCAACGAAAGAGATGATGGATGGACACGCTTCTTGATGTTTCTGTAGCTGGTTCAAGACAGAGAGTTGATGGCTTACAGCCTCAGGGACCGCTTTTAATCAACATCGGAGTGATTGCGAGAGGAATGTGCTTCAATTGGGGGATGTTTTTACAAAATTGCACCGCTCAAAGCAATTACAGGATAATGTGTTTTCTATACGTTAGCTGTGACAAGGTAGAGCCACTGCTATTAAACAACCATCTCCAAAGAGGTCATGACTACGTGAAATAAGGGACACGTGAACATTACTCAAGTGACCAGGTGACACGCGACCATGAATAAGTGATACGTGACCTTTAGGCAAGTTGTGTGTTAGATCTGTGACCAATTCTGGAACCAATTAGTCATCGACTTGAATACAGTTGGCTGGTCGCTGTATCAAACGCTATAGAAGGAACCCGAAGAAAGTAAAGAGCAAAGATGGAGTCATCAGGTGGAACCTGGATAGGTTCGGGTTTCAGCCGCCATATAGTTCAGTCGGCAATTAGATAACATTTGCTAACGACGCATGATGTCCAGCGTGGACACTATTGGCACACATCCATGTGCATGTTTAATAACAAGTGGATGTGTTTTTTTTTTTTTTTTTTTAAGGGAAATACAATCTATTATTTAATACTACTCCTTAATTTTTGGACAATGCACTGAAATGACCCGACTATAACCAAACTCTGAAGGCAACACCGAAAAAAGAAAACGTGAGAGTAAAGTTCACCTGCATTTGATATGTAATAAAACTAGAAGCACCGAGCCAGAAGGTTATGGGATAATTTTGATTAAAATAAATATGTGCTCATTTAGCAATTACTGGAACAAATCTCAGCTGAATATCTTCTGTAATTTTGATGCAGTGTATTCTGGGAAACAATTATCCCTGGATTTGATTTTTTTTTTTCCTCCCCAAAATCTTGGTTCAGGCTTGGCGGCATAGTCGAGAGATAAGCACACTTGGCTTTGAAGCGTCTAAACCAGGTTCGAATCTCAACCTCGCTATAAACTCAACACGGTGTTTCATGTGGAGGGGTGAAACATCGTTGGAAAAGAAAAAAAATGTCCGTGTGCACTGTCCCTCAGAAGGATGTCAAACTGGGTTTCTCGTCGGCTGACACCAATTAATGGATATTAAAGATGCCTTGGTGGCTTTCTCGGAGAGTAGGTGAACTATCGCCGACACCCTTAACAGACCCCACATTCCTGCCACCATCAGTCAAATATCCTGCATCTGAGTGGCGACCCATCCAGAGCTTCAAACCCTCGCCCAAGAAACTGCTTTTGCAGAACCGACACTCTTTAGCGTGGTACATGAATGGACGAAAAGCAATTGGGTCCAGTAGGTCTGTCTAAATGTACCGGGGGTTGGGGAGGGTGGTTCGGGCATCTACGCCATTGAAGAATTGTGATCCAGCTGGAAAAAAAAAAAAACAAGAAGATTAATGTTCTGTCGACGTCGTTAGTTATTTGCCAATTCCTCCACGCAACCTCATGTTCCACTTTTGCTCAAAAAATCCTCTCGGCACTAGAACACACTTTTATATCAAGGCAAAAATATTAAGGATCGCAGTCGAATCGGGTTTCGCACAAGCAAATGCAAGCCAAATAAAAAGGATTCCCAAGACTAGATAAGATTTCGAATATCAGGCAAACTTTTTGCCCAAATAAACGGTTTCCTCGGAATTCACAAAGCGGAATGGTGAGGACATGTGGCTAGCTTTAACAAAAAATAATAAATAATGTTCTTGTTTGGCATGTGCTTTTCATTAAAGTGGCGGCTCATAAATGAACTTGAGGGTTCTCGGTTGGCTTAACGGCCTGAACTTGTGTACTGTATTCCAGTGAATGGATATTCAAACCGGGGCCCCGCTGGGAAGACAATGGCAATCCAGCCAGTGTATTTATTGCTGTGATACTGCTGCAGCATCACCCAATACATCATTGTGTGCACAGTTCCTCAGGTAGATGGTAAAATGAGTGCCACATCTGCTGTTATTAGTTGGTGGACAGCACTGTGATGATCCGACAGCTCTTGCCGGCACCCTGAACAAATTACAAATTTCTGCTCTAACCTACAGGGGGCACTGCAATAACTGATGCTAATCCACAGCCACGTGCTGCATACGAATGCCGGCAAGGACGAGCAGCACCTACTTTCCTGTTGAGGAGGATGGTACATTGAAAGGATGCTGCCGAATATGTGCATCGATTGCATGTAAAGAGAAGGATATTAGGTTACACCGTCTTTCAAAACGATTATTTCAATGTCGATATCGATTACAAGCCAGATCATCTGGCCATTTAATGCCTCTCATGATGTCCCATTTTCCATGAGGCCATGTACGAGTGTTTATAACCTCCGTCACCGAAGGTAGATGGCGGTTATGTTTTCAACCCTGTGTGTTTGTTTGTTTATCTGTCGGTCTGTGAGCAGGATATTTAAAAAAAAGTTAGGGATAGATTGGGATGAAATTTAGTGGACAGGTTGGGTGTGTTACAAGGAAGAATCGATTAGATTTTGGTGAAGATCCAGATCCAGATCTGAGAATTTTTTAAGCGATTCTTCACCATTGAGAGACAGGGCCAAAAACGATATATGGCACGATATCTCAAAAAGTTGTGGAGTGATTATGACAAAACTTGGTGGATGAGTGGGGTCGGTGAAACGAACAAGCGATTACATCTTGGTTCAGGTCCAGATGCAGATCCCGCCTTTCAGTGGGATACAATACAGAAACTGTTCAACCTGGCAGAGGTATCCGCTCTACCGAATGCCGCTCTCATTGTGTAAAGAAACATGGTGGAATTGGTGATTTCCCCCACTACCTCCATATGCCCCATACATCGTCCTCTTCCCTCATCTTACACCAATTTTTGCCAAAACTACTTTATCTTCTTATCCCACTCCTCCCAAACCTTCCTGCCATAATTTCTCTCTATTCTCCTCCAATCTCAATTAGAGTTCAAAATTTTTAACCCTCCTTCTGCCCTCTCCACCTCCTCTGTATATCATCATAAATATAGGGCCCCCCAATGACATCAGAAGCCCTCATTAAAACAGATGGTACCATTGTTTAACAGGTTGGAGGTTGGATTATATGGCACTATTTGCATTGTTCTCATCAGATTTTGCGGTCATTGCTGCTATGCTCACTTGATGCCTGCTTATAATCAACCTGGTTACATGAGTTGCTACTTAACATCAACTTAACATAATCCAACTTAATCAATGTCATGAGCGAGTTGGCACACCACGTTTGAAATTTAAAAAAAATATTATGCAGTGCCATCTACTGGCAGTTGTAGTGTTTTTCCAAATTCAGGAAGGGTTGAACAAAAACTCAAACATTGCATAAGAATACCATGGGGGCAATCACAACCTTTCACTTTCTCTTAACGTCACAATGAAAATGCAGATAGACATCCTTCTTTGTTCTAACCTTCATCCTTTTGAGAGGTCAAACATGATGGTGTATAGCACACCAAATGAGATAACATCACTGAATATGTCTAAACAAGTTTTAATCCATCTCACTCTGGGGCATATTAGGCAATGACCTGTAACTTCACCACACACTGCAAGCGCAAACCTCACCTGCAGTTTGCTGATGAGTTGCTCATACAAGCGCTGGCTCAACGAACTCTCCGCATCCTCAAAGTAGTCTGAGATACCCACGTGCACCAGGATGGATTTCAAAAGGGGGCAGCAAGCTGACCGGCAATTGAATGATGAGGGTTTCAAATTGGGAAGAAGGAAAAGAGAACGAGGGCTAATGGGTGAGAGATCTAAAAACATAGGGTTTCCAGGATGAGAAAACTTCACCAGAAACTGACTTTATGCTTACCTGAAAAGTGCTGGAGTGCATGAGGAGTTACAGGGGTGAAAACAAAGGCCAGAACCTCCAGCCTGCGCAGGCCCCAGCTACATATCATCTCAGCTACTTCACTTCCCACCTCCTTGACATGGTCAAGCTCCAGCGCGCGAAGCTCAGGACAGCTTAGTGCTACAAGACATATACATTGTCAAAGGTCAGAACAGGGCTTCATCTGATAAAACGTCCAAAACATTCTTTTAAATCATAGATAATTAAAAACAATTGTTTTGAAAACAGTTCTTAACAGACATATTCATTGTGGATGCAAATGTTGTGGAAAATTAATCTTGCCAGCCTTTAATGAAAGCTAACACATAATTGAGGGGTGGGGGGGGTGCAAACAAGTAGAGGTACATTCAAAGTGTACCACCCCCATGCCAAATAAATAAATAACAAATCCTCCAGAGCACGACATTGCTGGGGTGCCTTTGGCACCCAGCGATGCCGCCATGCAGCACATGGAGACAGGAGTGGTAGGGAGCAGTGTGCAATAATTGATTGATTAATTGTATAATTAAAATAAGTAAATAGCAATCGTAAAATAATTCATTTCTTAATCAATTGGCTAATAGCACACCTAAACCACCACTGTTTCATCCGAATCTGTAACTTTAAAAAAATTAATTCATCGAAAAATCAATTATTAATCAATTAATTGATTAATCGATAAATCAAAAAAAAAAACTCTTTATAGCCAAATCATTGTTCCCTGTCATGTCCAAATATTAGCTTCCTCGCTCAAAAGGTGCCCGAGATATTGCCCAGATGAGAAAGACAAATAAATAAGTAATAAATAAATCGATAATAACGAAATAATTAATCAATTAATTTATTAATCAAAAATAAAGAATATTGTTTTTGCCAAAGCACATCTTCACTTTTGTCCCCAAATTTCAGCTTCATAGCTCAAAGTATGGCTGAGCTATCGCCCGGACAAACAAACAAACAACCAAGACAAGCCGGTAGGCGGCGATGGGTCGCCGAGCATGGAAACTATAAGATATAGAGCCAAAATGGATGTCATATAGCGGATAGGGAATCACCTTAAGATTATGCATATCAAATCTCATCCAGTTCCATCTACTGATAACTACTCGGTATCCATTTGAATGAAAAGTACCGAAAATGCGGTTTGAAATCGGAAATCCCCAAAGTTCGAGGGGGTGCTGTGGGTGAACAAAGATCTAAATCGAAAATCTGGCTCGATCGTTTGTGCACAATGTATTCCAGACAATTAGTGTGAATTTTCATGACCATCCGACCATAACCCTAGGAGGAGTAGCATTTGGCGCGAAGGCACCTCCAGCTGTCGCATATTATCGATTTTTGCACTAATTGACCTTTGACCCCTGACCTAAGCGAAATCGGTCAATATGTCTTGAGGCAAAGTTGTAGTACTCATTGAGTACCATGAACCTGCAAAGTTTCATTCGTATCGATGCACTCACCTGGTCGCAAGGGGGCCTTCAATATTCGCCAATTTTCGCGCATACCCTAATTGTAGGGGGCTCTGCGGGTAAAGTATTCCATATATCACAAAAAACAGAATATATTTGATAGAGCATCACCTGTAGATCATTCCTGCCAAATTTCATAACCCTACGTGGGATAATGGCTTTCGGAATTGATTTTGCGTGAACGGTACCGATTTTGAAGGTTTTTCGGTTGTTGCTAGGGAACCAAAGCGTCCTAGCAACCATCACAATTTCCAAAGCACGAGGTCATAAGATGTACCTACCACCCGAGTTTGGTCAAAATCCGCCACGTTACTACCAATTATGCTGATGACAAACGAACAAACATCCAAACAAACAGACAGACTTACTGACAATAAGGGTCACCTTTTTCGGCGACCCAAAAACGAAGTGAAAACTGAGTACTCCCTTCCTTGGTTGCCCGGCGATGACGTCATGCATCGTCTGGACATGGAATTTGTAAGGAGCGGTGTACAATAACAAACCTAAAGCATGAGGATCTGTTCAGATACATTTTAACATGTTTTGTGTTGAACAAGAACACACCCAACCTGTCCACTCTACAAGAGTAGAGATTTTAACAACGTTATTGATTTTGTGTTTTGTGTGTATGGTACTGCTAGTTGTTCATTAATAGTAAAATGAACAATAAGAGGGGATAGGGGT
>CM068963.1:99616895-99649886 GCA_035128595.1 Eptatretus atami
TGAAGGAGTTATTCGTCATTTCATGAAGATGGGGAAAACTTACAAATCTACAATATGTACCGCACAGCCTATCGAAACCCCCTCCAGTGTTTTTCCTGAAAACAAGAAGCATTCGTAACTCTAGTGCCATCACGAAAAACAAAATAATTAAAAATACGGTTTATATTTAATTATTTTAGGGTCACATCATAAGGCATTCCTATGAATAAAAAAAAAAATGAATAAAATTTGAAGACAGTAAAATAATAATCCGAACTATAATTCACGGACAGGTGATTGTGTTTTTGCTTGTCGCACTACTTCTCCTACAGTTCTGGGTAGATTACTTCCTGACTTGCGCCAAAGGATTGGCATGACCCAAATGAATGTACATGTATAGGGTGTTTTTATCTTTGCTGGTGGTTTTCGAGGGGAGCAGGGGGGGACAATGTGTATCGTGTAGCGCCACCTCCAGGTGAGGTAGGGTATGACAAGATTCCATTATTTACAGCACAGTATTCCTGTCCCCACGGTTTCCAGTGCCGTGAGGTGTTTTGAATTATAAGCAGTAGGTATGTTTTTGTTTCATGCACATAACCCAGGTTATTTTGTGTTTTTGCATATACAGAGCTGTCGGTTGCCTAGACACCGCCCATATATAGGTATGCATCAGAAGAACATGTTGCGTGCTTGGAACAAGATCACCCGTTGGGCGGGTACTTTGCTAGTCCCATTAATTTGCAATTGGTCACTGGGTTTGACACAAATACAATTTTTTTATTATGAACCCTAGGCATCAAAAAGGTACTTATATCAAACAGACGGTTTCAAAAGGAGCACCTCGCCACCATTAGATCATTTAAGTTGCATCAGACAAGGCAATAAATGTGAATTGTTGCTCCCAGATTGCTGGCTCAATGACGAAGATGGCATTTCCATTTTTGCCTCCTCCATCCTTCTCCCATTTTGAATCCCATGCTGGTAATGGCAAACTTGGTAGTAATAATAATAATAATAATCATAAAAGGAGTTCCCTGAAAAGGAACTTCAATACAAGAGGAAGCCATTAGGCCCATCATGCCTACACAATGTTTGCCAACCTATGGTTGTTTGTGCATGCTGTATCCTTTTTAAATGCTGAGCACTAAGCAACGAAGAAACATGCATCATTAAAAAAAAAAATCTTTGGTATATGACTCGGCCAGGGTCAGGGTCAAATCACGAACCTCCCAGACTCGGAGCGAACACTTTAATCATTACGCAACCAAGTCAAGGATTACAAGGTGTACACAGGTGACACCTCAACCCATTCTTCTCTGCAGCCCCATAGGAAACATCTACCCACCAGCTAGAACCTTTCACACGTAACTACTGAATAGATGGGCCCAAAGCAAAGTCGGTTGAGACCCTTAAAGTTCAGTACCTGAAGGTTTGGCAGGTCCTCAACACAAATATCTTGTATTCGGCAAACCGAGACTTTGGCTGGATACACAACCACACACTGTTGCGCAAATTAATAAACATCATTTCACCTTACTTCACTGACTTTGTAAATTTGGAATGAGAATGATCACTGAAGTGCACAAAGCTACTTGCGCTCTAGTTGAGCTTTGTAGCAGAAATTGGAAGACTCAATGATGGGTTCGCCCCAATGGCGTCATTTTCAAAAAGCATCTCAGGATCTCTTAACATCCTCACGTGAGTGACAGACAATGAGCCATTTACCTTTTCCATTCAAATTGACGGTGTGCTCCAGTCCCCAACAGGTGAAGAGGGAATTTAGTTTGTAGTCGGATCCTTCTCCATCAGAAATTTAATCCAGACTGCACAACTCAGAAGCAACTATGCTTGGCCTAATACGAGTCCTACCTCTATCCTTTCAATTCACCAAGTGGGAACACACACACACACACACACACACACACACACAAACACTAAGCACAAACAGTGACCATTATGACAATAAGGATCGTTCCAATTATCATCAAATCAAAATTACAGGAACAGATTAATCCACTGAATGATCTCAAAAAACGTTTTTTTTCACAACGATGGACATTTAATCCAACAATATTTGTAATGGTGATATAGAGGTATCGAAAATGTACTGTAGTTGCAGACCGATCGCTGCCAATCCCTCTGCATCACAGCCGGGACCACCAACTCCAAGGCCCTGCAGGTTGGGAAAGCAACGGCCGATCATGCGTAGCGTGCTTTTCATTGACGTGCCGTCCTGTTGGCTGTGGGGTCAAGGGAGGGAACAGAATGAGTTCATGTACATGCAATGAATTTTGAACGTCAAGTTCCACTTGTCAGAATCACAGGTAAATTATCGAATCTGAGAAGGCCTCATAATACAAAACTGACCCCCAAATGGCAAAGAAAATTACTCGTTATCGTTTTTGGTAAGGTGACTAAGAAGGACATTGTAGAATTGCACGCAAGACAGGGAGGAGGCCACATTTGGCCCGTCACACCCATCCCAGTACTCCGACATAGCGCAAGTGGTGCAGACAATTTGGCCAAAAGTACAAGCACACATCGGTCTCCACTTTTTGAAAGATAACGTACAACCTTTAATTTCCAATGCAGAAGGGACAGTCCGCTTTATGTTTGCATCTGAAAGGCAGTGCTATCAGATGCAACTCCCTCTGCTGGCACTGAAACATCTGATGGCATCACATTTACTCGAAGTCCAATCCCATCAATGTCAAACAAGACAACATGAATTCCTAATTTTTTATATTTGATGCATTCTTGTCTTTAATTTTGCCTATTTCATAACTTCGGCTTGAAATGTGTACAATTGTCATTGAATTTGAAAATTGAAGGTGTACCTCCTCAAAGAGTCGTGCAAAGGTAGGGGCACTACTTCAAATGAAATCCTACAGCCTTGCTGTGTGTCCAATTGCTCACGATACTATGCAGCATTTCATCAGCCCTGCACTTGTGCCTTGAAGATTGCACAAACTGTGTGCAAATCACTGTTGCATGACATGGATTGACCACAAGTGACACTTTTGGTGAAATGGCGAATCAAGATTACAAATGCGTGCTCAGTATCTATCCTGTCAGTTAACATCCGAACAAAAAGGCAAGCCAGGTCGGTGGTCTCTGTCTCCGATTGCCTCCTTTCTGGTCTTGCACCCTTTGCCTTTTCCGTGCTGCGTCCCCCCTCCACCACTCCACTCATTTGGTGCTCTTTTTTTCCCGCCCGTGGAATCAATTTCCACATTTTCTTGAATCTCATTTTTCCCTCCAGGGCTTCAAGATAGCTGTTCACCACCATCTTTCCACATCCAAAACCATGATCTTTTCTACCCCCATTCACCCTCCCCAATCCCACGTTTTTCCAAGTCTCCAGTTTTTCCTTCCTGAGAGTTTGTGGATGTAACCATGTTGTTCACCCCCTGTATCCTCCCTTAGCCATAATTCTTCACCGCATCGCTCATTTCTACAAGTCTCCCTCTATTTTGTCTATCAAACATGCTGTTGGTATGTCCTATCTCTAGTTCTGCTGCTACTTTTGTTCTGTTAAGTCCAGATCCGTTCTAGGTCCTAGCTCCTCTACAAGCCTAGACATGGTTGACCAATAACAACAACAAAAAATGCTTGGGTACCTTATACAGTAAGTGTCCACTCTAGAGAGTGCAGTTTTGTGGAGCTGACTGTTGGTGATAAAGGTGCATGTGTGAGTGAGTCCAGCATAAGCAAGATACTATACATCCAGAATGACACTCGGTAGAGCGCATACATCCGCGAGGCTGAACGCGTTGTGTTTTGTATCACACTGATAGGCGGGATCTTCATCCGGACCTGAAACAAAATCTAAATCGCCTTGTTCTTGTCACGTACCCAACTCATCCACCAAGTCCTCATAACCCGTCCACAACTTTTTGAGATATCTTGCTCGATATCGTTTTTATGCCTGGTGTTGGCTTAATGGTTAGGGTGGTGGGCTTGGGATCCGAGGATCCTGAATTAAAATCCTGCTTTGCTGTTGAATTAATACCAGGTGGGGTTGACTCTGCCGGTCATCCTTCTGAGGTTGGCAAAATGAGTGCCAGCATGCTGGTATACTGTGTGGGAGTGGTGACCTGTCCAGGATTGTGCTCAATAGCCCAGGAGACTGCTTAGGCAGCACAAACGCTCTGCACAGTGGATGGATGGATGGATGGATGGATGTCATTTTTGGCACTTTCTCTCAATGGTGAAGAATCACTCAAAAAATTCTCGTGTCCGCATCTGGATTTGGATCTTCACCAATATCAAATCAATTCAGCCTCGTCACACACCCAACCTGTCCACCAAATTTCCTCTGAATCCGTCCATAACTTTTTGAGATATCCTTTTCACAGACAAACAAACAGGGGTGAAAACATAACTTCCATCCACTTTTGGTGGCGGAGGTAAAAATACACAAATCTGAGCAAACATTTTTGATTCAAGTGTGACATGGCCAGTGAATGCTTCCCCACAAAGTTATTTTCAACTAATCATGTCGTGAAAAAAACTTAAACATGTTCTATCTCCACAATCTTACTTTCTCAGCAACTTTGCTCTACTTTAACCCAGGTAAATGCATTTTAACCCACATGTGAGGGGGTATGGCCTGACAATTTTGAGAAAGATAAACAAGTACATTGGTGGGATGGTGAAAGGGCACAGATGGGAAAAGGGGGCGGCGGACAGCTTGCATTGATCATAGGGTGGAGAAGCCTCTTTAAACTCTGCCAATATATTCAAGCTATATTGTATTGTACAAAAGTGGTACAAAATTCTGAGAGTTTGAGACCCCATCTGTGTTGTAGGATCAGGAACCAAGTGCCATATTGGTCATTGCCACATGGAACCTCACCGAGAAGAAGCATCTGCGACACACCATCTTGTCTCTGGTCCACACAAACAGATCTGCAGAGGCAGCTGTGACACCTACACATTAAAAAGCACAAGCTCTTCCAGCTTTTCGCAGGCTGGCAAGGGTGCACCTGTGGTATAGCACCAAAGCACCCATGGTGGAACAACAGCCACCACGGCTTTGTGTATCAGATGACGAGAGCAGGAAATTGAGTATGAAATTTTCATGTACCAATAATACTACAGTACCACTGATCCTAGATGGGGCTGTCTTGATCTGCTTTCATCAGGCTACAGAAATCTGAAAGAGCTTACACTTGTAAAAATCCCAAAGCATGTGATCTACATCATAGCGGATAGAGTATGATCACCAAAGTATTAAACATTCTGTTATCCTCAAACGCAATAATCTGTTTATTAAAGACTTTAATTTACAGGAACAGTTTTTCAAGACTAGAACCACATACTCTTGACAGAGCGTCACGGTGCCCACAACATTTTATCAATGTTTCTGCAGCTGACAACCAATTCCAGACAGGTCACCACTTCATTGCAGAGTCGAAAATTTCTGCCTAACGGAATTGAACAACTCAAGTCCACAGCATTGAGGGCAATGCAAAAAGCCATTACCCACACCACCACCACCAAGTAGCTGTGTGGGTTTTTAAGGCTTGCAAAAAGTATACATGACAGCTCAACCTCCAGCTCCAACGTGGGGAGTGCCAACGGTGGGAGGGGGGGGGAGGGCTCCGGCATTGACGTTGGGGAAGCTCTGGCGCCGACATTGGGGGATTCCACAGCCGACGTTGGAAGGGGGCTCTGGATCCGACATGGGTGGAAGGGGGGGCTCTGGTATGGGGGGCATCATGGGGGGGGGTGATGACGTTAGGGGGCTCAGGTGTCTGATGCTGTGGTAGGAGAATGTGAAGCAGTGCATACTGTATCTTCCATTGAAACTGAACTTTAAGTAATATTTTAAGCCACTTCATTAGAAAAAAACATTTATTTATTTTTGCAAATAACATATGCTGAATGGAAGGGTAAACTCTAACCCTAACCCTTTTTAAGTAATGCCCTTATTGTGAAGCAAAATGCATCTATTCATGAACATCAAGCCTTGGAAGTGCCAAGCCAATTGTGAAATAATTACCTTCAATATCAAAAGCTGATTCTACATCAACAAATTAACAGGAGTAGTGTACTTCAGGGCTGTCAGAAGAGCTTTGAGGTATGAGCAGTCACATTAGAGCTGTCTCCCCTTGGTTTGAATATCGGCCCAGCCATAAACTGTCACCAGGGTGTTTTACATGAAGAACAAGAAAAAGAGCAATCAGAGATTGCAGACTCTCACCAGGACTTTTGTGTGGTGTTTGTGTTGTTTTGTGTGGTGTTTGTGTACTGGTGTGTTATGTCATTAATGAGACATAATTAGAACTGTCCCTTTTCAACTGCTGGCAATGATGACCGGGTACCAAGACATCCCACTTTGATGGGGACACCTGACCCTGACCCATGACGTTTTTTTTTCATTATTATTCAATTGAATCTACAATGGGATTAAAGTAAATTCAATTCAAAATCAAATGTTAAACCAAACAGGTACAAGTCCTGCATTGGAGTCATCAGAAGGAACCGAAACAAGCAAAAAGCAAAGATGAAGTCATCAGGAGGAACCTGGATAGGATTCACATTTCAGCTCCTACTACTCCACCCACAAACCCATCCGGGCACAGCCAAGTGAACCTTATTCCAAAATTAAAATAAAAAAAATCAAAAAGAACACAGATCATAAAATTAAATAATTCTGGATGCCAGACCATGTGTCCGATAAAGCTGAAATTTAAAACATGCATTCCACATCACGACTCGATCATAACTGTGAAGTTTCACATCAATTGATGAAGCGGTTCCAGAGAAAACATTATTTAATATTGTTCTTCAATCCACTATGACTGCCAAACCATGTGACATCAATTATTATTTAGCACAACAAAACTAACAAATTATTCCCCATGGCTTGGGGAACATTTGTGTGAAGTTTCTCCTCGATCTGTCCAGCTATTCTGGAGAAGAAGATTTTTTTTATAGGTTTCAGGGTAAATCCAATATGGCTGCCAAACTATGTGACCTATGACATTATATGTGTGAACCTATTGTTCCTCGTGGCAGGTGGTCATATGCGTAAAGTTTCTCCTCGATCTGTTCAGCCATTTCAAAGAAGATTTTTGAACGTTTTATTATTATTATTATTATTTTTTTAACAATATGGCTGCCGAATATCGTGACCGATGATGTCATCAATTATTTTTCTGTGGACCATTTTACCCCGAGATGACCTTCAAAAATTTTCATACTGATCAAATGTAGCGTTCTACCTATGCAAGTATGACGTCATAATGAAGGCACCTGTGACATCATTAAAAAAAATCACACTTTTTCCCCATGAGGAGTACTTTCCATGTGCCAAGTTTCAATTTTTTCCTTGATGCAGTTTCAGAGATAGAGGTCCAATTTTTTTTCCCATTTTTCCAATATGGCTACCACACCACGTGACCAATGACGTCATAATTATCATTATATCATTTTACATGAGTAGTTGCACCGATGGTGAAAATTTAGTCTCAATCCGACAAGCGGTTGCGTAGAAAAACATGAAAGTTCTGTGCAGACAAACAAACAAACGAACAGATAGACAGACAGACAAACAACCCCAAACGCAACCCCCTCTCCTTGGGCAAGGGTAATGATGCAACAATGTGTGTGCTGTGCATCGGAAGGATGTTAAGCAAAGGGAGCCATCTGCCAGAACTGTGGCATTGTTGCACGTTAAATATCTCATGGCATCTTTCACAAAGAGTATGGGAGTTATCACCGGCACCCTGACAAAATTACAAATTCCTGCCACCTTCAGTCGAATCTCTTAACTGGCCAGCCGGTTCACAAAAGATTTTGACCACAACAATTCCTCTCTGCTGACCCCAAAATAAGGCGATAATAATTGTGGCAGTTAAAGAAGAAGAGTCCATGGGTGTGACATTGAGGAGAAGTTCTCAATGCTCTCATAACGGTCCATGGGAGAGACCACCATGACTGTTATGCCATGGAGTGACTCTCAATGCGTACAACATACTCCAATGACTCAGCATCTCAAACAGCCTCTGACAGTCGAGCCTTGCACCGGTCTTCGCATGGTGGGGATTCTCACGAATGGGTGTAGAGGTGAAAGGCAAATCAATCGAGTCTTGAAACCAGTTGTTTTGGGCAGATGGGGCTTGTTAGCCTTGGTATGGAGCTCATCGAGGAGAAGGAAACTGAATCCAAATGTGTCGCTGCCTTGTGGTTCAGGTTTTGAAACCAAAGGTTAAGGGTTTTATGGAGTAAAGGCAACAATCCTTTTTAAAGGAAGCGGCCTTTCTTTGCATGCGTTAACCAGTGGGCCACCCTTGGGCAAGGTGTACTACCACATTTTAGCCTCCCAATCAGGGTTATGTCAAGCCATGCGAGCAGGTGGTGGATGGCCATGCATGCAGCGGGAACATATTGCCAGTAATGGCTGCATGGCCTTGATGCTAGGCAGAGGATGCTCTTATGGAGAACAATGGCTCGGATCACTCGTCTAATATAGACACTGCCCAGAAGAAGTCAATGACAACCCACTTTTGTACATGCCAAGAAAACAATCATGATCAGAAATGAAAGAGATAAAGCTATGGTGCCAAATGAGGCCCAGAAGCAAGAGCTCTCAGCATCACAAAGAAGAGAAGAGAGAGAGAGAGAACAAGTGCAGTGTGTGGGTTTATATAAAGTCCCACAGGAAGTAGCGGACTATCCCCAGCATGCGCATATTGGCTGACGAGACTTGTCAGCAATGATTGTTGGCCTATGCTGGTTGGTGGGGCAAGCAGAGAAATTTCCACACGACGTGTGGTCCATTTCCCTTGAGTATGTGGTCCTGTGTCTGCCCTGTCTCATATCCTCATGCTGACTACACAATCATGGAAGGGGGGGGGCATGCCAATTGGCTGTAAACTCAAAAGAAAGGACATACAACAACAGATTACAATAGGGGAAGGTTCATGAAAGCAGGGAGGGGGGAACTGCAGGTGTAGATACACACACTTGGGCGGGGTGACTAGATCTTTCCAAACATGTACTTGACACCTTTTATTAATTTACCGGAATTGTACTGTACTTGTGTTAACATGCAGTATGAAATAACTATTATAATCAATTCCACATTTTATCCGATAGGCCAGATCCACAACACTGCCCCCTCCACTACGGAAGACTCACCCTCGAGTCTCTGGTAAGGACAGCGTCTGTGGTTATGTGGTAATGAGCTGAGATTTTGTATACATTAAAGAGGATGTGTTAGCCATTTAATGTTTCTACATGAACCACTAGTAAACAGCTGGCAGGAGAGCCTAGAGGTATGTTCACTCACCTCTGAGCTATAAAGCCTGGGTTTGAATCTCTGCCCAGCTACAAACTGTCATCCTGGTGTTTTGCTTGGAGGGAAATGTATCAATACGTGTCACCCCTTGGATGGATGCCAAATTTTACTTTGTCTGCAGGAATAAGTTGGTGGATGTTAAAGATCCCTCGGTGTCCTCTGGGAAGAAAACTTGTGCAAGCACCAACACCCTGGCTAAAATCCAAATTCCTGCTGTAATCTACAGGGGGCACTGCATCAGTGGCACATCCATGCCCCCCCCCCCCCGCCCCAAGCAAATGATCCGACTCACAGCATTGTGCTGCATATGAAAGACGAGGAAGATGAACCAAGGTTCAAATCCCATATACCATTTGTTTTTGGCCATCGTCTCCTCATGTCTGTGTAATGCAAACAAAAGTACATAGTACATACTATTGTTTTTGTTCTCCATGTGATGTATACACAAATTCCAATACCAGCTGACAATTAAAGTTAATTAAGAAAGAAAAAAACCTAGAAGGGACTCGATGGAGCGCATACCTCCACCAGGTTGATTAGTTTACATTTTGTATTCCATTGATAGGCCGGATCTGAATTTGGATCTGAAGTACAATTAAATCAGCTTGTTATTGTCACCCAATCAACTCATCCGCCAAGTTTCTTCCGAATCCGTCCATAACTTTTTGAGATATCATGTTATAAATATCGTTTTAGCCCGATCACTCAATGGTGAAGAATTATTTTTAAAATTCTCAGATCCGGATCCAGATTCGGATCTTCACCAAAAATGAATCAATAACCTGCCCACCAAGTTTCATCCGAATCTGTCCCCAACTTTTTCAGAAATCCTGCAAAATGTCGTTTTTGGCCATATCTCTCAATGGTGAAAAATCACTGTAAATCCGGATTCGGATCCAGATCTTCACCAAAACCTAATCATTTTGTCCTTGTCAAATACCCAAGCTCTCCACCAAATTTCATACAACTTTTTGAGATATGTTGTTCACAAACAGACAAACAAAACAGACAGACAGACAGGGGTGAAAGCATAACCACCATCCACCTTCGGTGGCAGGAGTAAAGATGCGGTGTCTGCACTCATATATATTCGTGAGATGGATGACATAGGCATACGATGGGTCCAATCATGACTCTAACAAAGTGTCATTCAAATTCTGAACACTGTCTCATATGATGATGCTTCATATTGCAAGGATATCCCTGGAACAACACATAACTTGATCTCACCAAGGATATGTAGGTGTGACTTGAAGAGAGATTAGTTCAGAAGAACCAGCTCCCAGTGACCAGATTGCCTCTGGGCTCACTGGCTCAGCTGTGCTCCTGGAATGCACACCAAGAGAGAACATCACAAATTGTGTGCATCTTTAGAGGCACCTTCTAACCACGAAGTAACCATAGAATCCCTCTTTTACCATCAACCACCAAAGCACAATGACAAAAGCAAGTTGTGATGACAGGGATGAACTATAAAAGGAAGCAGGGATTAGGATTTGGTAAGAATCGTATTAAGTTTTCAAGGAGGCTATTGCGAGGGATCGGATAGCGGTATGTAAGAAAATGAAAGGTTACAGATAAAAGTGCAGAATAACTTTTCAGCAGAACGGACATTGATACAGAGTGGTGAATGCATAGAATCATTTCCCCGCAAGGGTAGTGACAGTATAGTCAGTGGATTATTTTAAAATTGAGTTGGATATTGATATCTGGATGTAGTAAGGTGGAGGAGGTACAAAGATTTGGGCACAATTGCACAGGCTTGATGGGCCTAATGGCCTCCTCCTGCATTCCTTGCAAAAACTGAAAATTATTCCTTCTGAAGAACAGCATACTATTGGAACCAAAACCTGAATTGCACATCATGGTAATACAGCAGTAAATCAATCAAATTTTGATCAATATCAGATCTAACAACATACTCCATGGTGAGCAGTTTAGGGAAGGGTTGCTCAATGGGACATATTGGCAAAGAAAGCCACACCTGTAGGTGAATGCCTGCAACCTACGGCAATGGCAGCCTGCCAACCATAGCACTCGAGCAGTAAGGGCACCGGGGCAGTCAGACACTCGCAATACACGAAGGTGAGGTCCTGCCGCTTTGAGGACCGATTCCAAGCCCTCCTCGAGGCAGGTCCTGTAATCACAGAGAATCATGAGAGAGAAAGACAGAAATAAGCAGAGACAGAGGGGATGGGGGAGAGGCAAAGGGTTACCCCCACTCTACCTCTGTGTCCGCCTGCATTCATCAGCATAACCCATTCCTCAAATAAATGATAAGCAACCGTGCAGCGTCCCCTGCTGGCAACAAACGATAATGAAACTTTTCACAAGGAAACACAAGAAGCCATAAAACATAGGAGGAGGCTATTATGCCCATCATGCTTGTGATATATGCACATCACAGCAACCTCACCGATTACAAATGGTGCTCACCTATTACACCTCCCATATTAGGTATAATGTTGCTTGGGTGGTTAAGGCAGAATGCAATCCAATCAGTTAGGCATTAAATACCATTTTACAAAGCTATCACACAAATAGCTGCTTTTTGATGTTGCAGTCAGCAAGTCATTTTCCAGAATGGATACGATAATGAGAAACTCCAACAGCAGAATGTGACCGGGGCAAATTTTGTATCAGAGGAATAAATCTTTTAAAGGATCAAATAAACGTATATTCAAATTCAAAACTCACATTTTACTTTCATGGATACAAAACCCTGTGCAACATCCTATATATTATTTCCGAGTTTGTGGTTTCGTGTCGCGCTATCTTCGACTTTGTTCTGCGCTCGAGTAACGTGATATTCGGCTTACATTGTCTCAAAGACCATATGAGGTGCATGGTACAAAAAAAAGTAAATAAAATGGTTCTGAAACATCTTATATTATTTCCGAGCTTGTGTTTCGTGTCGCCTATCTTCGACTTTGTTCTGCGCTCGAGTAGTGATATTCGGCTTACATTTCTCAAAGACCATATGAGGTGCATGGTACAAAAAAAGTAAATAAAATGGTTCTGAAACAGTGAAATCGTATTCCACTTACTGCATTAAAGTAAAATTACTACTGATACTCTGCATCAGTTCCTTTCTCAAACACACCCACCCCAACATGTCGCGAGAGCGCGGGTTATGCTAGTTGTATTAAAAGTTAAAAAAAAAACTCCTCTTAAATAAATTGGTATGTTTGAATACAAGTCCTAAATGAGACTCAAAATGCAGAACATCAAAAAATATTTCACTCGGATGATTTGAAGTGCCCACGAATGGAGAGGGAAGTGCAGTAGCCCAACGTACCGAGTGCACCGAGCGTATTCCTCCCGGCTCTCGGCCTTCTGTCTCGCACGAGGACGAAGGTTGTGCAGGATGAGAATTCGCGTTAGGACGCACCATTGTGAAAGTGTGTGCAGAAACTGTAAGCACATTACATCAGAAGATGCAAGTTGGGCCTGAATACTCGGTCTACAACTGAGTGCAGAGTGCTGTAGCCCCCATTAAATACCCAGCATGCTTCCATTCATAGCAATTTTTTTGCCTTTGGTTGCTCAGCATTATTTTTAGTAATTATTTTAAACCTTTATCTCAGGAAGAAGAAAACAAAAAAAGCAAAGCCAACCAAATAATTTGGACTCCGAGACTACTTCATTGATTTTAAAACAAATACAAAAGAACAGACCTTTAAGCTGTATTTACACAAATAATCAATCTGTGTTGATTCCCAAGACTTTTGATTCAGAGGAACATTCTGGAATCAGGAAAATATTCAATATGGGTTAGGCAGTATCATCTCATGTCATCACTACACCTCCTCCAATCTTCAACTGCCCTCTGCCCCCACTCTTATTACTCCCCTCTGTCCCTCAACCCAACACCACTGAGTCTTTTCTCCTCCTCATCCTGCCCTCTCCTCTAGCTCATCTGCAATCCCCCACACTCTTTCAACAACTCTCCTTACCTTCCCCCCTCCTCCCTCATCCGAACCTCACCCCCTCCCCTGCATCCAAAACCTCCTCCCCTCCCGCTGCCTTAACAGTGTGGACCTCAAATATCCGGAGCCTTCACTCAAACCTGACAGATCTTTTGACACAATTTGCCACTGACAAACAAGACATAATCTGCTTAACAGAAACTTTCCTCCCTCAAGACGTCTCTGACTCCCAAGTATCTCTCCCTGGTTACTCCCTCCTCCAGTATGACAGATCTGAGCCTCGTCCTGCTGGCGGAGTTGCTCTCTTCATCAAAGACTCTATTCCTCACTCACCATGCACTGCCCTCTTTCCCCCACACCCCCAGGAATACCTCTGGCGATGGCTTCCCCTCCACTCCCACCTCTTGTTTGTATGTGTGTTGTCCACCAAACAGTGATGACTCCATTTACATCTCGCTCACCGAAAACATGGACCAACTTCTATCCTCTCATCCCAACTCTCTCTTCCTCATATGTGGCGACTTCAACTGTCATCATGGCAGTTGTCTGGGTGCGGGTGCCTCTCTCACCTGTCATGGCACTTCAGCAAAACACTTCTGTGACCCATTGGGACTGACTCAACTGATCAACTTCCTGACACGGATCTCAACCAACGGTACTCCATCTCTTCTGGATCTGATTTTGACCAATTTCCCTGAAAATATCTGCTGTTCTTCCTCCGCTCCAATTGGTTCATCTGACCACATGCTTGTCAAAGTAGACATCTATCTGACTGTTATTAGAGAACCACCTCAGCGCCGTCAAATCTGGCATTTCACTCAGGCCAACTGGCAGGGACCTCAAGCAGCCATCAAACTTCGAGACTGGTCTCCCATCTCTATTTCCTCTGACATCAACTCATTCTGGGAATTCTTTCATAGAAACTTGCTCTTTCTCTCCGATGCACAGATTTATCCCATCTCGTCTTCAGTTGTCCTCCCCTTCCTCCTGCCCATTGTACACTGAAGCTTGTGGTGAGGCAGTTGTCCTGAAACAACTTCCCTTTGTCTCATGGAAGGCTATTCCAACCGAAGGCAATCTCAGTTCCTTCCAAAAAGCTCAGAACATGTGGTGTCTACCCTCAGCAGAGCCAGGAAACAACATCTTTCTCATCTCAAGTCTGAACTCTCAAAACTGTATTTCACCTACAAATCCTGTTGGCATCTAGTTAAGTCTGTTTCTGGTGTATGTTCCCCCTCCATCCCCTCCTTTACCTCAAATGGCTGCACAGCTGACAATACATGTGAAAAGGATGAATGCCTAAACTCCGTGTTTACTTCTAAATCTTGTGTCCGAAACCCATCCCTTTCTGTACCCACCTTACCCAGTTGCACACAGCTGTTCCCGGGCTCTGTGGCCTTTTCTCCTGACAACGTGGAGAGTTTGCTGTCAAACCTCGACTCAGATTCTGCAACCGTTCAGACGGCATCAGCCCAGGTGTCCTAAAACCTGTTCTGCTGCTGTTGCTCACCTCTCTCTGTTCTAATTCACCCTCTCATTTTCTCAAGGTCATCTGCCATCTGCTGGAATTCAGCAAACATTACCCTCTGCATAAAAAGGTGCAAAACAGATCTCTGCACCTGCAGACCAATCAGCCTTCTCCCAATCATCAGCAAGGTTATGGAATCCATCATCGCTTCTGACATAAAATCCTTCCTATTCTGCATTGGCCTGATTTCCGATCACCAATTTGGATTCAGACCAGGTCACTCTACCCTGATGGATGGAGATCCCCTGATTGATGAAAAATGGATAGAGGTCCTCAATGCCAGACATGACATCAGAGCCATCTCCCTAGACATATCGTGTGCTTTCGATATGGTCTGGGTCTCCTGTCACAGCCAACGTGTGGCCCGAAATAGAGTTCTGTCATCCTCTCTTCCTGTCCAGGCTGGAGTTCCTCAAGGCAGTGTTCTGGGCCCTGTTCTTTTTCTGGTTTTCATCAATGATCTCTCTGACTCTCTGGAAAATACTCTTTATCTCTTTGCTGATGACTCCACCCTTTGCCGTACCATCTGTCATCCATCAGATTGGCAAGCAGCAGCCTCTTCACTCTGCAGATCTGGATAAAATCACAAGCTGGTCCAACACGCTGGAACATGTCTTTCAATCCTGACAAATCTCACACTCTCACTATGTCTCTACGAAAGGACCTTCTGGAAACCCCCCCCCCCCACCCTATCTACTTTCTCAACAATCCACGGCAATGCAA
The DNA here is from genome assembly GCA_035128595.1 of Eptatretus atami. NCBI lineage: Eukaryota > Metazoa > Chordata > Myxini > Myxiniformes > Myxinidae > Eptatretus > Eptatretus atami. The sequence goes on from CM068963.1 coordinate 99,632,365, forward strand.
ACATCCCATGCTCAAGCTGGAGGAGGAGAGCGCATAGTTTCGCTTGAAATTGTCAGGTGAGAACCCATGGTTTTCCCCTTGGCAATTCAGGATAACTTGTCTCACTTCCGCTGTTTCTCCACCCATTTATCCCCATGGGCTCACGCGTCAGCGATGATATGCCACACCCCTCCCATCTTGCTCACCATTGGTCGGCGGCCTCGTCCATGGGTGGGGCAAACCTGTCTGTCACCCTTTACCTCGATGGCTACCAATGCCTCTGCCAGATCTATGAGCAATTTTCATTTTTCCCGCTCAGCTAGCATGTCAAGGCCAACGAAAACGCTAAAAAAAATAATAATAATGAAACATTCAGACAGATTTACAGAGGTAAGGACATGAAAAAATTGGGTCAAAAGGCAAACGTCATCCTTCATATAGGCAGGCAGCAGCCTCTTCACACTCTTCAGACCTTGACAAAATCACAAGTTGGTCAAATACTTGGAATATGTCTTTCAATCATGACAAGTCTCAAACTCAGTCCCAGTGTCTCTCTAGCCCTCTAGCTTTCTAGCTCCACACCGTCTGACAAACCCTCCCATCTACTTTTTTAACAATCCTCTTGAGGAAGTTCAGTCATTCAAACTGATGGGTCTCACCATCAGCCATGATCTTTCTTGGGCAAACCACATTTCAAAGTTGGCATCTAAAGCCAGTCACTGACTGAGCATTCTCTCTCATACAAAGTCCAAATTTGACACATCTGAACTCCTATCTACCTACAAGTTCTTTATCTGCAGCTTGAAGAAGTACTTGTCTCTCCTCTGGGCTAGCTCCCCACCTCGCACCTTGCTCAGCTTGATACCATGGAAACCAAGGCCTTCAAGATCATTGGGATCTTCCACGCCAAGGCTGAGTCTATGGGCCTTTCACTTTCCCACTGTAGACAGGTCAGTGGTCTCTATGTCTTCTACTACATCATTTCTGGTCTCGTACCCTCTGCTCTTTCCGTGTTTTGTCCCTTACCCCTCCCCCACCCCCACCGCGTTCCTACAATCCATCAACAACCCCCTTCTGGTGAAACACCCAAAATCCAGGATTACTGCTCACCTCCATTCATTTGTTCTGCTTTTCTCCCACCTGTGGAACAAACGTCCACATTCTCTTCAATCTCAGTCTTCCCTCCAGATCTTCAAGATATCTGTTCACCATCATCTCAGATCCTCTCCAATTCAAAAACCATTTTCTTTTCTTCCTGTATCTCACACCTCCCCCCCCCCCCCACTCCCGACCCCAAGCCCTCCTCCTTCCAAATTTCCAGTTTTTCCTTCCTGAGAGTTTCCTTTTGTTTCAATCTTGTCCACCCTATATGTGATTTCCTGCCCTCATTCCTCCCCACACAATGTTCGTCCAAGTCTCCTTCTATTTTGTCCTTCAACCCTGCTGTAGGTCCCCCCCCACCCCCCTATCTCTCTCTCTCTCTCTCCCTCTCTCCTCTCTCTCCTCTCTTCTCTCTCTGTTCCTTTTGTTCTGTTGCGTACTGATCCTTAGTGTTCTCGCTCTTACATAATATAAGCCTTGACTCTGTATACAAAAATAAAAGTATCAGCATTTTTAGACAGACATTATGAGGTGGAGACGTCATCTAATCTTACATAAACTATGCATATCTAATATCACAATGAATCACTTCATGCTTACGAGACGTACAATTTGGATATAACTGAATATACTAAGCTGCATTCACCAATTCATTCATTTCTACAACAACATATTCACCGATTCTACATTAAAGTGAAGATGACCATATTTCGATTTGTACACGAAAATTTTAACATGTGTGATAACATCATATCCTTCGCATGTTCGACAAGACAGAACATTTAACAATGCAGACCTTGCTGGAGTATTTGTCTGAGTAACCCCTTTCACACACAAGGAGAACTCTATGAAAGATGATCTACGTGCGGACTCGCACAGCCATACAGTATATCGATCTATCTCTCTCACTCAACCCCCACTCTCTCTCTCTCTCTTCTCCTTGACTCTGATCAAGTACAATGGTCTCCACCATCCCTTCGATGAGCGGTGCTGTAATACAAGCTCTAATGTAGAGCATTATTTAATAAAAGGTGACAATTCGTGCTGGCTCTAAATCCACCGGAGGTTTTCATCCATGCACCTGGAGTCTTTTTTGAGAAACCAATGTGATTGCAAAAGTTGTCTTCACCTTGGAGGCCACTCGAGCATTTTCGAGGACGACACGGGTCCACAGAGTCGGGTCTCGTGCCACGCGGCGCCAGGCCTTGCATACCTCTGCTGCCTGGAAGACAAAACCCAAAATCTTTGCAATCTCCTGCTCACTCAAAATATTACCAATATTTACTTTTTTTTAATTTCTATTTTTAACTTGGTCACCATTAACTGTCACCTTTCACGACAAAACAGATTATAAAAATAATTTTCTGAAAAACTAATCCATTAGATAAACCTCCATCAAACAGGCTTGTGCACAGTTCCACACTTACATTTGAGCTGGCTAGTCTGGGTTTGATTCTTTCCCAGAATATAAAGTGTTTGATCTGTGCTTTGCAGGCAAGGTGTTGCATCATGATGTGTGTCTCTTCCCTCAGATCGACATTAAGCTGGGTGTCCTGTCTGCCAGCAATGGTTCCTGGGTAGGTAAATTTATTACCAGCACCCAAGCCAAATACCAAATTGTGCAATTAGCGGGTATGCCTCTTTGCGGTGGTTATACCCCCAAACACAAGTCGGGAGCCAAATCTTCCCCATTCTTTCGTGCTGCCCAGATTCGTCAGGGCAGCGCGCTCACGTTCAAAGTGCCAATTGGTCCACATGGACCGGCCCTTTCCCTCTTGTGTCTTCTTTCTCTCTAATTTGGTCGTGGCCCTGACTTCGTGAATGTGGGGGTACAGCATCCTGGATGTGGGGGATCTCCGAGTCACTCCTGGGAGATTGATCGGCTGTCTCTGTGCAGTGGGATTGTTTGAGAGAACAGTCCGGGGCTATACAACCTCAACAACAAATTATTGCCCTGACCACTACTGGGAAGGCAAAGATAAAGATAAAGGCAAACCACCTGGTGTATCTTTTCTATGACTATTTTGGCAGCAATGAACCTGCCTTTGGGCAGAGCACCAGAGACCGATGAACCACCAGACAGGTTCCGGGTTGGCTCAACTGACTGAGCTCCTGCATTGTGATCTAGTGATTTCAGGTTCAAATCCTGATGCTGCTGGATTGAAGGCAGCAAAGCACCAAGTGTACTCCATGCCAACGGGGTAATGCTCGGTGATGTAGCCATGTTCAGATAATAGCGACGCAACCTGCAGATTCTCAACATGTGATCGACCGATTGGTCTCCAGAGCAATTTCCACAGCCGCTGTCAACAATTCATTGTCCACAATTTTATACCAAGAAGGTTAACAACAATCAGCCAACTTGCCAAATGAGCCACAATCTCACTTCCAGGGAACATCCGTTCCTTTGTGATGAGGAGAAAACATGAAGGATGCCAAGAACTATGAACAAATACAAGGTGCACCAGGATTGAAATGTCAAAATACAGAGTAAATATACTTCCCCTGAATGGCGTATGATGCTCCACCTTTTCTATGGGAGTAAATTATGACAGCTCAAAATATTTACTTGTGGTAGGTTTTCAAATGTGTTTTCTTCATACAACAAGCATGCTGCGAAGGGGGCACAAGGGGGGCATGGACATACTCAATGAATCAGTTGTACGGTACTCTCGACAGAACATCAATGTGGCCGAAGCATTTCCTGGGCTAAGATTATGGTGGGTGGTTTGCCGTTGGCCAACCGGCAGTCAGTCAAGACAGGAATTTGGAATTCGCTCAGAGTGCCAACAAGAATTCGCCCACTCTTCACAAAAGACATCGTGAAATCTTTAAAGTTCACCAATGCCTACAGTGATGGCATAACGTCCTTCCAATGCATGGCGCATGTACATCGATGCCTCACCCTGCATGTATAACACTGTGATGACAAGTTCATAGCTGGGTCGACATACGAAGCCAGGCTAGACAGCTCAGGACGAGTGTGCATACGTCTAGGACTCTAGGCTATCCTCCCTGTCCTCGTATATACATACTATTTTTTGTATAAAAAGGTGACATTTTTGAACCCATCACTTCCCAGAACACAACATTCACTTCCCTTCTCATCTTCCAATCTCTTCTCTTCTCACCTGTCTCAATCAACCCCAACCCTCCCTAAAACTTCCACATATGTAATCTGTAGGCTGACACCCCCCAGCCCCCCCACCACCCCCCCAAAAAAAAAGAAAAAGAGAGAAAAAGGAATACCATGCATTCACTGGATTTCATATCAGAGCAAAAAAAAAACAAACAAAGAAAAACATCACATCACCTTGAGCAAGCTTCTCGTGTCTAGGAAGGAAAACACACAAGCGAGTGCACTGCGTGTGAACTCGGTGCTAGCATCTTCTGCAACACATAAGGTTAGTTGTCATTTGAAAACAAAACACGCCGATGAATTATTTATTTCATGTGATGCATTCAGATTAAAATGAGTCATTAAATACGAGCCATTCACATGTAAAATGGGTCATCAAATTTAAAAAAAAACAACAAAAAAAACCAATTGTTTGCCAAATGTTTACATCCATGCATGAGCTGTAGGCTAGCAGTGAGCTGCAGAGGCATCAAAGAACATCACAAGATATAAATCATAACTACACTCAATTTGTAGTCTACCATCAAATAATACACGAACGAAAACATCTCCTTGAGGAAAGGACCCTCGGCCTTGACGCGAAGCGAGTCGAGTCGAGTGACCTTGACCAGCCACAAAACCTCTTTCTCATGGTACCGAGATGGCGACAACCGAAGCTGAGTTAAATATGCTTCAGACTAGGAGGCAGGTGTTTGGAATTTCACTGGGTTACTTGCTTAAAGTTTTGGAATTTGAATTTGATTTGGAATTTTATTGGGTTTCTTGTTTGAAGGCACACAGTCATGGAAAATACCATAATGAAGATGACAAGTTCCTTTTTGAAGTGTACCAATGTAACCCCCATCAATCAGGAATCAACCCCCAAGGCACATAGCTGAGAGGCAAACATGCGACAACCAAATGATTCTGTTGGTCTATAAATCAATGTCCAACTGGCATGTGGCATCAAACTGACTCTACAGCAATCATACGAGTATTAATATTACTATTGTGATGATCTCATTACCACTTTCTGTCTCAACTGAAGGGCTGCCAGGAAGGTAGTCTGGATGCTCCCCCCAGTCTAGCCCTCCAGACTCCAGGCCATGCAGGCTGTAGTGCCCATCACCGCTTGCATCGCCATTACCTACCAAACCTGTGAAAAGAGAAAGATAAAGATAGAGATAGAGATAGAGATAGAGATAGAGATAGAGATAGAGATAGAGATAGAGATAGAGAGATTGAGGATAGAGATAGAGATAGAGATAGAGATAGAGATAGAGATAGAGATAAAGATAAAGAAGATAAAGATAGAATAGAGATAGAGATAGAGATAGAGATAGAGATAGAGATAGAAGATAGGAGATAGAGATAGAGATAGAGAGACATGGTGGAGTTGAAATGAATAGGAATGAATAACAAAACTGTCCTGCAACTTCCTTTCCACATCACCATCTTCATTAAAATACAAGTCAAGGCTCAGGGAGGAGCAAAAATGATGTCTGTGCCTTTCACATGCTGTAGACTATACATCAGGCTCGCATGATCCAAAGTGGATCATTCTGCCTTTGATATCAGCCAATTATGTTGAATACATACTTTATCTTCCATTGTTTCACACTTGACAAGAAGCATTGGCAATTGCAATTAAATAGGAACTTGCGATGAATGCACATCATTTGTTTTATTATTTGCTTTGGATTAATGGGGGGAAAAAAAATCAAGGCAAAACATTAATAAACCTTCCCCAAACCTTGGTTGATTCTCCAACCTGTACCAGGCTTGTGTGGGCCACGGCTCCCCCCTGCTTCGGCGGCAGAGAGGAATCCACTACTCTCTCCACTGCTTTGGCCACGATGCTGCCTCTGCCACTCCCTGCGCAGGCGAGCCGCAGGAGCGACCTCTCGTGCCGGCGATGGAAGCGTCAAGGCCGAGGCTTGCTGTGGGCCTGGTGGGAGCCGTCCCAAAGCTTGCTCGGCCCTCTCAGCACGCTCAATTAAGCCCTCAATGAAGTCCTGCAGCTCGGCCTTGGCTCGGGCTTCACGCTCCGCCGTACTATGCAAGAATGAGGTCAGGCTCACGGCCTCCCTGGAATAAGGGTTAAAAGTGAGGCAAAAACGCTTGGGCTGAAATTGCTGTGGAAGATTTCCAAAAACACAAATTAGACAAAACAAGTCACGAATGTCATTCATTTGCTGTTTTCACTCGTCAGGCAATTTGAACAGAATCTTCTCTCATCGTCAATCACTATAATATTGCCAACATATAATGGGCCTGGCAATTATGATTCGAAAATGAACGGCTGATTATGGTGTTGGCCCAAGTAACATGGCTGTAATCAGATGATTTAGCTGAAAGTCCATCAATCATTGAGAATATTAGCCACATCTTCATTGCACATGGAAATGTGCTCTCATTCCAAAGATGATGGAAAAACAATTCATTGGAAGTGAGTTGACGAGGTTTGCTGTCGAACAGAAATTATATGTAAAGTTTGGCCGTTAATGAGGTCTTGAACCACAAACAAAATCTTTAGGGGTTATTGCTAATTGAACTGAGGACAGATTTATCTTGAATATCTTTGAATATATATATATTTTCATTAACATATAATTTGGAGATTACATTCCTGAAAATGAGGTCACAGTGACCCTTAAAATTCAATTTCTGGACCCATTTCGATCTGCACTCAATTTTACTTCGCTCGATACACTTTCAAATTTGTTTGTTGTTCTCTCGTTAATGTACTTTTAATGTTTGAAAGATGCTTTTTTTTGTTTTTCATAATCGAAGAATCTAACAAGCCTAAAAAGCATGAAGGCCGAGGATAAAATCTCAAATTGGGGAAATTAGTTCCTCCTGTCGTGGTGTATTATGTGCCATAATAACCTGTGTACATCAGTTTGTGATTGCCAAGCCTAAGAACAACAACAACAAAACAACAACAAAAAAAAAACAGGGAATTTGATTAGCTATAAATTTGGAGAATAAATCAGTGCTAAATTTTGCTAATAGGTCTTCGTTAATTGGTTATTACGACGCACACGCAAAGCAAAAAGTGGCGTTAAGCAATTGGTTCACTTCTGTCTGGCCGTCCGTCCATCCACAAGTATGAGTTCATGATCGAGGACCTTAATTTCAATTGAATGTTATATTTTGAATACGAATCAAAACATGAATGAGAAAACAAACGAACCAGTCGTTTTACCATACTTTGGCTCTCAATAAGACCCGATCACGCATGTGCAGATAGGAGTGAGATATATATATATATTATTTTTTTTACTGTCTGTCTGCCTGGCAGTCAAACAAAATTGAAAATCATTCCAAACAGGAAACTTACTGCTTTTAGCGATGTTATAAAGGATTCTACCCCGCAGGCTTGTGCTGCATACAAAAGAAGACGAAGAAGGTTGCTTTTGGTTTTGAAGAAGTTATCATATTTCTTCAACGTTCTCCAGAAGAGAATTGAAAATTTGAAAATGCTCAATACGGAAACTCACCGCCCCCCCAAAAAAATCTTTTTTCAAAGGTTGACTTTTAGCATTTGAAGTCGGCAAGTTTTGAGGAGTTTCAATACAATAGAATGCCAGATGATGAACTTCATTTCTTTGAGCAGATTCAACCAGGATGCAATAGGCTGAGCTGATTTTGCATAGAACTACAATGTGAATCTGGGTCAATGTACAGGAAGTATGTGTAGCAGAGACTCCATTTCAGCTTATATGCCCCATAGAGATGTCTATCTGTTGCCATCCTCTAAAACAGCTTGATCTCCATCTTCATACAGTCCATATATACATCACTGTCCTCCATAACAGATTGATCTCCATCTCTGTAGAGTCCATTCACATCATTGTTTTTCACAACAAAATAAAATACAACTCCATTTGTGTTCAGATATGTGTACGTGTGTGCAGTGTGACAGTATGTCCATCGTCCTCGTGAGCTACTGGAAGTTCCAAATGGACTCTCAACAGTTGTAATGTATAATAAAGTAGCAAAAGCAAATGGCCTTTAACATCTCTATGCTATACACAAAGCATAAGCAATCGGAACAACTTGAAAATAAAATAGTGGCCTACTCAAAATTATTTATGTTAAAATTGGTGAGAAATAGAGAAGTACAGCATGGTTTGCCCAGAACCGTATTTGAATTATTGAATTCTAATTGGTGGGTTTTCAAATTCATTTGGTGAGAATAGTGTACTGTATTGTTTTTTAAAAAAATTGTTATTTGTTTGAAGTTACAGTTCCCAAGCTACAAAGTTTGGTACAATGCTCTGTTTTTGCAAACATGCAGTACTCTTTGTTTGACCTGATCTTTAATAAATAATTGCAGAGAATGTTCATGAAATGTGATATTTATATTCTGTAGACAAGGTTAAGTGTCCTTTGTGTAAGGAGAAATAGGAAGGGGACCATGAGAGAAGGGTTTTTGAGGGGAGGGAGGGGGAGGGGGGGAGAGATGGTGTTCAGACTGTGCATCATCATATTAAAATGTGCCATTTAGTGTCCGTCTCTCTTCTGACTGTTTTTTGTGACCGCGATACATTCTGTCATTGCTTATCCAATCTCAACGAAACTTCACAGGAGGACAAAGTGTCACATGATGGAGGTTGTAGCGATTTAACTTGCCCCCCTCCCCAAGGGAGATTTGCACCTTGGACGAACTCAATGTTGAGGTGTATAATAGGTTATCATGGCGATTCATGGAGCACACCTTCTGGGTGTAACAATTATTATAACCACAAACGATTCAGTCAATCCTGTCCAATGTACAGTTACATTTTTAAACAGTCACTTCTAAACTTGAATAAGTTTGGAGGAAACTCGATGTGATCAAGGTGTTCTACACTTATCGTGTCCCCTTTAGATGAATGGATCAGATTACCGTCTCGACTCGCTAGGCCCAGGTAAGCGGCAATGATCTTTAGTTAAGGAACCTGCTTCGACGAGTCTTAACGCAAGGATGATGAATCCCATTGCCTGGCCGATGTTTTTCCAGCCATCAAATTATATGTGGACAGTATATGGATTGTTTATAACACATTTTGGGGCCTCAAATGTGATTTCTCCCAACCATGGTTTCAAGTGTGATGTGTGATATTGCCACCGACACCCTTACAGCCTAATTGGGACCTTCATTTGATACATTATAAAATTCCTCAGGTTTGTTAGCATTTTCATACTTGCCAGAGGGAAATATGGAGAAATTGTGATGTACTTATGCATGGGTGGTGTACCGCTGAACAGTCGCTGGTCCATACTCCTATTGGTGCTATTATAACCAGTAATCCAGTTCCATGAAGTCGTGGCTGACTTCTAGTCCTGCGGCGTAGTCTGATATTTCAGATCAATTGTTTAAATTTGCATAAAAGCACCAAAATTGGTACACATGTAGAATAATGTATTCCGAACAATTATAGATATGGAGCCACCCGAGATTGTGCCTTGGTCAGCTTCGGCAACCATTTTCCAAAATGGCCACCATTCTACGTTAGCGAAATTGGCTATATGCTCTTATTTTCTTATTGTATTGGTGGTAGATATAAGGAAAGTGTAAAATTCAGTAAATTGACCATAAAAAGGCGTATTCAAATATTATGAGCCAGTATTTTCAGTAAAAAAGCCATTATTTGATTTGTAAATTGCTGCTCTCCTGAAACTCTTCGCTTAAAAGTACCCATTATTGCCTGGAGAACATGAGTCAAATGATATTCATCACATTCAATGGGTTTGGAATCAACAAAAATTGCATTATATGGATACATCTTTACTCTATTTTGAAAAGGGAACTGATAATCGTGATAATGACAAACTCAGAAAATGTAGTCAAATTATTGCACACTTCACTTTGAAGCGGCTACGGTTTGCTGTCTACTACCATTCTACCAGGACACATGGTACACGCATACATCAGTCTAGTACAATATGAGTTTCTGAGCTCAAGTGTACTGGCTCTGGATCAAGAAGTCAACACTTTTACAAGCAATGCGACTTTGCATTTGCACATTCTAAGCTAGGCCGATATCTAGTCTGTGTCTACTGCGTCTGTCTACTGGCATTCTCCTTCACAAGCACACAGTCCAGTGCATTGCAGATTAGCCTTCTTGCATTTGCAGCGGTTTCTACAGCCTTTTTTGCAGCCGCATGACACCAGCTCGAAGCAGCTTTTTGAAGCCTCAGGGAGTGTGGTCCAGAGGTTCGTAGGACCATCCTCTGTTGCCGCCAGCCCCAGCTTGTTGGTGATGGAAGCACGGGTTGAGGGACCAAGACCTGCCCCCAGACATAGCCACCCTGGAAGACTGATCTCTTCACATGCTGTTCCAAAGCATCGTAGGTAGGTGGGATGCGCTGGACGGAGTTCCTCTTGGCGAAGAGTTTCTTTCTGGCCTTGTTGACGTCCGTATATGGACTGGTGCGGTCAGAGAGGAGCACCACAAACCTTTCAATGCAGTGCATTGTGTCATCCTGGATGTTGACTGGCGTGGTGGTCAGGGTCACAAGAGAATCTGTCAGTTCTGGAAACGAGTTCCATGTGGCCCAGGCAGATTTCTTCCCATGCCCCACGAATGCTGATACCGTTTCACATCCGGTCATTGCGTGGAAGACAGGGAGGGCACGTGCTTCTGTGGACCAGGAGGCAGCTATTTCATGGGCAGGGATGTAGCGGTAGTTCTTGCCCGTCCCAAAAGCAATCCAGAGCTCATCCACGCATGGTAGTGCCTGGGCTACCATCACCGCCAAGACGACGACGTCGGTTTTTCTCCAATACAATAGTTGGAAATATAATAAATCAACACAAATGACATTTGTATTGTTTTCTCGTCATTAAAATACAAGTCAAGGCTCAGGGAGGAGCACAAATGATGTCTGTGCTTTCACATGCTGTAGACTATACATCAGGCTCGCATGGACCAGTTGGATCAATTCTTGCCTTTGAGTATCAAGCCGAATTTATTGTTGAAATACAGATACTTTATTCTTCGGATTGTTTCACACTTGACAAGAAGCATTGGCAATTGCAATTAAACTCAGGGAATCTTGCGATGAAGTGCCAATCATTTGTGTTTATTATTTGCTTTGTGATGTATGGGGGGAAAAAAATCCGATATGCGAAAACATTAATAAAGCATTCCGAAACCTTGGTTAGATTCTCCAACGCTGTACCAGGCTGTGTGTGCCACGCTTCCCCTGCTTCGGGTGCAGAGAGTGAATGCCACTATTACTCTCCCTACACTGCGCTTATGACCCAGCGCAATGTGGCTTGCGTAGTGTCTGACCTTACCTGTGTGTGTTGCCGTTGGGGCCGAGCCGTGCGTAGCGCGCGGTGGTCGCCGCAGGGAGAGACCTTCTTCGTGCCTGGCGATGAAAGCAGTCAGCGGGCAACGCGCGCTGCATGTGCGCCAGGCGCATGGTATGTGAGGTGAGCCACAGTCCGACACAGCTTGGCTCCGGCCCTATCGAGTGCATGTGCACTTAACGAGCCCTCAAAATGGAATGCTCGCTGAGAAACGTGGGAGCAGAGCAGTAAAGACTCCGGCTTTACGGATACGGCGCCATAACACCGAGTAAGCTGAGCCAGACCTCATCCCGGTAACTCCAGTAGTGTCTGATAATCGACGCGTCAGGCCTCACAGGCCCTCCCTGGAAATACAGGGTTAAAAGTGAGGCAAAAACGCTTGGGCTGAAACTCTGGTGTTCTCGTGGGGATTGATTCTCCAAATTAACTAGGGCCTTGAGACAGAATATGGACGGTTTACTCCATAACACTTTAGTTCACCGAATCGTTTTCCTGTCATCTTTGGCTGGGTGTTTGGCACGGGTCGGTCAAGGGCGAAATCTATTTCTGTGGAAGTTTCTTGAACAGGATCTCTTCTGCTCGATCGGTCAGTGAATAGCACTATAAGGGCCAAACAAACTGACGTATGGCTGGCAATGTTACTGCTTCGCGAAATGATCGGCTGATTATGGTGTTGGGCCTAAGGTGAGGACGATGAATCGTATATCTTAGACTTGCATCTTTGCCTCGAAATAGTCCATCAATCATTGAGAATATTAGCCACATTTCACTTGCACATGGAAATGTGCTCTCATTCCAAAGATGATTGGATCAAACCAGGCGCATCTTGGCAGTGAGTTTGAAGAGGTTTGCTGTCGAACAGAAATTATATGTAAAGTTTGGCCGTTAATGAGGTTTGAATCCACAAACAAAATCTTTAGGTTATTGCTATCTGAACTGAGGACAGATTGGTACTTGAAATAGTTTTTTTGAATCACTCAAATACTAAGCGGGAAGACGTGGGTACGTGGGACCGCGGAGGAGGGTCGTTGCTGGTGGATAGTGGCGAGATGGTGGTGGTGGTTTGTGAGGCGTGGCGGTGCTGGCGTGTTGGAGTGGTGGCTTGGTTGGCGTTGTTGTTGTTTGGCCGTTGTTGGCGTTGAAGTGATGGTTGGCGTTGTTGGCGTTGAATTGTGTCCATTAACTAGTAGATAACGTTTGGAAAGATTACATGTCGCTGAATAGAATGGGGTCACAGTGACCTTTAAAATGTGCAATTGTGGCATTCATTTCGAATGTGTCTGCACTGTTGGAAGTGTGGTTGGTTTCTAACTTATATAAATGAATCAGCGCTCGATAGCAAACGCATTCATCTGTGTTGCTTGTTCTCCTCTCAGATCTTATTGCTTAATATATGTTAATGATCTTGAAAGCTCCGTTCTTTTTATTGATTGTTTAATTAATCAGACATATGATACTAACAAGCCTACAAAGCATTGCAAGGCCGTACGGTATAATAAAAATCTCAAAATTGGGGAATTGAGTGTCGCCCTTCCTTGGTCGTGGTGGGGTTACTAAAACATATCTTCATTGTACTTTAATGTGCCCTATAAGAATATAACTCTGTGTACTATATCGCTTCTGTTGAAGTTGACCCCAATGTTCCTAGTAACAGAGCTAAGCATACAAATAGCAACAGATATAAATTAACAACAGGGGACATCGGTATTGACATTAAGCTCTTATACAAAATATCATGGAGAATAAATCAGTGCTCGGGATATTGTGTGCTAATCAGGGCGTGGTCTTCGTTAAATTGGTTATTTACGACGCACCGCAAAGCAAAAATGCGTTGGGAAGCAATGGTTCCATCTGTCCCTGGACGGTCAGTCGTCATCCACAGTATGAGTTCACATGATCGGGCCTTAATTTCAATTGAATGTTATAATTGGTGTAAATGAATACTGAATACAAACATAGAAATGAAGAAATACAAACGTAACGAGCAAATCGTGGTATTAACTATCACTTGGATCACATATAAGACCCGATCACGATGTGCAAGATAGGAGTGAGATATATATATTATAGGTCAGGTAGGGAATCACTAAGATTATGCATATAATCCTCATCCAGTTCATCTAACTGATACTACTCGGTATCCCATTGATTGAAAAGTACCAATGCGGGTTTGATGAAATCCAAGTTCGGGGGTGCTGGTTGTGAACAAGATTCTAATCGAAAAATCCGGCTCGAATCGTTTGTTGCACAATGTTTCCAGACCGGTTAGTGTGATTTATGACCATCACCCATCAGACTAGGAGGATAGTATATGATTGGCTATTTTTTTTACTGTCTGTCTGCCTGGCAGTCAAACAAAATTGAAAATCATTCCAAACAGGAAACTTACTGCTTTTAGCGATGTTATAAAGGATTCTACCCCGCAGGTTTGTGCTGCATACAAAAGAAGACGAAGAAGGTTGTTTTTGTTTTTTGAAGAAGTTATCATATTTCTTCAACGTTCTCCAGAAGAGAATTGAAAATTGAAAATGCTCATACGGAAACTCACCGCCCCCCAAAAAAATCTTTTTTCAAAGGTTGACTTTTAGCATTTGAAGTCGGCAAGTTTTGAGGAGTTTCAATACAATAGAATGCCGAATGATGAACTTCATTTCTTTGAGCAGATTCAACCAGGATGCAATAGGCTGAGCTGATTTTGCATAGAACTACAATGTGAATCTGGGTCAATGTACAGGAAGTATGTGTAGCAGAGACTCCATTTCAGCTTATATGCCCCATAGAGATGTCTATCTGTTGCCATCCTCTAAAACAGCTTGATTTCCATCTTCAACAGTCCATATATACATCACTGTCCTCCATAAACAGATTGATCTCCATCTCTGTAGAGTCCATTCACATCATTGTTTTTCACAACAAAATAAAATACAACTCCATTTGTGTTCAGATATGTGTACGTGTGTGCAGTGTGACAGTATGTCCATCGTCCTCGTGAGCTACTGGAAGTTCCAAATGGACTCTCAACAGTTGTAATGTATATAAAGTAGCAAAAGCAAATGGCCTTTAACATCTCTATGCTATAACAAAGCATAAGCAATCGGACCAACTTGAAAATAAAATAGTGGCCTACTCAAATTATTTATGTTAAAATTGGTGAGAAATAGAGATACAGCATGGTTTGCCAGAACCGTATTTGAATTATTGAATTCTAATTGGTGGGTTTTCAAATTCATTTGGTGAGAATAGTGACTGTATTGTTTTTTAAAAAAATTGTTATTTGTTTGAAGTTACAGTTCCAAGCTACAAAGTTTGGTACAATGCTCTGTTTTTGCAAACATGCAGTACTCTTTGTTTGACCTGATCTTTAATAAATAATTGCAGAGAATGTTCATGAAATGTGATATTTATATTCTGTAGACAAGGTTAAGTGTCCTTTGTTAAGGAGAAAAAGGAAGGGGACACATGAGAGAAGGGTTTTTGAGGGGAGGGAGGGGGAGGGGGGAGAGATGGTGTTCAGACTGTGCATCATCATATTAAAATGTGCCATTTAGTGTCCGTCTCTTCTGACTGTTTTTTGTGACCGCGATACATTCTGTCATTGCTTATCCAATCTCAACGAAACTTCACAGGAGGACAAAGTGTCACATGATGGAGGTTGTAGCGATTTAACTTGCCCCCTCCCCAAGGGAGATTTGCACCTTGGACGAACTCAATGTTGAGGTGTATAATAGGTTATCATGGCGATTCATGGAGCACACCTTCTGGGTGTAACAATTATTTAACCACAAACGATTCAGTCAATCCTGTCCAATGTACAGTTACATTTTTAAACAGTCACTTCTAAACTTGAATAGTTTGGAGGAAACTCGATGTGATCAAGGTGTTCTACACTTATCGTGTCCCTTTAGATGAATGGATCAGATTACCGTCTCACTCGCTAGGCCCAGGTAAGCGGCAAGATCTTTAGTTAAGGAACCTGCTTCGACGAGTCTTAACGCAAGGATGATGAATCCCATTGCCTGGCCGATGTTTTTTCAGCCATCAAATTATATGTGGACAGTATATGGATTGTTTATAACACATTTTGGGCCTCAAATGTGATTTCTCCCAACCATGGTTTCAAGTGTGTGTGTGATATTGCCACGACACCCTTACAGCCTAATTGGGACCTTCATTTGATACATTATAAATTCCTCAGGTTTGTTAGCATTTTCATACTTGCCAGAGGGAAATATGGAGAATTGTGAGTACTTATGCATGGGTGGTGTACCGCTGAACAGTCGCTGGTCCATACCCTATTGGTGCTATTATAACCAGTAATCCAGTTCCATGAAGTCGTGCTGACTTCTGTCCTGCGGCGTAGTCTGATATTTCAGATCAATTGTTTAAATTTTGCATAAAAGCACCAAAATTGGTACACATGTAGAATAATGTATTCCGAACAATTTAGATATGGAGCCACCGAGATTGTGCCTTGGTCAGCTTCGGCAACCATTTTCCAAATGGCCATTCTACGTTAGCGAAATTGCTATATGCTCTATTTTCTTATTGTATTTGGTGGTAGATATAAGGAAAGTGTAAAATTCAGTAAATTGACCATAAAAAGCGCTATTCAAATATTATGAGCCAGTATTTTCAGTAAAAAAGCCATTATTTGATTTGTAAATTGCTGCTCTCCTGAAACTCTTCGCTTAAAAGTACCCATTATTGCCTGGAGAACATGAGTCAAATGATATTCATCACATTCAATGGGTTTGGAATCAACAAAAATTGCATTATAGATTACATACTTTACTCTATTTTGAAAAGGGAACTGATAATCGTGAATGACAAACTCAGAAAATGTAGTCAAATTATTGCACACTTCACTTTGAAGCGGCTACGGTTTGCTGTCTACTACCATTCTACCAGGACACATGGTACACGCATACATCAGTCTAGTACAATATGAGTTTCTGAGCTCAAGTGTACTGGCTCTGGATCAAGAAGTCAACACTTTTACAAGCAATGCGACTTTGCATTTGCACATTCTAAGCTAGGCCGATATCTCAGTCTGTGTCTACTGCGTCTGTCTACTGGCATTCTCCTTCACAAGCACACAGTCCAGTGCATTGCAGATTAGCCTTCTTGCATTTGCAGCGGTTTCTACAGCCTTTTTTGCACCGCATGACACCAGCTCGAAGCAGCTTTTTGAAGCCTCAGGGAGTGTGGTCCAGAGGTTCGTAGGACCCATCCTCTGTTTGCCGCCAGCCCCAGCTTGTTGGTGATGGAAGCACGGGTTGAGGGACCAAGACCTGCAGACATAGCCACCCTGGAAGACTGATCTCTTCACATGCTGTTCCAAAGCATCGTAGGTAGGTGGGATGCGCTGGACGGAGTTCCTCTTGGCGAAGAGTTTCTTTCTGGCCTTGTTGACGTCCGTATATGGACTGTGCGGTCAGAGAGGAGCACCACAAACCTTTCAATGCAGTGCATTGTGTCATCCTGGATGTTGACTGGCGTGGTGGTCAGGGTCACAAGAGAATCTGTCAGTTCTGGAAACGAGTTCCATGTGGCCCAGGCAGATTTCTTCCCATGCCCCACGAATGCTGATACCGTTTCACATCCGGTCATGGCGTGGAAGACAGGGAGGGCACGTGCCTTCTGTGGACCGAGGGAGGCAGCTATTTCATGGGCAGGGATGTAGCGGTAGTTCTTGCCCGTCCCAAAAGCAATCCAGAGCTCATCCACGCATGGTAGTGCCTGGGCTACCATCACCGCCAAGACGACGACGTCGGTTTTTCTCCAATACAATAGTTGGAAATATAATAAATCAACACAAATGACATTTGTATTGTTTTCCTTGTAAATGCACATCACATGGAGTTTTATCACCTCTGAGAAACCTACAAAGAGAATAACAATGACAGATATCCCATGTTGTTAAAGTAGAATGGTGGCCATTTTGGAAAATGGCCGCCAAAGCTGACCAAGGCAAAATCTCGAGTGGCTCCATATCCAGAATTGTTCAGAATACATTAG
>CM068963.1:99649911-99690977 GCA_035128595.1 Eptatretus atami
TCAACATATGTACCAATTTTGGTGCTTTTATGAAAAGTCGAACAATTGGTTTGCTATGCTGCAGTAATATTCTGGTGACATTCATGATCAGATGTCTCCAAACATCCCTATCCTGCACTGCTTTCCGAAGCTCTAGCAGAGACAACTTGGTTGCAGCCTTTACCCCGTCCATTGGGGGTGTTCCATTACCATTCAGCTTGTTATCACTTGCCAAGCCAGCCGTTCGTTATCAACCATTTCATTGGAGTGCTTGCTTGAGTGTTCAAAATCAAGCGAGGCACTTGGTGAGCGATCTACAAGCTGATTGGTAATGGAACACACCACTTTGGAACACATCAATCAATTTGGTTGACAAGATTTTAATATTTTTTAGGTTAAAATAAAGATGAGCTTTTCACTTTCCTTATTCACCGTCTGCAGCAGTTTGAAGTCCTCTTTACTTTCTACCAAGAGAGTGGTATCATCAGCATACCTTATGTTGTTGATACATCTTCCTCCAATCCCGACTCCAGCCTCTATGTCATCCAAGTTATATTCGTCGTCACAATTATTCGAACCACAAATCAATTGGTTAATTACATCCAATGATAATGGCATAATGATAATAATATTAACACAGAGGCTGGCAGGATGGTCCAGAGCTGTACACACTGTCGTCTAAGCTGTCTAGCTTGGGTTTGAATTCTGGCCCACTGTCATCCCGTATCATACCGTCATGCCAGTGTTTCACAGGCAGGGTGATTCATCAATGTGTGCCATTTCTCAGATGGATGTTAAACTGGCATCCTGTCTACCAGCATTAGTTGTAGTTGATGGACTTTAAAGATCCCACAGTGTCCTTCACGAAGAGTAAGTGAGCTATCGGCGGCACCCTGAACAAATTACAAATTCCTGCCTTAACCTTAGTGGAACGTCAAATCTAGCCAGCTAGTTCGTGAAAGACTTGGGCCAAGTTTCCCCCAGCCAATACCACAATAACATGGGAATAATTGTAGCTGTTAAACAATAAGAGGTATATTAACAAAGCACCACCCACATGATGCGCACGTACACATGATCCCTCCCACCCGGTCACTCCCGTAGGGGAGTACATCAAATGCATGGTGCCTTCAGGAAGAGGTGTGACGTCAAAAAGAAAAACCACAATATTTGCATACATAATAATGACATCATCTCAAAGTGACTTTCTTCAAGGGAACACAAAAGCAACATTGATGACAAAAGAGTGAGAGAGTAAAGGTGGAAATACGAGAGGGTGTTGAGGAATAGTAGGTGAGATTTTGACCGAGCAGTCCCATCGCTGACCGTCCCAATTGATCACATTGATTAGCGAAAGTGTTGTCTGCAGCAGCGTTTCCAGAGCCGTTTTTGATTGAAGTGGTCATCAATAAAACAAAACGGACCATTAAATATACCATCAGAGATGAGGAATCCCCCACCATTGAATGAAAAAGGTCATACATATTCCAGATAATGAGGGAGGTGAATTGGAAACAAAGACACCATTTGGTCATCATCTCGAAAAAGTTCCCAGGGGTAGGGAACGTAGTAACCAAAAATAATTAAATCAGATAAGCGGTTTTCCATTTATGACAAAAAACATTTTTTTCAAGATGGCCGCCCTAGTCGGCCATCTTGGATCCGGCCACGCCGAAATCAATAGGGTTCTTCCTTTTCAGGTGGTACATGTGTGACCCAAATTCAAATCGATATGGCGAAAAAACATTTTTTTCAAGATGGCCGCCCCATTCGGCCATCTTGGATCCGGCCACACCAAAATCAATAGGCTTCTTCCTTTTCAGGTGGTACAGTGGTGACCCAAATTTCAAATCGATATGGCGAACAGTTTATGAGTTATCGCACTCACAGCTATAAATGTTGACGCCCAGCCAGCCGGACGGACGGACGCGACCGCCCCATTCGGCCATCTTGGATCCGGCACACCCAAGATCATAGGCTTCTTCCTTTTCAGGTGTACATGTGTGACCCAAATTTCAAATCGATATCGCGAACAGTTATGAGTTATCGCACTCACAGCTATAAATGTTGACGCCCGGACGGACGGACCGACGCACGGACGGACAGCCGGACGACCTGGGTGACAACAATATCCCCCTTCCGCCACGCGGCGGGGGATAAAAACTGTGCAAAAAGGCCCGTTTGCTTCAGGTCTTAAAGGTGAGCATGTACCTTAGGTGATGTAAGGGCCGGTGTAATTCACACACCTACAACTGGAATCGAGCATTAAAATTAAAGAAATGTTGAATTCAGACCTCTCACTTTTGCTTTTTCGAGTAGAAAGGACGAATGAGTGAAAGAAGTGAAAAAAGTTGAACACTCACCCACACATTTTGTTTTTTTTATTCTCACAAGTTATTGTTATTTGAAAGGTTAGCTCCCAAACCCTGTTGGCGAAATGCTATCCGTCGACAAACCGCAAGGCATCGAAACACATTCCCAAGCTCTTTCCATGACATCACAATTCCAAGTGCGGCTAAAAACAAACTTACTGTGAGGACAGGAATGTGGTGAGAGTTCAGACAGGTAGCGTCATGACAACTTGTGTCACCAGCGTGCGAAGGCTGCAATTTTCCGGACATCATTTCCGGGCAGCAACAAAACTTTGCATTTCTGCAGCTGCAGAAGATGCTTCGATGCTACGACAACTAAACATGGAGGACGTAAGCAGAGTTTTGATATGTTGAAGTGTAGTGAGAACCGAAGCTCCATCCAAATCCACTCTCTGCTTGTTTTTATGAGTGGGAATGCTTCCCACTTGATAAGTCTTTGAAGGGGAAAAAAATACCATATGGTTGTTCGTCCAGATGGGGAGTGGGGTGGGATTTCTGCCATAAAGGGAGAAAACACACCAAACCAATTGTCTGTGGCCGTTCATCGAGGGAGGGGAGGGGACGATTTATAACCTGATAGATTATCTGGTTGGGGAAATTTTGTGGAGGAAGGGGGATGGGGAGGTCTGCTTGACAGTACTGGCGTCCTTGCCAAATTCCAAATTCATTCCTTCTGCAATTGTGGGGCTCATACACATCACTATCTAACGATGGCCCAAAAAAGACTCAGTGTGCCATCGGACAGCCCAAAGTACCAGTATATGGGATTACACTAAATAATACAATGGTTCTGCCATCATATGCTTTCAGTAATATTAACTGCTCCGACCGGCCTGAATATAATGTGCACGCACACGCACACACCAGGCGTTTGGTGCAAAGCTCCCCAAAGTTTCGTCTCCAGAATGAAGTCAACCCTTTGTGAGGAAGCATCCACTGATGAGCCCCTTGACAACACTTTATAGGTCAAACTGGAACAGTTCCACAAACCCACATAGCTGCTCACCACTGACAACTCGGATTCCTAGTCTGAACTCGTTTCACAGCCCTGGCCAAAACTCGGGGGCAGAGGTTCTGTGGTTTGTTTTATGTATGAGCTTCCGCTTCCCACGATAATCTCATGCCATGCTTCACCAGCATCGCTATCTTCAACATCTACAGATGTCTTTTTTTGTTTGGTTTTTAACCCCAAGATGAAATTAGTAAGCATTTGAACTTACATTTTGCAGTTTGAAATTTTTTTTTTACCAAAGCAAAATGCATACCAGATGTCTTCAGAGAAAGCAGCATTGTGATTATAGGGCCTTGGAACCTCAGAAAATAAATCTGAACCAATTTTAATGCTTCTGCCACATCCTGTTCTTTCTATTCCTGTCTGAGTGTGTAGCCCATGCTACTTAGGAATCAAAATTCAAAACCTATATACTGTGCTGGCTCATCTATTGTCTTTCAATGCCCTTGTATTTCATGTAAAATTGCACCAAACTATACTAATGTCATCATCCTACATACATTATGAATACAGGCTCCTCCACAATACAAAACATAATGAGACTAGAAAGATACTTGGTAGAGCACATACATCCGCCAAGCTGAACAGTTCATGTTTTGCATCCCAATGATAGGCCGGATCGGATCTTAACCAAAATCGAAGCGGCTTGTTTTTGTCACCTACCCAACTCATCCACCAAGTTTGGTCATAATCCGTCCACACTTTTTTGAAATACCATGTTGTATATCGTTTTTGGCCCGATCGTTCAATTGTGAAGAAGCACTGAAATAATTATACTATCTGGATCTGGTTCTGGATACACACAAAATCTAACCAATTTGGCCTTGCCACACACCCAACCTGCCCACCAAGTTTCGTCCGGATCCACAGATAACTTTTTGAGATATCCTGCTCACAAGCAAGCAGCCGTTTAACAAACAGGGGTGAAAATATAACCTCCGCCCTCCTTTGGTGGCAGAGGTGAAAAAAAGAATAGCATGCCATCTCCTGGTTCATTTCAACAATGCAGAGAAAAATAACAGTTTTCTGCTGCTGGGTTTGATCCATCAGAATGTAACACCTGTTTGTTTGATTCAACTATTTAAAATTTTTTTCATGCCTCCTGTCCATGTGTCCTTCGCGAAGTGTTGGTGAGTTGTCGCAAACTCTGGAACAAATTCCAAATTCCTGTTCTATCATAAAGGTGGAATCGCATTCGTGGCACAGACATGCCCCTCAGCCAATGATTCTATACCCACAGCTATGGTATGTGCTGCATTCAAAATTATAATAAAGATCAGCATAGGGTGCTGCATCTTAGAGGAGGTCCTGTTTCATCAGAGATCCCATGTGGACTGCCAACGCATAATGCTCCCCCTCTCTTACTCACTCTCCACCTCTCCTCCTTCCTCACCTCCTCCATACCACCTCTCCTCTCTCTCCTCGTCCCAACCTCTGCCTCCCCATCAATGCATCTCTATCTCTCTCTCTCTCTCTCTCTCTCTCTCTCTCTCTCTCTCTCTCTTGCTCTCTCTCTCTCTCTCTCTCTTGCTCTCCGAGTGCTGGTACTGTCAAAACAGTCAGTCAAATGGCAAGGATTATGCACGGCAGGAATTTTGGCCACAGTACTGATAACTAGCTTACTCTTAACCTAAAGACACCATGGGATATTTAACAAGCACCGGCGAATGCAAGAAGTTGACTCCAAACCTTAACTTGCATCCGAAGGATGTTGAACCATCACACTCATTAATGCAACTCCCTACCTGAGAAACACCAATCTTAATTCGTTTCCTGGGGGCCATGCAGAACTCAAAGTCCAATAGACCGAGTTCTGTGTACTCAAGTTGTTCCAACAAAGCACAAGTGATCTACCCTCCCTCATAGTATGGCAACTAATTTTCCTTTGGACCATTTGACCTCAATGTACAAGATCCCTTCAGATATATACACAAATACACATATATATATGTATATATACACAGAAACATATATACATATATACATACATGCATGCCTGGTGTTGGCTTAATGGTTAGGGTTGTGGGCTTGGAAAACAAGGATCCCGAGTTCAAATCTCACTCTGCTGTTGAATTAATACCAGGTGGGGTTGACTCTGCCTGTCATCCTTCGAAGGTCAGCAAAATGAGTGCCAGCTTGCTGGTATCCTGTGTCGGAGTGGTGACCCGTCCAGGAATGTGCCAAATAGCCAAGGAGACTGCTTGGGCAGCACCGACGTTCTGCACAGTCTGGTCCCAATCGATGGACATATATATATTCACTCTATACTCTATGAGCCTGGTGTGGCTCAGTGGTTAAGGCGGTGGCTTGGGATCCTTGGGGTCCTGAGTTCGAGACCCGCTGGCTGCTGAGTTAGCATCAGGGAGGTTGATTCAGCCTGTCATCCTTCTGAAGGTCGGCAAAATGAGCACCAGTATACTGGTAATTATCCCTGCAGGATCGAAGGCGACTAAAGGGTTGGCGTCAGGAAGGGTATCCGGCCATAAAACATTGCCACAAGAAAGGGTACCATGATTGGAGCCCGCAAAAAGCTGACCCTTGCACAGGGATAAAGGCTTTCAAATGGTGTGATGATATATATATACTCTGCACAGAGTTAAATGCTTACATACTCAACACAGAAGACATCACATAAGAAACAGGGGATACCTTTCATCTAAGTCTTTTTTGTTTGTGCTGCAGAATTGGTTGAAGTCGCTGAATAATTATACTACCTGGCAGCGTACCTGCCCTACGGACGATCGTGGTGCAAGCATGGAACACGTTCTTCTGACACATACCTTTATTTGGGTGTGTGTAGGCAACTGACAGCTCTGTATAGGCAACAAAAAGAACCCAGGTTACGTGCATGAAGCAAAAACATACCTACAGCTTACAATTCAAAACACCTTCACTGCACTGGAAAATGTGGGGACAAGAATACTGTGCTGTAAATGGAGGAGACTTGTAATACCCTCACACACCTTGAGGCGGCACTGCACGATACACATTTACAAAGAAAATTTGCATACCACCTCCAAACTCCCCCCCCCCCCCCCAAGACCACTGGCAAAGATAAAACACCCTTTGCACTAATTGGAGTCATGCTGATCCTATGGAGCAAGTCTGGATGTAATCAACCCACAACTGTCGGAGGAGTAGAGCGCCAAACAAACAAGCCGGTAGGCGACATGGGTGGTCGCTATATAATTGCATACTAGTCATACAGTTTTTGACGGATCGGGCTGAAAATTTTTGACAAGAGGTTGATTACAGTGCGCATAAAAGCGCGGAAGGCGATTTTGATTTTCGGGAAAAATATTTTTTCGGATTTAAAAAAAATTCAGTCCCGTTGCTAGGCAACGGTGGCGTCCATAGCAACGGTGCTCAAAAGCATACAACTAGATCCTGGTATGAACCTACCAGTCAAGTTTCATCAAAATCGGTTGACTCCTCTGGCCTCCAGAGCTGTCCATTACATACAAACATACAGACGGAAAACCTGAGAATAACGGTAGTCCAGCGACCACCCAACAAACACAAACACACAAACACTGTCCGTGGCTTATAGTAAGGATGACAGCAGGGTGGGAAACCCCAGGAATGCATTAGGGAGCACACCATAATTGAAAGCCAGGTTGACTCAAGCAGGCATCCGTGCACCTTCCAGCTCTTTGCACGGCCTGAGCAGAATCAATGCGGTGATCATGTACTGAAGTTGTTCCAACAAGGCCTTATGCAGCCTGGGCCCTCGTCTGGGGAACTCTGAGTTCCAGATTCTGAAGGAATCATCCCATTTATGAGCAGATCACCAAGACAGTGTCATCAGAGAGGGCTGAGCACCAAGAAAAGACAGAGGTCTGTTCACCTCAGCAGACCAAAAGGGAGCCTCATGGCTGATAGCAAGATCAGCCAATGGGTAAGCTTCGTATCATGTTAATCATAGCTCTTTTTGTCCTCCCGAGTTTCCCCCACTTCAAGACTTCTACATTCCTACTTTCTTGCCCTAGCTAGGTACAAGATCATTGGTTACTTTCTGCCAAAGATGGGAAGGCCAAGTGTGGGTTACTTTCTGCTTGGGTGGGTGGGGGGTGTAATTGGTGGCCCTGCAGCAGTGGGGATGTGGGGGGCTGGAAGGGGGCAGTGCCAGGAGGTATATCTTCTCTGAGCAAAGCACAAGATCACATGAGCTTTTTATCAACATGAGGCAAAATTATATCTTGTTCCATTTGTTCGTCCAAAAATTGCCAGCATTTAAAAGCATGAACAGAAGACATTTTAATGCACTTGGAATCAGTAAATCATGTGGAAAGGCATAATCGTCATTCAAATCGGATGCTTGTCACACACCAACACAGCAATGTATCGTTAGACCAAGAACAAAACCCAAAATAGAGCAAAGTCTGTTAAAATCAAGAAACACTGCTCACCTTCATTCTTTCATTCCTCTTTTTTCCCGCCTTTCGAACAAACTCCCACACTCTCTTCAATCCCACTCTTCCCTCCAGGTCTTCCAACCAGCTGTTCACCACCACCTCTTATCTTCCCCCATCCAAAACCACGATTTTTTTTCTACCCCCGTTAATCCACCCCAAACCCACCTTCTTCAAATTCCCTGTTTTCCTTCCTGAAAGTCCCTGTCATGTAAGGACCTGAAAGTCCCTGTAGCGTCCATCATCTTTACCCCGTGTACCCCGCCCCATCCCTCTCCCTTCCACAGATCTCCTTATATTGATGAAGATTTCAACCTGTCTGATGAGTTATTTGCCTCGCTGGAAAGATTCACATGTGAGTTGTACAGTAGCACAGTGACAAACATCAGTGATGTTCCATATTGGGAATTGTGTTTGAAGACTGCCGAGGGCACAGCTTGACGCCTACCAAGATGCATTGCAACAGTATTGTCTTTGTGCAAATTATCAGACAGGCATCCACAGGCGAGCCCTGAATGGATGATTGATGCTCCTTCTCGAACGGTCATGGTTGGACTGTTGAATCCACCTCCATCTCTGTTGTGTGGATGACTCAGGATCCCACCTCGATGGAAATTCTCGCGATGTACACTGTGCATGCAAACAGGGCAAGTGCGACACCAAGAGATGTTCTTGTCGCGCAAGTGACTTATCATGCTCTGACCTGTGTGGACGCCTTTCCTGTGATAATAATTCCGCAACAAAGACAGAGCTGTCATTTGACAATACTGCTGACGTGACAGAGTCTGATGATGAGAGAGTTTAGGTTTAGCAAGTGGCAGGCAACCTCGTACTCACCATCCATTCGATACAGAGCTGAACATCATAGTTTGGACATGATATGCATCCTCGCTTTTTGTCCTTGCATGATCCATCTGAATGAATTATACATCGACTAGATTTAGGGGTTGTTTCCAGATCGCTTTTGTGAATGACACACCATGAGTAAGTATCTGCCTTGTTGGTTTTGGATTATATTATTTTACTTCAAATAAAACTTGTTCTGTGTCTCTCTGTTCATGGTGTGTCAATAATGTTTGATTACTCATTATTATTCAACGGAACGTTTCATGACGCATCTGTTATATATGAATATGGTCCCCATTTCACTTGGTGACTTGAGTGGTAGCCATTGTGATTATTATATTACAACTAGCAAAGGTACCTGACTTTGCCTCCTCCCACCTCACCTCCTCCCCTGGACTCCCCACCCACCCTTTCCCTCACTCCTCTCACTCCCTCCAGACTTTTACCCTATCCCTTTTCTCACAACCCCACCAACACCTTCCCTACCTCCAGACTCCCATCCCACCCCGTTTCACCTCCTTCCACCCCACCTCCCACTCCCTCCCTCCACTCCTTCCCTCTCCTCCGGACTCCCACTCCACCACTTCCCCTCCCTCCCTCCTCATGAATAACAATCCTAAATGAAAGCAGATTGCACAAAAAGGTAAAACATTTCAAAACCAGGTTAGACAGCTTAAAGCTAATGTGCGTACCTCTCGGCCATCCTGCCATAGTGTCGGGATTCATTGCTTTGTTTCATTGCCACTGAAAACATTTTTCAATTCTCTCTTGAACTCGTAGTTCATTTGTCCCGTACTTTACTCATTCTAATCGTCAAATTTATTTTGCCTTCCTAACTCTGTGGTTATGTGTAGGGGTAGGTTGAGATGGCTTGGACATGTGGAAAGGATGGGGTGGGCAGCTGTGTGAAGAGGTTTATAAATAGAATGTGAATGAAGGAGAGCTGGAGGCCATCCAGAAAAATATGGGATGTGTTGCTGAGAGACGATCTTCAAGTTAAAGCCTAACCAGATTGCGAGCAATTGATTGTGCAGCCTGGAAAGCAGCGATTCGATGAGCCATGGCTTACACATGCAAGCATGTAAACGGCCTAAAACGATGGCGATGATCTCTGAGGACGTCCCACGGAGAACCGAGCCGTGGTCATACACCCACTGCTCACACCGTGGGAGCCTTCGTCTGCTTAATTATTTTTGTTGCACTCAATGAAGTTACACTTTTGGAAAAAAAACAGAACAGTAGAAAAAGTTAATTCAATGCTTCAGATTTGGCAATTTCAGATTTTCTTGTGTTAACATAGAGAAGGAGGGTGCACAGCCTTGCTTAAAGCTAATAAGATATACGTACATTCAGTTATAACAATCGGGTTATCTTTTTAAATTTTCAGATTTTGACACTTATTTCGTCCACGAGATCTCATCCTCAAATCCAAATCATATTTTGATTCTATACATTCAATAGTCCATGAGAGGATGCAGTGTGTGTGTTTCCAAGTCAAGGCCTTTTTTAGAAGGCCGAATCAAATGGCAGCTCAGACCCCTGTGAGTGGTAGTTGGAGGTGACAAAAAAATTAACTTTTCATGAAGGTAGACCATTAATTATCTTCAAAATGGGTGTTTTAATGAACCCAAACACCAGTTTTCAGTCATGCACTCCCTTAGAGTTCGCTTGGTACGCATGCAAAGTTTCGGGCTGATAGGTTGCATGGTTTTGGAGTTATGGAGAGAATATATTATATATATATATATATTATATATATATATATATATATATATATACATATACATACATACTGACATTTATTATAAAATAAAGAATGACTGCTACACAAACAAGGAGATATATCAAGAAGGTCCCAGGTGCACGGACAGGTTGCAACAATATTCCCCAACACGTTGTCGACAGGATTGATGGAGGTCTATAAAAGTTAGTCAGTGCTCAACACTTCTGTGCTTGAGATACACAGAATGTAGTAATATTTGTATCGCATTCCGTGCATGATCCAACCAAAACTCACAAAAACTTCACGATTGGAGTCAGAATGTTCGTGATATTCATTCATGACCATGTATTTGCTGATGATGTGGTAATCTGCATTTTTTTTTTCCCCAACACTACACTGTGGTAAAAGAAATACACATCATAAGTTGCTCCATATGGTACTTAAAACACCCCCCATTGGGTCGAATTGCCACATTAAATAGGTGTGGAAGGTCAAATTCAGATGCCACACCTCAAAATGCTTCGGAAACGTTACTTTCACGTATGGCCACAATTGGTGCACGAAAATCGATTTCCAGGCCTTTTTGGATCTGTCTTCTCATGGCTGGCAAAAATACATGGTTCGTCAATATTATAAAGTTTGATGCTTTGATCACATTGTCTAGTGTGGATTGAATCTCCAACTAATTGTAAGCATAATCACCAAATGAGCTCGTGTGATGATCAACATTCCTGCCAAGGTAGTAACCAATACATGCGTGGCGACAGACAGCATGAAATTGGCACAATTATTACCTCTGCCACCGAAGGTGGACAGAGGTTATGTCTTCACCCCAGTCTGTTTGTCTCTGAGCAGGATATCTCAAAAGTTTGCCGATGGATTCGGACGAAATTTGGTGAACAGATTGGGTGTGTGACATGGTGAATCGATTAGGTTTTGGTGAAGATCTGGAACTGGATCTGGATATGAGAATTTTTTAAAAATTTTTTTAAGTGATTCTCACCATTGAGTGACAGGACCAATACAATATGAAGTAAGATATTTCGAAACGTTATGGATATATTCGGACGAAACCTGTTGGACAGGTGTGGTGTGAAACAAGGATGAATTGATTTTATTTTGGTGGAGATCTGGATCCGGATATGCACCCAAGTATTAAAAAAAAAATTAAGCTATTGTTCACCATTGAGAGATGGGGCCAAAATGATACATAGCACGACATTTCAAAAAGTTGTGGACGGATGATGGCAAATAATGGTGGATGAGTTGGGTAAGTGACTAGAACAAGCTGATTACATTTTGGTTGAGGTCCGGATGCAGATGCGGCCTATCAGTGTTCACAAAACAAACTGTTCAGCCGGTGGAGGAATGCGCTCTAGCAAGTGCTGTTCCATCGTTGTTATATGTGCTATGAGCAGGAGCACTCAGCGTTGCGGGCAACGTTGGTCCCAGCTCCCACCCATTCCCCTCCCTGCTCCCACCTAACCCCCTCCCTCCGGACTCTCACCCTTCCCCAACTACCTTAATGTATAAGATTTTCACTTATTCTGTGAGATAAATGGCTTAAAGATCGCAAAAGGTGTGAAATCATTAGATCGCATCATCGTACGGTAATCATATAAATCAGAGGCACCTCCTATTTTGAAGGATTTGACTGTCCAGTGGAAGGGTTATGTTGCTGATTATGTCCTGCCATATTTCTGCAGAACGATCAAGTCTGCCAGCAACCCCCTTCGGTTAAACTACCAATATCAAGAATCACTGCTCACCTTCATTCCTCTTTTTTCCCACCTTTGGAATAAACTCCCACACTCTCTTCAATCCCACTCTTCCTCCAGGTCTTCAAAGGTAGCTGTTCGCCACCATCTCTTTTCTTCCCTCATCGAAACCATGATCTTTTCTTCCCCGTTAATCCACCCCAAACCCAATTCCTTCATATTCCCTGCTTCCTTCCTGAAAGTCCCTGTAGTATCCATCTTGTTTACCCCATGTACCCCACCCCATCCCTCTCCCTTCCACAGATCTCCTCACCTGTCTATTCCCCACTGTTTTGTGTTCCGTCTCCTGTCCCTCTTGTTCTCCTGCTCCTCTTGTTATAATTCTGTGTGTTAGCTCTTATATGAGCCTTGACATGTATATTCAAAAAACAAAAACAAATGACCGCAGGGTCTGTGAGTCATGTGACTTCACAATGGGAAATAGCTCATGGTCTACTTCTGGGTCAGGGAGCTCTGCCCGATGAGGTCGTTCATTTGTTCTGCTTTGAGTTTTTTCTATCAGCCAGATAGGTTGTTAAATGTGGCAGGCCTCTTCTTTGTCACTCATTTGTGAAGACACGGCACTGACTTCACTAAAAAGAACTTGCTGTCTTTCAAGAGATGCATTAGTTTGCTCCATTTCTGGAGGACACTCTTGCAAGCAGGTCATGCAAATGTTGTGCCGTTAGACCTTGCATAAGTTCATCTTTCACCTCTTCCCAGGCAGGATTGCAGGTCAAGGTAATAAAGAGGACAGGGCTTCTGAACACTTCTGACTTAAGAAGTCATGGCATCCTGAATAAGTTATGCATGTACTTGGTGGACAGCAAAAGTTGATGCAGAATGTTGTGCTGGCCAATGTTGCTTGCGTTGTTGTCACGATTGAATTCATCTCTCAGATGAACGGAGCTTTCTGCATGCAGTTTCTCTTGATTATGCCAATTAAGAGCAGCCTCTCACTTTCAAACTTAACATACATGTCAACAACAAATGGTGAAATAAATCTCTGCATCGCAGAAGGTGGGTGAAATCATTAGATCGCATCATCGTACGTATCATAAATCAGAGGCACCTCCTCTTTTTTGAAGGGTTTGACTGTTCAGTGGATAGGTTATGTTGCTGAATCAGAAAGTTGTACCCATCTTCTCCCTGGCAGAACATCAGTGGATACTGCAGAGCATCATAGCTTCGATGAGTATCAGCAATTCTCTTGATTTATCATGTTGCTTTCACAATAATCGTGAGGTCACGTCCAGCATCCACCATAAAATGATCGCCACTTCTTTTGTGGTTGGTGAATGAATCTTCATTCATGGTGATCAACTGGTGCCTTTTCGGTCCTGATGACAATTTTGTGATCTGGTGACTCAAGATGCTCCATGGCATACTTAAGATTTGCACATAATTGTTTGAGTCTTGCAACATTTCTTGCAGAGCTCTGACGATTTCAATTTTCAGTCTAAGTATATTGTGCCATCATTGCTGAGCTTGTTCCTCAGTATCTCAACAAGTAAATTTGAAAGGCGTTTTGGAGAATCATTTGGTAGAGGCTGAAGGGAACCAATTCTATGGAAGACTTGGCCTGAACTTTGAACGTGGGCATGAAGCCAGGCATCCTCACTTCTTGGCTGGTCCCAAAAGATGTCATTTGAAAGCAGCTGTTTCACTTTTGAATATTGTGTTGAAAGTGCTTCGCCTCAGAGGTGCTTCCAATCATTAAATTCTTCATTAATTTTGAAGGTTCTTGCGAGGGTGCAACTTTACTTTGCCGCCAGAACAGCACATTCCAGGTGCTTCCCCTTTCCATTTCTTGGCACCGCAGTGCTGGCACTCAGTTGCCATGGCTCCAATTTGTATTGTTGTGTGAGAAGCATAATGTCGTTTGATCATAGCTGAATGAGGCTTTTTTCCCAGGTGAGACCCCGATTAGATGGTATATTTTTGTAACCCTTTGTCAACGAAGGTCTCAATGTTGTTGTTGTTTTTGTTCTTGTGAATGGTGCTCTGCATTGGAGTGATGTGGTGATGTCTCGGTGCAATTGCCACTCTTGCGCAGTCTCGGCTTGATGGTGAGCAGCTTCTCTTCTTCGTTTGCTTCAAGGGGGTTTCCTTTTCTTGTGGAGTCTGACTTTTTCATGTGACTGGCGTGTGAGCAGCTGGCTTTGCCATTGCTATCAAAGTGAGTTCCCTTTTGTGTGGAGTCTCATTTTGTCACGTAGACATCTTGTTTTTTTACCTTTCAGGCCGTAAACGTGCCATCACGCAAAGTCAATGACGTTAGATATGGCAACGTGTTTTTTTTTTTCAATGATTTTACACATTGATGCGACATACCTCTGATAGAGGGCAACCATGGCAGTGTTATAAGCTGCAATGGGACTGAAATGTAATCATCATTCAGGCCGTTCACAATTACAGACCCATATCTGTCTTCCATGTTATTCTAAAGTTTTGAGAGATGTGTTATTACCGGTCTAACCCAATTTCTTCTCAATTTAACATTATTCTTGATCATCAGTTTGCTTTCATAGTAAACACTCCACAGATAAGGCTCTTATTCATATGACAGATATTTAATTTCGAATTCCCTCTCTGACAGATTGTATACCGCTGATGTTTCATTGACTTGTCCAAAGCCTTGTGATATGATTGATCATAATATTCTTATCTACAACTTGATTTTTATGGTGTTGAGGTTGTGCTCTTCAAAGGTTTAAAGACTATCTTACTTCTAGGCAACAATTTACAGTAATTAAAAGCTCTAATTCTTCATGGAGAGCTATGTCCCCGAAAGGACCGTTTAGAACCCCACCCTAATCCTCTGGAATAAGTCCTTTCATTCCAGCTTCGGGGTCTCACAATCTGCCATGACCTTTCCTGGGAAAGCACATTTCCAACCTGGCCTCCAAGCCAGTCACCGACTGGGAATCCTCCATCGTGCAAAGTCCTTCCTCGGCCACCTGAGCTCCTGACCACATACAAGCTCGTCTGCAGCCTTGAGTGTGGAGTGCTGCTTCCTCACTGGCTGTGCTCCTGCCTCCCACCTTATACTCGAGCTCACTGTTTTGGAAACCCAAGGATTTTAGGATCATGTATTCTCCCGTGTGAGGCTGAGTTTGGGCACCTCTCACCTCTCACCGCACGGCAGGTCGGAGTCTTCTGTCATTCTACTGGTCTCCTTCCGGTCTCGTCCCTCTGCTCTGTCTGGGATATGACCCCCCCCTCCCCATATTTCTGCAGGGCGCTCAAGTCATGCAGCAACCCCCTTTCGGGGTAAAAAAACTACCAAAAAAAAGGTTGATGCCACGCCAACACAAATCCCCATGCTTCGCACTTACAGCAAAGTTGAAAGATGGCAAATGGTTCCACCAGGATTGTCCTGAGATCAAATTTAGAGTTACATTTTTTTTCCCCCCAGTTTTGACCCCTGTGACCCGAAGTCCTCACCTCCTGGGACATGAACCGGCAGTGAAATAAAAGAAAACCGTTACATATTTCATCTGTGGGCAATGTTGATTGCACATACAAAGCTTCATTTTAAAAAGTTTAAAAATCTGCTTGTAAATGCACTTTTTGGTATTTGCCCTTTTGACCCCACTCCAGGAGGCAGGGGCAAAATGATACTGCTCTTGCACCTTCGTGCCACGTGGTGATCTACATACAGTGTGACCACTCCTTGGCTTTTTTCACAAGATCTTGGCTATTCGTTGTTCACCTTGGCGCTTGGTTTTTCTGTAGGTTTTCTTGGCGTATAGGTTTTCTATTATCATCCGTCTTCCAAACCTTGATTCTTAGCTTTTTTCAATGCGCCCGGCGCCTCCACCTTCCGGGCATTTCATGAAACCTGACGCGACCGTCGGGTCACCCTCGGTGATTCTCACTGCGCCCACACCGATTGGTCGATCTCTCTGCCCAACTGGTTAGGAGGAGATATCGTGACGGACGGACAGACAGACGGGGCCGATTACAATAACCCCCGTTTTGTTTTTTTTTAAGCGTGGGGATAACCAGATAGCTCAGAGGCAAGTGTGCTACCTCTGTGCCATCACGTTGGACCAATAATCATTTAGACCCTGGCAAGTAAACGCGGAGTAGAGAAATATATATGAATTGATCAATATTGTGACGACTTCAGTTCATTTCCCGTGAAAGTCCTAATTCAAGATGGCTGGATGGAAAGCAAAGCAAAAATCTCTACTTGTATTGAAAAGGTGAACCTTGCCACCACAACTTCAATGACATCGACACCAAATAATGAACTCTTCCCAATGTTGATTAAACTTTCAGAACAACGTTTTGCTCTGTATGTCAAATCCTGGCAGCTTTATCCTCTAATAGTCTAATGCATATATTAGTCTTTCAAGCAAAAAAATAAATAAAATAAATAAATCACAGTGCATCATCAATGTCAAGCAGTTAAAAGAATAAGCTTTTTACCTCCACCACCGAAGGTTAAGGAGGTTATGTTTTCACCCCCTGTCTGTTTGTCTGTTTGTTTGTGTGCAGGATATCTCAAAAAGTTATGGACGAATTTGGATGAAATTTTGTGAACAGGTACCATGATGGTGGTAATCTGTCAACACTCTTGACACATGCACGTGTCCGTGTGTGACACGGACAAACTGATTAGATTTTGGTGAAGATCCGGATCTAGATCCGTCTACGAGAATTTTTAAAGCGATTCCTCACCATTGAGAGATCAGGCCAAAATTATATGTAGCACGATATCTCAAAAGATGTGGACGGATTTAAACGAAACTTGGTGAACAAATTGGGTGTGTCGCAAGGACCAATTGATTCGATTTTGGTGAAGATCCAGATCCGGATCTGGATACGAGAATTATTTAATTTTTTCAGTGATTCTTCACCATTGAGAGATAGGGCCAAAAACAATATAGTACTGTATAGCATGATATTTCAAAAATGCAATTGGCCCGATATGTTCTTGTGGATCAGGCATTACATGGTGGAGGTAGGTGCTCCACCGAATGGCCTTCTAATTTTGTATGTTTTGCTGCGTTTCAACATGCAGCAAAGTGCGCACTGGCATATGGGATCTCAGTGTGTCTTTAAAAATCATTTACGATCTCTCCGATGGGTTCCTGTGGCATCACGCCAACCAGCATCTGGATGCATCAATGGAGAATGCAATGCGATGGCTCAGCTTAAAACTTGCTTCCCACGTCCTCACATGTTTCGTTACTTGTATGTGGGGTGTCCGAGCTTATGTGGAACAGCACCGTATGCAAGATTGTGTGATATACAAGGAAACTAGAATCACAGGTTGAGGCGATTTGGCTCATCGTGCCTGTCATTCATCCACAATACACCAATTAGACTGGGTGATGTAATGGATACAATATCTGCTCTGAGTGTGGGAAGTTGGCGGTTTGAACCCCAGCCAAATCATACCAGGACTTAAAAAATGGTACATGCTGCTTCCTTGCTTGACGCTCAACGTTTGAAAATGACAGAGCACGGGCAAACAACCATGTGTTGGCAATCATCGAGTAGGATATGATGGACCTAATGGCCTCCTGCATTGAAGGTCCTTTCAAGGGAACTCATGTTAAATTAATTTTGTCAATTTACTTATCTTCTACACAATATCAGCTAACTCTATTATGATCCTTAACAATACGATGACCTTTATGACCCTTATGACCCTCAACAACTCCATAATGATCCTCAACCTTAACCAAGAGGCATTTTGCTATATTGATGAAGATTTCAACCTGTCTGATGAGTTATTTGCCTCGCTGGAAAGATTCACATGTGAGTTGTACAGTAGCACAGTGACAAACATCAGTGATGTTCCATATTGGGAATTGTGTTTGAAGACTGCCGAGGGGCACAGCTTGACGCCTACCAAGGATGCATTGCAACAGTATTGTCTTTGTGCAAATTATCAGAGAGGCATCCACAGGCGAGCCCTGAATTGGATGATTGATGCGCCTTCTCCGAACGGTCATGGTTGGACTGTTGAATCCACCTCCATCTCTGTTGTGTGGATGACTCAGGATCCCACCTCGATGGAAATTCTCCACGATGTACACTGTGCATGCAAACAGGGCAAGTGCGACACCAAGAGATGTTCTTGTCGCACAAGTGACTTATCATGCTCTGACCTGTGTGGACGCCTTTCCTGTGATAATAATTCCGCAACAAAGAGAGAGCTGTCATTTGACAATACTGCTGACGTGACAGAGTCTGATGATGAGAGAGTTTAGGTTTAGCAAGTGGCAGGCAACCTCGGACTCACCATCCATTCGATACAGAGCTGAACATCATAGTTTGGACATGATATGCATCCTCGCTTTTTGTCCTTGTCATGATCCATCTGAATGAATTATACATCGACTAGATTTAGGGGTTGTTTCCAGATCGCTTTTGTGAATGACACACCATGAGTAAGTATCTGCCTTGTTGGTTTTGGATTATATATTTTACTTCAAATAAAACTTGTTCTGTGTCTCTCTGTTCATGGTGTGTCAATAATGTTTGATTACTCATTATTATTCAACGGAACGTTTCATGACGCATCTGTTTATATATGAATATGGTCCCCATTTCACTTGGTGACTTGAGTGGTAGCCATTGTGATTATTATTTACAACTAGCAAAGGTACCTGGCTTTGCCTCCTCCCACCTCACCTCCTCCCCTGGACTCCCACCCACCCTTTCCCTCATCCTCTCACCTCCCTCCAGACTTTTACCCTATCCCTTTTCCTCACAACCCCACCAACACCTTCCCTACCTCCAGACTCCCATCCCACCCCGTTCACCTCCTTCCCCCCACCTCCACCCCTCCCTCCTCCATCCACTCCTTCCCCTCCCTCCGGACTCCCACTCCCCACTTCCCTCCTCCAGACTTTATCCTATCCCTTTTCCTCACAACCCCCACCAACACCTCCCTACCTCCAGACTCCCATCCCACCCGTTTCACCTCCTTCCACCCCACCCACTCCCTCCTCCTCCCCACCTCCACTCCCTCCCCTCCCACTCCACACACTTCCCCTCCCTCCGGACTCCCACTCCACCACTTCCCCTCCCTCCCTCCTCATGAATAACATCCTAAATGAAAGCAGATTGCACAAAAAGGTAAAACATTTCAAACCCAGGTTAGACAGCTTAAAGCTAATGTGCGTACCTCTCGGCCATCCTGCCATAGTGTCGGGATTCATTGCTTTGTTTCATTGCCACTGAAAACATTTTTCAATTCTCTCTTGAACTCGTAGTTCACTTGCCACGTTACTTTACTCATTCTAATCGTCAAATTTATTTTGCCTTCCTAACTCTGTGGTTATGTGTAGGGGTAGGTTGAGATGGCTTGGACATGTGGAAAGGATGGGGGTGGGCAGCTGTGTGAAGAGGTGTATAAATACGAATGTGAATGGAAGGAGAGCTGGAGGCCGTCCAAGAAAAATATGGGATGTGTTGCTGAGAGACGATCTTCAAGTTAAAGGCCTAACCAGATTGCGAGCAATTGATTGTGCAGCCTGGAAAGCAGCGATTCGATGAGCCATGGCTTACACATGCAAGCATGTAAACGGCCATAAAACGATGGCGATGATCTCTGAGGACGTCCCCACGGAGAACCGAGCCGTGGTCACCACACCCACTGCTCACACCGTGGGAGCCTTCGTCTGCTTAATTATTTTTGTTGCACTCAATGAAGTTACACTTTTGGAAAAAAAACAGAACAGTAGAAAAAGTTAATTCAATGCTTCAGATTTGGCAATTTCAGATTTTCTTGTGTAAACATAGAGAAGGAGGGTGCACAGCCTTGCTTAAAGCTAATAAGATATACGTACATTCAGTTATAACAATCGGGTTATGTCTTTAAATTTTCAGATTTTGACACTTATTTCGTCCACGAGATCTCAACCTCAAATCCAAAATCATATTTTGATTCTATACATTCAATAGTCCATGAGAGGATGCAGTGTGGTGTTTCCAAGTCAAGGCCTTTTTTAGAAGGCCGAATCAAAATGGCAGCTCAGACCCCTGTGAGGTGTAGTTGGAGGTGACAAAAAAATTAACTTTTCATGAAGGTACACCATTAATTATCTTCAAAATGGGTGTTTTAATGAACCCAAACACCCAATTTTCAGTCATGCACTCCCTTAGAGTTCGCTTGGTACGCATGCAAAGTTTCGGGCTGATAGGTTGCATGGTTTTGGAGTTATGGAGAGGACATATATACATATATATATATATATATATACATATACATACATACTGACATTTATTACTATAAATAAAGACAGACTGCTACACAAACAAGGAGATATATCAAGAAGGTCCCAGGTGCACGGACAGGTTGCAACAATATTCCCCAACACCGTTGTCGACAGGATTGATGGAGGTCTATAAAAGTTAGTCAGTGCTCAACACTTCTGTGCTTGAGATACACAGAATGTAGTAATATTTGTATCGCATTCCGTGCATGATCCAACCAAAACTCACAAAAACTTCACGATTGGAGTCAGAATGTTTCGTGATATTCATTCATGACCATGTAATTTGCTGATGATGTGGTAATCTGCATTTTTTTTTCCCAACACTACACTGTGGTAAAAGAAAATACACATCATAAGTTGCTCCATAGGTACTTAAAACACCCCCCATTGGGTCGAATTGCCACATTAAATAGGTTGTGGAAGGTCAAATTCAGATGCCACACCTCAAAATGCTTCGGAAACGTCTACTTTCACGTATGGCCACAATTGGTGCCACGAAAATCGATTTCCAGGCCTTTTTGGATCTGTCTTCTCATGGCTGGCAAAATATCATGGTTCGTCAATATTAATAAAGTTTGATGCTTTGATCACATTGTCTAGTGTGGATTGAATCTCCAACTAATTGGTAAGCATAATCACCAAATGAGCTCGTGTGATGATCAACATTCCTGCCAAGGTAGTAACCAATACATGCGTGGCGACAGACAGCATGAAATTGGCACAATTATTACCTCTGCCACCGAAGGTGGACAGAGGTTATGTCTTCACCCCAGTCTGTTTGTCTCTGAGCAGGATATCTCAAAAGTTTGCCGATGGATTCGGACGAAATTTGGTGAACAGATTGGGTGTGTGACATGGATGAATCGATTAGGTTTTGGTGAAGATCCGGAACTGGATCTGGATATGAGAATTTTTTTAATTTTTTTTAAGTGATTCTTCACCATTGAGTGACAGGACCAGTACAATATGAAGTAAGATATTTCAAAACGTTATGGATATATTCGGACGAAACCTGTTGGACAGGTGTGGTGTGAAACAAGGATGAATTGATTTTATTTTGGTGGAGATCTGGATCCGGATATGCACCCAACTATTTAAAAAAAAAAATTAAGCTATTCTTCACCATTGAGAGATGGGGCCAAAATGATACATAGCACGACATTTCAAAAAGTTGTGGACGGATGATGGCAAATAATGGTGGATGAGTTGGGTAAAGTGACTAGAACAAGCTGATTACATTTTGGTTGAGGTCCGGATGCAGATGCGGCCTATCAGTGGTTCACAAAACAAACTGTTCAGCCTGGTGGAGGTATGCGCTCTAGCAAGTGCTGTTCCATCGTTGTTATATGTGCTATGAGCAGGAGCACTCAGCGTTGTCAGGCAACGTTGGGTCCCAGTTCCCACCCATTCCCCTCCCTGCTCCCACCCAACCCCCTCCCTGCTCCCACCCAACCCCCTCCCTCCGGACTCTCACCCCTTCCCCAACTAACCTTAATGTATAAGATTTTCACTTATTCTGTGAGATAAATGGCTTAAAAGATCGCAAAAGGTGAAATCATTAGATCGCATCATCGTACGGTAATCATATAAATCAGAGGCACCTCCTTTTTTTGAAGGATTTGACTGTCCAGTGGAAGGGTTATGTTGCTGATATGTCCCACCCATATTTCTGCAGAACGATCAAGGTCTGCCAGCAACCCCCTTCTGGTTAAACTACTAATATCAAGAATCACTGCTCACCTTCATTCCTCTTTTTTTCCCACCTTTGGAACAAACTCCCACACTCTCTTCAATCCCACTCTTCCCTCCAGTTCTTCAAAGTAGCTGTTCGCCACCATCTCTTCTCTTCCCTC
The DNA here is from genome assembly GCA_035128595.1 of Eptatretus atami. Lineage (NCBI taxonomy): Eukaryota > Metazoa > Chordata > Myxini > Myxiniformes > Myxinidae > Eptatretus > Eptatretus atami. Next base: position 99,672,109 of record CM068963.1, read on the forward strand.
ATCGAAAACCATGATCTTTTCTTCCCCCGTTAATCCACCCCAAACCCAATTCCTTCATATTCCCTGCTTTCCTTCCTGAAAGTCCCTGTAGTATCCATCTTGTTTACCCCATGTACCCCACCCCATCCCTCTCCCTTCCACAGATCTCCTCACCTGTCTATTCCCCACTGTTTTGTGCTTCCATCTCCTGTCCCTCTTGTCTCCTGTCCCTCTTATCTCCTGCACCCCTTGTTATATGTTCTGTGTGTTAGCTCTTATATGAGCCTTGACATTGTATATTAAAAAAACAAAAACAAATGACCGCATGGTCTGTGAATCATGTGACTTCACAATGGGAAATAGCTCATGGTCTACTTCTGGGTCAGGGAGCTCTGCCCGGATGAGGTCGTTCATTTGTTCTGCTTTGAATTTTTCCCTCAGCCAGATAAGGTTGAGTAAATGTGGCAGGCCTCTTTTTTGTCACTCATTTGTGAAGATACGGCACTGCACTTCACTAAAAAAAACTTGCTGTCTTTCAAGAGATGCATTAGTTTGCTCCGTTTCTGGTGGAACACTCTTGCAAGCAGGTCATGCAAATGTTGTGCCGTTGGACCTTGCATAAGTTCATCTTTCACCTCTTCCCAGGCAGGATTGCAGGTCAAGGAAATAAAGAGGACAGGGCTTCTGAACACTCTGACTTAAGAAGTCATGGCATCCTGAATAAGTTATGCATGTACTTTGGTGAGACAGCAAAAGTTGATGGCAGAATGTTGTGCTGACCAATGTTGCTTGCGTTGTTGTCATGATTGAATTCATCTCTCAGATGAACGTAGCTTTCTGCATGCAGTTTCTCTTGATTATGCCAAATTAAGAGCAGCCTCTCACTTTCAAACTTAACATACATGTCAACAACAAAATGGTGAAATAAATCTTTGCATCGCAGAAGGTGGGTGAAATCATTAGATCGCATCATCGTACGGTAATCATATAAATCAGAGGCACCTCCTTTTTTTGAAGGGTTTGACTGTCCAGTGGAAGGGTTATGTTGCTGAATCAGAAAGTTGTACCCATCTTCTCCCTGGCAGAACATCAGTGGATACTGCAGAGCATCATAGCTTTGATGAGTATCAGCAATTCTCTTGATTTATCATGTTGCTTTAGCACAATAATCGTGAGGTCCACGTCCAGCATCCACCATAAATGATTGCCACTTCTTTTGTGGTTGGTGAATTGAATCTTCATTCATGGTGATCAACTGGTGCCTTTTCGACCCTGATGACAATTTTGTGATCTGGTGACTCAAGATGCTCCATGGCATACTTAAAGATTTGCACATAATTGTTTGAGTCTTGCAACATTTCTTGCAGAGCTCTGACGATTTCAATTTTCAGTCTAAGTATATTGTGCCATCATTGCTGAGCTTGTTCCTCAGTATCTCCAACAAGTAAATTTGAAGGGCATTTTGGAGAATCATTTGGTAGAGGCTGAAGGGAACCAATTCTATGGAAGACTTGGCCCTGAACTTTGAACGTGGGCATGAAGCCAGGCAACCTCACTTCTTGGCTGGTCCCAAAAGATGTCATTTGAAAGCAGCTGTTTCACTTTTGAATATTGTGTTGAAAGTGCTTCGCCTCAGAGGTGCTTCCAATCATTAAATTCTTCATTAATTTTGAAGGTTCTTGCAAGGGTGCAACTTTTACTTTGCCGCCAGAACAGCACATTCTAGGTGCTTCCCCTTTCCATTTCTTGGCACCGCAGTGCTGGCACTCAGTTGCCATGGCTCCAATTTGTATTGTTGTGTGAGAAGCATAATCTCGTTTGATCATAGCTGAATGAGGCTTTTTTTCCCCAGGTGAGACCCCGATTAGAATGGTATATTTTTGTAACCCTTTGTCAACGAAGGTCTCATGTTGTTGTTGTTGTTGTTGTTGTTTTTGTTTCTTGTGAATGGTGCTCTGCATGGAGGATGTGGTGATTGTCTCGGTGCAATTGCCACTCTTGCGCAGTCTCGGCTTGATGGTGAGCAGCTTCTCTTCTTCGTTTGCTATCAAGGTGGGTTTCCTTTTCTTGTGGAGTCTGACTTATGTGACCTGGCGGTGAGCAGCTTGGCTTTGCCATTGGCTATCAAAGTGAGTTTCCCTTTTGTGTGGATCTCATTTTGTCACGTAGACATCTTGTTTTTTTCACCTTATCAGGCCGTAACGTGCCATCACGCAAAGTCATGACGTTAGATATGGCAAGTGTTTTTTTTTTTTCAATGATTTTACACATTATGCGACATACCTCTGATAGAGGCAACCATGGCAGTGTTATAAGCTGCAATGGGACTGAAATGTAATCATCATCAGGCCGTTCACAATTACAGACCCATATCTGTTCTTCCATGTTTTTCTAAAGTTTTGGAGAGACTTGTTTATTACCGTCTAACCAAATTTCTCTCTAAATTTAACATTATTCTTGATCATCAGTTTGGCTTTCATAGTAAACACTCCACAGATAAGGCTCTTATTCATATGACAGATTTAATTTCGAATTCCCTCTCTGACAGATTGTATACCGCTGATGTTTTCATTGACTTGTCCAAAGCCTGTGATATGATTGATCATAATATTCTTCTCTACAAACTTGATTTTTATGGTGTTTGAGGTTGTGCTCTTCAAAGGTTTAAAGACTACTTACTTCTAGCGAACAATTTACAGTAATTAAAAGCTCTAATTCTTCATGGAGAGCTATGTCCCCCCGAAAGGACCGTTTAGAACCCCACCCTAATCCTCTGGAATAAGTCTCTTTCATTCCAGCTTCTGGGTCTCACAATCTGCCATGACCTTTCCTGGGAAAGCCACATTTCCAACCTGGCCTCCAAAGCCAGTCACCGACTGGGAATCCTCCATCGTGCAAAGTCCTTCCTCGGCCCACCTGAGCTCCTGACCACATACAAAGCTTTCGTCTGCAGCCTGATGGAGTGTGCTCTCCTCACTTGGCTGGTGCTCCTGCTCCCACCTTTCTCAGCTTCACGCTGTGGAAACCAAGGCATTTAGGATCATTGTGTATCCTCGTGATGAGGCTGATCTTTGGCCTCTCACTCTCTCACCGCAGGCAGGTCGGTAGTCTTTCTTCTTCTATCGTCTCTCTCGGTCTCGTCCCTCTGCTCTGTCTGGGATATGACCCCCCCCCCCCATATTTCTGCAGGGCGCTCAAGGTCTGCCAGCAACCCCTTCTGGTAAAACTACCAAAATCACGACTCACTGCTCACCTTCATCTTTCATTTCTCTTTTTCCCGCCTTTGGAATAAACTCCCACACTCTCTTCAATCCCATTCTTTCCTCCAGGCCTACAAAACAGCTGTTCACACCACCATTTCTATCTTTCCCATCCAAAATCACGATCTTTTCTACCCCGTTAATCCACCCAAACCCAACTCCTTCAAATTCCCTGCTTTCCTTCCTGAAAGTCCCTGTAGTGTCCATCTTTTATACCCTGTGTACGCCCCATCCCTCTCCCTTCCACAGATCTCCTAATGTCTCTGTTCCCCACTGTTTTGTCCTTCTCCCGCCCCTCTTGCCTCATGCCCCTTGCTGTGCGTTGTGTGTTAGCTGCCATACGAGCCTCGAGAAGGTATACAAAAAAAGAGCTATCAGTCTTTTTGCCTTGGATCCTGGAGTTCCCAAGGATCTATACTTGGGCCAATTATTTCCTCTTATATGTTAACGATCTGCATACGTGTTCTTCTTTATCTTTTAATCTTCTGAGATACAACTATCATCCATTCAAATCCTAGTCATGACTCTTTGATCAGTACTCTTAATAATGAGCTCATTCACGTTTCATCCTGGTTTATATCAAACAACCTCTCTATAAATCCTAATAAAACCAAGTGTATGTTCTTTAGCAAATCCACCACACCTCTGTCTGACACCATCTCTTCGATCTATATCGACAATGAACCCATTACTTTTGTTCATTCGATGAAATTTTTAGGTGTTACCTTGGATAACAAACTTAGCTGGACTAATCATATTTCATTGACTGTTAAGATTATTTCTCGAAACACAGGCATACCGTCTAAACTCTCTACCTTCCTTCCTTCTTACATTTTATTCTCCCTGTATAATACCTGAACTCTTGTAACATTGTCTGGGCATGCTCTAGTAACAATCAGCTACACTCACTCTCAGTTATTAAAAACCTTGCTATAAGGATCTGTACCCTTTCTCATCCACAGGACCACACTGCACCTCTTTTCACTAAACTTAACACATTGACACTTTTTGCCATTAATAATTTGTATACAGGGATCGTTATGTACAGTACAAGCATATCAAGAAACTTCTTATACAAGTCTTTTTATCCTACTTTACAGCAGTCCATGACACCCACACTCATTTCACTAGATCACAAGATAACTTATTTCTACCTTTTACTCGCACATCAAACTCTATTAATACACTATGTTATTATAGGCCACGTCATTGGAATAGTATTGATGGAGCAGTAAAAGGCACAGTCGTCTGAGTTGTATTATTGAAAACGAAATTTGATCTCGTATTATTGAAAGTTTCCTTTGTTGCACATTGATTTGTTATTCACTCTTGCAACTCTTCGCCTTATTATGATTTCATTTTTTTAAAAAAATCTGTTTATTCTTGTCACATTTATTCATTATTTATTCTTGTTTATAAAGTCACAGTATTGTTGACCATTTTTCCTGAATTCTTTGTCATTCGATAGTTTTGGTCCAATTTATCATTTATATTCTTAGACCATAGGCATATCAATGCAAGCCTTGGCTTCTGAATATGCCTCCACATTTGCTTCTGTATATGTTATTTTGATTGTATCTTTCTGAGTTCACCGAGTTCTGGAAATATTACTCTCATATATTTTTGTTTCACTGTACTGATATGGGCAACTATGGAAATAAATGTTGTTTTTGAAATTGAAATTGAAATGGGGGTCAAAATAGTGGAATTAAATTATTAAATTAAAATTAATGACTTAATTAAAATTAATTAATAAAATTAATAAGTAAATAAAAAAAATTACTTTAATCCACATGAAACTGCCATGTTTGCTTCCGTGCGAGCCTGCGAGGTACTGCATGTTAAAAAAAGAGAAAAAAATAGATGTCGCTGTGCGATGACGTCATATGCAAGTCTTTTTTACACACCTTACACGGCAGCAAACATGGGATATAATTTTGCTTGAAACAGTCATTGCAGTGCCTCGCAAATTCTGGTGAGCAAAAATGTCACTGTGTTCAGGAGACAAGATTCTGGTGAGCAAAAACATCACTGTGTCCGGTAGACAGACATAAAGTAACTGAGTTTGACGTCTCAAAATGTGGCGTGGCTTTATGCGGCAATGTTTTGGGCCATTGGGTTTCACTGGCTAATGGGCATTGCCTGTAACGCTGGGGGGGGGGGGGGGGAATGGGTGGTGCTTATGACCCACAGACACTAACTCAGCGTTATACGAGGTGTGTTCAAAAAGTATCCAACTTAATTTTTCGTGGCGTAAACAAATGAAGCTAGGGAGGCATGGTTTGGTGCACGTATGTAGGCGATCCCTAATCGTATGCGTGAATATTTTCCCGCCTGCAGAAGCTGTCAGTCGCCGACAGACGCCGATGAGTGAGGAAGTGTAAGTGAGCGCCGTCGGATTTTCGTTTTTTGATAAAATTACGGATCACTGTGGTCTCCATCGCCAGTGATCACTGTGTTGAAGAAGTTGGGCCAATTATATTACGTCCTGGAAAATCTTGGAGACTCGCCCTATCGCTCTGGAAGGATCATCAAACAATCCTACCGAATTATCATCAAACAAAGTTTGTCTCTTGAACCTATAGGCTTCACCATCAGCCGCTCTGGAAGGATCATCAAACAATCCTACCGAACTATCATCAAACAAAGTTTGTCTCTTGAACCTTTCGGCTTCACCATCAGCCACTCTGGAAGGATCATCAAACAATCCTACCTAACTATCATCAAACAAAGTTTGTCTCTTGAACCTATAGGCTTCACCATCAGCCACACCCTTTTCTAGGTTTACCATATTAGCGGGCACTGCTGCCCTCTGGGTGAGACTACCCAGATTGGCCCACCGAACACGGATGGCTGCTTAGTATCCGAGGAGTCAAAGAAACGTAAAATTGTCAAGGATAGCACCACGATCAATTTAGTAATCACCAGGATGAGTCACGAGGTGAAGAAAGTGTGTGATTTGCTGTACCACCTCGATGGACCATCGTTTGCTGACATAGATAGATGCGATAGCAATATACACAAACAATGATGTTGGGAAAAATGGTCACACCCAATTGGTCAGTGCTATATGACTAATGAAAGAGTGAATATTGCTGATATAGCTACAGCCACACAACCTATATTTAGAACAGTGGATATCAAAGCTGACCTCAAAAGCAAGTCATGAAAAAGGGCATCCCCCATCATCCCAAGTCACTCTTTGAAAAATCTGAACTACTCACTGGCAACAAAGGCCTTTCTTTCACCAGAGCTCAATGGGGTACTGCTCTTCCCTATGGGCTGGAGCCCCAGCCTCCCATGCTTCTTCTCGTGTCTATTGAATCTAAACCTCTCAAAATCATTGGTGTCTCACGATTTTTGCCAAGTCTGGTCTGGATTTATTTAAATACTGTATAAAGGCTCAGCAAGTTAAAACTCTTAATTGCATCACCATATATGACCTTTGACCACTGTCAAATTGAAAGGAAGGTACCAGACTAGTAAATACCTGCTTTTTTTCTGTCGGGGCTGCGGTAAGAAATGCTTGTGCATGTCTTGTCTCTATTGGTTAAAAATAAAAATAAAAAAAGGATGGCCTGTTTTACCAAAACCCTTAGTTTCAGGAAGCATGTTCACTCTGACACCTGGAAATATCGAAAAGAAGACACCTCCTTACCAAAGTTTTTTTTCAAGGTTCCTGGGTGTATTGAGACAAGGTAGCTCTGTGCTAAATATGAAGAGGATTGGCTTACAAATGAGAGGAAGGTGTGCAGTTGGAATTGTATGAAAGAAACTTGAAAGAGCAATGAGAGATTGCAGATCCCCCCTCCCCCTCCCCCAATCAGAACTTGTTTTGTGAATCTGAGCCCAGTTTTCAAATTTATGCAGATTTCATTTCTTCACAATTCACCATCTCCTGTTCACCTGGACATTTATGATATCCTGCTAGAAGCTGTGTTCTCTCTCAAACTCCTTAGTGGTGTCATCCAGAATAACTTCAAGTGGGACCAACAAGTACAATGTATTGTTAGTAATGCTTCACGATGACTTTACCTTTTGAGCGAATAAAAATTGAGTCAAGGCTGATGATCTGGTCTTGATCTATAAAAATGTATATTTTTCCGATTATTTAATTTCGAGTACTTGGGAGGTCTTTTGACATTACTGTTGCCCAAGCCCAATGGATTGAACATATCCAGGAAAGAGCCATGTTGGATTAAATGAAAATAATTGGATATCTTCTCATAAACCATTCACCGAAAAAAATTGAAACTTCATACATGTTATTTACTTCCTATGTGGTATATAGGGTGATAATGATGACGTCATCAGTGGAGTGGTGTTCCAGCCATAATTGGTTGAATTGAAATTCTTATCCCAAGAATCTGAAACTTCATATATCTGATCTACAACCTGATGGGAGTTAAGAATTAAACTTATGATGTCATCGGCCATGTGGCCTGGTGGCCATATTGAATTGAAAATAAAAGGTTAAAAAAAATTTTCTTCTCCAGTGCCACGTAAGAGTTCAATGCAAAACTTCATACAAATGATCGACCAGCCAATGGGCAATATAGTTTGAATTTATTTTCATATTCATCTTCATTGATATAATTTAGCATTAATATGCACAAAAGTGGTTGTTAAATATCCTAATAATCAATCAACAATCAATAAAGCTACGGATAATGGCAATGTATGTGACATAATAGGCTGCATTGATGATACGGGTATCACGATGAATTTATTGAGGCAAGGTTTGCTGATCAAAAATAGGCCATTATAGCAGTGGGCCAAAATAGTAGTGTTCAGTTAACAATGGTATTTTTTGTTCAGAATGAATATGCAAGGCGAGAATTTGTGCACTACCAAGTGCCGTTCTAGATACCCCACACACGCATAGCAAAAAGCGGGCTTAAGCAATTGGTTCATATCAGTCTGTCTTCTCAGTTTATGATCGAGGAGCCACTAGTTTAAATTTAAGTTGTATTTTGAAAATGAATTGGAACATGAATAGGAAGACAAGTCTGTCGTTTAAAGGAAACTTTTGTTTTTAAGGATGCTATAAAGGGCATATACAACAATTATGAATGACTAATGTAACATGATAGATAGTGCAGTGGAATAGTCACTGGGAAAATGGTGGAAAATCCCGGAATTTTTTTATTTATAGGCCTTTAAACTTTTATTTAAATTGAATTATACACTTGAAGACTGTAGAAAACAAATAGTCTTCATAATACTTCCACAAATCATGCAATATATCGATATATAGCATTAGAGGGCGTGGCATGTGTATCGGGGTAAAGAGGAGTCCACCATAACGTTTATGTAATCAAGCTGATTGATGCTGCATTTGATGGTGAACTATAAAGCCTCCATCCCCTAAATTGTGACTCAACATCATCTTATTCCAGTGTTTAAGGGTGGTTGGTGAATAAGACTGCTTCAGAAGCGCTAAACTTCCGGACTGTTTTCAAATGATCTATAGAATCATTATTTTATTACAGTTGAAATTCAGGAAGGAGGGCCTTGCCATTCGTGGGTTTCCCCTTCGTGGATTCTTCTATTGCGATGAATTTTTTGAGGCAAGGTTTGCAGATCAAAAAAAATTAAAATAAAAACGGTCAATGCACTCGAATAATCATGGGTTGGTGAATTATTTTCCACATTTATTTACCTAATTTACATAGGCCATCAACACAATACCCCCCTCAAACCTCCCAACACCATCACCACCAACAACTAGTCTTTATCGTTGCAATCATCATCATTGCCATCACATTATTGGATCAAGTTTATCATCATCATTATTAAAGATAAGTTTCATGATGTTAATAACTCAAGAAAATTAACTTTATTTTTTGTTACTAATACAGGAATATAATACTTTATTTTATGTTCTTAATACTGTTTTCTTCATGAAAATAAAGAGAACAAAATCAATTTGCAAACATCTTAATTCCATGTACAGTTTGGACAAATTTTAAAGTTGAAGCCCCATCACCCCATTTTCCCCATTACCCCCTAAGTTTGCAGATTTATGATTCATGGGAATTTTCAAGAAGGTAACCCTGCAAACGGCAAGACTCTCCTGTATCTACCAGAACACTTCACGGGGTATCGTGCTCCATGAACTCTCTAATTACCTCCACCATCTGCGATGGAAGAAGGTAATGTTTTCACCATTGTCTGTTTATTTGTGTGCAGAATATCTTAAAAAGCTGTGAACGGATCCAGATGGAATTTTGTGGGCAGGTTCGGTGTGTGACAAGGACGAACTGATTAGATTTTGGTGAAGATCCAGATCCAGCTACAATAATTTTTAAAGTGATTCTTCACCATTGAGAGATAGGACCAAAAACGATATATAGCACGATATCTCAAAAAGTTATTGAGACCGATATGTTCTCGTGGATCAGACATTGCATGGCGGAGGTATGCACTCCACCGAGTGCCCTTCTAGTTTCATTATGTGATTAAAAAAAAAATATTTTCACCAGTAGTTTTGTATTTTATCATCAATACTATTCCATACTGTTTTATCTCAATGGAACTGAACATTTAAAAGTCCTTGCACTACTTCTTCTGCATATTTTGGAATTAAACCAAAATTTGATTTAACTTTTGTGCTGGTGTATTTTTGTGGCGCATCAACGATGCATTGACGGCGTGGGTTTTAGTGGGGCAACTTAGCATAACAATTTTGCATTTTGTGAGGAAAGCACCAAATTTGGCACACTAGTAGCCTAACATATTATGAACAGATTTGGATATTGGGCCATCTCAAATTCAGCCGCTGATGGCTGTGGCAGCCATTTTCCACTGCCATCAAAAATTTTGAGATGGCCCAATATCCAAATATGTTCATAATATGATAGGCTACTAGTGTGCCAAATTTGGTGCTTTCCTCACAAAATGCACAATTGTTATGCTATATTTAGCTAAGTTGCCCCACTATTTATGGTCATACAGCAGATAAACATGAATATATCATCCTATTCTTTATCATTCAGCTTTTCTGCAACCCTGGTTATTTTGCAAAGGAAAGAAGAAGAAAAAAAAAAACGACATGGTGTTTCACTAGAAATTTAAGTTGCTTCTTCGTAGACTACTTATCATGAGGCATATTATCTCAACCCTAAATAAGTGTCAAGGTTTTCATGTGTGCTAAGTTAATGAATCCAATCCTATTAAAAATGTTTTTGTTTTTATATCAAAGGCAACACTGTTAATGTAAGCAGAGCAGATACTGGATACTTCCACGATTGAGGGCAAATCAATGATTAGGGTAAAAGATAGCAAGACTGTTAAAACATCAATTGTCCTTTGATAGTTTTGAATCGGTGCATGGTTGATTAAATGCTATTAAAATATCGTCAGTGGACATCTGATGGTGCTGGTTCTGCTTCAAGTTCATGCCAGCTTGTTTAATCAATGCATGAGCTTCTAAATTAACTAACAATGCCAGCATTATCAAATGTTTACGTGTGGAGCCGTGTGTGGACTCTGTTGAAATGTGTGAACATCGATGGGCTACCTAATGGAACCAAACAGGAAAATCCCAATTTGACAAAGCTTTAATGAAGCAAAAGATTAATTTCAGAATTGCGTTGCAAATTGGATTGTAGTGCAAAAATAAATAAATAAATAAATATATATAGGATTATAAAACACACGCGAACTGCGATAAAACAACTCGTAATGCATTAATCATCATGTACGATTCACCATATGTCATTCCTCCAAATAACTATTTGAACTCGTGCTTCCCAAGGGCAGTCAACATGACGCCGTTAATTGAGAATCCAAGTAACTTGGATGATGTAACGTTGCCCTCTCGCGGTGACATGTTAAAACAAACCTTCAAATGCCTCTCCTTTCTCATTCTATAAAAATCACCTTTCAACTAATTCTCAGGGGTATCCTTTAACCCAATCACACCAAACAGTCCACAAAATGATTTAAGATCCTGCACAAACACTTATATAGACCTGCCTTTGCAGGTCTGTGTATCTGATGCTTTCTTTACCTACCTTATGAACGCAGCAAACACGCAACGTTAGGAAATGATGTCTTTGCGAGATGTAGCATTGTACGATGTCATCTCAAACTTCCGCTCAAGGACGTCATTTGTCACAAACAGAATTGCACAATGACAGCCACAAACTCCATCATTATGAGGTCATTATGAGATGCAGCATTTCCCGATAACATCGGCGTCACAAACGCTAATTTCACAATGACGTCATCGTTACAAACTGAATTTCCTAGCAGATGACCTTACTCAATTTTGGACATCAGACTAGAATTGAATCAACGGTGAACACATTTGAAAGCATAAAATGGCAATTCAGTCTTCTTTAAAATGATGAAGACTCAATTGCGATATCTCAACAGCCAGACGGTTGCACTCCGAATGCTGTCCAGGACTGATAACCTGAACTTGGGAAAATGCAGGTGACCATTGCACACTGCCCCCCCCCACACCCCTCCTTCCTTGCCCCTTTGGGTAGCAGTTCGTAAAAATTCCTAATGGAGGTCTCTGTTTCACAATTCTTAACTTGGTTTAAATCAGTGATGCAAGTTCATCATCATTACACATTGATTTCCAACATAATTAAACATATCATTAGCATATAAACCAATCACTGTGGTCTCCATTTGTAAAACATTGTGGAGCCCTGTTGGGAGGCATGAAAACACCAATTATCCCTCAATGGATTTTTTTTTCTCAACTTGTGCAATTATGAAACAACTCTAACCATGCTGCATTAAAGTTTAAAGTACACCTTAATGTCCCATAATGTGCATAAAATAGGGCCTTGGTGTCAAGAAGCTTGAGAGGAACTAGAGCGTGACACATACATGCTTACCAGGGGACAGAATCAAGTATCTTAGTTGGGTCTTTGTAAGGAACATCATCTGAGTCATGGAGATTAAAGCACAATGGCTCTCGTGGAATTTGTCACAACATTGCTCGCAATACTTACTGCTCTTTCTGTCGCAGCAAATGCTCTGCCCTTGCCAGCTCAGTGCTGAGCAGCTCGGTTTGTCTGCTCAACTCAAGCCGCTCGGCCTCGAGGTGATGTACACGAGCACGAGTGGCCTCTAGTTCCACCTCGATCCTGGGGTTGCCCAATGTAGGCCCTTCCTGTGGCTCAGGAGGCTCTTCACCGTTGGACATAGTCTCATCCTCCCACAAAACCAACCCTGCTCTCATTGGCCAGTTACGCCCAAGCCTGTGACCAAAAGGGAAAGAATAAAAGAATAAAAGTGGGTGATTTTCATTTAAAATAATCGTAATGGATAAAAGTGGGCGCTTCCTGATCATTGCATTTCATGTGTCCAAAATACAAGTGTTCACAAAAAACAACAACTGCGACCCAGAAAAGGAATTAGTGATATATATATATATATATATATATATATATATATATATATGAGGGTGTGGCATCACAGCACCTGGTATGATGTCATTTTAAGGTTTGGGTGTTGAAAACGAAATTGGTGGAAAAGGATAACATAAAGATATAGTTTCCACGTTGTTCCACCATCTTTGTTTTCTGTCTTCAAAGCCCCCCACCTCCTTCCCAAATCAATGTCTTTCTGGCTTGGGCATGGTGGCATTGTAAGTGATTGGGAATTATGATTAGAAATTGGACAATGAAGGAAAGGAGGGAAAGGAGAGACCCACGATCAAAATGCTCAACATGACAACCGTTAAATGGACGGAGCACGAATCGATATAAAATGGTAACGGAGAGCAATTGCAGGACGGGCACGTAGTGTTTGGAAGAGAAGAGCTGTGGGGGAGGTGAGAGGTCAGTCTCAATCATTTCTCGACAACCTGAATGTTTTCTTGAAGATAACTGACAGTGAATTCCAAGGTATCTTCCTGGTCTTCAAAAGTTGAAATTTTACGCCGTACTGCCGGGGCTCGAAGGGTTCACCTCTCATAATGCCGTGCTCTTTGCACGTGTGCAGTAGAGTAGAGAATCGCCATCAGGGAGAGATGGATGAAGGTCAACCATCAGAAACTCAGGTGCCTAGCTGGCTACATGAAAGTGTGAACCCACGTCAGTCAGCAGGTGTGCAGGTGCGTCATCATTGTGCTGCCTGTTTGAGCAGTTTACCAGTGTGTGAAAGTATCTCAATGGTCATGACGGTTCAAACAGCTCACTGTACATCAGCATACATACATACATAGATGCACACACATCTACAAACACAAACAATCTTAAACCCAATAGAATTTATACGAGCTTGCCATGTATAACTCCGTTCACAAGATTGAAGACCTCGTCCTGAACACCCAAGGAAAACAGCTTCTGCCGTGTAAGTCCACACGTGTAACCCTATTTGAAAGGGATACTCCATTTGCAGTGTGGTCACGCAGTTTCACAAAAGACGAGCAAGTTTGGCAAACAAAAACACAGGCTCGGATTCGGAATATGGAAAACTCAACCACCGAACGAGCACGTGCACATCAGTGGCATCAACGGCTTCTGGGAGATTCATAAAAATTAATAACGATTCCCCGAAACGACAAGTGCGAGGCAAATGAGAGCAATTTTCACATCAAGGCTGACTTGCAGACACCTTGTAACATGCCCGATTCATCTCGAGAACGCGTCTCGTTAGCAACCGAGTGCAAATCCCACCAGGTTGGCCCAAAAGACGGGTGACTGCTGCTGCCCGGTCAATATGCACGTCACATAGACACACACAAACACACACATGCAATCACAAACTCGTTCATTTAATAGCGAATCTGCCGCAATATCGATGCCTCCTTGAAAGACGGACACGGAGAGTCATCATGGACGAGACGCCGCGGCTCGAACGAGTCGCTTGGGGGTAGATATCGAAATGCATCGAAATGGGACTTTCAAAGCTCAGTGGAGCGAGGGATGTCGTGCAGAGAGGACTTTCAAAAAAGTGTTTGTGACCTTCAGGAGGCAAAACTGTGAGCACATGCGCAAAGACTTGGGATTTCAGGGAATGAAAGCTTCGCCGTTTGACATTGAACTTCGTGAATTCGACTTCTTGGCTCCTCGATGGACACGACATACCGTGGGATCCATCATCCAGCTACCGAGCTCCAGTTGAAGAAGGAATAAAAGGTAAAGGTGTTCGATGATTTACCACCCAGGTGGAGTGTTGCATGTGAGCACCTAGTGAGTGAGTGCTATGAGTGTCCCGTTTTGGCCGCCCACGGTCTGCAGCGCGGGTCCTCGACGGTTGCTTGCTGCGATTGTGTCATACAAGCGACGGAACGGCACAAACCCCATGTGCCGTTGTTAAAGTCCGCATTGCATATCGCTTCCATACCGGTTCGAGCTGGATTATTATAACGATCACCTCCCCGCATGGCTCGCATGAACTGCAGCTGATCGACCTCGAGGGAGCGACTGCATCGCTCACCGCACGGCAGGTGTCGCGGGCGCAGCACAGGTGCTCGAGGGGTTCAATGCTCACCTTGCTGTCCCGTCCGGCCGTGCAGAAGGGTCAGGGTGATGGTGCCAGCCGGTCTGCGCTCGAAGATGTGCTCCGTCGCCGCGCTTGGCAGCTGGAGGAGGTTCGCGATGAAACTGCGCCGCCGAAAGGGGCGAACTGTGTGGTTGGTACACGTCTCGAACCCAACGTCAGCGACGGATGGTTTGTTTAAACGTGAACATTTTATCCCCAAACCATCGAATAACCCATCGATGCTTGTGGGACGAACTGAGGGTGCAGCCGTCGTTACCAAGGCGCTCGAACGATGATCGTGACAAAGGATCACCCCCCTGGTCCCTTCACACTCTCCGCCTTTAGTTCGTCCCACAAGCGCCGGAGCTTTGCCACATGGCGTGCTCGCGCGCCGCCAGGTGAGCACGGCGCACCTGGTGAAGTTCCAGCAATGCTCCGCTCTACCGTTTCAACATCAGTGACTGCCACTGAGCAATACCTTCAAACGTGTCCACTTTGTACAACATTATACAGTACTTATCGTTTGGCTTGATCAACCTCCTCCCTTGTCGTACATCAACAGAGCAACACGAGTAGTGTAGGCTACGGAATGGGGTCGTGCCCTTTAACACGACAAAACCTGCGCCTTAAACATCTGTTTTAACCCTCAACGAGCTCTCATAGCCCCGAGAGGCTCGTTAGGCACTTTACACGGAATCATAAAATAAATATAATCCACGTGCTTGCTGGACCCGTGGGTCGTGGCACACAGAATGAGCACGCTCGATGACGGAGCCGTGGATGTGTCGACGCATAGTTCCGGCCCTGCGGATGAAAACCTCACGGCCCCGGACTGCGTCGTGCCCGCAATGAAATGACCGGTTGTACTTACACCATGGTGATGATTAAGATGCATGATGTACTCTCTCTCCCCATCTCCCCCTGCGGGTAAAATGGCTCATCGGGACAAATTGTTAATCTGCGTCGGTGTTCGCCTTTGTTTGGCTGGGTATGTGATCGTCACCAACGAGGTGTTCAGGTATGACTGTATTTTCACACCTCGGCTCGAAGGAAAGCGTGTTCTTTGTGAGACTTGTAAATGCTTTTTATTCGTAAATTCCTATTTAGTGTTCTCCCAACGACAGCTCCAGTGCCGTCGAAGCAGTTTCTTGGTATTTTAGGGTTATTTATACTCAGTGCTTTGCCATTGCCTTCCCAGCAGTGGTGAAGGGAGAAATTTGGAATTTGGGCATGGTACCGGCGATAGCTCACCTACTCGTCGCAAACTAACGTCGGCAACGTTCGTTTAACGTCCATCCCGAGGGCTGATACACACATTGATGAATCACCCGACCCGTGAAACACCGGAATGGCAGTTTATAGCTGGTTCGAGATTCGAACCCAGACTAGACAGCTTCAAGGCGAGTGTGCATACCTCTACAGTTTATACTCTAGACTCTAGATAGAGCATCCTACCAGCCCGTTTTACAAAAAGCTCGGTGAAATTCCTGTAATATGGAATCAAAGGGGAAAAGTGCCCGATAAAAGGTTTCATGATTTTAATCTATCCTAATAAAAGGCTGTGTGCGTGTGAGTGTGTGAGTGTGTGAGTGTGAGTGTGTGTGTGTTTCAGAATGTGAAATGAAGTCCTCCCAGGGCGGGCTCAAAGTATCCACCTTCATTTCAGTAAGGGGTCACGATTCATGGACCAAGCTGTGAAGTTTTTGGTTCTCAAAGTTTTGTGCCGAGGGCTCTCTTCAGGATCGTCACTGAGCCCCAGACACCTTCCAACTGTAGTTCGTTTGGAATAATATTACCATGGATGGTTTTTAGCTCACCTGTAAAGTAGTTTCGGGGAACTTAAGGGATGGTGCGTCATCTGTCCATCCACAAATACTCGCAATTTCTCAGAAACTAGACATCCGATTTCAATGAAATTTGACAACAACCTCCATCACCCGTGATGGCATAAAAAACGGGGTCTGAAGGGGTTTTCAGAGGAAGTTTACGGGTGATGGGGGGGGGGAGTGGGTTGCCTTCCCAAAGAGGTATTTGCTTTCTTCTCAAACAATACATACAATTCCAATGAAACTTCACAACAACCTTCATCACCCGTGGCGTACCAAAGTTTGTTCATGATATTAGAAAAATCTGGTTCCAAGGGGATTTAAGGGGGTTGCCCCCCAAAATATGTATTTGCTTTCTTCTCCAAAACTACACCGACAATTACAATGAAAGTTGACCACCATCTTCATCACCAATGATGTACTAAATTTGTTCATGACATAGAAAAAAAAATTGATGTCTAGGAGGGTCTATGTGGAGAGGGGGTTTGCCCCCAAAAATATGTATTTGCTTTCTTCTCAGAAACTACATGCAATTCCAATGAAACTTGACCACAACATATATCACACGTGATGTACCAAATATTGTTCACATCATTAAAAAAAAATTAGGGGTCTTAATGGTTTTACGGGGAGGGGGGGAGGGGGGCACCCCCCCCAAAAAAGTATTTGCTTTCTTTTCTGAAATCATACACAAAATTTTGATGAAGCTTGACCACAACCTTTATCACCCGTGATGTACCAAGCTTTGTTCATGGCATAAAAAATAATCTAAAGGTATTTACTTTCTTCTCCATTATATATTTCGTGGGTCATCCACGCCTACCAGCTGTTGCCTGGTTATCTTATTCAGACACGACCAGGTGAGCACCCAGGGGTATTGCCCCTATGTTTAATATGTCTGTGAGGTTTTTTGTCATCATTCCTGTAGGTCCAGCTATCATGGTACAACTTTGGCATTCTTCAGCTTCCAGGATATTCTCACTTCATTCTTGAGGTCTTGGTGTTTGTTCATTTTCTTGATTTCTGAATCGTTTAGTCCAAAATCACTGGTATTAACACCTCAATCAGCAATGACTTCTTCTCTTTTTTTTGTACTGTGTATGATATCTGGTCACAACGCTTTGTTTTCGATGTTCATGCTCGATGGGATCATTAGTTCGTACATGAGCAGTCGGTACTTCCATGTTTTCAATGATTACTTTTGGTTCATTTTCCCACAAATTTGCTGGAACTGAGACATAAAAGTTTTTGCAGATGTGTCAGCGGATTTTATTATAAACTCTGTTGTGTCATTGTGTGTACAGTTGTTCTGACAGGAGTTTGTTTTTGTGTGTGTGTTCAGTCATTAAGCATAACATATCATTCTCTTTACTAACCCACACCTCCAAGCCTGGTGTTGGCTTTGCAGTTATGGTGGTGGCTTGCGATCCCATGACCTGAGTTCAAGCCCTGTTGGCCGCAGAATTAACACCAGGGGAAGACTCAGCCTGTCATCCTTCTGAGATTGGTGAAATGAGCACCATTGGACTGGTAATAGGGGCACTGCATCATTGGCACAGTTGTGCCCCCAATCAATGATGCAACCAGCAGCCAAAAAGGCTGTACACAAAGGGACCTCACCTCCATCCCTTTTTATCTCTATCTCTATCTCTATCTCTATCTCTATCTCTATCTCTATCTCTATCTCTCTCTCTATACATATATATATATATATATATATATATATATATATATATATATATATATATATCTGTCTCTATATCTCAATATCTCTATATCTCTCTAGCTCTATAGCTCTATAGCTCTATAGCTCTATACCTCTATATCTGTCTCTATATATCTCTATATCTCTATATCTCTAAATCTCTATCTATATCTCTATATCTCTAAATCTCTATCTATATCTCTATATATGTCTCTATATCTCTATATCTGTCTTTATATCTCTATCTGTCTCTATATCTCTATCTGTCTCGATATCTCTATCTGTCAGTAGGGTGAATATACTGATTCTGGTTCACTTTCCCCCATGTTAAGTGAATGGGGAGTCTCAGCGATTCATATTTTTTTCGCGAAAAAATAAACCTCACTTTTTATCCCAACCTGTTGAATTCTCTGCTGTTGAAATATCTAAAACTGTAAGTGAATGGAGATTTAATAGCCTCCCCTTTTACCTAGGTGCACTTTTTTTTTCAAACAACCAATGCATATTGTTTTAGCTACCTATAAAGATTTGTTCATTCTCAAATTCCTTCAATAGTTTAATTTTCTTGTACAAGGACTTGTATCTATATCTTGTACAAGGACCCGACTCGGACTTATCCGGGCGGCGATCTATATTCCGGGCGAT
>CM068963.1:99700335-99724284 GCA_035128595.1 Eptatretus atami
TTTTGACTCTGGTTAATCCCATCCTCTATCAACGAGGAACAATTCTCAAATTTGCATATGTAGAATCAGGAGATATAAGAGGTCAAAATCGAATAAACTATTCATATTATAAAGTAAAACTTACTGAACGAAATTCATACTTTCGACATCATCTATAACTACTTTCATAACTATCGTTTGAACACAAATCTCAAGTAATAACTGGTCATTTGAACCATAACTCCTCGTATCATATCACTCTCATATATCTTAAAACTTCAGTTGAATAGACTCATATTAATTAGTGAAAAACTTTACATCGATCTATATACTTTTTTCATTAACAGTTCAACGCTACATTTGTTATATAAAGGTAATTTAGAATGATCCTGACTACAATTGGAACGAATTCATTTCACCTGAATATAATTTAACATCCTTTAAGTTCATCAGGCATTTACTCTATCTTTAGTGGTTAAGTAATAATATAAGAATTACATAATTTTCACCTTGCATATTACAGATGTGGTCTCATGATCTGTTTCTTTCTAAAGCTTCATCCATAAGGTTTTATATTTTTGATACTTTTTCTGTTTCATTGCTTTTCTAGTTATTGTGAATATATTGCAGAAGGAGAGGAGAAAACCTTAGTTAGAGATACTTTACATTGACTGTTTCTTCCAGGTTATCCTAAAAGCCTCTCCATGAAGGAAATTAGAAAACTCATAAACCATATTGTTTTTATCCAATTGTTTTTATATTTAATCTTTGTTCGATTTACAATCCTTGACATATTTCTCAGTATCTTTTACAAATGAGAGATGATCGAAAACTTGTCTTTTTGTGTCTTGAACCTGTATTATTAAGTGAAAAAAAGTTGGAGGAAAAATTTGTTTTAAGCACAGATTCACCTATAAAGTAGCACTAAATTTTCAATCAAGAAAATTTATTTCAGCAAAGTTTTACTATATAAATATGGTGAAACAGTACTGCGATGTTTGTAATCATGAATAAATATATTTAAAAACTTCAAACCAACAAACACAGCATTCAATCTTTTCAATACAATATTCTCTGTGAGTTGTGGAAAACAAACATTGTGATTATCTGACAAAGGCTTGTTTTGAAGTTAGTTATAAGAATCACATTCAATCACAAAAACAAGAAGAATGAGTTAAACTAAAGGAGACATTATATTGAAACACTGAATGGAGCTTTTAAGATCATATTAAAATAAGGATTTCAATTGTGAGACCGGTCCAGTCTCATAGCTGAATCAATTGAAATAGTGAAACCTGATGTTGAAAACAGTTAATTAAAAAGACATTAAAAGATGAAAAACTTTAAAGTTTTATATGGAGATGAAATGAATATTCAAATACAAGAGAAAGAAACAAACTCCTTATAGAGAACGATTTCATTTTTATAAACATTCATTCAAGATTTCCTGAAATAGTGGGGTTTATGAAGTAGACTACAGACAGAAGGAGGATGTTGATAATACCGTGGTAGGAAGTGGATTTAATATTTTTAAATCTATCTTTTTAGATTACACATTCTAATCAGACCCTCTTTCAACTTCTCTATATATTGAAGTCCAAAAGAAATAAAACTAAAGAGCAGTTTGTTAATATCTAAAACAATGTAATAAATGTTTTTTCCTGCGTCTGTTCTTGCTCACTTACATCCACCAAATTGTATTTAGAAAGAGTAAAACATATATGAAATACTGGAGATACCTTGGACAATTAAAGATTTTAAATTCCCATGCCACTAACAGATATTCTAAATTTTGAGGAAAAGAAATCTTTCTTTAATTAAGGATTAACTAGAGAGAATAAAGTCAGTCCTAAAGAATTACAGCGAGAAATGAAGAAACACAACATTGGTCTTTATATTTTAGTGTTGGAAAGAATTCACATTATACATACAATCAATAATTTTCAAATTAATGTCTTCTCGGCGATAGAACAGCAAACAAATATATCCTTGTAAGCGATGTCTTAATTCATTTCCATACAAAAGAACGAAGAACAACATTTCATAAAATATTGTTACGGCGCGTGCATCGCCACCAACGGACCGCTCTGAACGGCAGCCGCAAGTCGAGTTCGGCCCGAGACCGATCGCCCGAATATAGAATCGCCGCCCGGATAAGTCCGAGTTCGGTCCTTGTACAAGATATAGATACAAGTCCTATGTACAAGAAAATAAACTATTGAGGAATTTGAGAATGAACAAATCCTTTATAGTCAATGAGGGAGCTAAACTAATACCATTGGTGTTTTGAAAAAAAAGTGCACCTAAGGTTTAAAAGGGGAGGCTATTAATATCTCCATCATCTACATGTTTTAGATATTTCAAAGCAGAGAATTTCAAACAGGTTGGGGATAAAGTGAGGTTTATTTTTCGGGAAAAAAATTGAAATCGACTGAGATCCCCATTCACATTAAACTGGTGGGAAAGTGAACCAGAAACAGTATATCATCACCCTACTTGACAGATAGAGATATCGAACAGATAGAGATATAGCAGACAGGATAGAGTATAAAGACCAGATTAGCAGATATAGAGACATATATAGCGATATAATAGAGATTAGAATGGATTTAGATAGATTAGAGATATAGATAGGATTAGAGATATAGAATAAGATATATAGAGACAGATATAGAGGTATAGAGCTTATAGAGCGTATAGAGCTATAGGTAGGAGATATAGAGGATATGAGATAGTAGAGACAGATTATATATATATAGTATATATATATATATATATATATATATATATATATATGTTATGAGGAGAGAGAGAGAAAGAGATAGAGATAGAGATAGAGGATTAGAGATATGAGATAGAGATAAAAGGGTTGGAGGTGATGTCCTTTGTGTACAGCACTATTTTGGGCTGCTGGTTGCATCACTTGATTGGGGCAAAACTGTGCAATGATGCAGTGCCCCTATTACCAGTCCAATGTGCTATTTCACAATCTCAGAAGGGAACAGGCTGAGTCTTTCCCTGGTGTAATTTCTGCGGCAACAGGGCTTAACTCAGTCATGGGATCGACCAAGCCACCACCATAACTGCAAAAGCCAACACCAGGCTTGGAGGTGATCGGGTTAGTAAGAGAGTGATATATGTTATGCTTAATACTGAACACACACACAAAAACAAATCCTGCAAGAACAATGTACACACAATTGACACACGAAGTTATAATAAAATCTGCGACACATCTGCAAAAACTTTTATGTCTCAGTTCCCAGCAAAATTGTGGGAAATGAACACAAAAGTATCATGAAAACTGAAGTACCGACGTCTGTACGAACTAATATCCCTCGAGCATGACATCGAAAACAAAGCGTTGTGACCAGAATATCCATACACCAGTACATAAAAAAGAGAAGGAAGTCATGCTGATGAGGTTTATCCAGTGATTCTTGGACTAAACGATTCGAAATCAAGAAAAATGAACAAACACCAAGCTCTCAAGAATGAAGTGAGAATATCCGGAAAGCGAAGAATGCACAAGTATGTACCATGATAGCTGGACCCTACAGGAATGAGACAAAAAAACCTCACAGAACATATTAAATAGGGGCAATACCCCTGGGTGCTCACCTGTCGTGTCTGAATAGATAACCAGGCCAAGCTGGTACGGAAGTGGATGACCACGAAATATAAATGGAGAAGAAAAGTAAATACTCTTAAATTTTTTATGCCTGCGACCAAAGCTTGGGTACATCAAGGTGTGATAAAGGTTGTGGTCCAAGCTCATCAAAATTTGTGTTATGATTTCAGAAAAGAAAGCAAATACTTTTTTGGGGGGGTGCCCCCTCCCCCCTCCGTAAAACATTAAGACCCCTAATTTTTTTTAATGATTGAACAATATTGGTACATCCGTGCTGGATATATGTTGTGGTCAAATGTTTCATTGGAATTGCATGGTATTCTGAGAAGAAAGCAATACATATTTTTGCGGCAAACCCCTCTCCACATAACCTCTCGACATCAATTTTTTTTTCTATGTCGATGAACAAGTTTAACAATCATTGGTGATGAGCAGATGGTGGTCAAACTCATTGTAATTGTTCGGTGTTTGGAGAGAAAGCAAATACATATTTTGGGGCAACCCCCTTAAATCCTTGGAACCAGATTTTTCTAAATCAATGAACAAACTTTTGGTACGCCACGGGTGATGGAAGGTTGTGTGAGTTTCATGGAATTGTATGTATTGTTGAGAAAGAAAGGCAAATACCTCTTTGGGAAGGCAACCGCACACTCCCCCCTCCATCCCACGTAAATACTTCCTCTGAAAAACCCCTTCAGACCCCGTGTTTTTTATTGCCATCACGGGTGATGAGGTTGTTGTTCAAAATTTCATTGAATTCGGAATGTCTAGTTTCTGAGAAATGCGAGTATTTGGGAGGACAGATACGCACATCCCTTAGTTCCCCGAAATAACTTACAGGGAGCTAAAAACCATCCATGGGTTTAATATTAGTTCCAAACGAACTACAGTTGGAAGTGTCTGGGCCTCAGTGACATCCGAAGAGAAGCCCTCGCACAAAACTTTGAAACCAAAAACTTCACAGCTTGGTCATGAATCGTACCCCTTACTGAAATTGAAGGTGATACTTGAGCCCGCTGGGAGACTTCATTTACATCTGAACACACACACCTTCACATCCACACTCACACATCTCACACGCACACAGCCTTTTATTGGATAGATTAAAATCATAAACTTTTATCGGAACTTTTCCCTTTTGATTCCATATTACCAGGAATTTCCACCGAGCTTTTGTAAAAAGGGCTGGTAGGCTGCCTTAGTAGTCTAGTAGTAAAACTGTAGAGGTTATGTCACACTCGCCTAGCTGTTAGTCTGGGTTCAGAATCTCGAACAGCTATAAACTGCCATTCCGGTGTTTCACGGTGTCGGGTGATCTCAATGTGTTGTATGCAGCCCTCGGGATGGACGTTAAACGAACGTGCACGTTATTTGCGACGGTAGGTGAGCTTATCGCCATTACCATCCTCAAATTCCAATTTCTCCCTTCACACATGCGGGAAGGCAATGGGCAAAGCAGGAGTATAATAACCCTAAAAATACCAAGACTGCTTCACGGCACTGAAGCTGTCGTTGGAGAACACTAAATAGGAATTTTACGAATAAAAGCAATTTACACAGTCTCACAAAGAACACGCTTTCCTTCGAGCCTGAGGTTGTGAAAATACAGTCATACGTGAACACCTCGTGGTGACGATCACTACCCAGCCAACACAAGGCGAACACCGACGTCATGATGAACAATTTGTTCCCGTGAGACCATTTTCCCGCCAGGGGGAGATGGGAGAGGGAACATCATGCATCTATAATCATCACAGGTGTAAGATTACAACGCTCATTTCATTGCGGCAACGACCAGTCCGCGGGCCGTGAGGTTTCAAATCGCAGGCCGAAACTATGCGTCGACACATCCACGGCTCCGTTCATCGAGCGGGCTCATTCTGTGTGCACGACCCACGGGTCCAGCAAGCACGTGGATTATATTTATTTTTATGATCCGTGTAAAGTGCCTAACGAAGCCCTCGGGGCTATGAGAGCTCGTTGAGGGTTAAAACAGATGTTAAGGCGAGTTTGTCGTGTTAAAGGGCACGGACCCTTTCCTAGCCTACACTACTCGTGTTGCTCGCTGTGATGTCGACAAGGTGAGGTAGGTTATCAAGCAACGATAAGTAACTGTTATAATGTTGTACAAAGTGGATCAGTTGTTGAAAGGTATGCTCAGTGGCAGTCACTGATGTGAATGACGGCTAGAGCTGACATTGCGGAACTTCACGTGTGCGGCCGTGCTCACCTGCGGCGCGCGAGCACAGCCTATGTGCAAAGCCTCGGCGTTGTGGGACGAACTAAAGCGGAGAGTGTGAGGGGACACCAGGCGGGGTATCTTGTCAGATCAGCGTTCGAGCGCCTGTAACGAACGGCTGCCACTCAGTTCGTCCCACAAGCATCGATGGTGATTCGGATGGTTTGGGGATAAATGTTCAGTTTTTAAAAACCTCGTCGCTTGACGTTGGGTTTCGAGACGATGTACCAACCACACAGTTCGCGCCCTTTCGGCGGCCAGTTTCTAATCGCGAACGCTCCTCCACTGCACAGCGGCGACGGAAGCACTATCTTACGGAGCGCAGACCCGGCTGGCACCAGTCACCGCTGACCCTTCTGCACGGCGGACGGGACACAGGTGAGCATTGAATCCCTCGAGCACCTGTCTGCGCGCCGCCGGAACCACACCTGCACCCCGTGCGTGAGCTGCAGTCGCTCCCCGGGTCGATCAGTCTGCGTTCTATGCGAGCCATGCGAGGAGGTGATGCGTATAATAATCCAGCTCGAGACCGGTATGGAAGCGCATATGGCAATGCGGACTTAACAAACGGCACATGGGTTTGGCCGTTACCTCGCTTGTATACACAATCGCAGCAAGCAACCGTGCTGAGGACCCGCGCTGCAGACCGTTGGGCGGCCAAAACGGTGGAACATTCGTAGCACTCCACTCCACAGGTGCCACAATGACCAACACTCCACCTGGGTGGTCAAATTCAGTCGAACACCCTTTACCCTTTTTATTCCTTCTCAATGGGAGCTCGGTTAAGCTGGATTGATGATCACACGGTAATGTCGTGTCCATCGAGGAGCCAAGAAGTCGAATCACGAAGTTCAATTGTCAAACGGCAAGCTTATTCCTGAACATCCCAAGTCCTTTGGCATGTGCTCACAGTTTTGCCTCGCTGAAGGTCACAAACAACTTTTTTGAAAGGTCCTCTCTGCACGACAATCCTCGACTCCACTGAGCTTTGAAAGTCCCATTTCGATGCATTTCGATAATCTACCCCAAGCCACTCGTTCGAGCCAGCGGCGTCTCGCCATGATGACTCTCGTGTCGTCTTTCAAGGAGGCACGATTGGGCAGATTCGCTATTAACATGACAGAGTTTGTGATCTGCATGTGTGGTAGTGTGTCTTATGTGACGTGCATATTGAACCGGGCGCAGCAGTCCACCCGTCTTTTTGGGCCAACTGGTGGGATTTGAACTCGGTTGCTAAAGAGACGCGTTCTCGAGATGAATCGGGCATGTTACACAGGTGGTCTGCCAAGTCGCTTGTGTGAAAATGCTCATCATTTGCTCGCACTTGTCGTTCGGGGAATCGTTATTATTTTTATGAATCTCCCAGAACCGTTGAGTGCCAACTGATTGGCACGGTTGTCGTTTGCGTTGTTGAGTTTCATTATTCCGAATCGGCCTGTGTTTTTGTTTGCCAACTTGCTGTCTTTTGTGAAACTGCTGTGACCCACTGCAATGGAGTATCCTTCAATGAGGTTAACACGGTGACTTACACGGCAGAGAGCTGTTTTCCCTTGGGGTGTCAGGAACGAGGTCTTCAATTTGTGAACGGAGTTATACATGGCAAGCTCCGTATATAATTCCTATTGGGTTTAAGATTGTTTGGGTTTTAGATGGTGTGATTATGTATGTTGTATGCTGATGTACAGTGAAGCTTTTGCAACCCGTCAATGACCATGTGAGATACTTTTCACACACTTGTAACGCTCAAACATGCGAGCACAATGATGACGCACCATGCACACCTGCTGACTGACGTGGGTTCACACTTTCATGGTAGCCAGCTAGGCACCTGAGTTTCTGATGGTTGACCTTCATCATCTCTCCTGATGGCGATTCTCTAACTCTACGCACACGTGCAAAGAGCACGGCATTATGAGAGGTAGCCTTCGAGCCCGGCAGTACGGCGTAAAATTTCACTTTTGAAGACAGGAAGTACCTTGAATTCACTGTCGTTATCTTCAGAAACATCAGTGTTGTCCGAAAATTGATATGAGTACTGTGCCTCTCACTCCCACAGCTCTTTTCTCTTCCAAAACATACGTGCCCCGTTCCTGGCAATTGCTCTCCGTTACCATTTTTGTATATCGATTCGTCTCCGTCATTTAACGGTTTGTCA
This sequence comes from Eptatretus atami, assembly GCA_035128595.1. Lineage (NCBI taxonomy): Eukaryota > Metazoa > Chordata > Myxini > Myxiniformes > Myxinidae > Eptatretus > Eptatretus atami. The sequence continues at coordinate 99,708,340 of CM068963.1, forward strand.
TGTTGCATTTTGATCGTGTTGTCTCTCCTTTCCCTCCTTCCTTCATGTCCAATGTCTAATCCATAATTCCCAATCACCTTACAATTGCACCTCATGCCAAGCCAGCAAACATTGATTTGGGGAAGGAGGTGGGGGGCTTTGGAAGCAGAAAACAAAGATGGGGTAACAACTTGGAACTATATCTTTATGTTACCTTTTCCACCAATTCGTTTTCAACACCCATAAACCTTAAATAATGCAGTCATACCAGTGTGCTGTGATGCACACCTCATATAATTATATTATATATATATATATATATTCACCTAATTCCTGTTTCTGGTCGCAGTTGTTGGTTTTTTGTGAACACTTGTATTTTTGGACACATGAAATGCAAATTGATCAGGAAGCGCCCACTTTTATCCCATTACGATTATTTAATGAAAAATCACACATTTTATTCTTTTTATTCTTTCCTTTTGGTCACAGGCTTGGGGCGTATACGGCCAATGAGAGCAGGGTTTGGTTTTGTGGGAGGATGAACTAATGTCAACGTGAAGAGCCTCCTGAGGCCACAGAAGGGCTACATTGGGCCAAACCCAGGATCGAGGTGGAACTAGAGGCCACCGTGCTTCGTGTACCATCACTCGTGAAGGCCGAGCGGCTTGAGTTGAGCAGACAAACCGAGCTGCTCAATGCACTGGCTGGCAAGGGCAGAGCATTTGCTATGCGACAGAAAGAGCAGTAAGTATTGCGAAGCAATGTGTGTGACAAATTCCACGAGAGGCAATTGTGCCTTTAATCTCCATGACGTCAGATGATGTTCCTCTTAAAAAACAATAAGATACTTGATTCGTCCCTGGTAAGTTGTGTATTGTCACGCTCTGTTCCTCTCAAGCTTCTTGACACAAGGCCTATAAACAATGTATATTCTGTGATTATCTTCTAATTAATGATGATAAAAAATATAAAAAGGAAAATATTTCTTTTAGATTTACACCAAAAATGAATTACTTTACAAGATTCATCAGAGAAATGAATGTAAAGTATGAGGGTGATAACACACCTTTCCTTACAATGGAAGAAACTGAACGTAGAGAGAGATCCTCGATGGACCAAGTGCACATAGATAATGCGATAGCAATATACACACAAACAAGATTTGGAAATGTCACACCAATGTCATGCTATATGACTAATGAAAAGAGTAATATTGCTGAGTATAGCTACAGCACAACAACCTTATTTAGAACAGGATATCAAAGCTGACCTCAAACAGCAAGTCATGAAAAAGGGCATCCCACATCACCCAAGTCACTCTGAAAAACTCTGAAACTACTCACTGGCAACAAAGGCCTTTCTTCACCAACAATGGTACTGGCCTCTTCCCATGGGCTGGAGCCCAGCCTCCCATGCTCTTTCGTGCTATTGAATCTAAACTCTCAAACCATTTGGTGTCCACGATTTTGCCAACTGTCTGGAATTATAAATACTGTCAAAGCCAGCAAGTTAAAAACTCTTATGCATCAAACCATCATATACCCTGCCACTGTCAAATGAAAGGAAGGTACCAGACAGTAAATACCTGCTTTTTTCTGTCGGGGCGCGGTAAAGAAATGCTTGTCATGTCTGTCTCTATTGTAAAAATAAAAATAAAAAAGGATGCCTGTTTTACCAAAACCTTAGTTTCAGGACAGCATGGTTCACCTGACCCTGAAATATCGAAAGAAGACACCTCCTTACCAAGTTTTTTTTCAAGGTCCTGGTTAGAAGACAGGTACCTGTGCTAAATGAAAGGATTGGCTTACAAAGAGAGGAAGTGGCAGTTGGAATGTACTGAAAGAACTTGAAAGAAGCAATGAGAGATAGCAGATCCCCCTCCCCACCAAATCAAGAACGTTTTGTGAATCTGAGCCAGTTTCAAATTTATGAGTTTCATTCTCACATTCAACCATCCTGTTCACCTGGACATTTATGATATCGCAGAAAGGTGTTCCCTCAAACTCCTTAGATGGTGTCATCCAGAATAACTCCAAAGTGGGACCAAAAATACAATGTATGTTTATATGCTCACGAGATTTACCTTTGAGCGAATAAAAATTGATCAAGGCTGATACTGGTCTTGATCTATAAAAATGTATATTTTCCGAATTATTATTCGGACTTGGGAGGTCTTTTGACATTACTGTTGCCAAGCCCAATGATGAACATATCAGGAAAGACCATGTGGATTCAAGAAAATAATTGGATATCCTCTCATAACCATCACCAAAAAAATTGAAAACTTCATACATGTTATTACTTCCTATGTGGTAATAGGGTATAATTATGACGTCATCAGTGAGGGTGTTTCCAGCCATAATTGGTTGAATTGAAATTCTTATCAGAATCTGAACTTCATAATCTGATCTACAACCTGATGGAGTTAAGAATTAAACTTATGAGTCATGCGGCCATGTGGCCTGGTGGCTCATATGAAATTGAAAATAAAAGTTAAAAAAATTTCTTCTCCATGACAACGTAAAGAGTATCAAAACTTCATACCAGATCGACCAGCCAATCGGGCAATATATTGAATATTATTCATTTGAATCTATCTGATAAATAATTAGCATTAATAATCCACAAAAGTGGTGTTAAATATCCTAATAATCAATCAACAATCATACAGCAGAGGTAATGCAATTATGTGACATAAATAGCTGCATGATGAACGGATCACAGATGAATTAATTGAGGCAAGGTTGCTGATCAAAAATAGCCATTATAACAGTGGGCCCAAAATAAGTAGTGTTCAGTAACAATGGTATTTTTTGTTCAGGAATGAATATGCAAGCGAGAACACTTTGTGCACTACCAAGTGGTTCAGATACACCACACACGCTATAGCAAAAAGCGGGTCTAAGCAATGGGTTCAATATCGTCTGGTCTTCTCAGTTTATGATCGAAGGAGGCCAACTCAGTTTAAAATTTAAGTTGTATTTTTGAAAATGAATTGAATATAGGAGAACAATCGTCGTTTAACAGAACTTTTGTTTTAAGGATGCATAAAGGCAATACAAAATATGAATGAATAATGTAACTGATAGATAATGCAGTGGAATACGTCACTGGAAAATGTGGAAAATCCCGGAATTTTATTTATAGGCTTTAACTCTTTATTTACATTGAATAACACTTGAGACTGTAGAAAACAAATAGCTTCATACATACTTCCACAATATTCAATATATCGATATATAGCATTAGAGGGCGTGGCTGGTGTACGGGTAAGAGAGTCCACCATACACGTTTATGTCAAGCTGATTGATGCCTCAATTTGATGTGAACTATAAAGCCTCCATCCCTAATTGTGACTCAACATCATCATATCAGTGTTTAACGGGTTTTGGTGAATAAGATGCTTAGAACGCTAAATCTCCGGACTGTTTCAAAATGATCAATAAATCATTTTTTATTACAGTTGAAATTCAAGGAGGAGTCCTGCATTCGTGGTTCCATTCGTGGATCTTCTATGCGAGAATTTTTGAGGCAAGGTTTGCGAATAAAAAAAATTAAATAAAAACGGTCAATGCAACTCGAAATAATCATGTTGGTGATTATTTTTCACATTTATTACCTAATTATACATAGGCCATCAACACATACCCCTCTCAAACTCAACACCATCACCACCACAACTAGTCTTCTCGTGCAATCATCAACATGTCCATCACATTATTGAATCATTTAATCAATCACATTATAAAGAAAGTTTCATAATTGTATAACTCAAGAAATTAACTTATTTTTTTTACTAAATCAGAATAATTCTTTATTTATTTTTAATAACTGTTTTCATCATGAAAAATAAAGAGAAACAAAATCAATGCAAAACATTCTTAATCCCAGTAACATTGGACAAATTAAAGTGAAGCCCCATCACACATCCATTTCCCATACCCCCCTAAGTTTGCAGATTATATATGGGAAATTATTCAAGAAGGTAACCTGCAAAGGCAAACTCTCCTGTATCTTACCAGAAACACTCACGGGTATCGCTCTCAGTGAACCTCAATTACTCCACATCATGCGATGGAGAAGGTAATGTTTCAACCATTGTCTGTTATTTGTGTGCAGAATATCTTAAAAAGCTGTGCACGGATCCAGATGCGAATTGTGGGCATTTCGGCTTCCGGTGACAAGACGAACGGATAGAATTGGTGAGATCCAATCAGCTACAAATTTTAAAGTGATTCTTCACCTTGAAAGAGATAGGAAAAAACGATATATATGAGGCACGATACCTCAAAAGTAATGAGACCGATATGATTTCGTGGATCAACATGCATGGCGGAGGTATCACTCCACGAGTCCTTTCAATAATTTCATTATGTGATTAAAAAAAAAAATATTTCACCCAGTTTGTATTTTATCATCATACATTCATACGTTTTATCTCATTGGAACTGACATATAAAGTCCTTGCACTACTTCTTCTGCAATTTGTGGAATACAACCAAAATTTGATTTAACTTTGTGCTGGTGTCATTTTTGTGGCGCATCAACGATGCATGACGGCGTGGTTTTAGTCGGGGAACTTAGCATAACATTTTGCATTTTGAGAAGCACCAAATTGGCACAACTAGTAAGCCCAACATATTATGAACAATTTGGATATTGGGCCATCTCAATTCAGCCGCTGATGCGTGGCAGCCATTTTCCACTGCCATCAAATTTTGAGATGGCCCAATTCCAAATCTTATATATGATAGGCTACTAGTGTGCCAACTTTGGTGGCTTTTCCTCACAAAAAGCACAATGTACATATTTAGCTAAGTTGCTCCATATGTTATGTCATACAGCAGATAAACATGAATAATCATCCTATTCTTTATCATTCAGCTTCTGCAACCCTGGTATTGCAAAGGAAAGAAAGAAGAAAAAAAAAAACGACTGGTGTTACTACCACCAATAAATTAAGTTGCTATCTTCGTAGACTACTTATCATGAGCATATTCAACCTAAATAAGTGTCAAGGTTTCATGTTGTGCTAAGTTAATGAATCCAATCCTATTTAATAATGTTTTGTTTTTATATCAAAGGCAACACTGTTATGTAAGCAGAAGCAGAATACGATACTCCACGATTGAGGGCAATCAATGATTAGGGTAAAGATAGCAAACTGTAAACATCATGTCCTTGATATTTTGAATCGGTCGCATGGGTTATTAAATGCTATTAAATAGTCGTCATGACATCTGATGTGCTGGTTCTGCTCAAGTTATCCAGCTTGTTTAACAATGCATGAGCTTCTAAATTAACTACAGCCAGATTATCAAATGTTTACTGTGTGAAGCCGGTGGACTCTGTTGAAATGTGTCATCGATGGCACCTAATGGGAACAAACAGGAAAATCCCAAATGGACAAAGCTTAATGAAGCAAAGATAATTCAGATTGCGTGCAATGATTGTAAGTGCAAAAATAAATAAATAAATAAATTATATATAGATTACAAACAACCGAACTGCGATAAAACAACTCGTAATGCATTAATCATATGTACGATTCACATATTCATCCTCCAATTAACTATTCTGAACTCGTGGCTTCCAAGGGCAAAAGTCAACATGACGCCGATTAATTGAGAATCCAAGTAACTTGGATGATACCGTTGCCCTCTCGCGGTGACATGTTAAAACAACTCAAATGCCCTCTCCTTTCTCATTCTATAAAATCAGCCTTCAACTAATTCTCAGGGGTCTTAACCCAATCACACCAAACAGTCCCACAAAGATGATTTAAATCCTGACAAACCTTATATAGACCTGCTTGCAGGCTTGTTCTCTGATGCTCTTCTTACCTACCTTATGAACGCAGCAAACAGCACGTAGGAAATTGATGTCTTGCGAGATGTAGCATTGTAACGATGTATCTCAAACTTCGCCAGACGTCATTGTCAACAACGAGAATTGACAATGACAGCCACAAACTCCATCATATGAGGTCATTATGAGATTCATGCATTTCCCGATAACATCCGGCGTCACACAACCTAATTTCACAATGAGTCATCGTTACAAAACTGAATTTCCTAAGCAATGACTACTACATCTTTGGAACATCAAGACTAAATTGAATCAACAGGTGAACAAATTTGAAAGCAATAAAATGCATTTCAGTCTCTTAAAATGATGAAGACTCATTGCGATATCCTCAACAGCCAGACGGTGCACTCCGAATGCTGTCCAGGACGATAACCTAACTGGGAAAATGCAGGTGACCATTGCACACTGCCCCCCCCCCACACCCCTCCTTCCTTTGCCCCTTGGGTACAAGTTCGTAAAAATTCAATGGAGGTCTACTGTCTTCACAATCTTAACATGTTAAATCATGAGCAAAAGTTCATCACATACACATTGATTTCCAACATAATTAAACATATCATTAGCATATAAACCATCACTGTGGTCTCATTTGTAAACATTGTGGCCCTGTTGGAGCTAACACAATTATCCTCAATGATTTTTTTCTCAACTTGTGCAATATGAAACAACTCTAAACCATAGCTGCATTAAATTTAAAAGTACACCTTAATGTCATAATGTGCATAAAATTAGCCTTGATGTCAAGAAGCTTGAGAGGAACTAGAGCGTACAATACACTTACCGCGACGAATCAAGTATCTTAGTTGGTTTTGTAAAGGAACATCATTGCGTCATGGAGATTAAAGCACAATGCTCTCGTGGAATTTGTCACAACATGCCTCGCAACTACTACTGCTCTTTCTGTCGCATAGCAAATGCTCTGCCCTTGCCAGCCAGTGCTTGAGCCAGCTCGTTGTCTGCTCAATCAAGCCGCTCGCCTCAGAGTGATGGTACACGAACCGCACGAGTGGCCTCTAGTTCCACCTCGGATCCTGGGGTGCCCAATGTAGGCCCTTCTGTGGCTCAGAGGCTCTACACCGTTGACATAGTCATCCTCCCACAAAACCAAACCCTGCTCTCATTGCCAGTTACCCCCCCAAGCCGTGACAAAAAGGAAAGAATAAAAAGAATAAAATGGTGATTTTCATTAAAATAAATCGTATGGGATAAAAGTGGGCGCTTCCTGATCATTTGCATTTCATGTGTCCAAAATACAAGTGTTCACGAAAAACAACAACTCGACCCAGAAAGGAATTAGTGATATATAAAATATATATATATATAATATAATTATATAGAGGTGTGCATCACAGCACACTGGTATCTGCTTGATTTTAAGGTTTGGGTGTTAAAACGAAATTGGTGGAAAAGGATAACATAAAGATATAGTTCCACGTTGTTACCCCATCTTTGTTTTCTGCTTCAAAGCCCCACCTCTTCCCAAATCAATGTTTGCTGGCTTGGGCATAGGTGCAATTGTAAGTGATTGGGCAATTATGAATTAGCATTGGACCATGAAGGAAGAGGGAAAGGAGAGACCACGATCAAAATGCTAACATGACAAACCGTTAATGACGAGACGAATCGATATAAAAAATGGTAACGGAGAGCAATTGCAGGAACGGGCACGTAGTGTTTTGGAAGAGAAGAGCTGTGGGAGTGAGAGGCCAGTCTCATATCAATTTCTCGACAACACGATGTTTCTGAAGATAACTGACAGTGAATTCAAGGTACTTCCTGTCTTCAAAAGTGAAATTTTACGGCCGTACGCCTGGGCTCGAAGGTTCCTCTCAAATGCCGTGCTCTTTGCACGTGTTGCTAGAGTAGCAGACATCGCCATCAGGAGAGATGGTATGAAGGTCAACCATCAGAAACTCAGGTGCCTAGTGCTACCATGAAAGTGTGAACTCCACGTCAGTCACAGCTGTGCAGAGTCGTCATCATTGTGCTCGCATGTTTGAGCAGTTTACAAGTGTGTAAAAGTAATCTCAATGGTCATGACGGGTTGCAACAGCTTCACTGTACAATTCAGCATACATACATACATAATCACACCATCTAAAACACAAACAATCTTAAACCCAATAGAATTTATAGAGCCTTGCCATGTATAACTCGTCACAAGATTGAAGACCTCGTCCTGAAACACCCCCAAGGAAAACAGCTTTCTGCCGTGTAAGCCACACGTGTAACCCATTTGAAGGATACTCCATTCAGTGGGTCACAGAGTTTCACAAAGACAGCAAGTTGCAAACAAAACACAGCTCGATTCGGAATATGAAAACTCAAAACGCAAACCGAACAACCGTGCAAATCAGTGGCACTCAACGGTTCTGGGAGATTCATAAAATAATAAATTCCCCGAACGACAAGTGCGAGCAAATATGAGCATTTTCACATCAAGCTGACTTGCAGACCACCTGTGTAACATGCCCGATTCATCTCGAGAACGCGTCTCGTTAGCAACCGAGTTCAAATCCCACAGTTGGCCCAAAAAGACGGTGACTGCTGACGCCCCGGTTCAATATGCACGTCACATAGACACACATAAACCAACACATGCAATCACAAACCTTCATGTTAATAGCGAATCTGCCGCAATAGCGATGCCTCTTGAAAGACGACACGTAGAGTCATCATGGACGAGACGCCCGCTGGTCGTAACGAGTCGGCTTGGGTAGATTATCGAAATGCATCGAATGGGACTTTCAAAAAGCTCAGTGGAGTCGAGGATTGTCGTGCAGAGAGGACCTTTCAAAAAAGTTGTTTGTGACCTTCAGCGAGGCAAAACTGTGAGCACATGCCAAAGACTGGGATGTTCAGGGAATAAGCTTGCCGTTTGATCATTGAACTTCGTGAATTCGCTTCTTGGCTCCTCGATGGACACGACATTCCGTGGATCACATCCAGCTTAACCGAGCTCCCATTGAAGAAGGTAATAAAAGGGTAAAGGGTGTTGCGTGAATTTACCACCAGGTGGAGGTTTCATGTGAAGTACCTAGTGGAGTGAGGCTATGATGTTCCACCTTTTGGCCGCCCAACGGCTGCACGCGGTCCTCAGACGTTGCTTGCTGCATTGTGTCATACAAGGAAGGTAACGGCCAGAACCCCATGTGCCAGTTTGTAAGCCGCATGCCATATGCGCTTCCATACGGTTCGAGCTGGATTATTATGACGCATCACTCCCCGCATGGCTCGCATGAACGCAACCGATCGACCCTCGAGGTGAGCGACTGCACGCCACGCCGGCAGGTGTCGCGGCGCGCAGCACAGGTGCTCGAGGGTTCAATGCTCACGCTGCTGTCCCCGTCCGGCCGTGCAGAAGGGTCAGGGTGATGGTGCCAGCCGGTCGTCGCTCGAAGAAGTGGCTCCGTCGCCGCGCTGGCAGCTGGAGGAGCGTTCGCGATGAAACTGGCCGCCGAAAGGGCGAACTGTTGTGGTTGGTACATCGTCTCGAACCCAACGTCAAGCGACCGGAGGTTTTAAAAACTGAACATTTATCCCCAAACCATCCGAATAACCAATCGATGCTTGTGGGACGAAACTGAGGGGCAGCGTTCGTTACCACGGCGCTCGAACGCTGATCGTGACAAAGAATTACCCGCCTGGGTCCCCTCACACTCTCCGCTTTAGTTCGTTCCCACAAGCGCCGGAGCTTGCACATGGCGTGCTCGCGCGCCGCAGGGGCACGGCCGCACACGGTGAAGTTCAGCAATGCTCGCTCTAGACCGTTCAATCAGTGACTGCACTGAGCATACCTTTCAACCAACGATCCACTTTTGTACAACATATAACAGTACTTATGTTGCTGTGATCCACCTCTACCTTGTCGACATCAACGAGCAACACGAGTAGTGTAGGCTACGGAAGGTCCGTGCCTTTAACACGACAAACCTCGCCTTAACATCTGTTTTAAACCCTCAACGAGCTTCAATACCCCGAGAGGCTTCGTTAGGCACTTTACACGGAATCATAAAAATAAATATAAATATCCACGTGCTTGCTGACCCGTGGGTCGTGCACACAGAATGAGCCGCTCGATGAACGGAGCGGGATGTGTCGACGCATAGTTTCGGCCCGCGGATGAAAACCTCACGGCCGCGGACTGCGTCGTGCCCGCAATGAAATGACGTTGTACTTACACCATGTGATGATTTAGATGCCATGATGTTACCCTCTCCCATCCTCCCCCTGGCGGGTAAAATGGCTCATCGGGAACAATGTTAATCTGACGTCGGTGTTTCGCCTTGTTTGGCTGGGTAGTGACGTCACCAACGAGGGTTCAGCGTTATGACTGTATTTCAAATCACTCGCTCGAAGGAAAGCGTGTTCTTTGTGAGACTTGTAAATGCTTTATTCGTAAATTCCTATTTAGCTGTTCTCTCAATCGACAGCTTCAGTGGCCGCGAAGCAGTTCTTGGTATTTTAGGGTATTATACTCATCTTTGCCCATTGCCTTCCCGCAGTGTGAAGGGAAAATTGGAATTTGGGCATGGTAAATGGCGATAAGCTCCCTACCGTCGCAACTAACGTGCACGTCGTTAACGTCCATCCCGAGGCTGATACACACATTGAGATCCCCGACCCGTAAACACCGGAATGGCAGTTTAAGCTGTTCGACGATTCGAACCCAGACTAACAAGCTCAGGCGAGTGTGCATAACCTCTACAGTTTTATACCTAGACTCTGAAGGCACCTAACGCAGCCCTTTTTACAAAAGCTCGGTGAAATTCCTGTAATATGGAATCAAAGGGAAAAGTTCCCGATAAAAGTTTCATGATTTAAATCTATCCAATAAAAGGCTGATGTCGTGTGAATGTGTAAGTGTGTGATGTGAAGTGGTGTGTTCAGATGTAAATGAAGTCTCTCCCACGGGCTCAAAGTAATCACCTTCATTGCAGTAAGGGGTACGATTCATGCCAAGCTGGAAGTTTTTGGTTACAAAGTTTGTGCGAGGCTCTCTTCAGAATTGTCACTCGAGGCCCAGACACTTCCAACTGTAGTTCGTTTGGAACTAAATATTAAACCCATGGATGGTTTTTAGCTCCCTGTAAGTATTCGGGAACTAAGGGATGTGCGTCATCTGTCCTCCAAATAACTCGCATTTCTCAGAACAGACACCGAATTCCAATGAAATTTTGACAACAACTCCATCACCCGTGATGGGCAATAAAAAACACGAGGGTCTGAAGGGGTTTTCAGGAGGAAGATTTACGGGATGGGGGGGGAGTGGTTGCCTCCCAAAGAGGTATTTGCCTTTCTTTCAACAATACATACAATTCCAATGAAACTCACACAAATCCTTCCATACACACCCGTGGCGTACCAAAAGTTGTTCACTGATATTAGAAAAACTCTGGTTCCAAGGATTTAAGGGGGTTGCCGCCCCAAAATGTATTTGCTTCTCTCCAAAACTACACGACATTACAATGAGTTTGACCACCATCGTCATCACCAATGATTGTTAAAACTTGTTCATCGACATAGAAAAAAAAATTGCATGTCAGAGGTTATGTGGTAAGGGTTTGCCGCAAATATTGTATTGCTTTCTTCTCAGAAACTACATGCCAATTCCAATGAAACATTTGACGCACAACATTATATCCACACGGATGTACAATATTGTTCAATCATTAAAAACAAATTAGGGGTCTTAATGGTTTTACGGGAGGGGGGAGGGGGCACCCCCCCAAAAAAGTATTTGCTTTCTTCTGAAATCATAACACAAAAATTTTTGATGAAGCTTGACACAACCTTTATCACACCGTGATGTACCCAACTTTGGGTCGCAAGGCATAAAAAATAATCTAAAGTATTTACTTCTTCTCCATTATATATTTGTGGTCATCCACGCCTACAGCGGCCTGGTATCTATTCAGACACGACCAGGTGAGCACCCAGGGGTATTGCCCCTATTTAATATGTTCTGTGAGGTTTTTTGTCATCATTCCTGTAGGGTCCAGCTATCATGGTAACATACTGTGAGCAATTCTTCAGCTTTCCCGGATATCTCACTTCAATTCTTGAGAGGCTTGGTGTTTGTTCATTTTTCTTATTCTGAACCGTTTAAGTCCAAAATCATGATTCAACACCTCATCAAGCAATGACTTCCTTCTCTTTTTTTGTACTGTGTAGGATATTCTGTCACAACGTTGTTTTCGATGTCATGCTTCGAGGGATCATTAGTTCGTCATGAACAGTCGGTACTCAATGTTTTCCCTATGATACTTTTGGTTCATTTCCCACAATTTTGCTGGAACTGAGCTAAAAGTTTTTGCAGATGTGGTCAGCGGATTTTATTATAACTTCCGTGTGTCAATTGTTTACATTGTTCTTCAGGAATTTGTTTTTGTGTGTGGTGTTCAGTCATTTAGCATAACATATATCACTCTCTTACTAACCCATCACCTCCAACCTGGTTTGCTTTTGGCCAGTTATGTGGTGGCTGTCGACCCATGACCTGAGTTAAGCCCTGTTGCCGAGAATAACACCAGGGAAGACTCAGCCTGTCCCTCTCTGAGATTGTGAAATAGCACATTGGACTGGTAATAGGGGCACTGCATCATTGCACAGTTTTGCCGCCAATTCAATGATGCAAACCAGCAGCCAAAAAGTGCTGTACACAAAGGACATCACCTCCAACCCTTTTATCTCTATCTCATATCTCTATCCTCTATCTTCTATCTTATCTCTCTCTCTTCCCCATAACATATATATATAATATATATATATATATATATTATATAACTATATACTATATATATCTGTCTCTATATTCTCATATCCTCTATAATCTCTCACTATAGCTCTATACGCTCTATAAGCTCTATACCTTATATCTTCTCATATCTATATATTCTATATCTCTATATCTCTAAATCTTTATCTAAATCTCCTATATTCTAAATCTCTTATTATAATCGCTATATATGTTCTCATATCGCTATATCTGGTCTTTATACTCTTTCCTGTCTCTATAATTCTATCTGTCTCGATATCTCTATCTGTCAGTAGGGTGAGATATACTGATTTCTGGTTCACTTTCCACCATGTTTAAGTGAATGGGATTCTCAGCGATCAAATTTTTTTCCCGAAAAATAAACCTCCTTTATCCCCAACCGTGTTTGAATTCTCTGCTGTTGAAATATCTTAAAACATGTAAGTGAATGGAGAATTAATAGCCTCCCCTTTTAACCTAGGTGCCACTTTTTTTTCAAAACACCAATGGCTATTGTAATTAGCTCCCCTCATTGACCTATAAAGGGATTGTTCATTCTCAAAATTCCCTCAATAGTTTACATTTCTTGTACATAGGACTTGTATCTATATCTTGTACAAGGACGAACTCCGGACTTATCCGGGGGCGATCTATATTCGGGCGCTCGTCTCGGGCCGACTCGACTGCGGCTGCCGTTCAGACGGTCCGTGGTGGCCGATGCACGCGCCCGTAACAATACTTTTATGAAATGTTGTTCTATCGTCTTTTGTATGAAATGAATTAAAGACATCGCTTACCAAGCGATACTATTTTGTTTGCTGTTCTATACGCCGAGAAGACATTAATTTGAAAATTATTGATGTATGTTAAATGTAATTCTTCCAACCTAAAATATAAAGACAAGTGTGTTTCTTCATTCTCGCTGTAATACTTTAGGACTGACTTTATTCTCTCTAGTTTAAATCATCTACATAAAGAAAGATTATCTTTTCACTCAAAATTTTAAATATATGTAGTGGCATGGGAATTTAAAATCTTTAATCAAGGTATCTCAGTATTTCATATATTGTTTTACTCTTCTGAAATACAATTTGGTGGATGTAAGTGAGCAAGGAACAGACGCAGAAAAAAACATTTATTATCATTGTTCTTAGATATACAACTGCCTCTTTAGTTTTATTTCTTGGTATTCAATATAAGAGAAGTTGAAAGAGGGTCTGATTAGAATGTGTAAATCTAAAAAGGATGATTTAAACAATATTAAATCACTTCCACCAACTTGGTATTATCAACATCCTCCCTCTGTCTGAAGTCTACTTCATAAACCCCACTATTCAGAAATCTTGAAATGTTATAAAAATGAAGATCTGTCTCCCTATAAGGTAGTTTTGTTTCTTTCATCTTGTATTTGATATTCATTTCACATCCATATAAAACTTTAAAGTTTTCACTCTTTTAATGTCGTCTTAATACTGTTTTCAACATCAGTTTTCAACTATTCAATTGATTCAGCTATGAAGCCTGGACCGGTCTCCAAATTGAAAAATCCTATTTTAATATGATCTTAAAAGCTCATCAGTGTTTTCAATATAATCGTCTCCCTTACGCTTTTAAACTCATTCTTCTTGTTTTTTCGTGATTGAAGTAATTCTTATAACAACTTCAAAACAAGCCTTTGTCAGATATCACAATGTTTTGTTTTCCACAACTCACGAGAGAATATTTGTTTGAAAAGATTGAATGTGTGTTTGTTGGTTTGAAAGTGTTTTTTAAATAATATTTATATTCATGATACAAACCATCGCAGTAACTGTCTTCACCAATTTATAGTAGTAAAACTTTGCTGAAATAAATTTTCTTGATGAAAATTTAAGTGCTACTTTATAGTGAATCTGTGCTTAAAACAAATTTTTTCCTCCAACTTTTTTCAACTTAATAATACAAGGTTCAAGACACATAAAGACAAGTTTTCGATCAATCTCTCATTTGTAAAAGATACTGAGAAATATCAAGGATGTGTAAAATTCGAACAAAGATTAAATATAAAAACAATTGGATAAAAACAATAATTGGTTATGAGTTTTCAATTTCCCTCAGGTAAGGCTTTTAGGATACCTGAAGAAACATCAATTAAGTATCTCTAACTAAAGTTTCTCCTCTCTTCTGCAATATATCCAATAACTAGAAAAGCAATGAAACAGAAAAAGTATCGAACACAATATAAAACCATTATGGATAAGCTTTAAGAAGAACAGATCACTGAGACCACAATCTGTAACGCAAGGTAGAATGGTAATTATGTACATTCCTTATATTATTTATTAACACATCTAAACAATAGAGAGTAAATCCTGATGAAATAAAGGATGTTAAATCATCAGGTGAAATGCCATTCGTTCAATTGTAGTTCAGGATCATTCTAAATACTTAATACAAATGTAGCGTTAATCTGTTAATGAAAAAGTATATAGAATCGATGGTAAAGTTTTTCAACTATTAAATATGAGTCATTCAACTGAAGATTTTGAAGATTATGAGAGTGATATGATACCGAGGAGTATGGTTCAAATGAAGTTATATACTGAGATTTTGGTTCAAACGATAGTTATGAAAGTAGTTTATAGATGATTCCGAAAGATGAATTTCAGTTCAGTAAAGTTTTTACTTTATAAATATGAATAGTTTATTCGATTTTGAGCCTCTTGAAGTCCCTGATTCTACATAATGCAAATTTGAGAATTGTCCTCGTTGATAGAATGGGATTAACCAGAGTCAAAAGCCTATAAACAATGTATATTTCTGTGATTACTTCTAATTATAATGATAAAAAATATAAAAAGGAAACATATTTCTTTTAATTTTACCCAAAAATGAGATTACTTACAAGATTCATCAGAGAAATGAATGTAAAGTATAGGGTGATAACACACCTTTCCTTACAAGGCCAAAACTGACGTATTAGAGAAATGTTTCAAAGGAATGTTGTTATATATTATCAACGATTGTCATTTTCAGGGATATCACCACGATTGTATAAATAAAAATATGGATATCTCTGAAATTAAACCCGGAACTTAGAATAAAATATAAGAGTTTCTAAAAAGCCATATAATAAATTAAATAACCTGTTTTCCAAAATATAAAAATGAATGATTTTTTACCCTTTGGAAAATAAGATAAAATGTAAACAATCATAAAAATCTCAAATTCATTAAGATGTCTCATAGTTGGGTCAAGCGCATGTGGAAACCTGCTACTTTTTGAAGATGCTCCTGACTCCAACTTTTTAGATTATGATAATTTAATATTTTCACAAAGTCGAGTTCAACTGTAGTATGCAC
>CM068963.1:99729648-99742687 GCA_035128595.1 Eptatretus atami
GAGAGAATTGAAAACTGCGAAAGATAGTTCGAACACTGAAAATCATAGCGAGGAGAGAGCAGTCAATAGGAGATGAGAAATGGAGCGCGAGTGAAGTAGAACTCGCACAATAATGTGGATGTGTGAATTACACAGGGAGTAATGTTAGTGTGCGGATTGATTGAATCACGTCGATGACACACAATGTTAGAGGTAAAAGGCAACTGGTGAAGGGAGACATTGAGTGCAGACGGGGTTTGTTGATTCGAATGAGCACAATTTGAGCAGGTCAGCATGTGAGGCTGACAGCTCAGAGGAGTGTGGACCGATGCAGACAATGTAGAGTAAGCGATGACGAGTGATGAATCGAAGAGGGTGCGGCTGGGTACAGTCATAGTTTGGTGAGAAGGAGAGCAGGTAGGCGATTTTAAGCGATCATGGTGCGAGGATCGAAGTGAGCTGAAGGTGATATTGATTTGATGTAACGAGTGAAGAAACTTTCGATGGGGAGAGCGTGACCATGAGTCGTGTTGGGTGGAGTGGCCTGGTGAAGTGGAATGACTGTGTAGGCGTACTTCAATCATAGGCCACGCAACTACACCTTAGATAGCAGCGTTATGTGCTGGCCAAGGCGAAGGTTGGGTACTCACTGGAGGTCGAGATATGTACTTCTGGGATGCGAGCGGTTGGTCATTATGATACACAGCAAGGTGAAGTGTTGGCAGGTTAATCCATAACTTGGAAGTGTGCAGCCTCTTGTTTGTAGGGGAAGTTCTACCAATGATCGAGTGTGTACAAGGAATGAGGTTAAGGTGCTAACAGTGGGAAGTGTCAATGTCTACCGGAGGACATGAACGTGAGCAGGGGGACGGAACATGAAAGGAAGCTCCGCATGGGTCGCTGTAAGTAGTTGGAGGGTGCCTGCAGTCAGGTAGCAGTTTTAGATGGATTTTAGATAACATTTAGGATAATTGGATTTGATATATGTTTCTATTCAGTGCCTGACAGGTGTGGACTTATGGTGGTACGTATAAGGCGTGAAGATTTAATGGCGCGATGGGAGGTCGGGTGATCTCTGATTGGGCATGCTCTGCTGATCGTGCAGACTTTCGGATGCACAGCGATTGGGTGTTGCCATGAGGTTGAGTGGGGGGTTGATGTGTGTCTGAGGGAGATACGAGAGGGAGGACGACACTTTCTGACGAATGGGCAGGTTCAGGATTTTCCGTGAACGGGACTTTCAGGAAATAGGGGGGAGGCCATTGCGGTCGCCCTATTCGTGGTAATCATTTTACTCTGATGGCGTTGAACCCTTGGTGAAGAGGGTGGGATGGCTGAACGTGTGCCGTTCCGCCGTTGGGCTACGCTGAACTGTCTGCGAACTCTGGAGAAAGGGGAGGTGGTGGACAACAACTTCCGAATTGAAGACAGTACACGCTTTGAGCGTGGACAGGAAGTGGCGCGGGTCATGTATTGGGTAATGAGGATCGTTCCTCATCCCCTTCCAATGGCCAATAGAAGCAGGTCCATATGGGATGTAAGAAGATTTGGATTGAAATTGTAGGGCTGGCGGAAAGTGAGTGAAGGCATGTGAGAGATAAGAGAGCAAGTGGACACGGTGGATTGGGAGAATTATGGGAAAAAGCGTGGATGACATTAATGAGGCAGAGCGTATAGACACAACTGCAACGAGTGATGACATAGGGCTTGTTGGGAAGATAAAATTCCTTTTGGACGGATGCAAAGATTCCATGGAACTGGTGAGAGATTTAATGTTGCGTTTAAGTTGTTAAATAAAGCTTATTAGGGGGCTGGCAGTGGAGGAGGTTCAGCGCACGACGGACTTCGAGACAAATTAATGGGGTTTGATGAAAAAGTATATACAGTTAAATTTTGACGCAAGTGGGATCCGAGGTGAGCTGGTTTTGTTGTTGTTTTCACATACACGTGAAAGTGTTGGATGGTGTTGGACTGTAGGGTGTGTGGCATTTTTTTCTCGTGGATATGGAATGATTTCAGGAGTTTGGGTGATGGCGTCGTTGTGGGAAGAGCGAGAGTGAGTGGGAACAATACCTGTCGTAGGAAGTCCTTAACAAGTTGGTGTAGGTTAGGTGGGGACTTAGAGGGATTTGACATGGATCTGCTGCTGTTGCCATGTGCAGGTGGTCTGCGAGGAGGTAGGTGCACGGGTAAGTTCGTGGATACTGCTGGAGGTGAGCTGTATATTGAAGTTTGAGTCGGAATGGAGTGCACGAGTGGCTTGGGGGTTCTTCGGATGAACGGCTGTCAGTAGGTGCAGGAGAAACGGTAGGTTTAGTGCTTTGGAGGCAGTGTAGTGCTGAGGGCAGTGAGTGCCTATGAGCGAAGCACAGTATAGTGCTAGGAGGGAAAAGCACGTTAGGGGGCTAGAGAGAGCACCTTCTTATTAGGAGCGGCAGAGAGCCGCTCATGACCCGGAGGTATGTGGGTGTTCCTCACACCCCAGATTGGGAAGAGGCATAAGAGCCCTATAGTAGTCACACTCTACAGGCCTGGCGAGGTTATTGGGCAATGACACGGAAAGTGGAAAAACGGAAATACGAAGGAGCGGTTGTCAGTATTAGAATGGAGTAACCTGTGTGCAGTGCGGCGGCTAAACCATGGGTTTCATTAGGATAATTACTGATGCCATAGCAGTGGTTTGGTTGCATTGTTAGGGGCTAAAGTATGTTGAGTTGAGCTGATCCTCGCACCATTTCATGGTGTGGCACCTGGGTACGATGTGATGGAGAATTTGTTAACAAGGCCAGCTAGGTCATCCCTCTCCAGTCGAGAGGGCCACAGTGTGTCTTGGAGCAATATTCCAGAAGATTAGCAGTTGTAAGAACAGCACTATCCTGTGTCTGTAAAAGAAAAAAATAGAGGAGGAAGAAAAAAACGTGGAATTAACGCAAAACAAGCGGCAGGAAGTTAAGGGTAGTGGACGGTCTCCATCTTCACCTGGTTGAGTCATCACAGATTGCCGTACATAGTTAGCGTCGTCAAGAACCGGTCAAACTCTGCATTGCTTCGCATCGATATCAGCTGTGGCACATGCTGTGTCTCTGCTGTTCAAGGTGCGTTTTGCCTGCTGGCTGCTGTTGAGTAGGCATATGGCGAGCAGCATTTTTGTGGGTCATTAGGCAAAGTGCTTTGTGGCGTTGTGCAATGAGATTCATGGATGCATTTTGTGGGCCGTTGCGGGCCGGAGACAGACTCGTGCGCTTGTTTTGTGGGCTCAGTGGGCCGATATAACTTTGTTGAGATAAGGGCACTGGGCCACTGAAGCACTCACTAGTAGGGAGGGTGCCGAATAAGGCTTAGGTGAGGAAGACTCAGGGGTGAATGGACAATTACTCCAGCTGGGAGGCGGGCATGAGGAGCGAACACTTGAAAAAAAATTTGAACGGTTGAATGTTTGCTTGCCTTGTCAATATTGTGTTAAAAGTAAAGATTGAATGCCTCCGCCATTCAATTCCATTTCAAATGTTACAGTGTGTGCATAGTGTGATTTGGTTGTTAGTTGGGACCCGACATCACTAGATAGGGAATGGGCCAACTTAGCTGACACTTGGTTTGTTGGAGTATAGTGCTTCCCGATGTTGTGGTAAGAGTAAATGGGAGATCTTCCTGTGCAGTAGGGATATTAGAGCAGGGATTGCCGTGGGCTGCCAAGATGGAGGTGGTAGCGAGATCACGGAGAAAGATGGGGGTAGTGTTAGGTATGGCCTTATTAGGCTATTAAATGTAGTTTATGTCTCAGTATCCCATTATGCATGTTTAGCCGGATTCGTTGGTAAAATGGAGTATTTTACATGTGTGTCAGGGAGGTGTAAGAGCTGTTTGTTTTGCGTGGTGGTGGTGCTACTGGTGTGCGCAGAGTCCTCTTCTTCGTTTAGTATGTGAATATACTGATTTCTGGCTCACTTCCCGGCATGTTAATTGAATGGGGGATTCTCAGCGAGTATCTGTTTTTTCGCCCATAAAAATAGAACCCTTTTTATCGCCAAGGTATTTAGTTTGTTCGCCTTTTACCTAGGGGACTTTTTTAAAATAAGCCATGCATATTTGTTTAGCTCACTCTCTGAACTATAAAGTTTGTCAAGGTCGTAAATTGTCGGAGTGAATATATGTGATTTGTGAAAGGTGTCTTAAGAATATTTAAAAAGCATTAAGTGAATGGAGAATTTTAATAGCCTCCCCTTTTAACCGTCGGAGGCACTTTTTCAAATAAAGTGCATATTGTTTATTCATCATGTTAGAACCTAAAAGATTTGTTGCATTCTCCGAAATCCTTGCAATAGTTTAATTTTCTTTTGCACAATATCCTGCATCTATAAATTAAAATAAAATATTTGAATCTTTGTATTTTTGCAAGATACCCTTTGTGTGAGTATGAATGATAAGCCTCAATGCTTCTCTAATGGTCTCTCTACTACCTCCTGAGCTCAATATTTTTGCATAAGCCACGTCCCATATGTTTTTTTTTTTTTTTTTTTTTTTTTTTATTTTTTTTTTTTTTTTTTTTGTGCATTTTTGTTATCTTTTTTTTTTTTTTTTTTTTTTTTTTTTTTTTTTTTTTTTTTTTTGTTTTGTTTTTTTTTTGATAAGCACGCCCACTTTTCATGCGAGGTTTTTTCAGTAAGTCAGGCCCACTTTTACTAATGCCGCCTTCTCTACTCATTTGCCGTTCATGTTACTCGACATCACAAAGAATTCGCTAGAAATCAGAGAATGTAGGTTTGACAATTTCCCACGAAGCTTGCTGGGCTTGCCTAGAGGAATAGTATTTCAAGAACTTCCATTTAGAAAAAATTCTCCATTACAACATTACATGACATTCTGACTCACAAGGCTTGCCTGGCGCGTTGCCCAGAGTTTTTTTTTATTTTTTTTTTTTTTTTTTTTTATTTCAAAGAATCCATTGCAAAAAAATATTTACCTTCAAACACATACATCTACTGTAAAAACAACATTACACATCTGATCACAAGGTTGCCTGGCTTGCCTGGGTTGTCTGCAGAGAAAGGTCTTCTGTATGAAGCTTCAAGCCGCAGACTCTTCTTAAACATATTTTTAGCTTTCACTGAGAATGGAGTGCTGTGGGTGACTTTTGGGTCTTGAGAGTTCTAACTAGGTTGTATGGAACTGAACTTCTAATTTTTTTCAAGCTTCATGTTGATGACTGGATTCACCAAACCTTTTATCTATTGAGGTATAGATTATTCCTATTAAGGAGTTTGATTTAAAGCATAACTCTTAATAATTAGTATATCTTATATTAATAATTATTATTTTCATTCTGACAGGAATTGTATCTGAGATACGAAATGAAATACTAGCTATTTGGCAATTGGGAGGAATTGTGGTTTAGTTGAAGACCTGTGGAGTGAGGTGAAAGACCCACAGAACGAGTCGTCCTAGGACAACAAAGAGTTATAACGGAGACAGCAATAATCTGAAAATACGTTTACATGGCTAGTATTCTTGTGAGTTATGAATGACAGATTACCATTGGGGAAACAAGTGGGTTCCCACTGACTGAATACGCACTGAATCAAGAATACCATTCAATACTCTTGATGAGGCCGAATACAAAGATTTTACCTGGAGTGACTCAAATTTCTAGACATTTTGAAAAATGGGATTTCTTTGATGATCACAGTTAACTATGTAGACGAATTACGGAAATCCTATAAAATGGAAATGGGAGTTCTGCCTTGATGATCCACAGTTATAGATGTGATGGATCAATCCACTGGAAACTCAAAAAATTGGAAGAATGGAGTTTTCTTGATGATCACGTTATAGCTGGATGTGAGAGGTCAATCACTGAAACCGCACAATATTCTGGAAATTGTGATTTATCCTTGAGTCTTGATAGAGTGGTTTATATTTTTGGAGACTGGATAATGTGGGTTCCTGGCGTGATAAGTCACAATGTGAGGCATATGTTGGAAATTCAAGCAGAATGAATGTGCTGAGTGGGGCGTGGTGTTAATTAGGCGTCTAGTGCCGTGGGACTGTGATGTTATACTTGAAGACTTCGATAGTTGGAGTTTATTTTAGAGAGCTTGAATAGTGGTTTCTTATGCACTCTTGGGATTAAGACTATCGATGTAGTTCTTGTGTAGGATGGTGTCTCAGAGAGCACTAATCAATGAAAGTTCTGGGAAGAAGAATCACGAAAGGGTCGTTCGTGACTGCCATTCTTACTTTATCAAACGCTGAAGCTTAAAGACAGAATTGGAAGAAGGAAAAACATAAATTAAGTATTATGTTATGTTCTGGAAGAAAGTGTAGAGTAAGGTTTTACTGCTACTTTCACCATCAAACGTGAAAGCCTTAAAAGAGAATTGGAATGAGAAGAAAGGAAATTAAAACTTAAAAAATATTATTCGTTGAAATCATCGTTTGTATTTCAAACAGGACATTGTGTTGGGCGAGTTGGTTGGGTGGAGATTTTGAATGTGAGGGTTGGTGGCGGGTTGAGGATTTTAATGTGAGGTTGGGGTGGGGGTTGAGATTTTGAATGTGAGGGTTGTGGGTGAGGTGTTGTGATTTGAATGTGAAGGTTGGGGTGGGGGGTGAGATTTTGAATGTGAGTTTTGTTGGGGTTGAGATTTGAATGTGAGGGTTGGGGTGGGGGTGAGATTGTTGAATGTGAGGGGTTGGGGTTGAGATTTCGAATGAGGGTCTGGGTTGAGATTTTAATATGAGGGGTTGGGGTGAGATTTTGAATGTAGGGTTGGGGGGACACCACGCACATCAAAAACTACACACAGCATCACAACGTATCCACACACACACACATACAGCAAGCAGCACATACAAACAAGAGTTAGATGGCCTGACATTCTTGATGGAGATCTGTGTTTTGGTTACACAGATCTAAGAACGTCCGCTGCTTGACACACTTTTAACGGTAGATGCACTGTTTATAAACGATCGGATTGCCATCGATGTCCAACGGTGTAGATAGTAGGAGGAGTTGAAGCGCCAACCCATTGCCATGGGGTATTTATCTGTAGATTTGTCTTTTGTTAATTCCTGGAATAAAATAAGCTCTAAAATTCTTCCGCTTCTGAATATCATATATCTTATATTGACACGGAACGTATCTATTACATCAACATTTTTAAAGTTCATCGTTGATTCGTGTTGTAACACCTTTATTGCAAAATGAGATTCACCTATATATTCTTACGATATCGTACTTGGTCGTAACTTTTAACTGTTCTGACATAATTCTCTTTTTATGATTTTACTTTTGTAATTGTTTCTGATGTTTCATATTGTTGACGTGTGATCATGCAATTATATATCCACAATAGGCTTGATGGAAAAGATGAGCATTGTTGTGAACTCGAGTTTGTGAATTTTTATAGTAGTTCTCTAGTCTCATGTTTATGGAGATTAAACGTTAAGTCACAATCGGCTTTCCTTCATGTAAGGCACTCGTATCAGTCAGGGTCAGGTCAGGTAATGGAGCATGGTGCTGGCCATAAAAGCCCGCGCTGCCGTCCACTTTTCCCCGCCGTGACTCAGGGGCCCCGTCGGCGCATTTCCGCCAAGGAATGCCAGGCCCCTCCCCATCGTCTTGAGCTGAAGGGGGGATGGTCGAACTGCTGCAATGACGAGCACGTGTCGGCCGCACTGCCTCCTCCACGTCACGAGACCCCGCTGAGAGAATGTAAGTGCAATCGCAGTCGTCAGGAAAACGAGCCACTAGGTCATAGCAGCCGCAACTGACTGCCTCCACTCGGTCGGAACTGATTGAGGTACAAAATCCATCCGATGTCTCTCTGCAGCAACCGCTCGTTGGAGAAAAATCGCGACAGGCGTAGCAGAATTTCCGAATGAGATCTGGTAGCTAAAGGATGAAGTCTCCGTTCAGATCGCTTGGTCAGTAGCCAAGTCTCGGGCATTGCTAGAGGGCAAGACTGAGAGTAACCAAGGAGCTGAGAGCTCGGACTTTCGTCTATTCCCGCAGGAGCCGGCAGCGCCACACTCATGATCCAGTGAATCCATGCTTCGGCATGCCGCTGACCATGAGTCTATGAGCTCTCTCACAGTCGAGCAAGAGAATGGATCACACGTGGCAAGTAAGTGAATCTCTGCCAAGCGCCTCTATCATTCCTCACCAGCAAACGACATCAGACGAAGCAGCATCCAAGATGTACGGAAGGGCGGATGGCTTAGTTTTGACTGCGAGAAGACTACGGCTTAATCTAGTCCAGGGCTCCGACTTCCTCATTTCAGCATGAGGCGCCCCAAGATAGGATATCAAAGTTGCGCAAAGATGACTGCATCATCTGGGCAGAATCAAGGTCGAGATCTGACATTCCAAATGCACCACCTCCCGGTTGATCTCCTGGCGACATGCTCCGCCAAAATTAGCAGTCCATACAGTACAAGTGTGATAAGTGTGGGGGCCAGTCACCTGACGGAACTGCCTAGTAAGCAATGGATAAGATGGAGATGGTAAACCTACTCCAGTATGTTCTCACGAGAGTTAGAGTTCAGACATCAGATGATGTTCAGTTTTGGTGGCACCTCCACGATGGGTGGGGGAGACCAATGAATCGCTCCAGGGGATCTTATGCCAGATGCACTGATCGTGAACGTTTAACAGAGATCAATCATGAAAAAGGCTCTGCATGAGCCCCTTGCCTGATAACTCTCGTCTGCGTCGGGCGCGTGAGGACACGAAGAGCAGGATTCGGTCAAGCGTTGCCTCCCCACTCTTTGGTGTAAAGCCTGAGTCACTGTGGGGGGGGGGGGGCGTTCCGCTTGACGCTGTGATTCAATGCAGAAGCATGGTAAGTACTGTTATTCTTTTTAGAAAATTCATGTAAATGTCTTTTCTAAAACTCTGGCTACCGCCTCATTGCATCAGAATTCAGTCGCAGGCAGATTTTTAGGTTTTCTCTTACTTTATGAATACTGTTTGAAAGGCCTGAAATAGAGAGTAACCTGTTTTTTTTTTAAAGGGACAACCCACGATGATTATCTTCCTGGCCCCCCTCGATCTCGATAAGCAGTTAAAGGGGCATACTTGTGACGGTTATATTATTGGGATTGCAATCAATGCGCAGATATAATAACCTTCGGCGGAATAAACCTGCCTTCTCAGAACTTTGTGATATTGGTAATGAGTTATCAGCTAATGCTCTTCCAATCTTAATTGACAGTCATTAGAGGCCTATTTACAGTTTTGTGAATTCAAGCATTTCAATTTGCAGTGATCTGCAAGTTCTTCACGATGAACCTAGTCTAAGCTTTTTCTGCTCAGGTTGGATTTTGTATTAGAGCAAATTATACAGGACATTTCTTATCGGGCTTATGGTTTTCTTCGCAATAAGTTTGGTATCCGAGAATTAATATCGTGTCTCATTGCCTTAATACAACCCTATTGGATGGGTTTACTCGCATGCGTTTATGAGATTGTCTACTCATCGAAATTTTATCCAAGTTTGTGCCTGGACCACTAGAAGAATATCCGGCTGGTAGATGTATTTGCCTCCGCTGGTATTGCCAGTAGTTGTAAATTACTTCTGATAAAGAGCTTTGTTATTCCTTCCAGTTTTCTGGAGATGTGTTTGGAGATAAATTGTACACTTTTTGAATCGGGACACAAACATGTATGCTTTTTGTATAACGGCTGTTGATTTTTACTTTTTAAAATATGGAATATATTTTAGTATTAGTTTTCTTTGTACATTTTGAGACAATAACATTTATTCTATGAGAAAAACTTGCCTACAGAGTGCAAAAACCGTTTTAGTTTCCAAGCATGGAGCAGTTTGTAATTTAATATTTTATTTTTTTTAAATCTAAAAATGCCTAGTACTGTCTTTATTCTCTCCCTGCCATTTAGTAAGAAAAAATGAAAAAAATTAATTGCAAAGTCAAAGATCTTTTCCTTGGAAAACCGATGTCGAATAGTCTTGGTCAAAAAAAGAATATTTGGCAATAGACTGCAATCTTTGTTTCTGCCTCAGTACGTTGAGAATTCGTTATTTTCTGTAATGCTCCCATCTTATTTTTATCTCACTGGTGTTCATAATTCATTTTACTTCTCGCTCTTTCCTCCGCTCGCTCTCCTCTCCTCCTTCTCTCTTCTCGCCTTCTTCCTGCTGCTCTTCTCCTCTCCTCGATTGCTTCTCTTTTCTTCGTCCTCTCCGCTCTCGTCTGCGTTCCTCCTTTCCCTCCTCTTATTACTCTCTCTTCTTCAACTCTTCTCGTTCGCTTAATATCTTGATCGACTACACCTGCATAAGAATTCATCTTATTTCATTGGGGATTTCTTGTTAGTTCCTGTAACTCCAAAATAATTTTTTTTAGGGGCAAGAGGAAACCTAATAAGCATTTCCTTTGATTTCTAAAGACGCCTTACGTTTTTCTTAAGTTAGTAATTTTTTCATATTTAATTTTAATTTAAATCCAAAGTTGTTGGTTAGTCAACATCAGCGATATAGCCAATTTTTATATGAAAAGACCTCATTCTTGCATGTTGTAGATACATATTTATTTGTAATAATACCGAATCACCCTTTTGCTTGAAGGTCTGGCTGAAGAAGATTGAATAATTTTCTTGCAGTTTCTTGGGGCTTCATTTATGTATGTAAAATATATGTCAGAATATATTATGACTACGACCCTCCCATTTTCCGCATAGTTCAATGATTTTGTATTTCCTTCTTATTATTAGTAGTAATACTGTTTTCTGTTTTCATGATATAATCTGTGAGGGGCATAAACCAATAATTATATGTTACCCTTATTAACTTTATTTTATTGTTGTTTACGGCAATGTTTACCAATAAAAAATTGTTGTTTACGTTACACAAAACTTCATCTCTATATCCGAAGTGGATAATTTTTTAGTTCTTCTTAAGAGTTGATTTGAATTGTTGCTGGAGTCTTCTTGTTAACTTTAATGACGGCAATATCCGTAGAATCATTGCATATCAAACCCATATGTTATTTTTTTTTTAAACTATTCTCCATACAGGAACGATCCCTTCTTTATAAAGATTTATTTTTAATTCGAGATGTGAATTCTGTATTGACCTTGGAGTATAAAATCACACTTCTGTATGCATTTGGAAAATCACTTCTAATCTAAGTTAGACGGCCGTTTATTAAGTGATATATTCGTGATAAATCGGCGGTTATGTCATGAGGTCATCGGTCAGTCGCTTGGATAATTTAATTTATACATTTTCATATTTATATTTTTTGTTATCTAAGTTTTTCTGTGAATGTCTAGGGCCTGTGCCTTTGTGAATCATATAGATAAATGCACTGAAGTATCAGTTGCTTGGAATCCAGCCAAAGATAGACATGTTTACTGAAGAAAAAACAAGATGTCATTTATATTAGATTTAAAAATAATGTTGCATAATAAAATTAGTTTTGTTGAGTTGCAAATAGAAGCTGGTGTTAGCTGTAGTGGTTAGGGGTGTAGCATGGGAGTCAAGGGTCCTGATTCAAGCTACTGTTGGCTGCCTTGAATTAACAGCAGGGGGTTGAGCTCAGCCTATCATCACTTACCGAGTGGGGCGAGAAAATGAGTAGCGGCAGTAGTACTGGTCGGGTGTTGCCCGGTTAGAATAGGTGAGCGCGATATCGCTGTGTGTGCGTAAGACGTGATTAGGTTGCGTGCAGGGAAGGCTCGCGGTCCATAATAGCGATTGGCTCAGAGAAATCCAACGCCTGCTGTACAGGTCAGGTGGAAATGGCTGTAAATGGTCATTTTTTTTTTTGTTGAAATATCACTATAGACATATTGCCACAACACTTGGAATTCTGAATTTTGGACTGTGAAATGTTTGATAGCATCTTTCTGTTAGAACAATTGTTATGTACTCAACAGTGTGGAAGACCTAACTTATTAAAGATATATTGTCTTGCATTACAAATAAACAACGAGGCCAATAGACTTTGCCCCGTAGTTATCTTTAATTCATAATATATATTCTTTGTATGTTTACGCATCGTTTGTTAATTCATCTCTCATACAAATAACCAGCATTATAATTGTTTAATTCTGTTAAAAATTTGTGCATTGTAATTTGATGTTGTTTTCTTTCAAATTCTTAAAGCGCACTCATTCAATAGCCTCTTTATTTATTAGAATGGATATAATTCCATTACGTCGTTTCGTTAATTTTACACCTGGCGTGTGGGATAGAAGATACGCTATTCTCCAACTCACAAGTCTCGTTTATTCAAGCAGGACTTTCAAGTTTTCAGTGCAAATTTACAATACACTTCACAATAATAATCCACTAATTTGTTTATCCAACTTTTGTTTATGCGTCTTTACAATTATTTTTGAGCCCGGAGTTGAGGCTCTTC
The DNA here is from genome assembly GCA_035128595.1 of Eptatretus atami. Classification (NCBI taxonomy): domain Eukaryota; kingdom Metazoa; phylum Chordata; class Myxini; order Myxiniformes; family Myxinidae; genus Eptatretus; species Eptatretus atami. Next base: position 99,742,012 of record CM068963.1, read on the forward strand.
GCTTCTCGTTTGGCAGTGATTCACCTATCCTGTGTTGGGGTTCCCGTCTGAAATAACGGTAATATGCTTCCAGACTCAAATTAAACCAGCAAAAGGAATAGATAATGGTAGAGATCTTCCACTCGTTCTCTCTTATTGAATATTTTACTTGGTGTCATTTAATTTTAAGTGAGCCAGTATCCGTTCAAACTGATTTTAACGCTGTTCTTTGTGTGCAAAACATCATTACTGTCGCTTTTTTCTCTGATATTGTTATTAAGTGTCATCGTGACAAGGTTTTTTGATTTTGAATCAAGATAATTAATGAAGATTGATTTTGATTACATATATACTGGACAGTTTGGTAGCTGGTTGCGGCACTCATTATTTAACAAAAAATTATGTGAGATACGAATCAGGGAACAGTCCATTATCTGTATTAAGCTGTGATTCTGTTTCATGCCAAACGGAAACAATATGTATCAACTTCTTCTCTCCTCTCTCTTTATGTATTAGGGTATCCACTTCGATCGACTTAATAAGTAAGGAAATACAAAATGATTTAACTATGGGAAGATGGGGAGGTGTTTCATGTCATAATATTATACTGTCATATATTTCTAATATATAAATGACAGCAAGAAGGCTTCAAGAAAATTATCATTTCTGTGTCCAAGTATACCTTCAAGAAAAGGGT
>CM068963.1:99743994-99759167 GCA_035128595.1 Eptatretus atami
CACACCACAGCTCGTGGATTAATTCCTTTACAGATCCAAAATCTGAAATCGGGTGTGCTTAGAAATCCTGTGCCGAGTGAGTTGATCTGCAATACAGTATGAAGGCAATACCGGTACGAAGGGGGATACCGGTACAGCGTTCCTGGATGGTCATAACCAGTTGGCGATGACGATGGATTCCGACCAGTTGCCGATTACCAATACTTGATCTCACTTAAAAAGAAAATCATTTTTATACAAGTTGAAGTTGGAAATAAAATGAAACCATTCTCATCCCAAGGCGCGTGGGGAAGCCTGTGTGGAATACTTTAAAAATTACCAGTCGTCAATGATTGTGTGTCATATATGAATGTGTAATGGACTTATTGGACCATTGTTATTTTTGAACCTACGTAAGATAATTTTATTATTATTATTATTATTTTGAAAATAATATCGATATACCAGTATAAACCCCACCAGATTATCGATAGTCGAAAAAAATTGATATCGACAGACCTAACCTCTACCTTGTTAGGAACAGGCCGACTGAACATGTACCGCTGTCCTATGCCGAAGCCCCAAGCGTTAACTGTATTGTCGCACCCAAGGAGGGATTCTGACTAAAGACATTCAGCCATAATCCCTCAGAGGCAGTGGTTCTCAACCTTTTTTGCTCCATGCACCCTTTTCACCATATGTCAGAATGTCATTCCTCCCTTTCCCCAAGATTGTCTGACTCAAAAGGTCATTTCCAAATAATTTGCCATTAGAATATTGAAAATGTTTTATTTTTTGATAAATTTGGTACATATACATTTACTTCGGATTATTTTTATAGTGGAGTTTTACAAATTTAATTTAGCAATAGTAAATGTGATGGATTTTAAAACTTGAAATAAAAGTAGTTTTTTAAAATTCATAACTAATTACTAACAGACTAAAGTTACTGAAGCATTGCTTCAATAAAAAAAGATTTCAATAGAATGCCAGGGTATTGTAATTTCATTTATTCTGATGAGTTAAGTCAATTGAGAAGCTGTAATTGGTGATTGTTTTTCCTTCACCAATTCTTGGAGATGTGGAGGAGTGTTGAAAGGCACAAACGCCAAGTCATTTTCAACCTCCAATCTAACTTCGTTGCTTCGTTCATTTGCAACAGAGTATTAAAAGCCCTGACTCACAAAAGATATGGTTGACACAGAAGTGGAAGGCAATGCATGGAAGCTCTTTCTGCACTTTTTGGGTTTAGGAATTGCACATCAAGGGCCAAAATTCTGTGATTGATTTCTCAGTCGAACATATCTCTTCCTTCCCGAATCATCTTCAGCTCCAGAAATCATCTTGACAAATCATTCAGGAAACTTTTTCAATGACAATTTAATGGATTTCGCACTAAATCCAACTCCTCATCATGATGTTCAGGAAAATATCAGCTGAATTTCTTTTTCCAGTGCTGTTCAAATGCTGCAAAATTTCATTTTTTGCCAAATTATGAAGGCACAGTGTCTTCACCACCAGCAACAAGAAACTGATGACAGTCTCAAACATTGCAACATTTTTGATCTTGAACTTTCTCTACAATTTTCTAGCTTGCTCATGGAAAGCTTTAAAGGAATCCATTGATTTTATGATGTTGTATTCCTTCCTTGCATCTGAAGATTCAGTTTTATTCAGCTGCACAAAATTGTCAACCAAATAGGCAAGTGCATGATTTCATTCCTCATCATCCAGCAGGCAAAAAAATTCCATTTTACCTAACTTCAAAAAATAATTTGAGGCTCATCCTCTAAGCCAAATACTTGCTCAGGTTAATTTCTCTTCCAAAGCATCAACATTTGTTGAAAAGAAGCAAATGATGGCCTGCATTCTATGTCAATAATAAGACTGCTTGTAAACGTCATGAGTTGAGAGCTCCTCCTTTGACAAAATTCACAATTTGAGATGTTTGATCCAAAACCCTTCCTTCGTGAGTGAAGCTGAAGTTGTTTTGAGGCCAGGTGCCCGGACAGACATACAATGAATGCCTTTCACTTTTTGAGCTATCCGTTTCACACAAACTTGAACCAGATTTTGTTCCCAACATAGCTGCGTGCTCCATCTGTTACAGCACCTCACAACATTATCCCACAAAAGTATTTCTGATTCAAAGAAAGATGAAACCTTTTCCAAAATATCTGATGCCTTGGTGGTGTTTCAGAGGGGAGAACAAAGAAAACTCCTCTTTAGATGACCTGAGGTGAACATATCTTGCAAACGACCAGCAATGGGAACACGATACCACATCAAGTCGATTCATCAACTTTGAATTGGAAAATAAGCCAAAGGCTGCCAGACTGATCTCCTGCACAACTTGATCCTGAGGTCAATGGCCATGTCGCTGATCCTCTTTGAACAGTACTGTTTGATAGTGAAACGGCTGCAAAGTTTTTTTCTCCCAAGCCATTTCCCAACACAATTTTCTACCATTTGAGAGTGCAAGTTCGATCAAAGTTTACCCAATTGTATGTGTTTTTGTCTGTTTGCTATCTCCATGCCTATGACATAAGAAGCTTCAATAAACCTTTTGGTTCATTTGTTGGAATGTGCCTGTTGAGTCAGCTTCATCTCTTTTTGAGGAGCCTTCCCATGGACGTTCAAAAAAGCTTTTGTCCTGTTGTCCTTGATTTAGGATGAACCCATTCGGCAAAATTGCTTCAACCTTTGTTGGTGTTCATAGAATCATTTGACAAAGCTTTGCTACAAATAACACAGATGAGGCCTTTCTTCTCCATTGATGATGATGGATGTGAATCCATATGAATATATAAAATCATTGTACCCTCTTTTTTTGACACTCATGATGGCCTCCAGAATTCTGGTGAATAAAAAACAAGAATAAGTCAAAAGATAACTATAAATGGATATTTCCACAAAAAAAAAAGTGAAAATATTTATCTATATTTTTAATTAAGCTGTGATATTCCAATATACTTTATTGAATGGTCATAGATAATTAAAAAACAACACATTCTACAGATTGTACATATGTACAACATCACACCTATTCAATAAATGTGTGTCCTGTAGATTATGTACAATCTGAGAATGTAGTTGTAGAAAGATCAATATATCCAACAGTTGAGTCTTCCAATCTGTGGTCCCATTTCCCCCCAACCCTAACCCCCGCCCCCCCGGGGGGAATTCCCCTGGTTTGAGAACCCCTGCAGAGGTAGCTTATTGCCGCTGGCTGCTCAGCAAGACGCACGTGCCAAGTGTCTGAACCGCTGTACTCTCGTACTGAGCGAGTTGCTGTCTCCGGCGAACAAAAAGCATCACTCAGCGTAAAAACTATCAGTCTTATCTCTCGACGGTCTAATCCCAGCCTCCACGTTCCCTGTTAATGGATGAACAAATCCAATGCGTTGGCGAATTCTCCCGCTTTGCAATGACAGAAGAGCCAACATTGAATGGATCAAAACGATTGTCGCTGTGGTCGACTTGTCCGCCACAAGCCAGTTATCCTGTGGTAAAATTTTCTGACACTCTTCCTTAAAACCCCAAAAATGTCAAAAAGATCACGAGGCCCTTTTGCTTTCAGTCTGTATTTGTACGAAATGAAGATCAAGGAGCTTATTGGCCTTCGGCTCATGGGAGTTTCCGTCTTGTCTGATCTTGCCTTTGGACACCAGCGTGTACCGTTTCACAGCGTACCACACCCATCAATATAATATATATAGTATATATATATATAGTAATCCCCGCTATATCGCGGTTCACCTATCGCGCCCCCGCTTCATCGCGGTTTTTCCCTTGGAACCTACAAATTTTATCTGCGGATTCCCGCCGGTATATCGCGTGGGTAATGAATAATAAAATATAAATTATTTAAGCAATAATTTATTAAGCTCGGTTCGACCAGTCACACAACGCACGAGACAAAGTTTCGCTTGGAACTTCGAATATTTTCTATGTTTTTTCTCCAAGCCCCACGATGCCGCCCAAACGCCCTGCCACCTTCTAAGCCCTTCTGGAAAGGAACCGAAGCGCCAAGAAGGTTATGATTCACTCGATATAAATCAATCCAATCGTGTTATATACACCGCCCAGCGTTTAAGAATCACTCGATATAAATCAAACCGAATCGTGTTTATACACCACCCAAGCGTTTAATAAATCACTCGATATAATAAAAACCAATCTGTGTTTACACACCGCCCAGCTTTAATATTCACTCGCTATAAATCAAACCCAATCGTGTTACCAACACCGCCCAGCGTTTAATATTTCACTCGTTATAAATCAAACCCATCGTTGGTTTATACACCGCCAGCGTTTAATAGTATCACTCGTTATAAAATCAAACCCCAATCGTGTTTATACACGCCCAGCGTTTAATTTCACCGTTATAATCAAACCCAATCCGTGTTTATACCACCGCCCAGCGTTTAATAATTCACTCGATATACAAATCAACCCAATTTCGTGTTTACACACCGCTCAAGCGTTTAATATCACTCGTTATAAATCAAAACCCAATCGTGTTACACAACCGCCCAGCGTTTAATAATCACTCCCGATATGAAATCAAACCCCAATCGTGTTTACACACCGCCCAGCCGGTTTAATTCACTCGTTTATAAATCAAACCCCAATCGTGTTTATACCACCACCAGCGTTTAATAATCACTCGATATAAATAAAACCCAATCTGTGTTTTATTACACCACCCCAGCGTTTAATATTCACTCGTTATAAATCAAACCCAATCGTGTTTACACACCGCCCAGCGTTTAATAATCACTCGATTATAATTCAAACCTATCGTGTTTACACACGCCCAGCGTTTAAATGATTCACTCGGTATAAATCAAACCCAATCGTTTTAACACACCGCCAGCGGCTTTAATAATCCATCGAATAAATCAAACCCAATCGTGTTTACACACCCCCAGCGTTTAATATTCCACTCTATGATAAATCAAACCCAATGCGTGTTTATACAGCCACCCAGCTTTAATAATCACTCGAATAAATTAAAACCCAATCGTGTTTATACACCGCCCCAGCGTTTATATTCACTCGATATAATAAAACCCAATCGTGTTTTACACACCGCCCAGCGTTTAATATTCACTCTGATATAAAATAAAACCCAATCGCTGTTACAAACACCCCAGGTTTAATATTCACTCGATATAAATCAAACCCAAATCATGTTTACACACCTCCCCCAGCGTTTTATAATCCACTCGGATATAAATAAAACCCATGTGTTACCACACCGTCCAGCGTTTATTATGCCACTCGATATAAATCAAACCCAATCGTGTTTTATTACACCGCGTTTATAAAAAAATAGCATTTTGGGGGAGGATTTTCCCAAAACAGGAAATTTATTTTGAGGAAAAAATCCATTCATCGGGATTTTCACTTCTCGCGGGGCGGGGGGGGGTTTGGAACGTAACCCCCGCGATAACACGGGGATGACTGTATAATTATAATATATATATAATATATATAATATATATTATATTATATATAATATATATATATAATAATATATATGGCAGATAACATCCGCGAAGGTGCCTCCACCAGGTGCAGTTGTGAAGAAATTCAGTTCTTCGCTGTCAGAGTCTGAGACCATGTTATTTGAACAACAAACAACAACAAACATGCGCATGGGGAAAGAAGAAAATACAAACAAGAAGTCAAAAACAATCATCTTTCTGCCCAAAATGTACATAGGCAATCCTCTTATTAATTTCGAACAGAAAAAGAGACAAGGAGGCTTAGACATCTGGCAAGGTAAATGAAGGGCGAGGGCTGACAGGCATGAGTAAAGGAACTAAGAACTTGCGCAACATGGGAACTTGGGAGTGAGGAGAACACACTCATTGGCAACAGTTGCAGTGTGAAACACCAGGTCAGGCCTTGAGAAGAGGGTGATAAACAGGGTTAGGAAAAAAACACAGAGACCGGTTGGATGAAGATAATGAGCCCATTACTTGACATACCATTTCCATTTCCCACGGATAATGAGATCTCGAAACACCCAGCCGTTTTTTATGCTGTTAGGAAGGACCCCGCCCACCAAAAGCCAAACAGAGTTGTTTAATTCTTCTTAGACCCAAGACGTTGTACACCAGTAGCATCCCAAAAAATTTTTAATTATTTACTTTCTGCTAGACTATGAGGCTCCAGAAAGCATTCTCTCTTCAGCAGCTGCCGTAGTTTCATTTAAAACATTGGAGATACCAGTCTTGGTTATATGTATTTCATGAGATAAAACCACATAAGAATTTCGTAAGATACAAACTCTGTTTTACTTGTTATAATTCATCATATCATGGGAGGTCAAAAGACTGTCAGGGAAAAGGAAATTTTACTGATCCAATTTGATTCCAGTACAAAAGTAAAACCTTATTTTATTCTGTTCAATAAAAGCAAACAATGAATATAATGAGAAACATGAATATAGTGTATTTTTTATTTCACAATCCCCCCCCCCCTTTGTCCTATCAGGCACAACTTTACATAATTATATTACATGTGATCACCATACCGCATGCCAAAAGGAAGAAAAGGACAGTGTTTTCACAAGTTCACCCATTTAATGGCAAACAGGAGCATTCACAGGAGAAAGAATGTTGGACCAATGCCATGTCATGGTGTCCAGTCGGGGGTAATGAGCATGTTTTTCGGCCTTAGTTTATGGGCTGATGCTTCGTCAGTAGCTGTCAGAGTTGTAAAGGCGTGCTACCCGAGGCCAGAGATCGCCATCGTCAGGGTCCAGATAGAGCCGAGTACCCAACGCGAAACACAGTTTAGATGCTCCTGACCGCAGAAAGGTAGGCCCCGCAGGGATGAGGCTTAGGCCTGACAATGGATTGCAGATGATCCTTAAAGAAACCAGTGAGAACTTGAGATGCATCCAGAGGTCCAAGCCCCCAGCAGAACTCGGATGAGAAACTTTAGATGCAACAACGGCAGTTCGTTGCAATCAAGTTTGTTCATCGAAAAACGACTATGCATGGCAAGGTAGCAGCCGACTGCGCCCCAGCTGCGATGCCCTTGCACCATTGGGCACACCGATGCGATTAGCAGGAGCAGAGACGCATATGATCAGCAGGTGCGGCAATGACTCACTGTAAGGACCTTCAGGTCCTTCACTGTACAGTTTGCGACCTCAACGTTCACGGCAGTTCCCCAATATAGTATCTCAGAGCAAGGGTTTGCGAGTTTGGTTTGAGAATATTCCCCCAGGCAGGCACCATGCAACAAGCGATGTTAAGTCTTTGCTTTCTCTTCAGTGGGTTTTTTTTTTTTTTAACATTGCTCGTCTCATCTCCTCAGAAAGGGGTCATGCCATATCACCGTGTTGAATACCCAATCACCCAAATGCAGGCTTCTCCCCATTGTTCCAATCTTTCGTGGAAGTTTTTCCCAACATGTCATCAGATACCCAGCTAAACTGCTTCTCAAACACTCTTGAAACAAACATAATCAAGGTTAAATAACTCAGTATTATTCAATTTTCAATAAAACGTAGTGGGCCCATGTATTTAAAGAGAAGACCTGACAAAGGTCTGTGAGAAGCATCTTAACCTGGATTACATGAAATATGAAAATTTTTACCTTTTCTTGTGGTTTTTTTCACACCTAAAAACGAATAGATAAAAATTCTAAAGAATCTCAGTTTATTACCTATCTGTGTGTGTGTGTGTGTGTTGTGTCTGTGTCATGTGACCGCTGTTTCTCGACAACCACTGGTTCCGATCTAATTGAAACTTGCCAGGTTATTGCTGCGGACATGAGTATGTGCATTTTCGAAGGTTGATATGAATTCGACAAGTGATTCCTAAGTTATGGCCATTATTACCAAACCAATGGACAGGACACGTGCTGTGTAGCGTGGCCGATTGGGAAGAGATCCTCAGTTACCAATGACCAGGGACCACGTTGCTTGCGTTTTTCACCCACAGATTCTATCTTCTATCTATAATTCCCAGCAATCTCTGTTTGTTTGCCTTTTTCAAGGTTTGAAATTAAATCGGACAATGGTTCCCAAGTTATGGCCAGGTTAGAGCGCGGTTCCCCTGCGAACGCGCGTTACAACGTATGGACTTCCGTAGTGATGACTTACTGTATTCGGTAAAATTCTCGGATGTCTTGTGCGCATTTATAGATAAAACACAATGCCCCAATCCAGTCGTCGGTTTACTGAGAGACAAAGGAAACGGCCTGTGTGGTTGTTTGAATTTTTTTTTTTGCACGTACGGCCACGCACGTTACCGGGCCACGACGTATGCCATTGCACGTACGGCACGCACGTACGGCACTGTGAAAGCGAAGGAACGGCCTGTTATGGTTGTTGTTTTCTGGCACCCGGTTTGAAAGAAAATTTTTTTTTTTTGCACATACGGCCACGCACGTAACGGGCACGCAAGAGCGAAGGAAAAACAGCCTGTTGCGTGTTGTTTCTGGCACCGGTTTTTTGAAAGTTTTTTGTTTTTTTTGCGACGTACGGCACGGCACGTACGGGCACGTTTGAAACGAAGGAACGGCCCTGATGGTGTGTTCTGGCACGCCGGTTGAAAGAATTTTTTTTTTTGCACATACGGCACGCACGTTACGGCCACGCACGTACGCCACGCGAGTGAGGCGAGAGGAACAGCCTTGCTGGTTGTTGTTTCTGTCACGCGGTTTGAAATTTTGGGTTTTTTGCACGTACGCACGGACACGTACGGCACGCCACTAGGTACTCAAAAACAAGTATCTATGCTATTCATGTAGAAAGGCAGCATATTATCAGAGGTTCCAATTTGCCACAATTCAAGAAAGGCCTCCTTCAGTTTGACAATTAAAAGAGGGGTAATTTCCCTCTCAAAGCAGAGGAAATCAGTTAAGTGCCTTAGTGAGGGCAATGTTTTTGTAGCACAATTGAAAAGACTAGATAACAAATAAACATGCCCCCAATAAAAATCAACAATTTTGTCCACCATCCTTTTCAAAATGATCCCTTTAATCAATAAAAATATTCCCATCATCTGCAAGTAATTATAAAACTTAGCCTTCTTCTTTAATTTTCAATGTATTCTAATTGCCTGAGATAATAAGTGCAACATTCAAACCCTATAAGAGCACAGATATTTCACGTGGGAAGCAAGTATAAATCCGAAAGCGATTCAAGTTTAACACAGTACCAAGTGATTGCAATCATTAATATCATATCTGCTGAACTATCCACAGTTTCATTCACAAGCATTTTCCAAAGCAAGCTGCCCATTTTTTATTTCCAGCAACTTAGCATTCTTTTGCTGAGGATAAGATGCGTCATAATGGCCAAGTGCCCAATGTTAGAAATCCCCACTATTGTTGCAAATTTGAAATGGGGATATGGGTAAGCTAAAACATACAAGAAGTACCACATAACCCTGAAAAATCACGCACCTGTCCAATTATTCAGAAACAAATGAAGATAGGTATTTACATTTAATGCTGTTTGTTAGGTGTTCCATATACGATTTTCAATAATATAATTCTTACACTCTGAACCTACTTAACCATCATTTCTCTTAATGCCTTCTGCACTACGGTGTGATTCTGGTTTATCTTTTGTTTGTGTTTTCTAACAAATTGTGGAGACATTTTCTTAATTACAGTTAGGCCAGTACCAGTACTAATCAGTAGAGCAATACAATACCAATACCATGGTATAATTCCTATATCCCAGAATTAATTCATAATTACATGTTTGGTCTAGCCATTCCTTTCTATTTCTACATTGAATGATTATGTAAATACGATCTAATTCCCTCTTATATGATTTTCCCTTTAGTCAACTTATGATTTTTTCCCTTTTAAATTATTATAAATTTAAAAATTGACCAATCTGTTTGATCAATTTAATAACATAGACCCTCCTTCAGTATAATGTAAGTACCTCAACTTAAATTATTCTCAATTCAATTCTCAGTAACTTTTTTCTACCCGTAATGAATACTCAACCCATGTCACGAGGTCCAAGCAGAGTAGATTAATGGGGTTCTGAGGCACCCATGCAAATAAATGGGGAAAATTTTAATTGATCTCCCCGAAAAACCCCTAAACAGGAGATAATTTCCTCCCATACAAAATTGTATTCGGGAGAACTCTCTGACTCAGAACCCGTCAGGACAAAAAAGAGAAAGTATGATTTCTGCCATACAAATGTATAGAGAACTCTCTGACTTGAGATCCATTCAGACAAAAGAGAAGTATGATTTTCTCCGATACAAAGCTCATTATAAATTGAGACTGGCTCAGGGCTCAAAAAAACCTCATACAATTAATAGGGGAAGTTTTCTTGATCAAGGCTTATTTCAAAAGAGGAGAATGATGTTTCTCTCCCCTCGGACTCTTACTCCACTCAAATGAGTGAGCCAACGAAATTTATCATGTTCTATTGACGGTTAATAAATTTAATTTCCTATTACATTCATTCACCAATCGAGTATGTTCACAAATATTATTTTAGACTTTGTTCTTGGTTCTAAATATCTTTGTTTGAGCAGAAATAAAATGAAAACTTCTCTCAATGCTCTGTTTGACTACCTCCTGAGCACAGATTATTTTTGCCATAAGCCAGCGCCCACTTTTCATAAACCCAGCCCACTTTTCATAAGCCCTGCCCACTTTTCATGATGTATTTTCACTATGCCACTCCCCACTTTTACTAAGCCCCGCCCCACTTTACTAACCCCGCCGTAGCTCACATCATTTCCATTAATTCGCTGACTCACAAATAATTCACTAGAAAATTCTAGAAAATGTTATGTTTTGAAAAAGTTCCCAACGAAGGCTTTGGTCTGGCTTGCCCATAGCAATTTTCAAACAATCTCCATTTTGAAAAAGGAAACCATAGCAACCAGTCTTTTCTATAAAAAGCTTAAACCCCAGACTCCATTTTAAACATTTTTTTTTACTGACAATGGAGTGCTGTTGCTTGAGCTTGGAGTTCCTTAGAGTGCACTACTTGTATGGAACTAAACCTTCAAGTTGATGAACTGGATTCAAACCTCTATCTATGAGGTAAAATTTTTAACTTCCTATTTACATGAGTTTGATTAAGCATAGATTCATTTTAATAATTAAATCCACTAATTAATACATTATTATTTCTCCACAGGAATTGTATCTGAAATACGAAATGAAAAACACTGCTTTTGCCACAAACTTGGACGAAATTGTCGTTTGTGTGAAGACCTTTTGAGCGACCAAGACCCACAAATGAGCTGAGTGGGATGACTTGGATTTCTTGGAGTTCTACTACTGTATGGAAACTAAACCTTCAAGTTGATGAACTGGATTCAAACCTCTTATCTATTGAGGTAAGATTTTATTTTCCTATATTCAAAGTTTGATGAAGCATAAATCATTTAATAATTAATCACTTAATTAATACATTTATTTCTCTCACAGAAAATTGTATCTTGAAAAAAAATGAAAATACTAGCTTTTGCCACAACTTGGGCGAAATTGTCGTTTGTTGAAGACCTTATGAGCGACAAAGACCCACGAACGAGCATCATCTTTGATGAGCCCAAGCAAAGAGTTATACCTTTGGAGACCAGCCAAAAGTCCTTGAAAAAGAAGTTTTACACAATGAGTTATCATGCTGAGTTATCAAGACGAATACCACTAGACAAGTTTATACCTTGATGAGCCAGAATACAAGTTTTTAGCCTTGAGACTCACAAGATAATTAAAAAAATCATAGAATGGAGTTTCTGCCTTGATGGTGTGTTAAATAAGCACTTGGGACTTCGGGAAAAGGGTTCTGCCAAGATTTACTACAAATGATGGGCCTACCTGGGAGACTCAATCAGACATTTTGAAAAATGAATCCATGAACCATAGTTATCCTTGTGGTTATTCGAACACCGGAAAGACCTACAAAATTTGTTAACAATCAAAATGAGTTATCCTGATGGTTTCCACATATATACGATCGAGACCTCACTAAACGATAAAAAAATTGAAAATTGAGTTTCTGCCTTGATGCGTTATATATATAAGCTACCTACGGAGACTCAAGAAAAGGGTTCTGCAGAGTTTAAATGAGTTGGTACCCTTAGACTCACAGTGTAGATTTGTGAGAAAATCTAGGATGAGATAGTTATCTCCATTATGTATTGCTGAATATTGATCTTAAGGCTCTGGGCGTGATATTAGTTATTTTGCACGTTAAGTATTGGCTTGATAACTACAAGTATATATCTGAAACTCAACATGAATTGGGTTATATACCTTGAAGACTTGCGAAAGTTGGGTTATTTTAGACTTGAAAATGTGCTCTTCTACCAAACTCTTGGTGAAATTCAACCTATCGAATGTATTCCTTTGTTCGATGGTGCTGATGAGAACAATATCAAGAAGTCTGGAAAAAGTGCTGAAGTTCTTACTCCCCTTTCTCTCATCAAACCTGAAAGCCTTATAAGAGACAGAATGGAGAGAAGAGAAAAAAACATATAAAAATATATATGTTAGTTCTGGGAAGAAGATGGCAGGAAGTTCTTACTCCCCCTTCTCTTCATCAAACCTGAAAGCCTTTAAAAGACGAATTGGAAAAGAGAAAAAACATAAAAAAACATATGTTGAAATACGTATTAAAAAAAAATGTGTGGATTTTTGAATGAATGTGGTATAGGGCAGGCGTTGGGTGTGAGATTTTGAATGTAGAGGTGGGTTGGATCTGGCACTGGGGTTGGATTTGAATGTGAGGTGGTGGCTTTGGTTTGAGATTTTGAAGTGAGTTAGGTGATGCTTGGTTGTTGAATGTGGTGGTAGGCTGCTGGGTTGAGATTTTGAATGTGAGGTTAGGTATGGGGTTATATCTTTAATGTGAGGGGTCACACACACACACACACACACCAACACACAAACAAAAAGCGAATAGTGAATTTGTTGGGCCATTGAACTCTATGTACACCCACAAGTGTAGCCTTGCTATTCATGATTGTTTGGTTAGATGCGTCATTTGACCAACAATCAAAGTAATTACTATCAGTTGATTTGTGACAGTCTGAGACGTCCCCCTTGACACACATAATATTTTAATTCGGCAACCCTGTATACACCTCGGACTTGGCCTCGGAGTGCACAATGTCGTGTATAGTAGAGCGGGATGTGAAGCCAACCTCATGTGCTCCATGAGAGTATTCGCTATTTGTCTTTGTTAATTCCTGTGAATTAAACATGAACCTAAAATCTCTTCCCCATTCTAAATACATATCACTTAAGTCCAAGAAACTGTATCTATTACATCAACATATTTTAAAAAAAGTTATTCGTCCATCGCTTTGTATAACCCTTTCAAAGATTGAGATTCCACCTATATATTCTTAGCGAATCACCAACTTTGAACTAAGGTTTTCTGACATTCATCTCTTTCTTATCTTTAAATTTTGTAAATGTTCTGATGCTTTCATATTCGTTGACTTGAATCGTTTCATTATACTATCTACAATATCCACTAAATAAAGATGACCTTGTTGGAAACGACGTCTGTATGAATTTTTATAAGTCTCTCCTTTAAGTACCGATATAAAACGTTCAATAACAAGCGGCTGGTCCTTCATTAAGACTGTATTAATTAAGCCTGTATTCTTCTGAAAATTCTCATAAATGTCTTGTTATATAAAACTATCACCCTCATCATGTCCACAATTTTAGTTCTTCTGCTACTTTATTAATATATCTGTTGAGAAGGCTAACATAAGAGTATTACCTGTTTTGTTTTATAAAGCTGGACAAGCCCACGGCGTAATTGCTACTCCTCAAGATCGGAATGAACGGTAAAGCATTACTTGTACCCCTTATTCATTATTGAGTTCAATCAAATCGCAGACCAGATATAATCAACTCCTTGGGAAAAAACCTTCCTTCAACGAAAAGTTGTGAATATTAATTTGATTGAACTCAATAATGATAAGGGGTACAAGTATGCCTTAACCGTTATTGATTTGAGGAGTAGATAGATATACGTGGGTTGTACCTTTGAAAAATAAAACAGGTAATACTCTTATATTGGCCTTCCAACAGATATTTAATAAAAGTAAGCGAAAACCCAAAAAATTGTGGACGGATGAGGGTACAGAGTTCTACAACAAAACGTTTATGAATTTTCTGAAAAATAACAACATTATATTATACACCGAGAGAGATTCAACACCGAAAAGCACCAACATAAGCATGTATCTACACACAGACTGCACACATACAGACAGAGTTAAGACTGACCAACGCCGAACAATCCGGCCACACTTCACACCGTTCTCACTTGCACCGGGACTCCAGCCCGCCACAACACGTTCACAAACAACCCCACAAAGAAAACTGGAAGTCCGCGACTTTCCTGAGTGTGATCTTGGCGACCGTCCGCCGACGTGGTCCCGTGCCGTCGACTCCGCCGCTCCGAGCGTGTCGGCGAGGTTCTCTCGGCGTGCCTCTGCCTGCTCGAGCTGGCCTCTCGAGCAGACGGACCGAGCGAAGGCTCGACTGAGAACGACCGACCACCAGAGAACACACATGGACTGAGAGCCAACTGAGAGAGAGACGAACAAGCCAAGAGAGAGAGAATGCCTCCTGCTTCTCCGCTCTTATACCCACCCGGCGCCCCGCGGCCGCTGCCCCGCCCGTTCTTGGCTCCAACCTCCTTCGAGAGGGTTCTGCAACAGGGGCGTTCCATCACGACCGCCTCAACACTGTTCCTCCCATCGGCGGCGAGCTGCCTTCCCCCTCTTCCCTCGCACCAAGCGCGGAGAAGCCGAACGGGAAAAACGGCGCGGAAAACGTGCGCAACCTCCTGCTAGTTCTCTGCGGAGGATCGTAGCCAGCACGGAGCCTGTTGAAACGGGCGAGGGGGCGAAGATGTGGCTGCGTGGATGGTGGGGGGTGCGCGGTTGTTGAGAAGCGGCGTGTGGTTGGTGGTTGTTGTTCAAATTTTTAAGAAAGGGACAGAAAAACGACTAAATCAAGTGTCGCAGCCCGAATGAATCACATTAGATCCCTCTAAACATGGGTTTGGGCTAACTATCCATGTACTTAAAAAAATACTCACTACGGGCACCGATGTGAATTGCGAATTTCCAATGGAGTACCGTAAAATATATAGATGAAATCTCATTTGAAAAGGGTTATACAAAGCGATGGACGACATGAACTTTTTT
>CM068963.1:99766290-99777440 GCA_035128595.1 Eptatretus atami
AAAAGAGAGAGATCCGCTCCCGGAACGCCGACATTTTGAGTGTTCCGGTTTCTCGTGGACGTCCATGCACGTAAATGCGGGCGGATCCCGCTCTCCGGGAACAGCCGACATTTGAGTGTTCCCGGTTTGTGAGCGTCATCACGTAATGCGGGCGATCCCCGCTCCCGGAACGCCGACATTTGAGTGTTCCGGTTTCGTGACGTCATCACGTAATGCGGCGATCCCCGTCCCACCGGGAACGCCGACATTTGAGTGTTCCGGTTTCGTGACGTCATCAAACGTAATGCGGGCGATCCCCGCTCCCGGAACGCCCGACATTTTTTGAGTGTTCCGGTTTCGTGACGTCAATCAGTAATGCGGGCGATCCCCGCTCACCGGAACGCCGACATTGAGTGTTCGGTTTCGTGACGTCATCGACTTAATCGGGCGATCCCGCTCCCGGAACCCCGACATTGAGTGTTCCGGTTCGTGAGTCATCACGTAATGCGGGCGATCCCGCTCCGGAACCTCCGACATTTGAGAGTGTCCGGTTTCGTGCGTTCATCAACGTAATGCGGGCGAATCCCCGCTCCCGGAACGCCGACATTTGAGTGTTCGCGGTTTCGTGACGTCAATCAACGTAATGCGGGCGATCCCCTCGCCGGACCCCGACAATTTGAGTGTTCCGTGTTTTCGTGAACGTCATCGACGTAATGGCGGCGATCCCCGCTCCGGAACGGGCCCGGAATTTGAGTGTTCCGGTTTCGTGATCGTCATCACGTAATGGCGGAGCGATCCCGCTCTGGGAACGCCGACAATTTGAAGTGTTCCGGTTTCGTGACGTCATCACGTAAATGCGGGCGATACCCCGCTCCCGGAACGCCGACATTTGAGTGTTTCCGGTTTCGTGACGTCATCACGTATGCGGAGCGATCCCGTCCCGGAACGCCGACATTTGAGTGTTCGGTTTTCGTGACGTCCATCACGTAATGCGGGGCGATCCCCGCTCCGGAACCCCGACATTTGAGTGTCCGGTTTCGTGACGTCATCACGTAATGCGGGCGATCCCGTTCTCCGGGAACCCCGACATTGAGTGTTCCCGGTTTCGTGACGTCATCACGTAATGGCGGGCGATCCGCTCGCGCCGGAACCCGACATTTGAGTGTTCCGGTTCTGACGTCATCACGTAATGCGGGTCCCCGCTCCCGGAACCCGACATTTGAGTGTTCGCGGTTTCAATGACGTCATCACGTAATGGGGCGATCCGCGCTCCCGGAACCCCGACATTTGAGTGTTTTCGCGGTTTTCGTGACGTCATCACGTAATGCGGGCGATCCCGCTCCCGGACCCCGACATTTGAGTGTTCCGGTTTTCGTGACGTCATCAACGTAATGGGGCGATCCCCGCTTCCCGGAACCCGCCGACAATTTGAGTGTTCGGTTTCCGTGACGTCATCTACGTAATGCGGGCGAATCCCCGATCCCGGAACCCCCGACATTTGAGTGTTTCCGGTTTCGTGACGTCATCACGTAATGCGGGCGATCCCCGGCTCACCGGACCAATACATTTGAAGTGTTCCCGGTTTCGTGACGTCATCACGTAAGCGGGCGATCCCCGCTGCCCGGGAACCATACATTTGAGTGTTCCCGGTTTTCGTGAACGTCATCACGTAATGCGGGCGATCCCTGCCTCCCGAACCCCGAGCATTTGAGTGTTCCGGTTTCCGTGACTCATCACGTAATGCGGGCGATGCCGCTCCGAGGAAACGCCGAACATTTGGAGTGTTCGGTTTCCGTGACGTCATCCAGCGTAATGCGGGCGTCCCCGCTCCCGAACCCGACATTTGAGTGTTCCGGTTTCGTGACGTCATCACGTATGGCGGGCGATCCCCGCTCCCGGAACCCCGACATTTGAGTGTTCCGGTTTCGGTGACGTCATCACGTAATGCGGGCGATCCCCGCTCCGAACGCCGACATTTGGTGTTCCGGTTTCGTGACGTCATCAAAGTAATGGCGGGCGATCCCCTCTCCGGAACGCCCGACATTTGAGTGTTCCGGTCGTGACGCATCACGTAATGCGGGGGCGATCCCGGCTCCCGGAAGCCGACATTTGAGTGTTCCGGTTCGTGACGTCATCAAACGTAATGCCGGGCGATCCCCGCTCTCGGAACGACCCGACATTTGAGTGTTCCGGTTTGTGACGTCATCACGTAATGCGGGCGATCCCCGCTCGCGGAACGCCGACTTTGAGTGTTCGGTTCGTGACGTCAATCACGTAATGCGGAGCGATCCCCGCTCCCGGAACGCCGACATTTGAGTGTTCGCGGTTTCGTGACTCATCAGCGTAATTGCGGGCGATCCCCGCTCGGAACCCCGACATTTGAGTGTTCCGGTTTCGTGACGTCATCACGTAAATGCGGGCCGATCCCCGTCCGGAACGCCCGACATTTGAGTGTTCCCGGTTTTGCGTGAGTCATCAAACGTAATGCGGGCGATCCCCGCTCCGGAACCCCGACATTTGAGTGTTCCGGTTTCGTGAAGTCATCACGTAATGCGGGCGATCCCGTCCGGAACCCCGACATTTGAGTGTTTCGGTTTTCATGGAACGTCTCACGTAATCGGGGATCCAGGGAGGCCCCTCCCGGACCCGCGACATTTGAGTGTTTCCGGTTTCGTGACGTCAATCACGTATGCGGGCGATCCCCGCTCCCGGAACCGCCGACATTGAGTGTTCCGGTTTCGGTGATCGTCATCACGTAAAATGCGGGCGATCCCGCTTCCCGGCCCCGACATTTGAGTGTTCGGTTTCGTGGACGCTCATCACGTAATGCGGAGCGATCCCCGATCCGGACCCCGACAAATTTGAGTGTTCCGGTTTCGTGACGTCCAATCCGTAATGCGGGCGATCCGCGCTCCGAACCAATTACATTTGAGTGTTCCGGTTTCGTGACGTCAATCAAACGTAATGCGGGCGATCATCCCGCTCCCGGAACGCATACATTTGAGTGTTTCCGGTTTGCGTGACGTCATCTCGTAAATGCGGGCGATCCCGCGCTCCCCGGAACCCCGACATTAGAGTGTTCCGGTTTTCGTGACGTCATCACGTAATGCGGGCGATCCCGCTCCGGAACGTACCGACATTTGAGTGTTCCGGTTCGTGACGGTCATCACGTAATGCGGCGATCCGCTCCCGGAACCCCGAATTTGAGTGTTCCGGTTTCGTGAACGTCATCACGTAAATGCCGGGCGATCCCCGCTCCGGAACCGGCCGACATTTGAGTGTTCCGGTTTCGTGACGTCATCCGTATGCGGGCGATTCCCCGCTCCAAGGAACCCCGACATTTGAGTGTTCCGGTTTCGTGACGTTATCACGTAATGCGGGCGATCCCCGCTCCCGGAACCCCGACATTTGAGTGTTTCGGTTTCGTGACGGTCAGCTCAACGTAATTCGGGCGAATCCCCGCTCCGGAAACCCCGACATTTGAGGTGTTCCGGTTTCGTGACGTCATCCACGTAATGCGGGCGATCGCCCGCTCCCGGAACCCCGACATTTGAAGTGTTCAAGGTTTCGTGAACGTCAATCACGTAATGCGGGCGATCCGCCGCTCCCTGAACCCCCGACAATTTGAGTGTTTCGGTTTCGTGACGTCATCAAAAGTAATGCGGGCGATCCCGTCGACGGAATCCCCGACATTTGGAGTGTTCCGGTTTCGTGACGTCATCACGTAAATGCGGGCGATCCCGCTCCCGGAACCCCGACAATTTGAGTGTTCGCGGTTTCGTGACGTTCATCCACGTAATGGCGGGCGATCCCGCGCTCTCCCGGAACCCCCGAAATTTGAGTGTTCCGGTTTTCGTGACGTCATCACGTAATGCGGGCGATTCCCCGCTCCCGGAACCCCGAAATTTGAGTGTTCGGTTTCGCGTTGAACGTCATCACGTAATCGGGCGTCCCCGCTCCCTGGAACCCCGCATTTGAGTGTTTCCTGTTTCGTGACGTCATCACGTAATGCGGGCGATTCCCCGTCCCGGAACCCGGACATTTGAGTGTTCCGGTTTCGTGACGTCATCACGTAATGCGGGCGATCCCGCTCCCGAACCCGACATTTGGAGTTGTTCCGGTTTTTCGTTGACGTCCATCAACGTAATGCGGGCGATCCCCGCTCCCGGACGCCTAACATTTGAGTGTTCCGGTTCCGTGACGTCATCAACGTAATGCCGGGCGATCCCCGCTCCCGGAACGCCTACATTTTGAGTGTTCCGGTTTTCCGTGACGTCATCACGTAATGCGGCGATCCCCGCTCCCGGAACGCCGACATTTGAGTGTTCCGGGTTTCGTGACGTCATTACGTAAAGCGGGCGATCCCCGCTCCGGAACGCCGACATTTGAGTGTTCGCGGTTTCGTGAGTCATCACGTAATGCGGGCGATCCCCGCTCCCGGAACGCCGTACATTTGGAGTGTTCCGGTTTCGTGACGTCATCACGGTAATTGGCGGGCGATCCCGCTCGCCGGAACGCCGACATTTGAGTGTTTTCGCGGTTTCGTGACGTTCAACGTATGCGGGCGATCCCCGCTCCCTGGAACCCCGACAATTGAGTGTTTCCGGTTTCGTGACGTCATCCACGTAATGCGGGCGATCCCCGCTCCGGAACGCCGACATTGAGTGTTCCGGTTCGTGACGTTCATCAACTTAATGCGGGCGATCCCCGCCTCCCAGGAACCCCGACATTTGAGTGTTCCGGTTTCGTGACGTCCATCACGTAATGCGGGCGATCCCGCCTCCCGGAACCCCGACATTTGAGTGTTCCGGTTTCGTGACGTCCATCACGTAATGCGGGGCGATCCCCGCTCCCGGTAACCCCGACATTTGAGTGTTCGCGGTTTCGTGACTCATACGTAATGGCGGGCGATCCCGCTCCGGAAATCGCCCGACATTTGAGTGTTCGCGGTTTCGTGACGTCATGCAGTAATGGGGCGATCCGCTCCGGAAACCCCGACATTTGTTTAGTGTTCGCGGTTTCGTGACGTCATCAACGTAATGCGGGCGATCCCCGCTCCCGGACCCCGACATTTGAGTTGTTCCGGTTTTTCGTGACGTCATCACGTAATGCGGGCAGATCCCCGCTCCCGGAACCCGACATTTGAGTGTTCCGGTTTCGTGACGTCATCAAGTAATGCGGGCGATCCCCGCTCCGGAACCCGAGCATTTGAGTGTTCCGGTTTCGTGACGTCATCACGTATGCGGGCGATCCCCCGCTCGGCGGAACCCCGACATTTGAAGTGTTCCGGTTTCCCGTGACGTCATCACGTAATGCGGGCGATCCCCCGCTCCAGGAAACCCCGACATTTGAGTGTTTTCCGGTTTTTCGTGACGTCAATCACGTAAATGCCGGGCGATCCGCCGCTCCGGAACCGCCGACATTTGAGTGCTCCGGTTTCCGTGGCGTCATCACGTAATGCGGGCGATCCCGCTCCCGGGAACCCCGACATTTGAGTGGCTCCGGTTTTCGTGAACGTATCAGCGTAATGCGGGCGATCCCCGCTCCCGAACCCCGACATTTGAGTGGCTCCGGTTTCCGTGACGTCATCACGTAAATGCGGCGATCCCCGCTCCCCGTTGACCCCGACATTTGAGTGCTCCGGTTTCGTTGACGTCATCACGTAATGCGGGCGATCCCCGCTCCGGAACGCGCCGACATTTGAGTGTTTCCGGTTTCGTGACGTCATCTACGTAATGCCGGGCGATGCCCCGCTCCCGAACCCCGACATTTTGGTGTTCCGGTTTCGTGACGTCATCAACGTAATGCGGGCGATCCCCGCCTCGCCGAACCCCGAACAATTTGAGTGTTCCGGTTTCGTGACGTCATCACGTAATGCGGGCGATCCTCGCTCCCGGAACCCCGACATTTTGAGTGTTCGCGGTTTTCGTGACGTCATCACGTAATGGCGGCGATCCCGCTCCCGGAACCCCGACATTTGAGTGTTCGCGGTTTCGTGACGTCAATCAACGTAATGCGGGCGATCCCGCTCCGGAACGCCTCATTTGAGTGTTCCGGTTTTACGTGACGTCATCCGTAATGCGGGCGATCCCGCTCCGGAACGCCTACAATTTGAGTGTTCCGGTTTCGGTGACGTCATCACGTAATGGCGGGCGATCCCCGCTCCCGGAAACGCCTACCATTTGAGTGTTCCGGTTTCGTGACGTCAATCACGTAATGCGGGCGATCCCCGCTCCCGGGAACCCCGACATTTGAGTGTTTCCGGTTTTCGTGACGTCATCACGTAATGCGGCGTCCCCCTCCCGAACCCGACATTTGGAAAGTGTTTCCGGTTTCCGTGACGTCATCACGTAAATGCGGGCGATCCGCCGCTCCCGGAACCCCGACATTTGAGTGTTCCCGGTTTCGTGACGTCATAACGTATGCCGGCGATCCCCGCTCCCGGAACGCCGACATTTGAGTGTTCCGGTTTCGTGACGTCATCACGTAATGCCGGCGATCCCTCTTCTGCTCCCGGAAACGCCGAACATTTGAGTGTTTCCGGTTTTCGTGACGTCATCACGTAATGCGGGCGATCCCCGCTCGCCGAACGCCGACATTTGAGTGTTCGGTTTCGTGACGTCATCACGTAATGCGGGCGATCCCCGCTCCCGGAACCCCGACATTTGAGTGTTTCCGGTTTCCGTGACGTCATTCACGTAATGCGGGCGATCCCCGCTCCCGGAACGCCCCGACATTTGAGGTTCCGGTTTCCGTGACGTTCATCACGTAATGCGGGCGATCCGCGCTCCCCGAACCGCCGACATTTGAGTGTTTCGCGGTTTCGGTGACGTCATCACGTAATGCGGGCGATCGCCCGCTCCCCGGAACCCCGTACATTTGAGTGTTCCGGTTTTCGTGACGTCATTCACGTAATGCGGGCGATCCCGCTCCCGGAACCGCCGACATTTGAGTGTTTCCGTTTCGTGACGTCACACGTAATGCGGGCGATCCCCGCCCCGGAACGCCGACATTTGAGTGTTCGGTTTTCGTGACAGTCAATCAAGCGTATGGGGCGGATCCCCCGCTCCGGAAACGCCGCATTTGAGTGTTCCGGTTTCGTGACGTCATCAACGTAACTGCCGGGCGATCCCCGCTCGGACCGGAACCCCGACATTTGATGTGTTCCGGTTGTCGTGACGTCCATAACGTAATGCCGGCGATCCACCCGCTCCCGGATCGCCGACATTTGAGTTGTTTCCGGTTTCGGGTGACGTATCACGTAAGCGGGCGATCCCCGCTCCCAGAACGCCGACATTTGAGTGTTTCCGGTTTCGTGACGTCATCACGTAATGCGGGCGATCCCCGCTCCAACCGGAACCCGACATTTGAGTGTTCCGCGGTTTCGTTGACCGTCATCACGTAATGCGGGCGATCCCCGCTTCACCGGAACCCGACATTTGAGTGTTCAGGTTTCGTGACGTCATCACGTAATGCCGGCGATCCCCGCTCGCGGGAACCCCGACATTTGAGTGTTCCGGTTTCGTGAACGTCAATCCGTAAATGCGGGCGATCCCCGCTCCCGGAACCCCGACATTTGAGTGTTCTGGTTTCGTGACGTCATCACGTATGCGGGCGATCCCGCGCTGCTTGAAAACCCCGAGATTTTTAGGGTTCCGGTGTCGTGGACGTCATCACGTAAAGCAGGCGATCCCCGCCTGCTTGAACCCGCGAGATTTTTTAGGGTTCCGGTTTCGTGACGTCATCCGTAAAGCATGGCGATCCCCGCTGCTTGAACCCCGAGATTTGAAGTGTTCCGGTTTCGTGAACGTTCATCACGTAAAGCAGGCGATCCCCGCTGCTTGAACCCGAGATTTTAGGGTTCGGTTTCGTGACGGTCATCACGTAAAGCAAGGCGATCCCGCTGCTTGACCCCGAGATTTTAGGGTTCGCGGTTTCGTGACGTCCACATCACGTAAAAGCAGGCGATCCCCGCTGGCTTGAACCCCGAGATTTGAGTGTTCCGGTTTCGTGACGTCATCAACGTAAAGCAGGCGATCCCCCACTGCTTGGAATCCCGAGATTTTAGGGTTCCGGTTTCGTGACGTCATCACGTAATGCAGGCGAATCCCCGCTGCTTGAACCCCCGAGAATTTGAGTGTTCGGTTTTCGTGGACGTCCATCGACGTAAGCAGGGCGATCCCGCTGCTTGAACCCGAGAATTTTAGGGTTCCTTGTTTCGTGACGTCATCACGTAAAGGCAGGCGATCCGCCGCTGCTTGAAAACCCCGAGATTTGGTGTTAGGTTTAGTGACGTCATCACGTAAAGCAGGCGATCCCTGCGCTTGAACCCCGAGATTTTAGGGTTCTGGTTTCGTGACGTCATCACGTAAGACAGTGCGATTCCCGCTGCTTGAACCCGAAGATTGAGTGTTCCGGTTTTCGTGGCGTCATCACGTAAGCAGGCGATCCCGCGCTGCTTGAACCCGAGATTTTTAGGGTCCGGTTTACGTGGACGTCATCCGTAAAGCATGCGATGCCCCGCTGCTTGGAACGCCCGAGATTTGAGTGTTCCGGTTTTCGTGGACGTATCGACGTAAAGCAGGCGATCCCCGCTGCTTGAAACGCCGAGATTTGAGTGTTCCCGGTTACGTGAGCGTCATCACGTAATGCGGGGCGTCCCCGCTCCCGGAACCCCCCTCCGACATTTGAGTGTTCCGGGTTTTCGTGACGTCATCACGTAATTGCGTGCCGATCCCAGCTCCCGGAACCGCCGCTTTGAGTGTTTCCGGTTTCGTGACGTTCATCAACGTAATGCGGGCGATCCCGCTCCCGGAACGCCGACATTTGAAGTGTTCCGTTTCGTGACGTCATCAACGTAAATGCGGGCGATCCCCGCTCCCGGAACCCCGAGATTTGAGTGATTTCCGTTTGTGACGTCAATCACGTTAATGCGGGCGATCCCCGCTCCCGGAACCCGCGAGATTTGAGTGTTCCGGTTCGTGCGTCATCAAGTAATGCGGGCGATCCCGCGCTCCAGGAACCCCAGACATTTGAGTGTTCCGGTTTCGTGACCGTCAATCACGTTAATGGCGGGCGATCCCCGCTGCCGGAACCCCGACATTTGGTTGTTCGGTTTTCGTGACGTTCCTCACGTAATGCGGGGCGATTCCCGCTCCCGGAACCCGCGAACATTTGAGTGTTCGCGGTTTCCGTGGACGTCAATCAACGTAATGCGGGCGATCCCCCGCTCCTCGGAACCCGACATTTGAGTGTTCCGGTTTTCGTGACGTTCATCACGTAATGCGGGCGATCCCCGCTCCCCAGAACCCGACATTTGAGTGTTCCGGTTTCGTGACGTCCATCACGTAATGCGGGCGATTCTGCTAGTTCCGCTCTCAGCGGGAACCCCGAACATTTGAGTGTTTCGGTTTCGTGACGTCATCCAACGTAAATGCGGGCGATCCCCGCTTCCCCGGACACCCGACATTTGAGTGTTCCGGTTTCGTGACGTCTCAGTAATGCGGGCGATCCCGCTCACCGGAAACACCCGAAATTTGAGTGTTCCGGTTTCGTGACGTCATCACGTAATGCGGGCGATCCCCGCTCCCGGAACCCCCGCGACAATTTGAAGTGTTAAAGACCGGAAGTAGGTGGATATCTGATTCTGGCTCACTTTTCCCCATGTAAATGAATGGGGGATTTTCAGCGATTCACATTTTTTTTCCCTAAAATTACACCCCCTTTTTATCCCAAGGTATATTTGTTTGTCTCCCCTTTTAACCTAGGGAGCCTAGCTATTTCAAATAACCAATGTATATTGTTAGCTCACCATTGAACCTATAAAGATTTGTTCATTCTCAAATTCCTTCAATAGTTTAATTTTCTTTGCACAATAATCCCATCTAAATATTTAAAAACAAAACATTTGAATCTTTATATTTTTTCAAGATACCCCTTTTGTGCCATTAGAAATGATATACTTCTCTTAATGATCTCATCTGACCACCTCCTGAGTTGCATATCATTTTTGCATAAGCCCCGCCACTTTTTCATAAGCCCGCCCACTTTTCCTAAGCCCGCCCACTTTTTCATAAGCCCCGCCCATTTTCCTAGCCCGCCACTTTTATAAGCCCCGCCCACTTTTCATAAAGCCCCGCCCACTTTCTTGAGGTGTTTCCATAAGCCACGCCCACTTTTGCTAAGCCTCGCCCACTTTTCATAAGCCCCGCCCACTTTTCGTGAGGTATTTTCATAAGCCACGCCCACTTTCCCTAAGCCCCGCCACTTTTCTTAGCCCCGCCTACTCTTACATCATTTCCAGTTCATCTCTGACTCACAAAGAAATCACTAGAAAATTCTACAATGTTATGGTTTTGAAAATTTTCCGAACGAAGGCATGCCTGGGCTTGCCCAGGGAATTTCCACAGGAACCACGCCCACCAGTCTTTCTCTATAAAAGCCTCAGGCCCAGGCTCCATTTTAAACATATTTTTACTTTTACTGAGAATGGACTACTGTGCTGAGCTTGCCTGGAACTCTGACTTGTATGGAACTAAACTTACAAGTTGAAGAATTGGATTCAAACCTATTATCTGTTGAGGTAAGATTAATTTCCTATTTTCAGTTCCTTTTAAACATCGACTCATTTAATAATTAAATAACTTAATTAATACATTATTATTTTCTCTCACAGGAAATTGTATCTGAAAATACCGATTTTGCCAACAACTTGGGCGAAATTGATGCTTGGTTGAAGACCTTGTGAGCGACCAAGACCAACAGAACGAGCGAGACCTTGAGTGGGATGACTTTGGGGTTCCTTGCAGTTCGAATATTTGTATGGAACTAAACTTACAACTTGATGTACATAACATTCTAGAATTTACTAGTGAATTCTTTGGAAAATCGATTAAGTATAATCGATTAAGTATCGATTAATAAAATCGATGAAGGTTTCCTTTTTCAAAATGGAGAATTCTTTGGAAAATCGATTAACAGGAAATAATGTAAGAGTAGGTGGTCCTCACAAAAGAGGGTTGGGCTTAGTAAAAGTGGGCGGGGCTTATAAAAAGTGGGCATGCCTTAGAAAAAGTGGGCGTGGCTTAAGAAAAAGTGGGCTGGGCTTAGAAAAGTGGGCGTGGCTTATGCAAAAAATAATCTGAGGCTCAGGAGGTGGTCAGATGAGATCA
>CM068963.1:99799540-99820250 GCA_035128595.1 Eptatretus atami
TAAGATCTGCGATAGAACGATCATGAAATATACTTTCGAATAAGTTTCCTCTCCACGAAAAGTTTGATTTTCATTGCTGTAAAGGTAAGTGGAATTGAATCTGCTAATTCACCAGCTGGAGAACCCCCGCCACCTGCTTCTCGGTCCCACCCCCAAGGCCCCCTACTTGTCTCCTAAGGCAACAGAAGTACTTGTTGGTAACGCGCTGCCTCATTCGCGCCCTCCCCCGTGCTTCGCCCCCTCTCGATCCCGCAACTACAGGGGCACCCGGCGCCACGCTCATTGCCCGCTCCCATTTCGGTATTTCCTCTTATAAGGACTTGTTCTCAGTTAACAGTTTTTGTTATGTTACTATTATTTCTTGTCCGATGAGCTTCCGTTGCAGTTGTAAATTCTAACTGGTTTTTCACTGCGCCGGCGTTTCCGGTTTGTCTGCTGGCCCCGTGGCGGGGCCCGTGGCTATTTTCTGTGGTTTGGCGGAGCCCTTTGTGGGCCCTCTCTTTTGTTTTCTCTCAGTCTATTTTCTGGTTTTTTATTCTTTTCTTTCTTATCCTTAACTTTTTTTCTTATCCTTGGGTCTTCTTCTTTTCTTCTGCTTGGCTCTCTTTGGGTGCGGTCTCGGCCCTCCTTTGGCCGAGGCTCTTGTCCGTGGTGTTTGCTTCTGGTTTGGGGCCGCTCTTGCCCTTTTTGTTGTTGGGCCCTTTTGCTACCTGCGGTGGCTTTCCTTTTCAGGGCCTGTTTTTGGCCCCCTGGCTCTCCTGCCGGGCCCCTGCCTGTTTGCCTTTTTGGCTCCCCGCTTGTGTGCCCCCCGCTCCTTTGCGCCCTTGATCCTTTCCCTGCCGCTACTGGCCTGCGGCTTGTTACGCCTTCATTAGCGTTGTTTTTTTCTTTTGTCTTTTTGCTTCTTTTTGTTGTTTGTTTTCTATTGATATTTTCTGTTTTCCACGTTGTTTGCTGATATTGTTCCTGTTAATCGGCTGCCTTGCTCGCCCTCTCCGGCCTGTTTGCCGGTTCTCTTGCTGCGTGGTGACGTTTCTTGTGGCTCGGCTTGGCCTGCTGCTTTGCCTTCCTTTGGTGTTCCCCGCGTTTTTTCGTTCTCTTTGTCCTTTTCTCCCGTTTGTTTTCACTCGCAGTCTGCTGGCTGGGGGGGCGCTTGGTCTGGCTCGGCGCTGTCCTTGGGTCTTCGGACCGCCGGTTTCTGTGGCGTGTTACCCTTTTGGGACGTCCCATACCTCTTGTTTCCCTGTTTGCTTTCGGGGGGGACGGCATTTTTTTTTTTTTCTGAGTGGCGCTACCGCAGGCATGGTGCCGGGCGCTTGCTGGGGTTCCGGCTTCTCCCTTTGTGTGCCCTGCTGTCTTTGGTCCGCCGTGGTGGGTGCGGCTTTGGGGTTGTTGGCTCGCTTGGGCGTTCTCTCTACCTGATGGTGGGTGTCTTTGTTGGTAATTTTTTTTTCCCCTTGTGTGATAGTGTGTGTGTGTGTGTGTGTCCTCCTCCTTGCGTCCTTCCATGCCTTGGTGGCACTGAGCTTGACCTGGCCCCCCTTGTTCGACAACTCCACTCGATGTGTCTGCCCGTTAGTTAACTTGTGGTCGCGTTCTCACTTCGCCTTCTCGCCCTGTCACCGTTTTCTGTCCGACCTGCTACTCTCTAATGGCTCCTCGTCTTCCTGCGGCCTGGGCTGTTGGGTGTTTCGTGGTTTCCCCTGCGCCTGCTTGGTTGGCTGTTTTGCGTTTGCGGTTTATTTCGTGGCTGCTGCCCCTCTTCCTGGCGTGCTCTCCCTTGTCCTCTGTCGTGTCTGTCGCCCTCGTTGGCCTTGGTCCAGTTCTACCCGTTCTTCCCCGTTCTTTCCTGTGCGCCTCCCGTGGTGTCTTCCGTGTGCCCCCATTTCCCGCTTCCCTTTTTGTTTTCCTTCTTTTGCCCGTCTTTCCCGGCCTGTTTGTCCGCGCGTGTGGTTTTTTCCCTTATCGTCTCGCCTTCGGCCTCTCTTGACGCGCTGAGTGTTCCTATCCTGGCAGTCTACCTTTCAATAGGTTTCCTCTCTGCTTGCTGGTCTGTTAGCTGCTGCTTGCCTCTTCCCGTTTCCCTTCTCCTCCGCCTCGCTGGTTTCTTGGTGACCCTCTTTAGCCCCTACTGGGCCCTTACATCCGGTCCAGCTGTCCAGCCGTCGTGTCTAGTTCCTGTTCTCATCTGTCCTTAACGGCTCGCCATTGCCGTGTTTTTCTCCTTTGTGGTGCGTGCCCCGATGTGTGCCGCCGCCGGTGGCCGCGTGTGGGCTCAGTCGCGTGGCGTGCTGGAACCGGCTGTCCGACGCCCGTGTGTGTCTGTGGGTCCCCCATGCGTCCGCTGCCGTTTGCTGGCTCCGCCGCCGGCGGGCTCGCGTTTGTGGTGCCGCTTGCTCGCCCCCGGGTTCCCCGGCTGCTTTGCGGGAGACCGGGCTGCGGAGTCGATTCTGTTCTTATTGCTAGCCCGGGCGGCGTTGGCGCTTACTCGTTCTGCGGCACGCGGGGGTGCCGGGATGCTGCGGGCCGCGCTGCTCCGTTGGGCTTTGGCTCGGGCCTTGGCTTTTTTCTTCTTGTTCTGGCCTTCTTCTTGCTTTGGTGACTCTGTGGGGTTTGTCTTGTGGCCGTCCCTTTTTTGCCGGTCTCGTCTTTATTGGGCTCTGGCGGTTTTCTCGCTACTTTTGGCCATCTCCTTTTTTTCCTCTCTCCTATCCCGTTTCCCCCAGTCCCTGCCCCTCACGCCTCGCTCTCGCCTGCATGCTGCCATGCTCGATGGCATGGTGTTTGTGGGTGGGCTGGTGTTGGTTTTCTGGCCGCCGGTGCTTTCCTTCCGGCCGCGGTTTCGTTTTCCTTGTCCGCGCCCCGCCTCAATTTTGCTCGCCTGCCTTCTGGCGTCTATTCCGTGGCTTTTTCCCCTCGGGTGTTCTCTGCTTTTTTTTCTCAGCGTGGCTTCGTTTTGGCGTTACATTCCGTCGATTGTGCCCTGCTAGCGAGTTGGTTGTCCTTTGCCGGTTTCCGTCTCAGCGCTAGCCTGTATTTGTCGTTGGTCTTGGGTTCTTGTCTTCTTGACTCTGTCTTCTTTCGTCCAGTTGCCGTTTGTGGCTGGCCAGTTTCGCGGACGAGTCTGGGTGTTCCCTTTTTTGTCCTCATTTCTCAATGATTGAGCATGTGTCTTGGGCCTTATCCCCCAGCTCGGCCTATCGCTACTCTTTCTCCTTTCTCCGCTTTTGCGCTCTCCTTTTCTTTGCGTTATCCGACCGTTCCTTGGCCTTCCTGTGGTGTTTTCTGCTCTGCCTGCCACTGTCTGTGTAGGAGAGTCTTCCTTTTTCCGGTGTTTTTCTTTCTCATCTGTCTCTTGGTTGGCCGGTGGACTTCCCTTCAGTTGATTTGCGCACATCGTGACTGGTCCGGACTTCCCTGCAGCCTTCAGCTACCGGTGCATCGCAGGGTTTGGCTCTTCTTGATGCCCTTTTCGCTTTTCTTTTTCCTTCTTTGTCCCCCTTTCCCCTCTGCACTTTTTCCTTTGGTTGTTGTGGCCGTCTTTTTTCTCTGTCGGTGCCCTTTCATTGCGTCTTTTACCTTGCGGATTTCCCCCCTGTCCTCTCGGGTGTAGTTGTCCCCCCTTGTGTGTTTGCTGTTTGGCTGCCCTTCCCTCTCCTCTTTCTCATCACGCGTTTTCTCGTCGGGAGTCCCTCCGCGCCTGCGCCGGGAGATCGGATCGTTTCATTAACTGCTTCCCATTGGTCGTGCTCCGTTTTTACCTTTGCCGTGCTTCTTTTTTCTGGTTCACCGGGGCTGTCCCTTTGCTACTCTTGTGGTTGCCGTTGGTGGTGCCTGGGGTTTTCCCGAGCTACCTGCGCAGCGCCGCGGGTTAGCCATTTGGTTTGTGTTCTGTCGTCTCCCCATGTCGTTTATGCCGGGTCCCGTTTTTTCCTTCGTGTTTCCTTTGCCCTCTGGCCGCCTGTGTTTGCTGTCCTTTTTCCGTGCCTTAGTCTGCATTGCCCTGCTGCGGGCGTGCGCTTTTATTTTCCTTGGGCTGTCTGCTCCCCCCCTTGCCTTTCCGGCCCTTCTTTTCCATGTCGGCTCCAGCGTGACCGTTCCTGTCTGTTTTCCGGTGTTGTTTCTCTCTCATCTTTCTCTCTTGGGTGTCGGCAGATGGTTCGTGTGTTTTTTATCGGTGCAACCGCTCCTTCCATGCTGTTTCGCGAAGAAGCGCGGTCTCTCGGTCTGGCGTTCACTGGTGGTGTCGGAGGCGTGGCGGTACTGTTTTGTTGTCTTGGTGGTGGTCCG
This sequence comes from Eptatretus atami, assembly GCA_035128595.1. Classification (NCBI taxonomy): domain Eukaryota; kingdom Metazoa; phylum Chordata; class Myxini; order Myxiniformes; family Myxinidae; genus Eptatretus; species Eptatretus atami. Next base: position 99,803,831 of record CM068963.1, read on the forward strand.
CGCGGGTTTTTCCTTCTTCCTTGTCTCTCCGGCCTCGTCCAGCCGCTCTGAGCGGTGGGGGTGGTATTGGAGCGGGCATGAGCTGCGGCGGCGCCGTGGGATTTGCGGGCGCGTCAGCTAAGGCCAGCGGTGATCTGCAGGTGGCGCGGCCTGCCCTGTACGCGCGCCGCGTCGAGCAGCTGGGGCGTGTGCCTGCGGGCGGTGGGCGCTCGGTTTTTTTCGTGGGCGCGGCCCGCCGAGGCGGGCCGTGCTGCGGATTGGTTGCCTGCGGCTTGGCTGCGCGCGCCTCTGGCGTTGTGCTCTTGCTGTGTGGGGCGGTGTGTGTTGGTTGTTCGTGGGAGGGCGGCGCCCGGTGTGGGGTCGGCGCTGATTTTGTGGGGCGGCGCAGGTTTGTAACTAAATGAGAATCCGGGGTCTCAGTGGGCGAACACTGCTGTTTCTCTCCTGGCTCGCGCCGTTTGGCTCCCTGGCGTGGGGCCCCATCGCTTTGCCTTGTCTGGTGCGGCGGGCTGGGTTGTCTCTGGCCTTGGTGAGCCCGTGCCCGACCACATCGTCTTTCGTCTGGGGTGGCTTGCGCGGTTTTTGCGCGAGGGCTAGCGCGGTGCGGGCTGGCCCCTAATGGTCGCGCGCTTTGCCGCGGGTGTTTTGCGCTTGGGCGTCGCTCGTGGCAACTCGGCTTTTGTCCCGCCATTGTCGGTTTTTGCCTTTTCGATACCTGCCATCCCCGTCTCTGTGTTTGTATGCTCTGTTGTGGTCTTGTGCCTGTTGTTTAGGTTTTTCGTTCGGGTCTCGCCACCCTCTCCGTTTCTCGTTAGCGTGGTTTTCTCGCTTGGTAGTAACTCCTTGTCGTGCGCTGTTTTTGCTTGTGTTGTGTTCCGCTGTCGCGTCTCTTGGGCTTGTCTGCGTGTGCTTGCTTTGCTTCTAGTAGGGCGCGGCCTGTCGCTTTGGGCTTCCCAATGGTTCGATGGGCCTTGCTCGAGTCTCTGCCCCGTCTGTCGGGGTTATTTCCACCCTGGGTCGGTCCAGGGTCGTTGCAGCTCTCAGCGATTCGGTCCGCGTGCGCGCGGCTGTGCGCCCCGCTGTCGTTCTCGGAGCTGGGTGGTTGGTGGGTGACCGCCTCATTAATTTCGCCTGCGCAGCTCGGCTGGCCCCACTGTTCCGCAGATTGCTGGCTCATTATCGTAGCGCCGGGATCTTACTGTTTATCCTTTCGTTTCTCTTCCTTTTTTTCTTTCTGTTGTTCGGCGGGTCGCGTTTCTGCGGGGCTTCTCCTCTTTTCCTGGGCGCCCGGCCCTGCGGGCGCTCCCCTTTTTGTGGTGGCGTGGTTGTTTTCCCCGCGCTCGTTCCCCTGCGTTGTGTCGGTCTTGCTTTCTTCGCGGTCGTGGTTCCTGTGGGGCGTGCTCGCTCTGCCCTATTCTCTTGACTTAGTTTCAGTGGGCCGGGCGTGTTTGGCTGGTGCCCCCTCTGACGGGTTTTTGTTTGGGTTTCCTCGTTCCGGTTCGCCCTCTCGTCCCTGGCGGCGGGGCGCGCTTGACAGTCGGCTGTTATGCCGCTTCGCTGCGCATTTTTATTTTTTGGGGTCTCCGGTGTTACTCCCTCCCTTCCCCCTCCGCTTTCGCAGGCTTGGTCGCCCTCGCCAGCGGCTCTTACTCCTCCTGTTCCCGCTTCCGCGCGGGTCCGCGCTTTCAGGGGGGACACGCCCTTCGGTCTGTTGGGCCGCGTGCTCGTGCGTCCTTGTTCCCCGTGTGAGCGTGCTTGGTCGCTGCGCTGGCGGCCCGGCCGCCGCTGCCCCGCGTGCGTCTCGCGCTCGGGAGCCCGCGCGGTGCGCCCGCTGCCGTCTGTCGGTCGCTGTCAGGCCGTCGCGTGTCCGCTGTCCTGGCCGTTCATATAGACTGTGCGCGGCTTGTCGGTCGTTTCGGCCCTGGTCCCTCCGGCGCTGTGGCTCGGTGCCCGCTGTCGCGCGTGTTGCCTCTTTTTCCGGCGCCGTTGGGCGGGCTGCGGCCTTCGCTCGTTTTGCTTTGGCGCTGTTGCTGGCCCTACTTCGCGTCTCCCTTCCTCTCCCGGCCGCTGCCCCCCTCCAGGGTTTCGGCCGCCCGGTTTTGGTGGCCTGGAGGGTGTCCGGGCGCGCCTTTGCCGACTTGCCGCGCGCTTGGGCCCGCCGTCGCGGCCTGTCGTTGGTTGCCGCGCGGGCGCTCTGCCTGGTGTCGGGTTTGGTCTGCCGGTCCGGTGGCCCCCTTCCTGCGTGGTGGGTGCGGTCTGCACCCGCCGATTTGGACTTCGCTCCCTGCTGGGCCCGCCCGGTGTGCTTCATCACTTGTCCTGTCGCCCGTGTACACTCTGTCCCCTTTCCGCCTGTTTTCTGCCGGGTCGCCGGCTCGTTGGGGTATGTTTCGCTGCGTGCCCATGTTGTCACTCGGCCGGCTCTCGCACGGCTGTTATATCTCCGATCACGCGTTCGCCTCTCGCCCCGGCTGGGTTTCTGGTGCCACTTTGCTTCTTGCGGCCTCCTGTTGTTTGCTCGGGGATCGCTTCTGCTCTCCTTTTCTGTTTGGCCGGGTGCGCTGTCTTCTGCAGGGGGTTCACTGTTTTTCCTGGCCGGGGCGGCTGGGGCCCGTCACCTTTCTTTTGGTGGGGTTGCTTTGTCCTGCAGCCCTCGGTTCGGTTTCGTGTCCTATCCTTTTGCGTTTCCTCGGGCCCTGCTTTGCCCGGGGCCGTGCTGGGCTGCCCCTCTTCTTGCTTGCTTCCTTTGGGCCGCGCGTGTTCGTGGTGGTGGGCTCTGCGTTCATGTTTGGGCGCTCCCGTTCTTGGTTCGCCTGTGCGTCTGGCCGGGCCCGGCGCGGCCGGTTGCCCGTCCCCCGGCCTTTTCTTCTCCGCCCCTTCTGCCCCCTTTTTCTTTCTTTGTGTGCCACTCGGCTTCCCTCCATGCTTCTCCCCGTTCCCGCCTTGGCTGCCCCCCGCGCTCTATCTTGCTTCTCGCTTCCCGCGCCCAGTGGGCGCGGCTCTTCGGTGGGGGGGGGGGGGGGGGGTGCGCCTCCGTTGTGCACGTCGTCGTGTCGCGTCCTCATGTCGCCCCTGTGGTGCGCGTTCTCGTCGCTGCCCGGTGGCCTTGCGTGCCCGCCGGCTCCTCGGTCCTTGTCACGCCGGCCCCCGGTCGCGCGCGGTCGCCGCGCGCCGCTGCCGGTCCCACCTCCGCGCGTCCCCCCGCCCGTGCCGCGCTTGTTGGTGTCCCCCGCTCCCTGTCGCGTCCGGGCTGCCGGCTGTCTTCGCGTCCCCTGCCGCCGGGTCCTCCTGTTTTTTCTCGCGCGTGGTGGGTGCGCTCCCGCTTCGCCCCTCCCCTTTGCCTTGCGCTGTGCGCCGTCCTTCCGCCCGTCTCAGCCCAAACGGCAGCTGGATCGGAGCTGATGCATTGGCAAGCCTGGTCGGTGTGCGATCCTCTTGAACTGTGGCACGCATATTATGTAGTGTGCTTTGGACATACACACAGCTTGCACCTGTTTGGGAGCAGGACCAGCAAAGCAATGAACAAAATACACATCGAATACCTTCTCTCTCTCTACCTTTCCTGAAGTCGTATGTGCTTTTTCCCTTGCCAGCTCTCTTCCTTGTCCCCCTTGTAACGTAGGCTGCGATGGCCTTCCCAAACAAAAAGACCTTTATTTGGGCTGTGTAAAATTTCTTTCACAACAGCAAATAACAAAGCAGAAGGTTCGATGGAGAGACCTCTTACCTTGTTCTCCCCCATATTTTCCTAACCGGAAAGGTTTTTATCACCCTCCTGTACCACCATGACATGGTGACCTCCAATGGAGACTAGTACACTGGATCCTTCCTTCTAATCACTTGTTGCATCGTTTTTCAAATCTGCTTGTAGATGAATGTCCTTTTTGTAAGAAGTCTGAAAACCTTTTTCACATCTATGTTGAATGCTAACGGTTGGCACCTTTATTTATTTTACTTCGGAATTGTTTTGTGATTTTTAACACTTGTGTGTTCATTTATGGATTGGATATCCCACACAAAAATTCCAATGCTGTGTGTTATGGCCAATTTCCCCTGCTTGCTCAGCAAAGCAATCGGCAGTATATAAGTCAAGAAAAGAAAACTTGATGGTGTTGGAGTAAATGATGAAGATGCTTTGTTTTTGTTCAAAAATCTTGTAATAAGTCGTGTTAATGGATTTGCCTTTCTTTTTTTTTTTCTTTTTGTAATACCTTGTCGAGGTCGTGTGAGAACTAACACACAACGCACATCAAGGGGCATGAGACAAATAGGGAGGGATGGAGGAACAAAATGGAACAGAGACATTAGAGATCTGTGGAAGGGAAGGGATGGCCAGGGAACATGGGAATAGAGATGGATATTACAGGGACTTTCAGAAGGAAAGCAGGGAATTTGAAGGAGGTGGCTTTGGTGGATTATCGGGGGTAGAAAAGATCGAGATTTGGATGGGATGAATAAGGGGTGGTGAACAGCTGTTTTGAAGGCTGTGAGATGAAGAATGGGATTGAATAGAGTGAGGGAGTTATTCCAAAGGCGGGAAAAGAGGAATGAAGAGGTGAAGGTGAGCAGTGATCGTGATTTGGTGTTTTACCAGAAGGGGGATGATGGCGGACCTTGAGCGCCCTTGGAAATGTGTGGGGGACAAATCACAGAGAGCGCAAGAGGGGGGGGGCGGCGGGTTGCGAGAGGAGACGTAGAAGACAGAAAGACGGTAGAAGACAGAAAGACTAACTCAGGTGGGCCGAGGAAGGACTGCTAGAGGGACCTTGCTCTAACCTTGAGGTAGAGCACAGACAGAGCAAGGGTGGGGGCAAGGCCAGAGAGGAGACAGTAGAAGACTTAAAGACCACCGAACTGCCTATGGTGAGAGAGTGAGAGACCCAAAGACTCAGCTACATCGCAGGAGCAATACCAATGACTAAAAGCCTTGGTTTCCACAGCATGAAGCCGAGCTAGGTGTGAGGCAGGAGCACCACCCCAGAGGGAGAGCAGTGCTCCATCAGAGTTGCTGCAAAAGAAAGCCTTGTATGTGATGCATGAGCGGATCCAGGAATTTCAAGATTGGGGGGGGGGGGGGGAGGTTGCACTAGGTCATTGTTGAATGGGGGGGGGGCAGGGTCGGGATTTTGGGTCCTTTCCCCAGGAAATATAAAAAAAAAAGGCCTGTGCACACCTGTTGTGTGAAATCATGGCATTGACCGACTGTGTGCTGGGCGAAGCCCGGCACCGCCATGTGCCGATGTTGCGAAGCTAAGGGCAGGGGGTCTCCCGACAAAAGAGATCAGATAGGACGGCGGATGTGAATTATTTTATAACTCGTAAATGATGTTATTTTGGGAAAAAAATGGTGCTTGTGTTTTGAATGAAAATGTCACGCACATCATGTGGGGATATAGGGAAGTCATGGTGTATGTTCATGAGGGACAGAGATGCCATCCGACTTTCTCCCATGGAATTTCTTAGGTAGGTGTTCAGGCGCTGCAGGCAAGAAAATGAGCATTCAACCTCACAGGAGCCTACAGGCAGGGTGCATCCAATTTGGAATAGGACTTTGATTGATGGAAATTTGTCTCCATATTATACCACACCGAAACAATCCTTCAGGCCTACCCTGTTGTGCTTCATCTGCATTTATTTTGCAAGCCAATCCACACACGTCATACCTTGTTACTCGACAATGATTGGCACGTGCAAAAGACAACCATTCCTGGTGATATTTCAGCTGAAGATGCCCGAAATATCCGACATCCATAGGTTGTAAGATATGGGAACAGTATGGAGATAGAAAATACAGCACAATATTGTTTTCCTTGGCCCAGTTGATCAGGTCCATAGCTACGTGGCTTCTATGACCATCACACAGGCCAAGTATTGTGTCCGAAGCATCCCGACATTGCACATATTTAATGAAATGGTCCTGCATGTCGTCTCCAAAAACCTAGGAATTTGACCATCCCGTGTGTGTCAGGATTCCATCAGCACCAACAGTTTTCCCTGCATCAAGTCTGGTAGTGGGACAGATAACAGCCATTTTTGAGAGGAATCGTGCAAATGATGATACAAGCATCAAATTTGGCACATTTGTTTCTCCAGGGATTCTAATCAAATCTGCCTGATTGGCCATTTGAAAATCAAAATTTTGAAAAATTTGAAAAAAAAAAAAAACTTCAAAAAAGTCAAGATCACGAATCAGTGTTGGATGCTGGCGAGATTGGTGAATGTTCAGAAACATCATCAAAGACGTTCCAAGTCTGCCATGCGGTTTTTTTCTTCCCTTTACCATGGAAGGCAGACATGACGTCACACTCAGTGAACGCATGGAATATGGGATCCCTCTAGCTTTCTCAGGCCTATTGCAGAAACTACCTCATGGACTGGAATCCATTGCACCCTGGCTCCTTGGCCAAAGGCAATCCACATGTTCTCAAGACCTAGTTCCTGTAAGGATGGCAGTACAGAATATTGCTATGACTAGTACGTCCGTGTCATTAGCCTTAATGATAATGGACTTGCTACCATCCGTCGTTGCATCCCTGGCGTGTAAAAATATTTGAGTGTCAGCTTCTTCATGACAACATGGAGACACAGCATCCAGTGACTTCCTTGTGTTGCTAATGGTACTTCTCCGTTTGTGACAATGACTTGTGCTTGTCGTCTGTTCTTCACACATCTTTTCCGCAAGGAAGTGAAACAGCTCAGTCTTGTTGCTTGTCATCTCGAAAGAAAGCTCTCCAGTTACTTGGGGTCTTACTGGTTCCTGTCACTCTTCTTCTGATTCCTTGCCCCTTTCGACCTTGCCTCAGACTTCAGACTTGACTTCTTGTACACATCAAACACTACGTCCACCCCCTCGTACCTGGCACCATAGGATTTCCACCTTTGGGATGATGTCTTCTTTAGCATAGTCATCAAATATATTTGAAGTGCATGGAGTAGGCATTGATAAGTGCTGAGCCATCAATGAAGACTGCATTCCCTCTTGGTTCTCTGTCTGGGATGTTCACTTGTGCTTCAAGAATTTCAGCAGCTGTGTTTTTGAATTTTTTTTTTTTTCAAAATTTCAAAATTTGGATTTTCAAAATGGCCAATCGGCTGATTTGATCAGAAAGCCCTGCAGAACAGAAAATGCAAAATTTGATGCTTGTATCATAATTTGCACGATTTTTCTACTGTCCACTACACTATGGCACTTTCGCTGTCTGGGAAAAACAAAGAAAGGTGGTATCTGATTTTCGCTGTGCATTAACCACTCCAATAATGGTAACAGTCTTGCTTCTTTAAGCCATGACAGCTTGTGGTTGATACCCTCTACCTGCAACAACTTAAGGCGACTTGTATTCTGTATTTGATGCCCTTCTCATCTACATTGTAAAAAAGCCGTGGTTTGTCCTTCAATTGTATTTTGGTTTGATGTGGTCCCTTTCTTTGAAGTAGTTTTTCAATGATTCTTCTGATGCACAACGTGCTCCAAACAGCTCAGATAAAATGATGGTTTTACCATGCACAGCTCAGCCCATCTGTCCACAAAAGTTGGAGAACCACTGCATGACAGTAGGGTGAATAATACTGATTCTGCTTACTTTTCCCCATGTAAGTGAATGGGGGATTTTCAGCGATTCATATTTTTTTTTTCCATAAAAGTAAACCCCCTTTTATCCCAAGGTATATTTATTTGTCTTCCCTTTTAACCTAGGGACACTTTTTTTAAAATAACCAATGCAATAAGATAAAGATTTGTTCAAGTAGTAAAGTAGTAATGTGATTTGTTAAAGGTGATTCTAAAGAAATATCTGAAACATGTAAGCCGAGGGACACTCTTTTTCAAATAACCAATGCATATTGTTTAGCTCACTCATTGAACCTATAAAGATTTGTTCATTCTCAAATTCCTTCAATAGTTTAATTTCCTTTGGACAATAATCCCCATCTAAAATATTTAAAAATAAAACATTTGAATCTTTATATTTTTTAAGATACCCCTTGTGTGCCATTATGAAATGATAAACTTCTCTTAATGCTCTTGTTTGACCACCTCCTGAGCCACATTATTCATGAGATTATAGTAAATTGTTTTTTCATTGTTCAATTGATAACCATCAAAGTTTTCAGTCCATTCAAGGATATTAATTTTTTTCTTTACATCCTCTAACTTACTAGTTTTAAAATTGATTCGCTTATTTGTTTTATTTACCTTTGTTTTAGTTATTTTTTCACTTAGACTTATTTGATATTTTTCACATTCATTATGTTTTCCATTTATATACCAAGACTGAGATTTTCTCCACTCTTTAGTTTGACTAATACTTGGTGTGACCATTTATATATTGTGAAAAACACGGCGGTAGCCCTTAAATACCCTAAACCATCTTCCCATCGTTAAAACACAATCTATTCTATACACTCTATCATACAATATCCATATGGAACACAATCTATTCCATTATCTAAAATAAATCTCTTATCATCAAAGGCTCTGAATGCCTTTTGATTTACTTCTTCACTATATATCTTATGTTTATAACTTCTTATTGTATTCATTTTCCTAATTCTTTCTTCTATTCATCAAACAATTATAATAATTTCTAAAAGTTATTGATTTCTTTATTACATATTTCTTTATTCCCTTTAACCTCTTATCAATCTGATCACCATACTTATAAGCATATGCCTTTGCTCTCAATCCAATAAACTCACTCATTACTTTTCCACCCAACTCATCCTTAAACTTACCAATAACCTTTTCATTCTTTTTGGAAAATAACTCTCTTCTCACTAAAATTACTTGTATCATATACTTCAATATTTTTCTTTCATATCTTTATAAACATCATCAGTTTTTATAATCTAGGATAAAACTATCAGTGTCCATATACAACAATGAAACATTTTCACCATACTCTTTCTTTAAGCCATTATACAAATAATCATACATCAATATCTTTGATAAATCAAGAACTGCTGTTCCAATATAAATTGGTTTATCCATTACAATACTTTCCTTTTCCATATGAATAGCAGAAAAAGTTCTCTGAAAAACCTCTTCTCTCTTAAAACTTGGTTTATTTATCAATCTAGAAGCTTCTTTCCAAGATGTTGCAATCTAATGTTTTGCCTGTTTCAAACATTTTCCATTGTCTTTCCAAAGACAGCATTATTCATCAATTTATAGAATTCCCCTTCAAATTTTACTTTTGTATTTGTTCTCATATCTGTATTGAAATTAATATACTTTTTCATCCAAGGACTTTGTTTAAATTTTAAAACTCTATGAATTTTAGCTACTCTCAATCCTTCTCTCAAAAACTGTTTCAAGTTTCTCTGATGCAAAAACATATCCCTCTTTATCATAGAATGTTGTTAATAACTTTTCTGTTGATTGCCTATAATTTTAAAACTTTTATGATAATCGGTTAATCATTCTTTCTTTGGGTTTCTTTCTCCACATGCAAAAGGAGGTCTTTATGCTTATTATGAAGATCACTCGGGTACCTCAAATCAACTTCAAAATAATAACCTTCTTCTTCCTCATTCAATTCCTCTTAAGAAGAAATAACAATATTCATCAAAGCCTTTTCATAATCCTTTTCTTCCACCCACTCTAATTTACCACAAGGCAGAGATTGAGACATTGCCCATCCATACAAATTATTAGCATCAAATACATCAAATAATTACTATCTTTTCACTATCATAATTTGGAAGATATTTATTATTGCTTTAGCATATCTTTTGAACATACTTGTGATATTCCACCTCTCTTAGACTTCTCATCATCAAAAGCATATCTACATCACTGATTAAATCTATATCTTGTTTTTGTCATTTTCAACATTGCACTCCAAGCTAAACCAGGAGCTGTGAAATAGTGGGCAGGATCTAATCCATACAATTTTTATTATGACAGAGTGATCTAAAAGCTTCAAACACATCAGCTAACAATAAAACATCTGTTTTTAGATACAAATCATGATATTCTCCAAGGTTCTTTTATCTTAAATATTTTCAAAATTTCTTGTGTGTGTTTATATTCCTTATCACTTATCTCTTCTTCATAAAGGTTATTATAGAAACTTTATTTTGAAGGAAGTTGTGTTTCTTTAAATCTCATAAATGAATCCATATAATCATAGGGATAAATTCCCTTATTTGTAAGAATTTTCTCTTTACTTTGAATTTCATTCCTTGTTTGAATTTCCTCTCCAGTTAGAATTCCCTCTTTAATCAGAAATTTCATCTTTATCAGATTTCCTCTTTTGTTAGAATTTCATTCATTGGTTGAATTTTCTTAATAATTAGAATTTCATCTTCAGTTAGAATTTCTTCATTAATTTCCTCATTAATTAGAATTTCCTCTTTACTTTGAATTCTCTCTTTAATCTGAATTTCCTCTTTAGTTAGAATTTCCTCTTTTGGAAAGAATGAATTAAGATTTGGAAAAGACCCCGTGGAGCTTAGATTTGATGCTAGGTAGGCTAGTGGTGTTCCCATAAACTTGAAAGAATCTAGAAACTAATACGAGTTAATGGTTTTGTGAATATCATTTTTGTAAATGAAATATACTTTTGACTTGTGTTTGTTATGGCAGAAATATTCCTGGTGTTTTTGAAAGTTCATTTAAAATAGAGTGTATCATAGTTGGCGCTGTTGTGAAGAAAGACTGGAATAAAGAAGGAAATTTATAATCAAGATTACAACAGGAATGAGCGGGACCTCTATATTTGCCAGTAAGATGACAATGATCCTAACTTTAGACTCTTCAATTTCCTCCTGACAAATATGACAGATATTGTTCTTTCTAAATTCTAATTTTTCTTCTTTGGTTAATTTCATCGGTTCATTTGTTTTTTCATTAATTTATTAGTCTTATACAATCCTTTTCTAATCGTTTTACAAACTCTTGTGAAACTTTTTTTCCACTATATTGTTCAAGTTTATTATACTTTTCTCCAACAGATGATTTGATATAATAACAGAAACCACAAGGAATATGTTTTTGATATTTATTTGATGTGATTCTTTTGGATTAGGAGAAGCAGTATTTATCTGTTTTAGGATACATTCAAAAATCAGCGTATATCACAAATGGTGTCATGATAGATTTATTATAATCTTCAAAAGAAATCTTTTCACCAGGTTTAGGCATTGTAATTACAGCTGATTTATGATTACTACAATATTTGAATGTGTTCTAATCGTTCTTTTGTATGAAATGAATTAAGACATTGCTTACAAGGATATATTTGTTTGATGTTCTGAATATCTGAGAAGAGATTAATCTTGATAAATTATTGATGTATGTATAATGTGAATTCTTTCCAACACTAAAATATAAAAGATCAATGTGTGTTTCTTCATTTTTATAGTTGTTTGAAATTTTTAATATTTGAACTTTATTTGTATCCATTAATCCATATACATTAATAGAAAGATTATTCTCTTTCTCAAATTTAGGAATATCTGTTAGTGGCATTGGGAATTTATAAAATTTTAATGTCCAAGGTATTCTCATATTTCATATATTGTTTTACTCTTTCTGAATTACAATTTGGTGGATGTAAGTGAGCAAGAACAGACCAGAGAAAACATTTATATCATTGTTCTTGAATATAACAACTGCCTCTTTTAGTTTTATTTCTTTTGGTAATTCAATATAAGAAGAAGCTTTAAGAGGGTTTGATTTTAGAATGTGTATATCTAAAAAGATGATTTTTAAATATTAATCCACTTCCTACCACTGTATTATCGACATCCTCCACTTGTCTTGATAGTTCTTCATATAACCCCACTATTCAAAAAACTTGAAATGATGTTATAAAATGAAGATCTGTTCTCATATAAGGAGTTTGTTCTTCATCTTGTCTTTTCATATTCATTTTCACTCCCATATAAAACTTTAAAGTTTTCATTTCTTTTAATGTCTTTTTAATAACTTTTTGAACATCAGGTTTCACTATTTCAATTGATTCAGCAATTGATGATGGACCGGGTTCTCCAAATTGAAAAATCCTTATTTTTATATGCCCTTTAAATGCCCCATCAGTGTTTTCAATATACTAGTCTCCCTTTACTTTAAACTCATTTTCTGTGTTTTTGTGATTGAAGATGTCTATTATAACTCCTCTTCAAAACATCCTTTGAGCAGATATCACAATGTTTTCTTTCCAACTCAAGAGAGATATTTGATGACATAGATTAAATGTATGTTTGTTGGTTTGAAGGTGTTTTTATAATTTTATATTCATGATTACAAACATCGCAATACGTTGTATTCACCATATTTATATATTAAAACTTTGCTTAAACTAAAATTTTCTTGATGAAAATTTCGTTTAATTTATAGGTGAATCTGTGCTTAAAACCATTTTATCCTCCAACTTTTTTCACTTCATAAATACAATGTTTCAAGACACAAAAGACAAGTTTCAATCAATCTCTTCATTTGTAAAAGATACTGAGAAATATGTCAAGGATGTAAAATTTAACAAAGATAAATATAACAACTATTGGATAAAAACAATTCTGGTGGATAAGATGAGTTCTTCAATTTCCTTCAGTGGAAGGGCTTTTAGTATACCTGGAAGAACATCAATTAAAGTACCTCTAACAAAAGTTTCTCCTCTCCTTCTGGTAATATATTCAAAACTAGAAAAAACAATGAAACAAGAAAAAGTATCAAAAAAAAAAACCTGATGGATGAAGCTTTAGAAAGAAAAGATAAGACCATCTGTAATATGCAAGGAGAAATTTGTATTTTTTTCAAAAACCCTAAAGATGAAATCCTGATGAAATAAAGGATGTTAATATATCAGGTGAAATGACATTTCGTTCAATAGTAGTTAAGGATCATTTTAAAATTACCTTTAGCTGATGTGTTTGAAGCTTTTAGATCACTCTGTCATAATAAAAATTGTTATGGATTAGATCCTGCCCACTATTTCACAGCTCCTGGTTTAGCTTGGAGTGCAATGTTGAAAATGACAAAACAAGATATATATTTAATCAGTGATGTAGATATGCTTTTGATGATTGAGAAGTCTAAGAGAGGTAGAATATCACACGTATGTTCAAAAAGATATGCTAAAGCAAATAATAAATATCTTCCAAATTATGATAGTGAAAAAGATAGTAATTTATTTGATGTATTTTGATGCTAATAATTTGTATGGATGGGCAATGTCTCAATCTCTGCCTTGTGGTAAATTAGAGTGGTGGAAGAAAAGGATTATGAAAAGGCTTTGATGAATATTGTTATTTCTTCTCAAGAGGAATTGAATGAGGAAGAAGAAGGTATTATTTTGAAGTTGATTTGAGGTACCCGAGTGATCTTCATAATAAGCAAAAGCCTTCCTTTTGCATGTGAGAAAGAAACCCAAAGAATGAATGGTTAAGTGATTATCATAAAAGTTTTAATATTAAAGGCAAATCAACAGAAAAGTTATTAACAACATTCTATGATAAAGAGGGATATGTTTTGCATCAGAGAAGCTTGAAACAGTTTTGAGAGAAGGATTGAGAGTAGCTAAAATTCATAGAGTTTTAAAATTTAAACAAAGTCCTTGGATGAAAAAGTATATTAAATTCAATACAGATATGAGAACAAATACAAAAGTAAAATTTGAAGGGGAATTCTATAAATGATGAATAATGCTGTCTTTGGAAAGACAATGGAAAATGTTAGAAACAGGCAAAACATTAGATTTGCAACATCTTGGAAAGAAGCTTCTAGATTGATAAATAAACCAAGTTTTAAGAGAGAAGAGGTTTTTCAGAGAACTTTTCTGCTATTCATATGGAAAGGAAAGTATTGTAATGGATAAAACAATTTATATTGGAACAGCAGTTCTTGATTTATCAAAGATATTGATGTATGATTATTTGTATAATGGCTTAAAGAAAGAGTATGGTGAAAAGTTTCATTGTTGTATATGGACACTGATAGTTCTATCCTAGATATAAAAACTGATGATGTTTATAAAGATATGAGAAAAAATATTGGAGTATATGATACAAGTATTTTAGTGAGAAGAGTGAGTTATTTTCCAAAAAGAATGAAAAGGTTATTGGTAAGTTTAAGGATGAGTTGGGTGGAAAAGTAATGAGAGAGTTTATTGGATTGAGAGCAAAGGCATATGCTTATAAGTATGGTGATCAGATTGATAAGAGGTTAAAGGGAATAAAGAAATATGTAATAAAGAAATCAATAACTTTTAGAAATTATTATAATTGTTTGATGAATAAGAAAGAAGATATAGGAAAATGAATACAATAGAAGTTATAAACATAAGATATATAGTGAAGAAGTAAATAAAAAGGCATTAGCAGCCTTTGATGATAAGAGATTTATTTTAGATAATGGAATAGATTGTGTTCCATATGGATATTGTATGATAGAGTGTATAGAATAGATTGTGTTTTAACGATGGGAAGATGGGTTAGGGTTTTTAAGGGCTCCCGCCGTGTTTTTTCACAATATATAAAATGGTCAAACCAAGTATTAATCAAACTAAAGAGTGGAGAAAATCTCAGTCTTGGTATATAAATGGAAAACATAATGAATGTGAAAAATATCAAATAAGTCTAAGTGAAAAATAACTAAAACAAAGGTAAAAAAAAACAAATAAGCGAATCAATTTAAAAACTAGTAAGTTAGAGGATGTAAAGAAAAAATTAAATATCCTTTAATGGACTGAAAACTTTGATGGTTATCAATTGAACAATGAAAAAACAATTTACTATAATCTCAAAATGATATGTGGCTCAGGAGTGGTCAAACAAGAGCATTAAGAGAAGTTTATCATTTCATAATGGCACAAAAGGGGTATCTTAAAAAATATAAAGATTCAAATGTTTTATTTTTAAATATTTTAGATGGGGATTATTGTGCAAAGAAAATTAAACTATTTAAGGAATTTGAGAATGAATAAATCTTTATAGGTTCAATGAGTGAGCTAAACAATATGCATTGGTTATTTGAAAAAGAGTGCCCCAAGGCTTACATGTTTCAGATATTTCTTTAGAATCACCTTTAACAAATCACATTACTACTTTACTACTTGAACAAATCTTATTTCTTATTGCATTGGTTATTTGAAGAGTGCCCCTAGGTTAAAAGGGGAGACAAATAAATATACCTTGGGATAAAAAGGGGGTTTACTTTTTAGGGGAAAAAAATAAGAATCGCTGAAAATCCCCCATTCACTTACATGGGGAAAAGTGAGCCAGAATCAGTATATTCACCCTACTCATGACACTTGTCATCTTTCTGGTGCTTCCTGAGGTGAACAGCATAATCTGTAGCCATGGTCAATACCTCAGTCCTTGTGTAACTGTACTCTCCTGGACCTACTGCAGCAAGATCCTTAATATGTGCTACCTTCTCAGACTCTTCAAGCTGTGACAGAATATGTTCAGCACCACATCTGGTACAATTAACAGAAACTCTGCAATCATCTCGAAGGGTAGTCAATGGTACTGCATACTGTCGAGATGCTCTATAAACAGCAATACCATCTTCCTTTACTGCTTGGTGTGCTCCTATAAGTGCAGAATGTGAGTATGAGTGTCTTCGTGCCTGTTTCGAGGATGGGGTAAACCGAAAATACAAATAAAAACAAACACAGGTTACAGAAAATTCAGGTTTATATATGTGGCACTTTTGGGTTTCCATAAATTTTAAATTTTGACAGTCATGTCGCTTTGTTATGCTAATTTTAGTAACAGATCCACACTTTCACCCAGATAGCTCAGATAGCAGAGCACTGGTATGGTTTGCCAAAGGATCTGGTTTGATTCCTGGTTTGGTTTGACAAAGGATCTGGGTTTGATTTGCCAAATGATCTGGGTTTGATTCCTGGTCTGGATCAGTAATTTTTTTATGCCTGGTGTTGGGTTAATGATTAGGGTGGTGGGCTTTGGATCCGAAAATCCTGAGTTCAAATCCCACTCAACAAGGAAATCCAACGCAGGTGGAGGCCATTCAGCCCATCATGCCTGCACGAACACCACATCAACCTGTATACACAAGATCCAAGGAAGAAAATGCAAAAATAATGTTTTTAATTAATGAAAAAAAAAATGCTTTTTTTGTTGTTGTTTTTTGTTGTTTTGTTTTGCCTTTTTGTAGTGTTTTTTTTTTTGTTTGTTTGCTTGTTTTATTTTTTTGAGTTTCTTTTGTAATTTTTTTTTTATTTTTTTATTTTTCCTTTTCTTCCCCTCGGGGAGGGGGCATGGGCTTGGTTAAAAACACACTTCAACCACACAACCTCCCTAGACAAGACCCCCACCAACAGCACTCCGTACACAATCACCCATCAATACTCAAACTACTTAAAAGTCTTATCAACATCCCCATCCCCCTCTATCTCCATAACTTCCAGGTACCTATTTAATTCTAATTTAAACTTATCTACTGTTTCTGCTG
>CM068963.1:99822431-99836558 GCA_035128595.1 Eptatretus atami
TTACACCAACCTGTCTACCTGTGTACGATGTGAGAGCAACCTGTCAACGATGTTAGTGCTTCAACCTCATCACAGGAGATGCCAATAATTACTTATGAGACCTTCAGATTGCTCAGATTCCAGGAGAGACTGGTGTAATGCTGTTCCACATTGAACCTGATAGGCCACAAGTCGTCTGATTTATCAATGAATGCTTTGAAATGACGTCTACTTTTATGACTTATCGACCGACTTATGACCTATTGTTGAAACTTGGAAGAGATTCTCACTTGGATATTATATAATGGCTATTTATTTATTTAATTGCAATTCAAGAAGAATTGTTGATTTTTTCCAGCTGTTGCATCAAAAAGTATGCAGTCTCCTGTCTGCTAACGTTTGCTCGTGGACTTTCAGGGTCCCAATGTATCTTTTGAAAAGGGTCGGCTGTTGTGTGCTGGTGTTGGCTTAAGGGTTGGGGTGGTGAGCCTAGGATCCTCGGATCCTGAGTTCAAATCCCCCTCGGCTGTTGAGTTGATATTAGGTGGGATAGACTCTGCCTGTCATCCCTCCGAGGTCGGCAAAATGAGTGCCAGCTTGCGGGTATACTGTACTGTGTCGGAGTGGCGACCCGTCCAGGATTGTCCCCAATAACCAAGGAGACTGCTTAGGCAGCACCAACACTCTGCACAGAGTATGGTACCAATGGATGGAAGTTGTGTGCTGGCACCCTGGCCAAATTCCAAATTATTGCCCTAACTCCTCCTGTGAAGAAAACGGCAAACCACCAAATGCATTCCTTGCTGTGAGACTTGTTCAACAGCCTTGACACCCTTGGAAAAGGGTACGGTCTTCGATCAATCAATTAATCAATCAATCGATCAATCAATGTATGTGGGAGTAAGATTTAATTTATGTTTTAATCTTTTTCATGTTGAACCTACAAGAGTGCAGATTGTTTTAATGCAGACCTGATTATAAAAGATGCACGAAACAGTATTTATATGTTCAGTTTGAAAACTTGATTTGCCTACAATCAATTTCAAGTATACCCACTGGTTCAAAAAGGTCACTTATTGAAAGCAATTAATTCCCACTTTTACTTGTGGACTGCATCAAGATGCGTGCCTTGCTGAATGTCATGCTATGCATAACGGGAGTCTGCCCATGGGAGCATGTCCGGACTGTGTATATAACACTGTGTACTTGGCGACTTACAAGACCAACCAAAAGTGGTGTGCATGAGCTCATTACATATCTCAGTGCACACCAAGGAGCAGAGCTCGCTTTCTGACGAGCTTATTCAGTAAACCAGCCCAGTAGATTATTTTCCTCCACACGATGGAGGACCATGGAAAAGCAAGGTGGAACAGGGTATGGAACGGGGATGGGGGGAGGGATAGAAAAAGAGAAGAAGACAAGGGGTGGGAGTTGGGTATGGATGGGTTAATGGGGGTAAAAAGGGTGGGGTATGCCTTGATTGGTGGTGCACCACCTGCTTGAATTCCTGGTGGAAAGAGTGGGATTATTCATTATTCTTGCTTATTTGTCAGGACAAAATGGTACTCACTTGAGGCCTCTTAAGAGGCAACAATGCCTTTTTAAAAATCAGGCCATTTGGTTTCAGCTGTTGCTCCACAGTCTTCACCCATGGATGCATCCATGATCAGTTTGCATAGCTGGCAATTTACCCTGAACATGTCACTGTATGATCCCAGGGTGCTGCGGAAACATCCACAAGTCTGAAATTTGGCCACAGCACTGGCACACAATGGCAAGCAACTTTCCAAAGGTATTAAAGGAATCCCAGAGCAACCAATGACCCGAATGATGCAGTCAACTACCTGCGAAGCACCATGGTGACAGTTGACGAGGGGTGTTCAACGGTCTCTTCCAACGAGATACATATACCATACTAACTCACATTAGACTAAGGCATGTCAAGGTTTGAAAACTCTATTTTTTTAAATATACCTGATTATATTATAATTCAGAGGAAAATGCTAAACGCGTATTTATAACACGTATGCCATTTTACGGCAGTGGTATAAATATATATATATATATATATATATATATATTATATATATATATATATACACATATATGTATTTACATATATATTGTTACGAATTTGGGAATTCGATTGCACGCAACATTCAGGTTCCTTTAGTCAGTTATGTCGATAAGTGCTTGTTCCTAGATAGTTCACCTTCCATTGTTTAATGGGCAGAAATCGATTAAGTGCGCTGTGTTATTCAATTCAATAGTTAGGGGAGCGATCACGAAACAATGGAGATGTCCTCCCCCTCTTCTGCGAAGAGGAAGAAGAGCCCTTCCGTCCCGTGATTCATGACGTCAACAACTCCCTCCCACCCGTGGTTGAGCGGGGATGGACCACGAGGGCATGAGTCACGCGGGCGCGGGGGAGGGGGCGGAGAAGGATAAAGAGGAGATCCTTTCTTTGTTCGGGGGAGTGGTCATTCAGCAGGCCGTCGGGTCCTGTTTGGCTTGGGTTAGGGTTGAAGCTTTCGGAAGCGTTTTGCTTCTGCTGAGTGGTCGTTCAGCAGGCCGTTGGGTCCTGTTTGGCTTGGGTTAGGGTTGAGGCTTTCGTGGGAAGCTTTTTGCTTCTGCTGGGGTAGTTTGCTCCAGCAGGCCGTCGGGTCCTGCTGGGCTCGGTAGAGCTTCGGCTGCGGCCTGGTCGGGAGGAGGCTTTGAAGGCTTTCTGCTTTGTGGTTCAGTGAGCTTCGCTTCTGCCTGGCTCGGGAGAGCTTTTTGCTTCGAGCTGCTTTGTTTAGATTAGAGTTGAGCGGTTTGCTCGACTCGAGCTGCGAGTGGTGGCTTCTTCTTCTTGGTTCGTGGGCTCTTTTGTTCTCCGTTTGGTTCCCGGCTTGGTGCGACTCGTCGGCCTCATCTTGAGAGGTGGTTCCTCGGGGAAGCGATGCATCGACGGGAAGGATCGGCGCCTCGTCTCACCAGCACGTGTTGAGAAGCGCGGGAGGATACGCGCGGAGCTCGGGAAGGATCGCAGCTCACTGGCGATTGGATCCAGCTCGCTCTCGCTGGAGCCCGGGTCCGAACACTTGAAGACCACACGAGGTGGAGAGTTTCGAGATAGGTTCTGGGTTCAGCTCACCTGTCCTCGAGCTAGAACTCGTTGTTAAAGGCCTCAGCCACCATTTCTTGGGTGTGTGTGTGCGAACGTGTGTCCGTGGGCCCGTCTAATAAGTAGGAAATTGTTAAGTGCTTTGTGTGCTGTAAATGTTTTGCATTGCATTTCGCATAGTCGGTATAGTTCTGCTCTTACGTGCTTCCCTAGTTCCCCATTATTATTAATAAATACCCCAATTTCAGCTCGTCGCGTCGATTCTTTCATTGACTGAGCATTTTGTGTGTTGGGAGTTAGAAAGCCGTTGGTTTGCCGTAAAAGGGGGACATTTGGACGACGGTTCTCGGCGATTAAGCCGCTCGGAATCGCGCACGGGACAGGGCTCGCCTCAGCGGCTTGTTCCGTACGAGTTCCGTCGAGGGTGGAATACCCTGGTGGTTGGATCACATGGGGTATTTAGGTAAATTGAAGATTGGCAATCGACCCTACCCCACATGGTCTGCCCATTGGCGTTATTCGGTTCTTGTACAAGGACCCGTCGACTCGGACTTATCCGGGCGGCGATCAATATTCTGGGCGATCGGTCGGGCCGACTCGAATTGCGGCTCCTCAGAGCGGTCGGCCTCGCGGCCGACACCTGGCCCCGTAAACAATATTCATACTAGACGACCCGTGAACCCGTTGGGTTCCGTGTTGTGACAGCGGTTGATGAAAAAAATTCATTTCAAAGAAAAAAATATGATAGCTCCGCGAACTATACCACTGAGGTTGTTTGCACTGATCAAATACTCCCGAAGAGTACTTGACTGAATAGGAAATTGATTTTTTAAATAATTTTTTGTTGCCAGATTTGAAACAAAACTTGATACTGCACACCGCAGCGAATGGTGAGTAAGGTGGCAAAAATTTTTCGTGCTATCGTTGTTACCGTTATGGCTGTATTTCGGGAACATACATTACATACAATACATAAATACAAGATGAGAGTTTAGTAATCGACGAGAGACCCGTGAACCCTTGGGGGTTTCCGTTGTGTGACAGCGGTTGATGAAAAAAATCATTTCAAGAAAAAAATATGATAGCTCCTGCGAACTATACCACTGAGGTTGTTTGCACTGATCAAATACTCCCGAAGAGTACTTGACTGAATAGGAAATTGATTTTTTAAATATTTTTTTGTTGCCTGATTTGAACAAAACTTGATACTGCACACCGCAGTCGAATGGTGAGTAAGGTGGCCATAAAATTTTTGCGCTATCGTGTACCGTTATGGCTGTATTTCGGGAACATACATACATACATACATAAATACAAGATGAGAGTTTTAGTAATCGACGAGACGACCCGTGAACCCTTTGGGTTCCCGTTGTGACAGTGGTTGATAAAAAATCATTTCAAGAAAAATAAAAAGATAGCTCCAGCGAACTATACCGCTGAGGTTGTTTGCATTGATCAAATTCTCCCGAAGAGGACTTGACTGAATCGGGAATTGATTTTTTAAATAATTTTTTGTTGCCCAATTTGAACGAAATTTGATACTGCACACCACAGGAGAATGGTAAGGTGGCCTGAAAATATTTGTGCTATCGTGTACCGTTTTGGCTGTATTTCGGGAACATACATACATACATACATACATACAAGATGAGAGTTTTAGTAATATATAGGTAGATATGCACACACACACACACACACACACACACACCAATAAAATGCAATGTGTGCATGTGTGTGTGTGTGTGTCCTGCATAACTCCAAAACCATAAAACTGAGCAGCCTGAAACTTTGCATGCACACGAAGAAAACTACAAGGAAGTGCAAGAGTGAAAATTGGTTACTTGGGTTAATTAAAACACCCCTTGTGAAGATAAATAACGGCCTAATTTAATTATATCCTTCATCAGGCGATCGTCGGCCACCTCGTTGTCTGGGATCTTAAAGCGTTTCCTGGGTAACTTCGCTGAGGTCTGAAGCCGCCATGTTTTTTGGCCTGCTCAACCATACTTTGACTTCATAATAGCTACAAATGCCTGTTCATCATATCTACAAATCGCTGGGTACATTGCAATGCTTATAGATGCCCAGAGACATCAGCGTTCGTTGCTTTATTTCATTTCCGCATGTGCAATCACCATGAGTATCTCTTAAACGAAGGAGAATTACAAAATTTACACTCTAGCATCAAACTTACAAGCATTTCCGACTCCTAGAAAGGTGTTCATTTGTGCAATTCGGACATGTTTGACATTTCGAGCGTCTTCAGGAGGTGTATGTTTAATGTGTGCCAATCGCATGCCCAACGAGCCATTTCTTAACAACCGTTTAATTGGAGTGCTTGCTTGAGTGCTTAAGCCACTTGGCGAGCATTCTCCAAGCTGCTTGGTTGTTGGTTTTGGTAAAAGTATCCTTGCTCTCAAAGGAACATCGATTAGACAGATGTACGTTTCCACCTGTGTTGGACCCTGCGGTGCTGTGCGGTTGGTGTCTCGGGAGGTGTCTAATCCGCAGAAAATGTGCAATTGTATTTTTACAGTATATCACTTTGTTTAACCTTTAGTGCGATCTCCTAATATAATCCACCCCTCACTTAGACATCGATATATATATAAAAACAATAAGGTCCATCCGACGAGGTGTTTGCCATGATCTAATTGTGAAGGCAGAGACCAAATATCGACATTTTGTGTTCTGTGCCTTGATATGTGTTTTAATTGAATTTTGCTAAATTTCCCTCTTGAATTTCTCTTTCAAATAACTCTGTTTTAAGGTAAATCTTTGTGTTTGTCGTTTTATGTATTTTATGCATGTGTACGTATATAAAAAGTATTACCATAACAGAAGTGTGTGTGTGCGTGCGTGCAAGTTGCTGTTGCCTGCTATCTCCACATGTGGGTGGGTTTCAGGACCTGCCAGGTCTCAAAGTGTGTGTATGTGTGTGTGTGTGTCTGTGTGTGTCTGAGTGTGTGTCTACATATGGGGTTTCAGAGTGTGGAATGGAGTCCTCCCAGGGTGGGCTCAAAGTATCTCCCCTCATTTCAGTAAGGGGTCACGATTCATGGACCAAGCTGTGAAGTGTTTTTGTATATGCAGATTTCAGAATGTGGAACGGATCCCTCCCAGGTCCGAAAGTGTGTGTGTGTGTGTGTGTGTGTGTTGTGTGTGTGTGTGTGTGTGTGTGTGTGGTGTGTGTGGTGTGTGTGCTGTGTGTGTGTGTGTGCGCGCGCGCGCTGTCCAAAAAAAGTCCAAAATCACCGCTAATAACACCTCAATTAGCAATGCCTTCTTCTCTTTTTTTTGTACCAAGTATGATATCTGGTCGCAATGCTTTCTTTTCGATGTCCACGCCCGGGGATCATAAGGTCGTACATGAGCGGTACTTCAATGTTTTCAGTGATTGCTTTTGGTTCATTTTCACACAAATTTAGTGGAACTGCAATATCAAAGTTTTTTTTGCAGATGTGCCAGCAGATTACTTTACAAACTCTGTTGTGTCGTTGTGTGTACAACTCTTCTGACACTTTTTTGTTTTTCGTGTTCAGTCATTAAGTGTCACATATCATTCTCTTTGCTATCCCCACCTCCACCCATCATCTGTCTATTTTTTTTCCTCCTCCCCCCACCCTTCTCTCTCACATCACAGAACTCCCACCCCGTTCCTCATAAAATGCAGCCTCTCCTCCCACACCTCTGTCGCTGTTTTTGCCTGTCTGTGTTGTGTGTATCTCTCTCCTCTCTCTCTCTCTATCTCTATCTCTATCTCTATCTCTATCTCTATCTCTATCTCTATCTCTATCTCTATCCTATCTCTATCTCTATCTCTATCTCTATCTCTATTCTTATCCTATCTCTATCTCTATTCTATCTCTATCTCTATCATCTATCTCTATCTCTATCTCTATTCTATCTTATCTCTATCTCTATCTCTATCTCTATCTCTATCTCTATCTCTATCTCTATCTCTATATCTCTCCCCTCTCCCTTCTCTCTCTCTCGCTTTTGTACCCCTCCTCCTGCAGTGAATAGCAACGTTTGGTGAGGTGTTGTTCTCTCCACCTCCCCTCACCCCTTTCTCGCTCTTCCCTGAGGAAGCCGCTGTGAAGTTGCTTAGACGTTGCTGAGACTGGGTCTGCTCTTGCATTTTTGCTCAAATTAGTAGAGTCGATCTAGTTTTTGGTTTGGGTTGGAAGCCCTTCTTCTTCTTTAAAAAAAAAATAATAATAAAAAAAGAATATATATATATATATATATATATTGTATATTACGGAAATGGCCCTTATTGGACTACTAAATATAGGATTAGCTCAGATCCCCCATTAAATGCCTGTTTAGCTAGGTTTGTGGTAAAAGGGACGTTATGTGTGTCGGGAGGTTGTTGTTTATTGTTTGTGCGGTGGTGGAGGACCGAGAGATCCCCTTATTCCTACCCCATCCCGGGATAGGCCCCTCCCAGTCAGCTGAGGGGGTGTGGCCTGGAGAGAGGGTGTGGCGAGAGGGAGGAAGTGATGCGAAGGGGAGGGGTTTTGGTCGGTTTGCCGAGAGAGGCGTGCTCGTGGAACGACAGAGAAAACGAAGACCTCAGGTTCAGGTTGAGTTGGGCAGTTGGAAACTGCAGGCGGTTGAGAGGCTGCTCGTGTGTCGAAGGAGCGAATGAAGCGAGCGAACAAAGGCTTCGTGAAAAGAGAATAGTGTTTGGAGAACAGTCGCTCTCGAGAGGGTGCTCGTGTTTCAAAGCGAGCGAACGTAGGAGGCTGCCAGCACGTCGAATCGGCGATCGACTCTAAGGAAAGAAAAGGTGATTCGACAGAGAGAGGAACTGAGAGGATGAAGCGGGAGTCGGGATTCGAGGCGGGAAGGCAGGAGAGGAGACGCCGGAGCCTCTGATGGTCCCTGCACACACCAACCGGCTCGTCACATTTGCCGATCCGCTTGCCGGAGCCCGGCACCTCGATTGGGCCTTGTCTGGAGAACAGGCCGGGCCTGGATTTGTATGCTGGACCGTGAGAGAGATCGGCTGAGGCCCATCGCGACATTGTGCGGGGCCAGAACGCGCTGAGAAGGGCTGCGCACGCGGTGACTTGAGAAGGAAAGATCGGCGCCGCCATCTTGCCACGCGGCGCGTTCGAGCTGGGGTTCGAATCCGTGGACGGACAATCCGCCTGTTGCGAGCGACATTCGTGCTTTTGACACTGTCTCTCATCCATGAAACCTCACCAAGTATCTCTGTCTTGTCTTGCATGCATGCTGTCTGTCTTTGTCTGCACGTTGTCTGAGGCACATTTTGGTAGCGACCCCTCTAAACCTGTAGTCCGTGGTTCCTTAGTTAAGAACGGGTTGAGGATTGTTAATAAAAACATTGTCGTGAATTTTGCTGTGTTGTGATCCCTGATGTTCCCAATAAATCTGGTTAATTCGTATGAAGTTGCCGCTATGGATTAATTTGTGTCGCGTCGAGGACGATCCGTTCGATTGGCATATAAAACCAAAATGGTTACAGACTGGCAGAAATGCTCGGCATCTGACAAAACCAGTCTGTAACCAGGGGTTCTATTTCCCCAACTGGCAAGGTACAAGGATTACGTTGGTATCGCGATTGAAGGCGCGTGACCCGAGGCCTGTGTGAGCCGGCCGGCGTTATAGATCCGGAGACGGCCGGAGTGGGTTGAGAATCCTCCATCGCTGAATCCTTAACAATATATATATAATATATATAATATAATATATAAATAATATTATAGTGTATATAATATCCATTGTGAGTATAACTGTACGAGTGGTACCTCGCTGGTGGACATTTCAGCCAAAGAGCTGACTTAAGACGAAGAAGAAGACGAGTACCTAGTTGGTCCAATTTCTCATTGCCCCAAGCAGTGTTGTCAATTTGCTGCACGAATGGCATCCCAGAGGTTGTGGGTTCCTCGTCGTTCTGAAGGCAGCAGTGTTAAGGACTTATTATTTAAACAAGTCTCAAGATAGTTATCACATTGCTATATTGTATTGTATATCACTCTACTGGACTATATCTCCAAAAGTTAATAATAATAGAAAAAGGCAGCTGACTCATTAAATCATCTTCAAGTAGAGGAGACTTCCTTCCTGACCCGATGTGGCACATACATACATGTGGTTTCATTCCACACTTTGTAGTTTTCTTTCTCTCATCAAACATCCTTTCGATGAACACGACCCATCACTGTCCACAAAGGTAATCTGTTAATGTCATTTGAAATTTAAATATTGAACACACACACACACACACACACACACACACACACACACACACACCACACACACACACACACACACACACACAACACACACACACACACACACACACACACACACACACACACACACACACACACACACACTCCCACACTATTTGTCTCCATTTCTCCTTACCACCATGATTCAGCATGAATGATGCTACTTCTGTCTGTCCAGAGCAACTCCATAAACGACTGAAGCAATGCTGAGACATTGTGGTTACCTGGGACAAATGTGATCAAGGTGCTCTCTCGCCGTGTAACAGACATGAGACTGGTGAGAGCTGGATTGTTCTGTTCGTTCCATTACGTTTAATCCCCCAATCGAGGGCAATGTTATATATGTTCATTTCGTACGTGATTTCAGTATTGTTTGAATGCTCTGATTAAACCAAAACATTTTAGCTGAACAAAACGGAGCAGCCAATACAACGCCTGCATGACCTGCTGTCTATGTAATACGTACGCAGGTAAATATGCTGGATATTTTGAATCCGATTTGATTTCCCCAAATTTCTCATTCCTCACCTCCTCCCCTCCCCACTGTTTGTAATCCTTAACCTTATCTCACCACATTACACTAAACCATTCTCTCTGCGGCTGTCATTCCTCCCTATCTTCATGTGTTGTTATTTTTTCCTCTCTGCAAAAGCGATGCTCATGGAAGAGCAAGGTTGCATTCGGTCGTGGGGTCGTGGGCAACAATTGGCACAACCAGCAAGGAAATAACGAACAGGAAAGCAGAGAAAGAATGGGAAAAGGGGAAAATCGAGTATGCATGTACGAATAAATAAATAAATAACAGATAAATAATAAATTAATGAATAGATAATAATCTAATAAATAAATAAATAAATCACATAATAAATAATTATCGACATTAATTAATTACTCAAATAAATAAATAAACTGAGATTTGCAAGAGGGTTGCGTTAGGAAGGGTTCATGGGGGTAAAAAAACACCCCCCCCCCAATAGGTCATAGTTTTCCAAAGCGTACGTAATAAATACATGGCTCCAGAGGCGTGAGAACAAACGTCTTTGTCCTCCTGGCTGTGATCGTGCGTGCCTAACGGAGCGCAGCTGCGCAGGAAACAGTGACATGATACAGTTTGAATGGTGGCTTCATGGTAACACAGACTTGTGTGCTCGCACCGCTGCCTGGCTCCGTGCCGTCCTTTTCCACTGAATCCGGGCTACATCATGGGCCGGGCTAAGCTGGAGTTCTGCCAGGAAACATTTCCAACCGGATAGACTGCTGTGCCCCCCCCCATGATCAATCCTCCTGTACAAACAAGAGCTGCCAATAATTGTCGACGTGGGATTGAAGTCTGGATCACAGCTGGTTGGTTGTGGAAGCTCAATCAGCTGGTGGTGGTTAACCGTTGATAATGTGATTTTTATTTTTAATTTCTACCATAAGGGCTTATTTTCACACTTCGAGCATCAAAATCATGGCGATCAACTCACTCACTCACTCACTCACTCCTGTTTACAAGTTGTTACAAACCACCGATTGCTTCATCGGAATATTTTAATGACGTTCAACCAGGGCAGCGTTTTAGAGTGAAAACCTCCACTCAAGCTTATACATGTTGAAACAAGGTGTGCGAGTGTGTGTGTGTGTGTGTGTGTGTACATACATGATGTTACCGAGTGGCTTGTGACGTGTAACATGGACCGTTTTGCCCCTTTTTTTAACTTCATTCCTCTTTTAGAGGCTGCCTTAAGGGATCTAGTTACCCACCCTCCCCCTCCCTGTTCAACTCCTCCTCGCAATAAGCCCCCTGTCCCATACCCCACACACACCACACACACACACACACACATTACGAACTCAGAGAGAAAGCTTCTCTTGCGAAACAACTGCGGACTTTTCCATCGAGGGAAACTTCCCCATCGAATGAATGAGCTCCTTTGAAGATACCTTGTCACGGTGTGCGTGATGATTGTACTGGGTGAGTACTTGGGGTCCCGGGAGAACACAGGCTCGTTCGTGTAAATGTCATTGTTTCGTCATCGATGACGAGTAGCTTCACCTTACTTTGGAACTGAGTGATCGGAGGAATGATGAGCTGGGGAAGGGGATTACAGACCCATTTAGACTCTTGACATTCAATGCAGACACTCCGTTTGACGCTCTTAGGTGTGTGTGTGTGTGTGTGTGTGTGGGGGCTGTGTGTGTGTGTGTGTGTGTGTGTGTGTGTGTGTGTGTGTGTGTGTGTACCTGTACTTATAGACTGAAGCCTGTACGGAAAGTATGACGACAAGCTATTCGTTTTAAAATTCTATTTCTGACGTTTCTTGTTTCCGATGAAGCCTTTATAAGGCAATCGAGGCATCATGTGTCCAAAGTGGTGTTTTCGAGTTGCACACTTCCCATCAGGGTGTGGACAGGCAGGTGGTTGTTTGGTAAATAAGTGGAGACGTATCTCCTTCGCTAACCATCACAACAGAGATCGTGAATGTGCTTTCATTGTTATGGATCTAAAAACTGGACAAAGCTATTGTTCCACTGTTCAAAGCCAAATTATGGGAAAGTTGGTCAGGAGTGCCTACACTCAGCAATCTCATCTCAAGAGGTAATTGAGAGGGGAATAATGATAAGGTATTTTACATGATGAACTTCAAAAGTCTTTGTACGTTCGAATTGTTCACGTCGACATGTTACAATCTCCACAATGCAAAGCTGGCTGTCTCTCGCCTGGGTTCGAATCTCGGCCCGGATACACGTGAACCGTCACCCCGGCGACGCATCATTGTGTGCGCCGTCGTTTCGGTGGACGTTAAGCTGGCCGTCCCTGTTTGCCTCTATTCGTTGATGGATGTTAAAGGTACCTCGGTGTCCTTCGTGAACAGTAGGCGAGCCATCGCCGGCACTCTGAACAAATTCCGAATTCCTGGTTAAACCCACAGGGGCACTGCATCAGCGGCACAGCGGCACCACAGCAAAATGATGCCACCCACAGCCATGTGCTGCGTACAAAAGAAGAAGAATGCTAAGCTGAGATTTCCTTTTTTAATAACAGAATGCGTCTGGATTCTGACGATGAAATCCTCCACCGTTTCATTGATATCATACGTCCACCAAACAGGGCTTGCTTGCTTGTTCTTGATGTTGTTAAAACTTGATGTTAAAATAAAAAAAAACGTTTGAAGTTTAAATTTAATTTTGTTTCCCTAAGCACAAACTTGGACATGTATGTGTAATGAAGGGTGTTTGGAGAATTCTGAAGCTTCACTGTGAAGCCCTTACCGAAGGGTCCCACACCGCGAACATTTGTTCACATAATCCCCTCGGATGCTGATGATGCACCTCGGACCGGCGGTGCTGCAGTGCTCTGGGATCTCCCCCTTTTTGCGGAAGGTTGAATCCTAGTACCACAAAATCTCCCCAGGCCTTCACGACATCACCATCGGTCCGCAATATGTTGGAACTGTTGGATTTGTTTATTTATTTTTGAGATACTGTGTTTGAACAGATGGAATTCCAAATTCCTGCTCGCACATCCAGGGGGGCACTGCATCAGCCTGCCAGTCCAGATGAATATTGAAAACGCAGTCAGCGGTTCGAAACCGCAGTCAGCATTTGCTTCAAGTGCAGTGTGTGAGTTGTGAGCTGGTGCATTGAACGGAATTCCTTCCTCGCACTATTCCACATCAATAATCTTGGATGGCATCATGTAATTTGTGCAATAGGCTAGCATGTTGGGGGGCTTAATTGTGTATCCATGGGGAAGGTAATCTATTGGCAGGATCGCTTTATCAGCCCAAATGACTGAAGCCGTGACCTGTGCCAGCCTTGAACTTCTTTGGTGGTGTATAAGAGGGGTGCTTCCACTGTTCCGATTGCTGTTTGGACTCTGGGTCAAATAAGTGTATGAGGGTTTTTATTTATTTGTTTAATTGTATGCAGCCTGTGGCTGCTTGGTTGCATCATATTCTGGGGGCACGGCTTTGCCACTCTATTACCAGTCCACTGGAACTCATTTCACTGACTTCGGAAGGATGACAGGCTGAGTCAACTCACCTGGTGTTAATTCAACAGCTCGAGCAGGGGCTTGAACTCAAGACCCTATGATCTTAAGCCAGCCACCTAAACTGTTAAGCCAACACCAGGTATATAAGAGGGGTGCTTCCACTGTTCCGTTTGCTGTTTGGACTCTGGGTAAAAGTGATGAAACCAAGCCTCATCCCGAGGAAAAACTGACCTGGAACTTTGCAAACCCGTCTTGCTGAAATGTTCCTCATTCCAAGCGTGTCGTTTCGAATGTCATGAACTCTTTCGGTTGATGTAACAACATGCTGGGCAATGTATCAGATAATTAGTGCGGTTCTACATCACCATGTCATGGATGGCATGCGCTACATAATCGGGCAGAGATACTCTTGCCAGCCAACCTGCATGGAGTAATTTTCGATGTCTCTGTAGTCTACAACGTTTAAATCCAGCTACCTCTTTTTTTTTCAATTTATTTATTTGTTTGATGGAGCACAATCCATGTGGCATTATGAATCTTTAAATATACCTGTATAAATACGATATTTTAAGTTACTCTGGCGCACACATTGTGGAACGGGGGACAGGGTGGTGGGGGGCAGAGGGGGTGTGTGTGTGTGTGTGTGTGTGTGTGTGAAGAGGGGAAGCACCTGAATTGTGGTGATGTCAATTTCCAGAGGATGGATCTGTTCACCAATTAAGCATTTTACTTAAGGGGCTGTCACACCTTGACGTTTTAGCCAGCGTATGGCAAGGTCTCAAAATGTATGTAAAACG
>CM068963.1:99836583-99861041 GCA_035128595.1 Eptatretus atami
CCAAACATTGTGGACGGATTATAACAAAACTTGCTGGTTGAGTTGGGTAGGTGACAAGAACAAACTGATTAGACATTGGTTCAGACCCGGATGCAGATCCAGCTTAACAGTAGGTTACAAAACATAAACTGTTCAGCCTGGAGGAGGTGTGCACTCGACCATATGGGTCATTCTAGTTTTCCATGTCTTTCTACATCGTATAATACTGTTACAAAAGCATCAGCATACTGAGCCTGAGACTGATTAATTCAGCATTTCAGCGCACAGCATTCAATTGTAAACAAAATTTGGAAGTCATTGGAGTATACACTATATTTTCTCCCACCTCTTCTTAAAAATAAAAAAAAATTATCACTTGATTTTGGTGGGTCAAAATAAGTATTAATTAGGCAAGAAGTTTGGAATAAATTGTTCATGAAAACAAATCAAACCCTTGTCAAGAAGGAACAAGATTCATGAAAGAGATTTAGAACAGTAATTTCTGCAGGATGAGCATGCGATTTTTTTTGCATTTTGATCTATGAGCTATAGAGCAAATAAAGCATTTAATTCCTGGCACAAGAAGCATTCACATCCCACACAGCACCAAGGAAGATGATTAAACAAAAGGTTAATGCTGCAACGCTACAGAGAAGACGACGCTATACAAACTGGCAGCCTTTCAATGAACCCCCTTACTCTCCCTTTTCAAGGTAATTCTAATCGTTGCAGTTGTTGTGACCAAGTATGACATTGGTTACTATCTACAAAATGCATGATCTATCCACGAGCAGAGCACATGATGACCCGAGTCTTCTTGCATTTGATGTTGCCAACCAAGCCAAATCAGGATTCTGAGTAACGTTGTTTCACGGAAACGTTTGACAAATCACCCATAGTAGTCGGAAGGCAGACAGACCGTAACCCAACCACATGCTCGGTCTCATGGCCATGCTTGAGTGCTAAGAGCTTGGAATTGTGCTCGCCATTTCCTAAAGCTCACTTCCATGCGCCTCATTAGGGTATTTTTCCGAAGCATTCATCATTTTGAGCTTTACCTTCTGATAACCTCCAGCAGCACTTTTGCTTTTTGATTTCGTACTCATCTTCAATAATCTCCGAAGAAGAAAACAACGATGTTGGTGTTGAAAATTTGGTTTGGATTATTTGCCAATAAGGTGGATAATTTTAAAAATATTTTAATATTTAATAATAAGAGGTTTATTAGAGGAAATAAATAATAAATAAATCTAGGAATTTGCTATCTTTAAAAGTATGTCACAAATATTTTAGCATTCTCAACATGAATCACTGAATTAAATATCAATTACTCTTCAACGAGTCAACGGTTTACAAATTACTGCCAAAGTTTGCGAGTCTTGGAAAATAAGAAAAAAACTCAAAGGAGAAAAAAAACGTCAATTATATTTGTAGTGGAAGGATCTCAAGGTCATTCTTTTGAAACAACCCGAAGCAAGCAAAAGACTGTACTTGTATATTTCATAAAAGACAAGGAATTATTCTTTTAAAACTACAATTCATAAATAATAATGACATTATTCATGATTAATGATGCAATGGACAATCTGAATCAAAGCTTTGGAAGGAATGAAAAAAAATTAATTAACCATTAAACCCTCACCTTTTATCCACTTAATTTGACCAGGGCCTTAACGAGAAAAAAGTGGTCAACACTACTGTCAAACGAGGAAATTTGATCAAGTTACTCATATCAGGCCAAAAACCTACCATTGTGAAAGAGAACCATGGGACGTACATGCAGAGTATCCAAAACCCTGCACCAAATACCTATGGAATAAAATTTACTCGAGAGAAGTAAGGTTTCACTTACATAGACAGGCATGACCCGAGCAAAGAAAAATGTTTCGTGATGATCTTGTGTCATTTTACCAGCTAGGTAGTGTATGCACATAAACATGAATCGGAATATGCACGGATACTCCAAGTGAGCCCCGTCTTGCCCAGGCAAAATGGCATTCCTTTCCTGTAGTAACTACTACCGCAGTCGGATACTGTTACCAACTCTTGTATTTGAGAGTACTACTCTCATATACTCTAGTTCTAACTGCAGCATTTTTGCCTTGGTTGGAGCATTCACTCACATAACCACGCTGGTCACTCACTTGGGTTTGTACTTGCACTGTCGGTTGGCATTCTCTTCGAGAAAATAAGAAAGAGCCACCAACACAACAACAACAACCAGGAGTAGGATGAAGAAGTGGAAGGACGTGGAAAAGAAGGAGAAGCAGGAGAGGCAGTGTATATAATAGGAGGAAGAAGAAGAGGGGAATAAGAGAAATAAATAGTAGTCATTTATAACCTTCCACCCTCTACCCCATTTCATGTCCTACACAAACATTTGCTTTTAAAACAAAAACACAGCAAAAAAAAGAAATAAAATTTCCACCAACTCTACGAACTTCAACAAATGGTTTCCTAAAGAAAATAAAGTTTGACAGAAATCTGTGCACCTTAATAATGTTGTGGAAATGGCTCCCAAGGATTAACTCTACATCGTATAATTCAGTTATATCCTTAGTAAATGTAATCGTGTAAGCATGACGTAATTAATTGTGATATTAAAATGCGTCACTAATGTAATAGAGATGTCTCCCTTCCTCATGTCTGTATATAAAATTCTCAACCCTTTTGACCTCATTTTTTTTTATGTCTCCAGCTTTGTAAATCTGTCTGTATGTTCCTTAGTGTTCCGGTAGGCCCTTAGGCACAAGCTTGGCAGGAAAAAAGACCCCCCCCACCATCCCGACTAACCCGCGCAGCACCAAGACATTGGGGTGAGAGGTCGTGGAAGAGTCGCCCCACCTCCGACTGGACCCATCGATAAATGGTAAGAGAGAGGGAGGGGCAAGGAGCACTAACAATGTCAAGGTTTTCCCAAGGAATATGGAGAGGAGTGAAGGAGAATTTGAGGGAGTTCTCGGAAGCCTTTCACAGGAGAAACTTTGTTCCTCGCTCACTTGTGGAGGACCAGAGCCACGTCCTGCTGGAGACAAGGCCATACCCTCTTCGCTCTTGACCCCATAAGCACATTTAATGATCCGGGAGTGCACATTGCCCTTCAGGGAATCCAACCTCACTCATCCTGCATGACTCGGCCAGGTTTTCCAGAAACTCCTTTCTTATCTTCATGACTTCCTGGTGTCTATCTCTTGTGGTGTATCTGTGGGCCTAGATAAGGCTTAGCTATTTAAGGATTTCTGTCCGTCGTTGGTATTGTGGGCACATATTCGGTGATTTGGGTTCAGGGTTTATTGAATAATTTATTTGCTCATTGCTTCCTTGTGTTTCCTTTCCCATCACCATTGATTGCATAATTCAATATACTTGATCACATGGTAAATTCAGAATGTCGTGGTCCCTCCTTTGGTTAATAAGAAAAGTCCTTTGAGGGATAATTGGAAGTTCCAATTAATGCCACACACCCGGACAGTGGCACTCACCCCTGGCTCTCTCTAATTAGGATGAGCATGTGATACATAATTAGTGCAGCGCTCGACCATTTTGGTGCCCAAATTTATAAGGTGTCATGGCATTTGGACAGGTGATCTGGCATGGTTCTTCAAATTTGTTGACCGTTATAGTTGCATTGAGGCGACTCGCCGGATTTGAACAAGGCAGCAGGAAAGGGCCGGCCAACTACAACAACACAAACAATGAGTGCACCTTCATACAAAATACGACTAGTTAGTTTGTTCGTTAGTTAGTTAAGGCATCAACACTGGTGCAGCAACTGCTTCTCCCTGCCCTGCCATTTGTTCGATAATGATGATCCGTCACCATAGACTTCAATCTTGAACCAATGTTCATGCTTCTGGCAGTGACATTATTGTCTGGCACTACAATCTGCTTTGATGCAATCCATCCACCTTTTTGGTGCCTTCTTCTTGGTCAGGTCAGGTCAAGTATGCGAGCATGTGCTGGAGCAGTACGTCGCTACATCCACTTCCCGCGGTACTCCCATCCCCCAGACAAATGCCTGGCCAATCCCCATCTTCATGAGATGCCAACCAAGCTGCTACAACCACAAGGCACGTGGTTGGCCCATTGGCCTCCTCCACTCACGAGGCTCGCTCGCTGAGAGAATCTGGTGAGAGAATCCTGGCCCTGCGACTCTAGTCAATGGTATCCAGGTCCCTTGAGAGACAAAATTCTTTCTTTGCCCTGCAGTGAGTTCCACGACATCCACTGGCAACATCAAGGACGGTGGTCTTGAAGGCACTCCACAACTGTGCAGGATTCCCCAAAGCACCCAGACCCCCCAAATCCGATTCAGCCTGTTCGCAAACTCCTCAGCTACCCTCTCATCATTGAGCTTGCCAACATCCAGCCGAGGCTGGGATGGTACCAATCTCCTGGATTTAAGGTGCAACTTCAGAGTTGCTAGCACAAGCCTGTGGTCAGTATTGAGGAACTGAGCTCTCTGGTAGACCCTGAAGTTGTGGATTATTCTCCAGCGACCAGCAACGATCACATGGTCAATCTCCTTTGCCACACCACCAGCGTTGGAACACCAAGTCCAGTGATGAGCCTGTTGGAGCTGAAACCATGAACCAGCCACCCTAATTCC
Source organism: Eptatretus atami (assembly GCA_035128595.1). NCBI lineage: Eukaryota > Metazoa > Chordata > Myxini > Myxiniformes > Myxinidae > Eptatretus > Eptatretus atami. The sequence continues at coordinate 99,841,172 of CM068963.1, forward strand.
ATGACTTATTGCAAAATCAAGAACTTGGTGTTTATTCTGGCTCACAGTTCCAGACCCTGGGGACCAACACATGTTCATAACTATCCCTATCAGTTCCAGTTGATGCATTGAAATTCCCCAATACTCTAAGAGTATTTCACCTGGGGTACTAATCAACCACAGGTTTGAGCGTGGCATACAATGTGTCCTCATGGTGAGATCATTCACCTCAGTCGGAGCATATCAAGAGACCAGGGAAACGACACCCAAGGATTAATGAATCCTTTGTCTCATAATACGCTCGTTGACCGGTGTTACCTCAATTATCATTCGAGTCAGCTTATTGGACACAGCTACAGCAACTCCTTGGGCGTGGTAACCATAAGAGCAACCAGACCAATAGTAGGTGTAACCCCCTGCCATGATCTCGCTGCAATCCGGTCTCCGAACCTCAGAGTGCTGCAATACCGATGTCAAACGCTTGAGCTCAGATGATAACAGAGACAGGTGATCATCCTCTCTTGGGGATAGGATATTTCAGGCACCCACCCGAAGGGATCACCTCAGGTTAATCCAAGGAGACTGCCATCTGGTGGATGACACCTCAGCAGCACCTCGACACACTGCCGCAATCTGACCCAGGAAGGTTACCCCGTGGTTTTCCGACTATCATCAGAGTTGGGGTCCTGAGAGCTTTGCCCCAATCCATCAGCGTGAGCTGCCCTGTGGAGGGCAGCTGCATAGGAGGAGGTACCAATTTTCTTTGCATTTTTCTTTGTGTTTTGCGGAGTGAAAATCCTGCCACCAACCTTCTAAAAAATAGTAATCCAACTGCAGTAGGATGTCCGCAGACATGGTTAGGGACTAGATATGGATGGCCGTTGGCTCACAGGGAGCTCCTCCATGCGTTGACAGGTTTTGTTTATAATCCTGCTGGGTGTCCATATCCAAACACCCTCCTCACCAGGAAACCTGGTGGGGAAGACGGTTTAGTTGCGCCAACCCGACCATGAAACAGGTGAGTGCAGGTTTACCTGGTACCTGTAGCAAGTCACAGATCTAATCTGGCCTGACCTGACAATCTGGCCTGACCTCTTGGTCGGGTGCCATTTACTCTTCCTTCCACGAGGATTTTTGTAAGTCTTTTCTGGGCATTCTTTGAATATGCCCAAATAATCTGAGCCTTCTTTGTGTTATATTCTCTGTTATACTTCAAGGGTTTCCCTTATTAATGTATTCCGTATTTTGTCCATCCTAGTTACTCCCATTATTAGCCCCCATTGGACTTAGTCCGAAACGGGGCTTATGGATTTGGTCTCGATTTTCGTGCCCATGCGTGCGTCCGCAACCATATCTCAGACATGTATGGACTGATTTTATCCATACTTGGCAAAAAGATAACACATGATGGTATGTATACAAGAGCACATAATTTTGTTTTGCAATGCGATCAAAGATGGCCGAGTGGCGGCTATTTTAGTTGTAAAAAACCCGACGTTGAACACGTCCTCAACCATTTCTCGGACATGCATTTACCGACCTTGTTCAAACTTGGCAAGCAGATAATGAATGATGGTTTACATATGCACGTCGTTTGTTTTTGAGATCAGATCCAAGATGGCCGACTGGTGGCCATTTTGTTCCTTAAATGTGTCCCCAACCATTTCTCAGACATGCATGGTCCGTTTTGTTCAAACGTGGCACAAGTACAGTACATAAAGGCATACACTTGTACCTAACATTATTTTTGTATCTGATCAAAGAAGGCTGGCTGGTAGACCAGTGGCTGGTAGATAACCACGACTTCATACAGTTTCAACAATGGTGTCACGTTGGATGTCTTTTGCCATCCAAATACTTTGTAGCTCCTGAAGTGCTTCCCTAATTATACGATTGATGTCTTCAGTGCATGTTCTATCCTGTGATATGGTACCCCCCCCCCTCCCAAATAAGTAAATTCCTGAGCTTGTTTTAAAACTATGCCGTTTATGTTGATGTTAATTTGATTTGTGTGGTGCTTACTGAGGACTTGTGTCTGTTTTTGTGATATTGATCTTCATGCGCACATTACGACTGCTACTGTAAACAAAATGTACAAGGATTTGCAGGTTTTCTGCCATCTCTGTTTGCAAAAAAAAATATCGTCTGCGAATTGTAGGTTTGATATAACTTTTCCTCGGATGTTAACTCCTTGCAGCATATCATGTATCGCATGTAACATTATGAGTTCAAGCAACAAGTTGAAGAGCTTTGGTGACATCACACATCCCTGACAGACCCCAACTGTCATGCTGAACCAGTCAGTCAGATCTCCATTCACTGTTACTGTGCTTTTTGACTTGCTGTGGAGTGCCTGAAGTAGCTTGATGATTTTAATAGGGAAATGACTAGTACTACTACTACTACTACTGCTACTACAACATCATGAATGGCCATTAATTATTCCTATCTGCTTGGAGGTTTGGAAGAGGAAGGTTTTTCACCCAAACTCTTCACGGCCTGACTAATGGTGGCAGGGATTTGTAATTTGTTCATTGCTGGCGATAACTCGCTGACTCTGCACGAAGGACTGGGTGGAATCCTTCACATCCATCGACAACTGGTCCTTGCAGCCGGGCCCTCTGGTCTCAATGTCTTTCCTTTGGACGGTGGAAACTTTGAAGCCTCGCCCTGCATGTGAAACACCAGGATGACAGTTTATAGCTGGGTCGACATATGTTCAATGATAATGCAAGGATTGGACATAATGTATACTCCTGTCGATACACAGCCTGATCCCTGATCCCTTGCCATAACCTTTCTGAAGATTTCTACTTATTGAATTGCTGACAGATATCAAATTTCCATTGTTTTAATTTTTTTTAACATGGACAATAAATTATCTTGAATCGCGATCATTTGTCCCTCTGGATTATCTGCTCATAGGCTATGCACTATTGGTCAATTTATTTTGAAAATACAAACCCTTTACAAAAACAAAAATATGTTGTTTTTGTAAAGCTTTGCTTCCGTTGCTTTGAGGGGTAAAGATTTTTCTGGTTGGCAGCAGGTAGGTACAATTTATATTTTTCGAATCCCATGATTTGTTCCACCTGAAGTTCAAATTCAAGGTTATCCTATTTGGATTTCAATTTTTATCTAATTTTTATGCATTACTAGATTGAGGAAGGGGACACAGAATTTACTACGTGATAAATAAAACAAAATTCAATCTTGCAGCAAGTCTTGTATTATTATTTTTTTTAATCCCATTCACCTTCCACACATTCTCGCCTCCTTATGCCCTTTCCATTAAGTAGGGGTCAGCAGGTCAGATGAGGTGTGCACTGGAGCGAAGTCTTTTATGATTTTGGGCAACAATTTCCTATTTGTTCATGATAACGTCAAGAATTCACTTCTTTCAATAAAACCACCTTGCAGTCTTTAACATCCACCAGGTCATGCTAACAGGAGGGCCCGAGCCTACAATGTCCATCCATCCAAGCGATGGCTCTCCCTCATCCACGCAACACCAATCCGACTGTTTATGGTCAGGTTATAAATCAATCTCAGGCTCTTACTTCTGCACCATCGTGGAGGACAACATCCATACACCAATCAAAAGGCCCTGTCACACCTTGGATTTAGCCAACGTATGCCTGACATATGCAAAATTGGGCTAAAACGCTGGCACACGTCGAATAGGTTATGGGTAAGTTTGTATACGTTAAGAGCACGCTGGCATACGTCGTAGTATGCTGGCATACGTCGTAGTACGCTGGCATACGTCGTAGTTCGCCGAGCTGTTAGACAAATTTTCCATGCTTGAAATTTCCCGACGTATGCCAGCGTATGACTCACCGTTCCGCATAACGCTGGCATAAGTTGTAGGCACGTTACGCGATCGTTGACACACGTCGACACACGTTACTTGTAAGTTACTCATAAGTCGAAACACGTCGAGGTAATGTTTAGCATACCCGAAACTTATTTCTAACCTATGAGTAACGTGTTGTAGGCACGTTACGCGATCGGTGAAACACGTCGACACACGTTACTTGTAAGGTACTCATAAGTCGAAACACGTCAAGGTAATGGTTAGCGTCAGTGTTCCAGACTCCCTGTTTTTTTTTTTTTTTTTTTCTTCGGTATGACGGTCATGTTGACACTTCAATTTCTAGTGCGGTTATAATATCATGTAATTAAAAGGCTGCCGCTCAACGATTTAAATCATAACCGTCATACTGAAAAAAAAAAAAATTCAAAAAAAAACCAAAAAAAAAAACCAGGGAGTCTGGAACACTGACGCTAACCATTACCTTGACGTGTTTCGACTTATGAGTAACGTACAAGTAACGTATGTCGACGTGTGTCAACGATCACGTAACGTGCCTACAACTTATGCCAGCGTATGCGGAATGTGTGTCATACGTCGAGTACGTCGAGAAATTTTCAACATGCTGAAAATTTATCGACATACAATGATGTATGCCAGCGTACTACGACGTATGCCAGCATGCTATTAACGTATAAAAAAACTTACCCATAACGTATTCGACGTGTGCCAGCTTGGTTCGGCAAATTTTTCATACGTCGGCATACGCTGGCTAAAACGTCAAGGTGTGACAGCGGCTTCACACTTCGATGCCTAGTGCGGTTATGATTTGAATCGTCGAGCCGCAGCCTATGAATAGCCTATGCCACATGATCGTCGGCGATACGCCTGCGCGCGCTATGCATAAGTTAGACTATCGTTGGCATAGGTTGTGAACGCCGACAACACGCTCACCATTCGTTGGTACAAGTTATCTATATGTGATTAAAACGTTCTGTGTACGCTACTAATACGTTATGCATACGTCCAACACGTTTTTATACGCCCAAAACTTAAAAAAACATCAATAGTTCAGCGTACGCCAGGTATGAAAAATTTGCCGAACCAAGCTGGCACACGTCGAATACGTTATGGGTAAGTTTTTTTATACGTTAATAGCATGCTGGCATACGTCGTAGTACGCTGGCATACATCATTGTATGTCGATAAATTTTCAGCATGTTGAAAATTTCTCGACGTACTCGACGTATGACACACATTCCGCATACGCTGGCATAAAGTTGTAGGCACGTTACGTGATCGTTGACACACGTCGACATACGTTACTTGTACGTTCTCATAAGTCGAAACACGTCAAGGTAATGGTTAGCGTCAGTGTTCCAGACTCCCTGGTTTTTTTTTTTGGTTTTTTTTTGAATTTTTTTTTTCTTCAGTATGACGGTTATGATTTAAATCGTTGAGCGGCAGCCTTTTAATTACATGATATTATAACCGCACTAGAAATTGAAGTGTCAACATGACCGTCATACCGAAAAAAAAAAAAAAAAAAACAGGGAGTCTGGAACACTGACGCTAACCATTACCTTGACGTGTTTCGACTTATGAGTACCTTACAAGTAACGTGTGTCGACGTGTTTCACCGATCGCGTAACGTGCCTACAACACGTTACTCATAGGTTAGAAATAAGTTTCGGGTATGCTAAACATTACCTCGACGTGTTTCGACTTATGAGTAACTTACAAGTAACGTGTGTCGACGTGTGTCAACGATCGCGTAACGTGCCTACAACTTATGCCAGCGTTATGCGGAACGTGTGAGTCATACGCTGGCATACTCGGGAAATTTCAAGCATGGAAAATTTGTCTAACAGCTCGGCGAACTACGACGTATGCCAGCGTACTACGACGTATGCCAGCATACTACGACGTATGCCAGCGTGCTCTTAACGTATACAAACTTACCCATAACCTATTCGACGTGTGCCAACAGCGTTTTAGCCCAATTTTGCATATGTCAGGCATACGTTGGCTAAATCGTCAAGGTGTGACAGGGCCTTTTGATTGGTGTATGGATGTTGTCCTCCACGATGGTGCAGAAGTAAGAGCCTGAGATTGATTTATAACCTGACCATAAACAGTCGGATTGGTGTTGCGTGGATGAGGGAGAGCCATCGCTTGGATGGATGGACATTGTAGGCTCTGGGCCCTCCTGTTAGCATGACCTGGTGGATGTTAAAGACTGCAAGGTGGTTTTATTGAAAGAAGTGAATTCTTGACGTTATCATGAACAAATAGGAAATTGTTGCCCAAAATCATGAAAGACTTCGCTCCAGTGCACACCTCATCTGACCTGCTGACCCCTACTTAATGGGAAAGGGCATAAGGAGGCGAGAATGTGTGGAAGGTGAATGGGATTAAAAAAAATAATAAATACAAGACTTGCTGCAAGATTGAATTTTGTTTTATTTATCACGTAGTAAATTCTGTGTCCCCTTCCTCAATCTAGTAATGCATTAAAATTAGATAAAAATTTGAAATCCAAATAGGATAACCTTGAATTTGAACTTCAGGTGGAACAAATCATGGGATTCGAAAAATATAAATTGTACCTACCTGCTGCCAACCAGAAAAATCTTTACCCCTCAAAGCAACGGAAGCAAAGCTTTACAAAAACAACATATTTTTGTTTTTGTAAAGGGTTTGTATTTTCAAAATAAATTGACCAATAGTGCATAGCCTATGAGCAGATAATCCAGAGGGACAAATGATCGCGATTCAAGATAATTTATTGTCCATGTTAAAAAAAATTTAAACAATGGAAATTTGATATCTGTCAGCAATTCAATAAGTAGAAATCTTCAGAAAGGTTATGGCAAGGGATCAGGGATCAGGCTGTGTATCGACAGGAGTATACATTATGTCCAATCCTTGCATTATCATTGAACATATGTCGACCCAGCTATAAACTGTCATCCTGGTGTTTCACATGCAGGGCGAGGCTTCAAAGTTTCCACCGTCCAAAGGAAAGACATTGAGACCAGAGGGCCCGGCTGCAAGGACCAGTTGTCGATGGATGTGAAGGATTCCACCCAGTCCTTCGTGCAGAGTCAGCGAGTTATCGCCAGCAATGAACAAATTACAAATCCCTGCCACCATTAGTCAGGCCGTGAAGAGTTTGGGTGAAAAACCTTCCTCTTCCAAACCTCCAAGCAGATGGGAATAATTAATGGCCATTCATGATGTTGTAGTAGCAGTAGTAGTAGTAGTAGTACTAGTCATTTCCCTATTAAAATCATCAAGCTACTTCAGGCACTCTACAGCAAGTCAAAAAGCACAGTAACAGTGAATGAAGATCTGACTGACTGGTTCAGCATGACAGTTGGGGTCTGTCAGGGATGTGTGATGTCACCAAAGCTCTTCAACTTGTTGCTTGAACTCATAATGTTACATGCGATACATGATATGCTGCAAGGAGTTAACATCCGAGGAAAAGTTATATCAAACCTACAATTCGCAGACGATATTTTTTTTGCAAACAGAGATGGCAGAAAACCTGCAAATCCTTGTACATTTTGTTTACAGTAGCAGTCGTAATGTGCGCATTAAGATCAATATCACAAAAACAGACACAAGTCCTCAGTAAGCACCACACAAATCAAATTAACATCAACATAAACGGCATAGTTTTAAAACAAGCTCAGGAATTTACTTATTTGGGAGGGGGGGGGGGGGGGGGTACCATATCACAGGATAGAACATGCACTGAAGACATCAATCGTATAATTAGGGAAGCACTTCAGGAGCTACAAAGTATTTGGATGGCAAAAGACATCCAACGTGACACCATTGTTGAAACTGTATGAAGTCGTGGTTATCTACCAGCCACTGGTCTACCAGCCAGCCTTCTTTGATCAGATCACAAAATAATGTTAGGTACAAGTGTATGCCTTTATGTACTGTACTTGTGCCACGTTTGAACAAAACGGACCATGCATGTCTGAGAAATGGTTGGGGACACATTTAAGGAACAAAATGGCCACCAGTCGGCCATCTTGGATCTGATCTCAAAAACAAACGACGTGCATATGTAAACCATCATTCATTATCTGTTTGCCAAGTTTGAACAAGGTCGGTAAATGCATGTCCGAGAAATGGTTGAGGACGTGTTCAACGTCGGGTTTTTTACAACTAAAATAGCCGCCACTCGGCCATCTTTGATCGCATTGCAAAACAAAATTATGTGCTCTTGTATACATACCATCATGTGTTATCTTTTTGCCAAGTATGGATAAAATCAGTCCATACATGTCTGAGATATGGTTGCGGACGCACGCATGGGCACGAAAATCGAGACCAAATCCATAAGCCCCCGTTTCGGACTAAGTCCAATGGGGGCTAATAATGGGAGTAACTAGGATGGACAAAATACGGAATACATTAATAAGGGAAACCCTTGGAGTATAACAGAGAATATAACACAAAGAAGGCTCAGATTATTTGGGCATATTCAAAGAATGCCCCAGAAAAGACTTACAAAAATCCTCGTGGAAGGAAGAGTAAATGGCACCAAGAGGTCAGGCCAGATTGTCAGGTCAGGCCAGATTAGATCTGTGACTTGCTACAGGTACCAGATAAACCTGCACTCACCTGTTTCATTGGCGGCGACTAAACCGTCTTCCCCACCAGGTTTCCTGGTGAGGAGGGTGTTTGCATATGGACACCCAGCAGGATTATAAACAAAACCTGTCAAAGCATGGAGGAGCTCCCTGTGAGCCAACGGCCATCCATATCTAGTTCCTAACCGTGTCTGCGGACATCCTACTGCAGTTGGATTACTATTTTTTTTAGAAGGTTGGTGGCAGGATTTTCACTCCGCCCACCGTAAAACCCTTCACTCCGCAAAACACAAGAAAAATGCAAAGAAAATTGGGTACCTCCTGTGCAGCTGCCCTCCACAGGGCAGCTCACCCGCTGATGGATTGGGGCAAAGCTCTCAGGACCCCAACTCTGATGATAGTCGGAAAACCACAGGGTAACCTTCCTGGGTCAGATTGCGGCAGTGTGTCGAGGTGCTGCTGAGGTGTCATCCACCAGACGGCAGTCTCCTTGGATTAACCTGAGGTGATCCCTTCGGGTGGGTGCCTGAAATATCCTATTCCCAAGAGAGGATGATCACCTGTCTCTGTTATCATCTGAGCTCAAGCGTTTGGACATCGGTATTGCAGCACTCTGAGGTTCGGAGACCGGATTGCAGCGAGATCATGGCAGGGGGTTACACCTACTATTGGTCTGGTTGCTCTTATGGTTACCACGCCCAAGGAGTTGCTGTAGCTGTGTCCAATAAGCTGACTCGAATGATAATTGAGGTAACACCGGTCAACGAGCGTATTATGAGACAAAGGATTCATTAATCCTTGGGTGTCGTTTCCCTGGTCTCTTGATATGCTCCGACTGAGGTGAATGATCTCACCATGAAGGACACATTGTATGCCACGCTCAAACCTGTGGTTGATTAGTACCCCAGGTGAAATACTCTTAGAGTATTGGGGAATTTCAATGCATCAACTGGAACTGATAGGGATAGCTATGAGACATGTGTTGGTCCCCAGGGTCTGGAACTGTGAGCCAGAATAACACCAAGTTCCTTGATTTTGCAATAAGTCATGGAATTAGGGTGGCTGGTTCATGGTTTCAGCTCCAACAGGCTCATCACTGGACTTCGTGTTCCAACGCTGGTGGTGTGGCAAAGGAGATTGACCATGTGATCGTTGCTGGTCGCTGGAGAATAATCCACAACTTCAGGGTCTACCAGAGAGCTCAGTTCCTCAATACTGACCACAGGCTTGTGCTAGCAACTCTGAAGTTGCACCTTAAATCCAGGAGATTGGTACCATCCCAGCCTCGGCTGGATGTTGGCAAGCTCAATGATGAGAGGGTAGCTGAGGAGTTTGCGAACAGGCTGAATCGGGATTTGGGGGGTCTGGGTGCTTTGGGGAATCCTGCACAGTTGTGGAGTGCCTTCAAGACCACCGTCCTTGATGTTGCCAGTGGATGTCGTGGAACTCACTGCAGGGCAAAGAAGAATTTTGTCTCTCAAGGGACTCTGGATACCATTGACTAGAGTCGCAGGGCCAGGATTCTCTCACCAGATTCTCTCAGCGAGCGAGCCTCGTGAGTGGAGGAGGCCAATGGGCCAACCACGTGCCTTGTGGTTGTAGCAGCTTGGTTGGCATCTCATGAAGATGGGGATTGGCCAGGCATTTGTCTGGGGGATGGGAGTACCGGCAGGAAGTGGATGTAGCGACGTACTGCTCCAGCACATGCTCGCATACTTGACCTGACCTGACCAAGAAGAAGGCCACCAAAAAGGTGGATGGATTGCATCAAAGCAGATTGTAGTGCCAGACAAATAATGTCACTGCCAGAAGCATGAACATTGGTTCAAGATTGAAGTCTATGGTGACGGATCATCATTATCGAACAAATGGCAGGGCAGGGAGAAGCAGTTGCTGCACCAGTGTTGATGCCTTAACTAACTAACGAACAAACTAACTAGTCGTATTTTGTATGAAGGTGCACTCATTGTTTGTGTTGTTGTAGTTGGCCGGCCCTTTCCTGCTGCCTTGTTCAAATCCGGCGAGTCGCCTCAATGCAACTATAACGGTCAACAAATTTGAAGAACCATGCCAGATCACCTGTCCAAATGCCATGACACCTTATAAATTTGGGCACCAAAATGGTCGAGCGCTGCACTAATTATGTATCACATGCCTCATCCTAATTAGAGAGAGCCAGGGGTGAGTGCCACTGTCCGGGTGTGTGGCATTAATTGGAACTTCCAATTATCCCTCAAAGGACTTTTCTTATTAACCAAAGGAGGGACCACGACATTCTGAATTTACCATGTGATCAAGTATATTGAATTATGCAATCAATGGTGATGGGAAAGGAAACACAAGGAAGCAATGAGCAAATAAATTATTCAATAAACCCTGAACCCAAATCACCGAATATGTGCCCACAATACCAACGACGGACAGAAATCCTTAAATAGCTAAGCCTTATCTAGGCCCACAGATACACCACAAGAGATAGACACCAGGAAGTCATGAGATAAGAAAGGAGTTTCTGGAAAACCTGGCCGAGTCATGCAGGATGAGTGAGGTTGGATTCCCCTGAAGGGCAATGTGCCACTCCCGGATCATTAAATGTGCTTATGGGGTCAAGAGCGAAGAGGGTATGGCCTTGTCTCCAGCAGGACGTGGCTCTGGTCCTCCACAAGTGAGCGAGGAACAAAGTTTCTCCTGTGAAAGGCTTCCGAGAACTCCCTCAAATTCTCCTTCACTCCTCTCCCATATTCCTTGGGAAAACCTTGACATTGTTAGTGCTCCTTGCCCCTCCCCTCTCTCTTACCATTTATCGATGGGTCCAGTCGGAGGTGGGGCGACTCTTCCACGACCTCTCACCCCAATGTCTTGGTGCTGCGCGGGTTAGTCGGGATGGTGGGGGGGGTCTTTTTCCTGCCAAGCTTGTGCCTAAGGGCCTACCGGAACACTAAGGAACATACAGACAGATTTACAAAGCTGGAGACATAAAAAAAATGAGGTCAAAAGGGTTGAGAATTTTATATACAGACATGAGGAAGGGAGACATCTCTATTACATTAGTGACGCATTTTAATATCACAATTAATTACGTCATGCTTACACGATTACATTTACTAAGGATATAACTGAATTATACGATGTAGAGTTAATCCTTGGGAGCCATTTCCACAACATTATTAAGGTGCACAGATTTCTGTCAAACTTTATTTTCTTTAGGAAACCATTTGTTGAAGTTCGTAGAGTTGGTGGAAATTTTATTTTCTTTTTTTTGCTGTGTTTTTGTTTTAAAAGCAAATGTTTGTGTAGGACATGAAATGGGGTAGAGGGTGGAAGGTTATAAATGACTACTATTTATTTCTCTTATTCTCCCTCTTCTTCTTCCTCCTATTATATACACTGCCTCTCCTGCTTCTCCTTCTTTTCCACGTCCTTCCACTTCTTCATCCTACTCCTGGTTGTTGTTGTTGTTGGTGGCTCTTTCTTATTTTCTCGAAGAGAATGCCAACCGACAGTGCAAGTACAAACCCAAGTGAGTGACCAGCGTGGTTATGTGAGTGAATGCTCCAACCAAGGCAAAAATGCTGCAGTTAGAACTAGAGTATATGAGAGTAGTACTCTCAAATACAAGAGTTGGTAACAGTATCCGACTGCGGTAGTAGTTACTACAGGAAAGGAATGCCATTTTTGCCTGGGCAGGACGGGGGTCACTTGGAGTATCCGTGCATATTCCGATTCATGTTTATGTGCATACACTACTCTAGCTGGTAAAATGACACAAGATCATCACGAAACATTTTTCTTTGCTCGGGTCATGCCCTGTCTATGTAAGTGAAACCTTACTTCTCTCGAGTAAATTTTATTCCCATAGGTATTTGGTGCAGGGTTTTGGATACTCTGCATGTACGTCCCATGGTCTCTTTCACAATGGTACGTTTTTGGCCTGATATGAGTAACTTGATCAAATTTCCTCGTTTGACAGTAGTGTTGACCACTTTTTCTCGTTAAGGCCCTGGTCAAATTAAGTGGATAAAAGGTGAGGGTTTAATGGTTAATTAATTTTTTTTCATTCCTTCCAAAGCTTTGATTCAGATTGTCCATTGCATCATTAATCATGAATAATGTCATTATTATTTATGAAATTGTAGTTTTAAAAGAATAATTCCTTGTCTTTTATGAAATATACAAGTACAGTCTTTTGCTTGCTTCGGGTTGTTTCAAAAGAATGACCTTGAGATCCTTCCACTACAAATATAATTGACGTTTTTTTTCTCCTTTGAGTTTTTTTCTTATTTTCCAAGACTCGCAAACTTTGGCAGTAATTTGTAAACCGTTGACTCGTTGAAGAGTAATTGATATTTAATTCAGTGATTCATGTTGAGAATGCTAAAATATTTGTGACATACTTTTTAAAGATTGCAAATTCCTACATTTATTTATTTATTTATTTACTCCAATAAACCTCTTATTATTAAATATTAAAAATATTTTTTAAAATTATCCACCTTATTGGCAAATAATCCAAACCAAATTTTCAACACCAACATCGTTGTTTTCTTCTTCGGAGATTATTGAAGATGAGTACGAAAATCAAAAGCAAAAGTGCTGCTGGAGGTTATCAGAAGGTAAAGCTCAAAATGATGAATGCTTCGGAAAAATACCCTAATGAGGCGGCATGGAATGTGAGCTTTAGGAAATGGCGAGCACAATTCCAAGCTCTTAGCACTCAAGCATGGGCCACGAGACCGAGCATGTGTTGGGTTACGGTCTGTCTGCCTTCCCGACTACTATTGGGTGATTTGTCAAACGTTTCCGTGAAACAACGTTACTCAGAATCCTGATTTGGCTTGGTTGGCAACATCAAATGCAAGAAGACTCGGGTCATCATGTGCTCTGCTCGTGGATAGATCATGCATTTTGTAGATAGTAACCAATGTCATACTTGGTCACAACAACTGCAACGATTAGAATTACCTTGAAAAGGGAGAGTAAGGGGGGTTCATTGAAAGGCTGCCAGTTTGTATAGCGTCGTCTTCTCTGTAGCGTTGCAGCATTAACCTTTTGTTTAATCATCTTCCTTGGTGCTGTGTGGGATGTGAAACCGCTTCTTGTGCCAGGAATTAAATGCTTTATTTGCTCTATAGCTCATAGATCAAAATGCAAAGGAAAAATCGCATGCTCATCCTGCAGAAATTACTGTTCTAATCTCTTTCATGAATCTTGTTCCTTCTTGACAAGGGTTTGATTTGTTTTCATGAACAATTTATTCCAAACTTCTTGCCTAATTAATACTTATTTTGACCCACCAAAATCAAGTGATAATTTTTTTTTATTTTTAAGAAGAGGTGGGAGAAAATATAGTGTATACTCCAATGACTTCCAAAATTTTGTTTACAATTGAATGCTGTGCGCTGAAATGCTGAATTAATCAGTCTCAGGCTCAGTATGCTGATGCTTTTGTAACAGTATTATACGATGTAGAAAGACATGGAAAACTAGAATGACCCATATGGTCGAGTGCACACCTCCTCCAGGCTGAACAGTTTATGTTTTGTAACCTACTGTTAAGCTGGATCTGCATCCGGGTCTGAACCAATGTCTAATCAGTTTGTTCTTGTCACCTACCCAACTCAACCAGCAAGTTTTGTTATAATCCATCCACAATGTTTTGAAATATCATGCTAAATATAGTTTTCGCCCTATATCTCAATGATGAAGTATGACTTTCGAAATTTTAGTGTCCGGATGTGGATATTCACCAAAATATCATCAATTGGTCCTGGTTATGCACCCAACTTGTCCACAAAGTTTCATCTGAATGCATCTATAACCTTTTGAGATATCCTGCTCACAGACAGACAAACAAACACACACACACAAACAAACATGGCTGAATACATAAGCTCCGCCGACCTTTGGTGGCAGAGGTAACGAGAACAGCATTCAGTAGGGTGCATACCTCTGCCAAGCTGAACTGTTTACGTTTTTTTTCCCACTGATAGGCCCAAAATCTAATCTGCATGTTCTTGTCAACTACCCAACTCATCCACCATGTTTTGTCATAATCCATCCACAACTTTTTGAAGTGTCATGCTATGTATCGTTTTTGGTCCCATCTCTCAATGGTGAAGAATCACTGAAATAAATAAATAAAAATAATTCTCGGATCTGCATCTGGATCCAGAGCTTCACCAACATCGAATCAATTTGGCCATATCTCACCCAACATCTCCACCAAATTGTATCCAAATACATCCATAACTTTGTGAGATATCATGCTCACAGACAGACAAACAGACAGACGGGGTGAATACATAACCCCTGTCCTCCTCAGGGGCGGAGGTAATAAATGGCATGTTTCCTTCTGGGTGAATAATAAAGACGTTTTAAGATGATAAAATGCTTCAATCCAATATGGGATTCAAAAGCTAGGGTCAGGAACCTGAAACGACACTCTCAAATAAGCAAATAAGTTATCTTCCAAGGAGCTCCAATCAAGCCTGCACAATGCGTGCCAACCTATGGTTGTTTGTCTATGCTCTATCCTTTTTAACTGCTCATCGTCAACATGAAAGCAGCATGTACCATTTTTAAAGTCTTTGGTATGACTCAGGTGTGGTTAGAACCACCGACCTCCCAGACTCAGAGCTGTCAATCTAACCATTATGTCACCAAGTCTGGTTAGAGACGTGAGATAATCCCATGAATAATATTACTATGTTAGATGTCATGAAATGCACTGAACCCTTGCCGTATTGTGATTATGGTGATAGCCCAGTGGTGAGGACATTGGATTGGCATGCCAGAGGGTGTGTTCAAATCTCCATGAAGGCATCAGTTTTAAAGAAATGGATTCAAGGTTTCTGGAAATAGATTGTCTCGGATAATTTCATGATCGAAATGTTGATCGTATCTAATGGGATTGTGCAGAGGTAGCACACTTATCTTTGAGCTGCCCAGGCTAGGTTGTATTCTTGGGCTGACAAGAAACTGTTAAATTTGGCTTTGCAGGCATGGCGTTCCATCACAAAGTGCACCATCCCTCGATCAATGTTAAGCTGGGTTTCTTGTCTGCTCACATTAGTTGGTGAATACTAAAGATTCCATGGTACAAAGAGTAGGCGAGTCATCAATGGCACCTTGAACAACTTATAAATAACTGCTCAAATCAGCTGCAGTTGAACTTCAAGTCTGGCGAGCTGGTTTGTGAAAGCATTGCGCCAAACTTCCTCCTCTGCTGATGTCATAAAGAATATGGGATTAATCAGAGCTGTTAGAGAAGTAGTGATCGTAGTAAAATCAAAACGTTGATTAAACACACAGATAACTTACAAATGAACTATAGGCAGTATTTACCAGCTACATATAATTACCCCACACGCATATGAAGCAAAAAGCAGAGTTAAGCAATTGGATCACTTTGTCTGTCTGTCTGTCCACAGATGTCAGTCTTTGATTGAGGAACAACTAAATTTAAATTCAATTTTCTATTTTGAACACTGTGGAACAAAAATCGGAACATGAACTTGCAGTTTTGCAGTGCAGGCCGGTTGCCCGAGCAACAACCATGCACTTCGGTCCGATTAACATTTTTCAACGATTTCTGTCTCATTTCACGTTATATTTTCGAAATCCGGTTGATGCCACCCTGGCACCCTTGGGCAATTTGCGATATTCAAGATGGCTGCCAAGATGGCTGCTATTTGATGGAAATTTACAGAAATTGTGATCGCTTCACTATTAAACCACATAGAAATGTGCATTCAAACTCTAAATATATGTTCAAGTGGCCAAGGAATATGATAGGATAATCAAAATATTCTCCAAACAGTTTATGCATCATCCTTCACTGCATCACAATCTTTGTCATCTGCTTCATTTGCAGGCTTGATCGTATGTTCGTTTTGGCACAGGTCTGCTTCACACTTGCAGGAAGTTGTGCACGATAATCCAGATGAAGAACAGCTTCAGTTATTTTTTTGTCGGCATGGTACATCAGAGCTGCAGCTGCAGGTAATGACCTTCATCAGTTCAGGGGGTCCAACAGTCCCACTCCCCCTTACGTGGGATGGGATTCCAGCATAAACCTCCCAACCGTAACCACTCAGATTCACAACTGGTGGTTGATTCTGGTCATCAGCTGTGAGAACTTGAGTCATCCAGCTTATATCAGCCTGCAATACCGACTTCACTGCCACAATCAGTGTTTGAATGTCACCCAGTGACGAGCATTCATGAATGGTGATAGCAAGGGGGTAATGGATGTCCTTTACCATGATAATGCTGAATCGGTACTGCAGAGAGTTCACTGAGCTTAATGTTTCTTACCTACGTTTTCTGTAGTCTCTCGATCTCAGCAAGCGATTTCGACTTCATACTTGCATCAGTACCAGATGTTTCCTGCTGTTGTGTGAATTAAATTGTCATGGCATGGGTTTCTCGCTTGCCGTTGGGGGTGAAAAGGTTGATATTGTAGTTGTCAAACCATCCACCGGCCAGAAGTCCACTTGAAGGCAACTAAATTGTGAAAGTCTGAGTACCTGTATGCTTGGAAACAGATTTTTCGGAAGTGCCACACCTCGTCATAGGTTATGGCAGATCCCTACTTATGCAACAGTTCAACGGCCTCTTTCGATCCAAAGTGATGGTGGAATTTCACTGCTAATCCAAGGCTTGTCTGACTAAACCAATTGGCAATATGGTACTGTATTTACTGAGCTAAACTAAGCGATATCTTTGTAACTGCACCACCAGACACAAGCTTAGCTTTGAAAGATAATAATGTCTTTCTGGTCCCATCAATGGTAGATGAATATGTGAAGCTGCTGATGTCATAATTCTTTTGAATTGGAATTGACTTGACTTCCAACCGGAGCTGCTCAGCCAAATGTTCAATGACGTTGTCTTCATCCTCGTCCATTACATTGGTATTTATGTGGAAAGGAACAGAGTGCTGAAAGCAAAGCAAACTTGCACAGCTGCTTATTTGCATGACAAGCAGATCATTGCCAAAGTGTGAGCTGAATTTTATCACCAACTGGCGATGTGAAAGAGTCGGCATGTCGTCCGTGTCCACAGATCCTCCCAGGTAAATTTGGTGAAGATCAACGGAGTTCCAAACATGGGTGTGCTATTCATACATTGACTCAATAACTTTGGCAAGAGACGGATTCTCATTTGGAATGGATTGCGAGGCAGCAGCTGTATGACCTGCTATGCACCGCACTCACTGAAAGAAGCTTCATTGTACTCTTTATAATATTCTGCATCTGCCGCATGTAGATCCAAGGGGGCAGCTGAAATCCTGATACGAACATCTTCAGCCAACTTGTCGACCCATGCATCACATTGCTGGAGAATACGGTCCTTGATGGACGGCTGACCCAGTCGATTGGCAGTGCTACAGCGGCATACCACCTGCCATCATTGAGGATGTTTTGGTGATTGAGGCAAACATAATTGGCCACAGAAGATGCAATGCAATATTCCTTGAATTCAAAATTCCCGAGTTCGGACCTCAATTTTGGCGCAGGTTGACGTGTTTCAGAATATTCACTTAGTCCACGCTTTTTCCGATACTGAGCAAAATGTTGAGCCAATGTGTATGATGAAACACAAGACCTGTGACAGTTGACAGTCAACTCTGGATTCTCTCGCAGTTGTACTTCTAACTCCGAGGGCAAACTGTCATTTCATTGCTTTCTGGCAGCAATGGTCGTTTGGATTATTTTTGGTCCAGAGGTTGAGAGTGCTTTGTCCATCTTCCTACACTTGAAAATGCAGCTGGCCATATTTGTCTACTACCACAATCACCTGGAAACACAAACACAAAATTTCTATGTGTCAGAAAAAAGCACATTTTGAGCTGTTACAACAGCAAAAATATCACAATTTCTGTATTTTTCCATCAAATAGCAGCCATCTTGAATATCTCAAATTGCCCAAGGGTGCCAGGGTGACATCAACAGGATTTTGAAAATATCGGGTGAAAAGAGACAGAAACCGTCTCTTTTCACCCTACATTTAGCTATGCTTAGCTTTACAGAAATTGTGAGTCGGACTCACGGATAGTGAGTCGGACCGAAGTGCATGGTTGGTCATGTAAATGCATTACGTGGCAACTGGACTAGTCCATTTGCTCTAAATTCAGCAACTTGTGTGGAATCTTGTCGCAAGTGCGTATGCACACAGAAGAGTAAGGTAGTTTTTTTATAGTCTGTCTGGCTGGCTGCCAGTCAACCAAAATTCAAAATAATTTCAAACAGGAAACTTTTTAAGAACATCAAGGACACAAACAAAAGGCATAAATAACTAATATAATATATTAAATAAGGTGGTGTAAAAGACGGTGCGTCAACGACGGTAAACATCTGAATTATTTTTTTTCCCTACAGCCTTTGAAACCTTTATTTTATTTAAATTTAATTATTTACGTACTTGAACACAGTAGAATACAAACCACCTTCTTGTCACTTCCAAAAACCTCCAGTTTAGCAGGACTGTACTTGGACAAAATATTATGCCATCTCGACCAATTAAATTTGCTGCTCCTGCTCTCAGCACTGGGTAATATAGAGATTCAAACAAAATGGTGGCTCATAGGAAGCGTAGATCGTGCTTGGAAACGCAAACCCAGAGTTCAAAAGACCATTGCCGCGTTCTTTTTCTCAATACTATGTGGGGTAATGTGTTCCATAAACTCTGTCTCTCTGTTTGACTGTGAGCAGGATTTCACCCAAAGTTAAGGATGGATTTGGATGAAACTTGGTGGACAAGTTGGGTGTGTGACAAGGACGAATTGATTCGATTCTGATGAAGATCCGGATCCGGATCCAGATCCAGATCCTATAATTTTTAAGTGATTCTTCCTTCGCCTTCACCTTTGCAACTTCATGTCGGAATGAAAGGAAGAGCCATCACTCGTGGCCAAGAGTCAGAACTATTCATTGTTCAAGTTGGCATGAAGCAAGACTGTGTCAACCCCAATCTTGTTCAACCTGTTTCTAGTTGCTGTTACTCTTCTTTTACATCAAAGAAGCAACATCACACATGCCATCCAGATTGAGTGCCGTCTCGATGGCAATCTATTCAACCTGAAAAGACTTCAAGCGAGCTACAAGACTAGTACAGAACACACCTTCGAATTGCACTGCACAGATGACTGTGCAATCGTCGCCAACACGGAGGCAAATTTACACTCAGCATCGGACGTCATCGCTTCAGTGTACACGGTTCTCGGATTAATCATCACCACTACCACCAAGCATAAGTAAACCCTTAAATATCACGGGGCTGGCGTTCCTGAAATGTGCCGTGGAAGTCATTTCTTAAACTTCATGGGAAAAATGGGGATCGGTTCCTAGACCGACACACAATCTAGAGGTTGGTGAGCGGCAGCCAAAAATACACACATTGGAATTGATATAAGCATCTAAAATAAATATAAAACATGTAACCTTTTTAATAGAGATGT
>CM068963.1:99861051-99874374 GCA_035128595.1 Eptatretus atami
ATATATATATATATATAAGACCTTTACCTTTTAAATGTGGAAACATTACAGTCCTGCTTTGACAGGAAGTTGCTGGATGGTACCCTCTTCTAAAATAATCCCATCTTGTCGATGTTGAAGACCTGCTCTGACCTAAATCCCTTCTCAATCAGTTTCTTGAGTTACGGCGGGTGTGGAGGACGAATCTTCCTCCAAGATGCCTCATGGAAAATCTTTGTAGATGTGCAATGCTTTCTCCTGTGTCACTGATCCTCTCAAAGGCACATTTATCATCGGCGTTTGGTCCTCGATTCAAACATGAAGGGCTTTTTCCATCCTTTCAAGATTCAGATCATGGGACTAGAATGGCACTTTTGGGGAGCACCTTAAACACCCACATGGATGCAAACAATGACTCGCAACTCAGCTCAAAAACCATGAATCGTCGCAATCATGCCCCTTGATAACTAAATAGGAATACAGAGAACTTGCCTGCAATTGGTCAAAATTGCGAAAGTGAAAACCATGATATTTACTTCCACCATCAAAGATGGATGGATGTTATGTTTTCACCCCTGTCTGTTTGTCCATTTTTCTGTCTGTGAGCAGGATATCTCAAAAAGTTGTTGATTGATTCGGATGAAACTTGATGGACAGGTTGAGTGTGTGACAAGGACCAATAAATTCGATTTTGGTGAAGATCCAAATCCAGATCCGCATATGAGAATTTTTTAGTTTCTAATGTGATTCTTCAACAAACAAGAGAGAGAGAGAGAGAGAGAGAGAGAAGAAGAGAGAGAGAGAGAGAGAGAGAAGAGAGAGAGAGAGAGAGAGAGAGAGAGAGAGAGAGAGAGAGAGAGAGCCAAAACGAGATATAACACGATATTTCAAAGCGTTGTGGACGAGTTATGACAAATGACAAATCAAGTGACAAGAACAAGCCGATTAGATATTGTTCAGGTCTGGATGCAGGTCCGGCCTATCAGTGGAACACAAACTGTAAACTGTTCAGCCTGGCGGAGGTATGCACTCTCCCGATTGCCGTTCTAGTTAATGGTTATTAGTTTTTAGCATTCAGGAAACTAGTAATTACCAGTTTCACGAGCGGGATCTACCAGATTCTTCCCACATTGTTGTGCCATTTCCCCCATTTTCACGCATAACAATACATCTTGTAAAATGAGGCATGTCCTTTGTTGAGCACTTTTATTGAGGACCGTTCTCTGAAGGAATGGTACTCATACCTTTCCCCGGACTGAAATATCTTGACATGCCTCTGAAATATTTTGGGTAGAGCTATCTTAGCCCTTACACAAGCTTCGACTTGGTATACAAAAAAACTTGGTATACAAATTTATCATATCCCAAAACCCTATACAAAATTGGATGAGTTGCCAGATGCCTTGGGTAATTAACGGCACTAATTCCCTCAACAAATCAAAATAACAATTTGCACTATCAAATGAGGTTGCTTCACCTTCTCTCAACACTAAATGCGAGTCAATGTGGTATTATACCAGCTAACTACTTTAATTATCCACACTTTAATGCAGATGTCATTTATAGACAATCGCAGTCATGCGTTGGCATGTGATTGTTCGTTGAAACCGTTCTTCAGAAGCATCCAAGGAAAACTTTGGGAAATTGTAACGCTGATACGTAAAGCGATCTCCATTCCCGATGTTGAACGTGATTCCCGATTGGTTGTGCGAACCATCCGGATTCGTCAAACACAAATATTTTCCAGCACTTTTTCTCTGCCATTTCGATGTTTCACACCTGAGCAGCTAAGTTGTCATGAGAAACAGGATGCAACTGGGAAATGCTCTATGAGTCATCAAAATGTGAGATCCTTACCTTTGGTGCACTGAAAAGGCATCTCATTGATTTACCACTTGGGACAGGTAAGATTGACTGTTTTGTTTGGAGGTTTAGATAAAAGCGAAAAGTGCTGTGTTTGAAATTCTTACACTATTGCTCAGTGAAGCTTTGTGGAGGTTTGTGTAAACTCAGGTAATTAACGATCTTCATCCTGAAACTGTGTATGATGACTGTGAAATCGAATTGAGTAATTTTTCTCTCTTCGAATGCTCTTCACAGGTATGCCACGAGTCTTCTTGCCGGATTAACGGACAGAATTTATGAGGCATTCCTGGATCCTGTGAGCGTACTGGGATTTGTAAAGAGCATCCCTGCTCCTGTCGGCTGCTTTGACATTTTGGCCACCTGCCTGGTGTGCTTGGGTCTTAGCCAGTGATGCTAAGAGACGGAGCAGCCTGATGGGGAGGAAAAAAATCAAAACCATCCAGCTGAAGAGAATGCGGATTTACTTGTGAGCTTGCTTGCCCTTTGGAAAAAGAAAAAAAAACAAAGAAGAAAAAAACCACCTCTTCTGAAGCTTGCAGCATCATCCTTGCTTCATTTATCCTTGCTGTTGTCGAGCGAGGTTCTTACAGAGTTAAGGGCAGAATATTATTGGTTTGCTGTGACTACCTACCAAACCTGGAAAAAAAATTGCTTTTGACCTGGCCGACTCGAGAAGAATTTTATTGGGCCAGCAAACCCTGTTTGAAAATTGTGACGAATGTTGATGCCATGCCCTTGGACAGGGTGCCACCACTTCGTGAAGACACCCTACGGGTTGTCGATGACATGAATCTTCTTTACATTCGACAGCTGGCCAACAGGTTGCAGGTAAGGCACGTCCACTGGTTAGATGTATCACTGTTGGTACTTTCCAACAGGACGGTGTGGACATAGCGTACTTCCCTTTGAGCTGTTTGGTCTGGGTTTGATTCCCGTCCTGAATATAAACTGTCGGATTTATGCTTCACACGCAGGGCGTTACATCACAAAGTGTGCCGTCCCTCAGATGGACGTTAAGCTGGGTTGTCTGTCTAGTAGCATTGATTGCTGGTGTACATTAAATATCCCATGCTGTCTTTCACGAAGAGTAGGGGAGTGATCACCAGCACCCAGATCAAGTTCCAAATTTCTGCTCTAATGGTACAGGGGCACTGCATCAGCAAACTCAGCCGTGCCTTGATAATGATGCAACTATATGCAAACATTCCTATTGGTATCCACTTCCAAAAAGCATTCGCTAACGATGGATGTTTTTAAAAAAAAATGCTATTTACATGATGATCATAAGCCTCTTTGTAAGGAGAGCATGACAGCTTGGTGTGTGTGTGTGTGTGTGTGTGTGTATGGTGGGAGGAGGGAGAGTGAATTTGAATGACTCTGCAGTTTCCAGATACGGAAGCTTTTCGTATGACTCACCATGACTTGATTGTGCCGACATCAAAGGAGGAATAATGCTGGAGATCAGGGGACAGATGTTTGGAAGTTGACCATCACAGATGAACAACTTACACAGTTAATGAATTACAGGGAAAGGCTATTTAGCACATCTTGCCTGTGTTCAGTCCCAAACAGTGCTCTTTAACCTGTATGGAATGTGGTGTTTCGGGGGAGTGGGTGAAATAGCACGTGGGAGGGTCGGGGACGGGTGGGGAAAAGATGGGAAGAATAAAGGGAAAGTAGCATGCAATGGCCTGTATGCCGGCTTATTATCAACAAAAAAAGCTTCTATAAAATGCTTTGCCTTTTTCAGGTAGGGTGGGATCTTTAACATGCAATGTGAGTCCTGCAAATGTGACAGGAATTAGAGGGGTGTAAACTCAGCAAGTCAAAATGCACCAGATTTTTAAAGGATAATAAGTGTAGGTGATGAACGAGCCTGTGTAAAAGGCCATTGGGTCTTGCGTCTTCATGATGAGATCAACCGAGGACGTAGGTATAACATGTGAATGTTTATGAGCACTTGCACTTCTGACTGATTATTGCTTGTGCTGTGGTGCTCAGGTAAAGCTACCTGCTCACAAGAGGCAGTTCAGTAAGAGTATCAGCTTGAAATGAGACAAGTTGTTTCCTTTTACAATCTTCGTCCTCTAACCTTGGCCTGCCAGGAATGCCTTTCTTATCGTAGAACAGCTGAACCCTTACTTTTGTAACTGTTTGATCTTACACCCTGCTGAAACAGTTGTTCCATGGAGAAGATCTTCGCCTCAGCAATTCCTCCCTCCCCTCCCTCGGGCTGCAAGCCTTGCTTCCACTTTCGTGAACAGTTACATTTGGTATCATCCCACCGACTCGGATTGGTAAGATGATACTGATTGCAACCGTTCAGTGAATGGCTAACCTTGTGTCCTGATGGGCCACGCTCAAATTTTCTGAGAATCTTTGAGCCGTGAGAGATTAATGCCTTTGGTGACGGCCTGGTATTTGGAGGTGTTGAGACTGATAAGAAGTTCTAAGAGTGAAAGAAAGAAAATGAGGTTCCTTGCGAGACAAAAATTGCTTTGCTCTCATTTTTTTCCCCAGCTTACGAGGTTTCTTTCCCACTGGCATCTATCATCCTAGAGGAGATTAGGAGCTGTGCACAGAGTATGTGACTATTTTTAGCAGTTTTTTGACACCCTCACTCTCCCCGTGATGCTCAGTGACGCTATACCTGACCCCCACTCTCAAAAAATTCATGACTCTGTGAATGAGAGCAATGCCAGCTTTTTAAAATTTCAATCCACTTCGATTCTGCAAGTGTTCTTTTTACCGGTGGCATCCGACAGCTCACTCGTTGAGATGGTGTTGCTCTTCAGCTCCCTCCAAAATTTACAAACTCCGAGTAGAACTTCCTGTTTTCTCCTTTTTGGAAATGCCTTCTCACTGCTCCAAATTAATTACTTAAACAGTACCTCTGACATATTTGGATGAATTCAACTGAAAGTAAGGTCATTCTAAATCGACATGTTCTGTTATGGTGAAGGGAAATCCAAGATGGCTGTGGCCATGAAGATGAAAGATGGTGTCATGTGACACCTTTCTTCCCCCACTGACCCCTCTACCGCCTGGCCGACACTCTGTGACGCCCCAGGAAACAACCCCCAAAGCATCACCTATTTTGTGTACTACCCCTTAAATATTAATTTGCAGCATTATCGCAACTCTGTCTTATTTTTCTCTCAGGGTTAATTTCCAAAAATCCTATAGCCTCCAAAATGTGAAACTTTGCCTCGAGCTTATCCAGAAACGGTCACCATGTAATTTCGTATTTATCGTGCTTGATGGAATAATGTGAGTTCCCTTTCAATGATCTTCAACGCAGGATGTCATTAGGCCCATCAATCCTGTGCAATGGTTGTTTGTCCATGCTCCATCCTTCTAAATGCTGAGCTTCAAGCAAGGAAGCAGCACGTACCATTGCCAACGTCTTTGGAATGAGTCGGGCGGGGTTCGAACAGCCGAGCTCCCAGACTCAGAGTGGATGCTCTAACAATTACATCACTGAGTCTGGTTGAAGTGCTTTCCATTATGATTGATGATCCTAAAATCATGGTATCCGAAATTAGATTGTGTTGTTGTTCTGCCAAAATGGTGTCGTTCATTAAGAAGGCAGAGACGAAATGGGAAATGTTTTTTTTTGGGGGGGGGGAGGAATTTCTCATTCGTTTGCTGTGTTGCCTGACCGTGGGCTCGCTCAGAGCCCGATAAACCGTTGTTGTTCTCTGGGGCCTGTCCGACGTGAGATAGGCCATGATGTATCCTGCATCCGGTTGATAAGCTCGATCCCAGTGGATTCTGAAACGATTGTGATATGAGCATTGATGACTGTCCTCGTACATCTGTGCAGACAATGAGATTTCCAAGGAAAAACGTTTGCATATACATATATGCAAACATCCATAGGATGCTGGCACAAGTTGGCAGACAAAGCCTTGTGTTGAATTTTGCATTGTACAGTGCAAGACCTGTCATTCTCATAAGTATGGGTGCCATTTGTCCTCACAATATGGATGCGCTCCTGAGATATTTTCGCTCATAAATTAAATACTCCTTGTCCAAAATGGCACCTTCGATGCTGTATGGATAACAAGGCCCGGTCCCTTTTGTATGTGCCATGTGGTCTAAGCAAATGGATCCATTTATATGTGCAAACAGGCCATGAAACACCCTCCAGGGTTTCATCTTTCTCTCCTTAACAAACTGCATGCCTTGTGTAACACTACCTCAAAATTTTTGATTGTCTCGACAAGTCGTTCATCTGGCTTTCCCTTTCCACTGCTCATTATAAGTGTGCATATATTTGGCAGTCGTTTTAGATGAATATTATTTGCGGTGAGCATAAGCACATTGCAAGAATAAAGGGTGTTTTGCAATGTTTTCTTGTGCTTGTTTATATGCAATCGTGATGCTTCCAGCGGCAAGCCCTGCCTGCACGGAGATTGCCGTGTTAGACTTAAGTTGATTTGACAGGTGGACATGAACTTGCTTAGGTACACGGTGTGTGTCGTGGCAGGAACGTGCATTGCATGACCGTATGGAGCGGGAATTGCGTGTGTGCGAGGCTGCACGGCGGCTCTTGGCTGCTTGTACGCAGCCTCGACAGGCACTGGACGCTGCCCGTAGCCTGTTGGTCGCACAGGTTGGTGCTCGTTCTGCCATGGCGGAACTCCAACGACATGCTGCATGCAGGTAAGTAGCAGGTGAAGCAGAAAACACACATTTTATGAAGGACTGTGAGTGTAATAATGCTTTAGATGCAAAAGTGAATGTAATTTTGGAGATTCATGTGTGTGTGTGATGTATTTATGTATATATACATATATATGTGTGTGTGTGGACACACACACACACACACACACACACACACACACACACACACACAACAGAAGTAAATAGACACCATGATTTTAAAAGAATATATTTATTGAACATTTGAAGAACATTTGATCCATTTTAATACATACACGAGTATTTTGTAGACTTGCCATTTGCAGATTTCAATTCTTTTACTCTTTCAGGCAAAGAACTAACGAGTTCTGAAATTTTCTCTTGTGGGATTTCTGCCCAGGCTTCACACAAACGGGTTAGGATTTCTGCCCGTGATGTTGGTTTCCTGGAATTTTTTCCGCATAGCTTGATCCAATATGGTCCAGAGGTGTTCAATGGGATTCATGCCAGGAGACTGACTTGGCCATGGAAGTCACTTGATCCCATTTCTGTCCTGCCATTGTTTGGTCTTTTTTTCAGTGTGGCATGGAGCTCCATCTTCCATGAACAGAGTGTTGTTTTTGACCATCTGACCAGTGGAGAATATGGGGAGAAGTCCATCCTCAAGGATATAAATGTATATTGTGAAGTTGATGTTGCCAACACACTCCACAAGCTCTGACCGACCAGCGCTCCAAATTGCTCCCCACACCTTCACTGAAAAACCACCGTGTTTGACAGTTGGCTGCAATCGGTTCAAAGAGAACTCTTGGACTGGGAAGTCTCCAGGCCTATACACACCCACTGTTCAGAAAATTGAGTAAATTGGGACTCATCTGAAAAAATTACAGTCTGCCAAAACTCCAAGGGTCTGGTGGCCATCTCGTCAGCGCACTTCTTTCTCCTTTGAATGTTGCTGGTCTAAGGAGAGGTTTTGGGCGAACGCCCCACCTGGGCGTAGTCGATTAGGTGAGATCTGATTGGCTATTCCCACCATTCACAGGTGAGAGATGTGGTGGGTCTATATATATATATATATATATAATATATATAATATATATATATATATATATATATATATAACATATTATATCAGCTTTATTTGATTTAATAAGTTGTTGCATTAACTCACTTTTTGCCCTTGCGGCTTTTTAATATTTTTTTGTTTCAGAGGACCTGACCACTCGAATGGAATTTTATGGATGGGAGAATGTCAATTAAACGTTCAAATAGCAATTATTTATTCATTTGTCAAATTATTATTTTATTTGCATGTAATTGCATGCCAAGGGACTGCATAATTTGACTCCATCCTATTTTGATCAAATACGACGCTGAATGGGGTCATTAACGATTGTATGCAGAAATGTAATAATGTGCTAATTGATCTTCTTCTGTCGATGGAGGTCATTTAATATTTATTATTATTTTACCTTGTCACCTCCCTTGGTGATTTGCTATGACTTCAAACAGCAATAACCTTGCATCATCTTCAGCCAGAAGGGAAAATTGTATAATATATAAAAGATTCCTGTCTCAACCCCCCCTCCCCGCCCCCACCCCCAACCACCCAGCAATATATTTCATATTTTTTGAATAATATTTTTTATCTGGTAAAAATCTGACATGATTTGAGGAGCAAAGAAGCCTTCACAGTTTAATGTCAGTTTTTGTTGGTGTTATTTTAGCATGGTTGGCAGCATAGCCTCGACCTTGCTGTACGCACATTCACCTCTGAGCTTTCTAGCCTGGGTTCGAATCCTGACCAAGCTATAAACTGTCCTGGTATTTCGCATGAACGGCGATACATCAATATGTGTGCCATCCCTCAGATGGACGTTAAACTGGGCGTCCCATCTACCAGCATTAGTTGGGAGATGTTAAAGATCCCACGGTGCCCTTCACAAAGAATAGGTGAGCTATCACAGACACTGAACAAATTCCAAAATTTCTCCACTCTCAGTCAAGTATCCTTTGTTGGAATGGTGACCCATCCAGGATTGTAACCCGACCCAAGAAAATGGTTTGGCAGCGTCTACGCTCTGTCTAGAGTTCACCATCCATGATGATGATGATGATGTTCTTTGAGTTTACCTCTTAATTTGTGTGTTTTCTGGCTTGGAAAGTGAAAAGAAAAGTTGACTAATCTGATGAAGTTTAAGCTCACTGGAAGAAATTGGCCCTTACTGCATAGCGAGATCTCTCAAACCAGCAGGTCAAACAAAATGAATGTGGTGCCATGACCACATGAGGTCTTACTCCACATTGTTTTTGGTAGGAATCTTCTTGTTGGCCACATTGTCTTATTGACCTTATTCTGGTGTTTACCACATTGCTAAGCCTCGTGTTGGCTTAACGGTTAAGGTGGCTGGCTTCAGATCTTAAAGGATCTTGAGTTGAGCCCCTTTTGTGCCGTTAAATAACACCAAGGTCAGCAAAATGAGTACCAGCGTACTGGTAACAGCAGGCACTGCATCAGTGGCACAGCCACACTCCCGGCAATGATACAACCAGCAGCCGCAGTCAGTTTACGAAATAATAATCATATTAAACCACGTTGCTGCTTGGATTATTATTACTCTTCTTCTTATTGTTATTGGTGTCGTATTTTCCGATTATGTAGGATTGACCTGTTAGTGTTCCTGTCTGAACCCTTGGCTCATGATGGTGGGAAACCCAAGTTCAAAGCCCATTTATCATCTGCATGTCCCTTGTCTACTCATGTCCTTGTAGTTCATGCACAAATACACTGATCTCTCTGATTGTCTGGTTTTAATCATGTGCAGAGAAGACAATCAGTCAAAATTATTCTGGTTCCTTAATGGCCACTATTATCCCACATTGTGGGGTCAGCCAGGGGAAGCTTAGCCAAAGTCTTCACGAATCGGCTGGCCAGGCCTGACGTTCGAGTAGTTAATGCAGGAATTTGTAATTTGTTCATGGTGCCAGCAATACATCGCCGACTCTTTGCGAAGGACACCGTGGGATCTTTAGCATCCACCAACGAATGCCGACAGACGGGACACCCATTTAACATCCATCCGAGGGACGGCACACACATTGATGAATCACCCTGCCTGAATTGAGCCCAGGCTAGACAGCTTAGAGGCGGGTGTGCATTCCTGTAGGCCATCCTGCCAGCCCAATCAGTCCAAATGTTATTTTAAAAAGATAAAATGTTTAAATATTTCTAAATAAGCATCTGATTTCTGATGGGAAAAAAAGTTTCTGGGTGTCAACAGTTTAACCTTCACTTCCTTATGCCCGCCGAATATTGTTTTCTATCATCGCTAACCTTGCCCCTCCATCCTCAAGTTGATTCCAGTTTCAAGACATTTTCTTCCGCATTATATACTCTGATTGAATCTTCTTGGGATTTCCAGGTATCTGTACTTTCTCCATATCAAAAATGATCCGTGTTGGTTTCCTCTTTCCTCCAGCACTGTTGAATTATGGATACCAATTCTTCTTTGTCAGTTTCACTGAGCTGGATACTGGCTGCTTCGAGAAGTCGGGTCTGGGTCTGGATGATTTGTGATTGTCTGCCCTCTTTGATATATTTTCCCATGTTCTCTACCGCACATAGACTAGATTACCAAAAGTATTAAGACAGGAAGGAAATTCGGAAGGTTATTAATCAACAAGCATTTATTTGATTTCAAGTGGGGTTTCACTGTCATTAACTCTTTACATACATACAAATGGAGCGTGCGCTTTTCACAGCACGTCCCTGTGTCCATTTTCCGCCGGTACACCAAGGGCTTCCATCTGGCCATCCCCCAGGCAGATGCCTGGCCCATCCCCATATCTTAGGGATAGGACATTCCAGGCACCCACCTGAACCCGGTTAACCCGAGTTGGATGTTAACCCTCAGGTTAACCCGAGGAGACTGTCGTCTGGTGGACGACACCTCAGCACCACCCTTCCACACACCACTTAGAGTGTTTTTGCTGAGTGAAATGTTTTTATGGTGGCCGGAGTGCAAATCCTTCCACCAACCTTCCAGGAAAGGTAGCCCACTGCAGGAGGACGTCCGCAGACACAATGTTAAGAACATCTACTCAAAGCACAAATCATTACGTGTGTGTGTGTGTTTATATTTTAGTTCCATTATAAGCCATAAAACACATCAACTACAAAACAAAAACAAAAGCACAGAAGAAGCTAAATAGTGACATATCAGATGTTGATGGAGATCAGATGTAATAATCCACTATTCCTCTTTTAGCTCAAGTTTGAGTTCAGCGGAGATTTGCATCGTCTACTGATAGTCCTCAAAAAGTGTTCCCAAATGTAATGTCCCAGAGTGCTTCAGTCGGGTTACCTAGGGCTCTGGGTTAACCACTGCACATATTTCCAATGTTGTCCTTTAAAGCAATTCCTCATTTAAAAAAACCGAGCAATACAACAATGTGCCCTGCTTTTGGCATGACATCAAAGTCACAAGTGCAGCATTGTCCAAAATGCCACAAAAAGACACCTTTATTTAATTGAAGCACATGCTGCTTTTTCAGTTTTGGGAGAAATATGCAGATGCAGGTGTGTGAGCCTTCACAAAGTTAGGCAATCTGCCTTGTGGTAATGTAAGTTTCAAGTTATACCTCTTTTAATCATCTCTGTCATCTTGGATCACTGTCTTGTTTTCCTTCTGAGAAACTCCACTCTAGCAACTTTTATGAGCAACTTTTCCTTCCTAGCAACTCCGAGCAACTCAGTCTTTCAAGCTGCTTCAAGTGTTTGGAATCCAGATACAAATGCTCAAAGAGATTGGAGGCCAGGTAAACAAACATGTCTGTTACTTCTTCGTAAACCTTCCATGCCTGCCGTGCTGACAGTTTTCCCTTTCCCTTGAAGGCAGATGTGACAACACACCCACTGAATGTGTGAAACACTGCCAGAGCACATGACTTTTTCTCTCCCAAGCTTGGACAGATGGCATTTATGCTGCAAAATCTGTTATGTTTGCTCATTCCAAAGGCTACCCAGATATCTGCCAAAGGCTGAGTCTCATAAAATTCACAAAATGTACCAACAAACATAGTTACAACATATGTGTCCACAGTTCGCACTTGGATTAGCTTTCTTTCCTGCTCCAGAGCATGCAACATGTGGACAACAATCCTTGCGTCAGCTTCCTCATAATGAAGTTTGGCATTTGGATGTTTGAACCCATGGATACCACAGATGTAAACAGCTTTGGATGCAGGAAGATAAAATCTGCGACTTTTGATGTGAGATAGACAAAGAGTTCCTTCTTCTTGCCTTCAACATAGAGGAAGTCCATTGAGTTGCCTGGCAGTTTAGTTTGGAAAGACACCTTCCAGCACGTAAATTCCCTCTTTTCCGTGGGTAGATTCTTTCAGACTGTCTGATCCATATGTAACCCACACAACATCCAACGATGCAGTAGCTTGCAGCTACCACTCCAGGAAAGGAATAAGTACCCTATCTGCATACTCTTCGAAAGTGCTGACACCTGCAGTGGGAAGGTAATGAACAATGACAGCCCCATCCATGACTTTTTAGTCATATGTCACAGTTGCCCATTCTGCTCGACACACGACAGTAATTGAGACTTTGGTGTTGGTAAATTAAGCTTTCCAAAGTCTGAAAGCGAGGGTGGATATGCTTGCATCTCATGGGAAAAAAATTCCTCTCGATCTCCATTCAGGTTCTGCAGAGATATACAGCTGGGCAAAGACTTCAACATTATCGAGGAGCTCTTTGATCTTCTTCCCTTCAGGTCAGGTCAGGTATGGGAGCATGCGCCAGAGCAGCACGTCGCTACGTCCACTTTCCACCGGTACTCCAGGGGCTTCCGTCTGGCCATCCCCCAGGCAGATGCCTAACCCATCCCCATCTCCTTGAGATGCTGATCAACCTGCTGCAACCACGAGGCACGTGGTCGGCCCATGGCCTCCACTCATGAGACTCCTTCGCTGAGAGAATACTGGTGAGCAGGATCAGCGTCAGGAAAACGAGCCACATGTCCATATAGCCGCAGCTTATGCTCACCGACTGTGCAGGTAACAAATCTCATTTGAGTCTCTCTCAACAACCACTCATTGGACACACAGTCTGACGAGCAATCGACAAGGATTCTCCGAAGAGACCTGTACCAAAGGATTTAAGTCTCTGTCTCAGATCCCTGGTCACAGAGTCCAAGTCTCACATCCATAGAGCAAGACTGGAAGCACCAAGGACCTGAAGACTCGGACTGTCGTCCTCCCGCACAAGTACCGGCAGCGCCAAACCCCATGATCTGGTGAATCCATGACTCCCCAGGCCTGACAAAGATGTCTCTTGACCTCTGACTCACAGCCAGCAGAGACATGAATATCACTGCCAAGGTAAGTGAATCTCTCCGTACCTAACATCCTCACCATAAACAGGTACAGACAGGATAGCAGCATCCAAGATGTATGTCATTGAAAGCCTGGATCTTAGTTTTGATCCAGGAAACCCGTAAACCCATTGGCTCCGACTCCTCATTCAGCACCGCGAGGGCCCCCAAAAGGATATCTAGAGTCTCCGCAAGGATGACTGCATCATCTGTGAAATCAAGGTCAGAGATCTTGACATCCCAAATGATCACCACAGCTTGATCTCTCCGAATCCTTCCCCAGAATCCAGTCCATATAAGTGCTAAAAAGTGTGGGGCCAGTACATACCCCTGACTAACTGCAGTAACAACTGAAAAAAAGTCAGAGATGGTACCACCACATCTCACAGCACTCTCAGTACCAGAGTGTAATTCACACATCAGATCGATCAGTTTTGGTGGCACCCCA
>CM068963.1:99878839-99889538 GCA_035128595.1 Eptatretus atami
GGCGCGGTGAACCGGTTGAAATGGGGTAAAAGATCGAGGGATCTGTGGCATCCATGCTGAACTCTCAAGGTGGTGTGAAATGCTGCACTCATGTCGTTGCATGCAGTTCTGTGCTCTACCTGGAACACAGGCATACATCCCATATGAGTGGAAGAGGGCCTTGTTGTCCCTTTCTGGAAAGGGAAGGGTGATCGCCAAGACTGCAACAACTACCGAGGGGTGACGCTGCTCTCAGTGCCAGGCGACGTCTTTGCTCGGATAATTCTTGATAGGGTTCACCCCATTTCTTGAGCACCAGCGTCCAGAGCAGTCAGGCTTTACACCAAAGAGGTCACGATTGACTGTATCCTTACCCTTCGGGTCCTCACTGAACGCAAATGAGAGTTTCAGCAGGGGCTGCTTGCAGCCTATGTTGATCTCTGCAAAGCGTTTGATTCAGTGAATCGGGATGCCCTCTGGAGGATTCTTGGTCTTTGTGGGGTGCCACCAAAACTGATCGATCTGATGTGTGAATTACACTCTGGTACTGAGAGTGCTGTGAGATGTGGTGGTACCATCTCTGACTTTTTTTCAGTTGTTACTGCAGTTAGTCAGGGGTATGTACTGGCCCCACACTTTTTAGCACTTATATGGACTGGATTCTGGGGAGGATTCGGAGAGATCAAGCTGTGGTGCATCATTTGGGAATGTCAAGATCTCTGACCTTGATTTCACAGATGATGCAGTCATCCTTGCGGAGACTCTAGATATCCTTTTGGGGGCCCTCGCGGTGCTGAATGAGGAGTCGGAGCCAATGGGTTTACGGGTTTTCCTGGATCAAAACTAAGATCCAGGCTTTCAATGACATACATCTTGGATGCTGCTATCCTGTCTGTACCTGTTTATGGTGAGGATGTTGAGGTCACGGAGAGATTCACTTACCTTGGCAGTGATATTCATGTCTCTGCTGGCTGTGAGTCAGAGGTCAAGAGACATCTTTGTCAGGCCTGGGGAGTCATGGATTCACCAGATCATGGGGTTTGGCGCTGCCGGTACTTGTGCGGAGGACGACAGTCCGAGTCTTCAGGTCCTTGGTGCTTCCAGTCTTGCTCTATGGATGTGAGACTTGGACTCTGACCAGGGATTGAGACAGAGACTTAAATCCTTTGGTACCAGGTCTCTTCGGAGAATCCTTGTCGATTGCTCGTCAGACTGTGTGTCCAATGAGTGGTTGTTGAGAGGAGACTCAAATGAGATTTGTTACCTGCACAGTCGGTGAGCATAAGCTGGGCTATATGGACATGTGGCTCGTTTTCCTGACGCTGATCCTGCTCACCAATTCTCTCAGCGAAGGAGTGTCATGAGTGGAGGCCATGGGCCGACCACGTGCCTCGTGGTTGCAGCAGGTTGATCAGCATCTCAAGGAGATGGGGATGGGTTAGGCATCTGCCTGGGGGATGGCCAGACGAAAGCCCCTGGAGTACCGGTGGAAAAGTGGACGTATGCGACGTGCTGCTCTGGCGCATGCTCCCATACCTGACCTGACCTGAAGGGAAGAAGATCAAAGAGCTCCTCGATAATGTTGAAGTCTTTGCCCAGCTGTATATTCTCTGCAGAACCTGAATGGAGACGAGAAGGAATTTTTTCCATGAGATGCAAGCATATCCACCCTCGCTTTCAGACTTTGGAAAGCTTAATTTAACCAACACCAAAGTCTCAATTACTGTCGTGTGTCGAGCAGAATGGGCAACTGTGACATATGACTAAAAAGTCATGGATGGGGCTGTCATTGTTCATTACCTTCCCACTGCAGGTGTCGGCACTTTCGAAGAGTATGCAGATAGGGTACTTATTCCTTTCCTGGAGTGGTAGCTGCAAGCTACTGCATCGTGGATGTTGTGTGGGTTACATATGGATCAGACAGTCTGAAAGAATCTACCCACGGAAAAGAGGGAATTTACGTGCTGGAAGTGTCTTTCCAAACTAAACTGCCAGGCAACTCAATGGACTTCCTCTATGTTGAGGCAAGAAGAAGGAACTCTTTGTCTATCTCACATCAAAAGTCGCAGATTTTATCTTCCTGCATCCAAAGCTGTTTAACATCTGTGGTATCCATGGGTTCAACATCCAAATGCCAAACTTCATTATGAGGAAGCTGACGCAAGGATTGTTGTCCACATGTTGCATGCTCTGGAGCAGGAAAGAAAGCTAATCCAAGTGCGAACTGTGGACACATATGTTGTAACTATGTTTGTTGGTACATTTTGTGAATTTTATGAGACTCAGCCTTTGGCAGATATCTAGGTAGCCTTGGAATGAGCAAACATAACAGATTTTGCAGCATAAATGCCATCTGTCCAAGCTTGGGAGAGAAAAAGTCAGTGCTCTGGCATGTGTTTCACACATTCAGTGGGTGTGTTGTCACATCTGCCTTCAAGGGAAAGGGAAAACTGTCAGCACGGCAGGCATGGAAGGTGTACGAAGCAGTAACAGACATGTTTGTTTACCTGGCCTCCAATCTCTTTGAGCATTTGTATCTGGATTCCAAACACTTGAAGCAGCTTGAAAGACTGAGTTGCTCGGAGTTGCTAGGAAGGAAAAGTTGCTCATAAAAGTTGCTAGAGTGGAGTTTCTCAGAAGGAAAACAAGACAGTGATCCAAGATGACAGAGATGATTAAAAGAGGTATAACTTGAAACTTACATTACCACAAGGCAGATTGCCTAACTTTGTGAAGGCTCACACACCTGCATCTGCATATTTCTCCAAAACTGAAAAAGCAGAATGTGCTTCATTAAATAAAGGTGTCTTTTTGTGGCATTTTGGACAATGCTGCACTTGTGACTTTGATGTCATGCAAAAGCAGGGCACATTGTTGTATGCTCGGTTTTTTTAAATGAGGAATTGCTTTAAAGGCACATTGGAAATATGTGCAGTGGTTAACCCAGAGCCCTAGGTAACCCGACTGAAGCACTCTGGGACATTACATTTTGGGAACACTTTTGAGGACTATCAGTAGACGATGCAAATCTCCGCTGAACTCAAACTTGAGCTAAAAGAGGAAAGTGGATTATTACATCTGATCTCCATCAACATCTGATATGTCACTATTAAGCTTCTTCTGTGGTTTGTTTTTGTTTTGTAGTTGATGTGTTTTTATGGCTTATAATGGAACTAAATATAAAACACACACACACACGTAATGAATTTGTGCTTTGAGTAGACGTTCTTACATTGTGTCTGCGGACGTCCTCCTGCAGTGGGCTACCTTTCTGGAAGGTTGGTGGAAGGATTTGCACTCCGGCCACCATAAAAACATTTCACTCAGCAAAACACTCTAAGTGGTGTGTGTGGAAGGGTGGTGCTGAGGTGTCGTCCACCAGACGACAGCTCCTCGGGTTAACCTGAGGGTTAACACTGAGGGTCATCAACTCGGGTTAACCGGGTTCAGGTGGGTGCCTGGAATGTCCTATCCCTAAGATATGGGGATGGGCCAGGCATCTGCCTGGGGGATGGCCAGATGGAAGCCCTTGGTGTACGCGGCGGAAAATGGACACAGGGACGGCTGTGAAAAGCGCATGCTCCATTTGTATGTATGTAAAGAGTTAATGACAGTGAAACCCCACTTGAAATCAAATAAATGCTTGTTGATTAATAACCTTCCGAATTTCCTTCCTGTCTTAATACTTTTGGTAATCTAGTCTATGTGCGGTAGAGAACATGGGAAAATATATCAAAGAGGGCAGACAATCACAAATCATCCAGACCCAGACCCGACTTCTCGAAGCAGCCAGTATCCAGCTCAGTGAAACTGACAAAGAAGAATTGGTATCCATAATTCAACAGTGCTGGAGGAAGAGGAACCAACACGGATCATTTTTGATATGGAGAAAGTACAGATACCTGGAAATCCCAGAAGATTCAATCAGAGTATATAATGCGGAAGAAAATGTCTTGAAACTGGAATCAACTTGAGGATGGAGGGGCAAGGTTAGCGATGATAGAAAACAATATTCGGCGGGCATAAGGAAGTGAAGGTTAACTGTTGACACACCCAGAAGCTTTTTTCCCATCAGAAATCAGATGCTTATTTAGAAATATTTAAACATTTTATCTTTTAAAATAACATTTGGACTGATTGGGCTGGCAGGATGGCCTACAGGAATGCAACACCCGCCTCTAAGCTGTCCTAGCCTGGGCTCAATTCAGGCAGGGTGATTCATCAATGTGTGTGCGTCCCTCGGATGGATGTTTAAATGGGTGTCCCGCGTCTGTCGGCATTCGTTGGTGGATGCTAAAGATCCACGGTGTCCTTCGCAAAGAGTCGGCGATGTATTGCTGGCACCATGAACAAATTACAAATTCCTGCATTAACTACTCGAACGTCAGGCCTGGCCAGCCGATTCGTGAAGACTTTGGCTAAGCTTCCCTGGCTGACCCACAATGTGGGATAATAGTGGCCATTAAGGAACCAGAATAATTTTGACTGATTGTCTTCTCTGCACATGATTAAAACCAGACAATCAGAGAGATCAGTGTATTTGTGCATGAACTACAAGGACATGAGTAGACAAGGGACATGCAATGATAAATGGGCTTTGAACTTGGGTTTCCACCATCATGAGCCAAGGGTTCAGAGAGGAACACTAACAGGTCAATCCTACATAATCGGAAAATACGACACCAATAACAATAGAGAAGAAGAGTAATAATAATCCAAGCAGCAACGTGGTTTAATATGATTATTATTTCGTAAACTGACTGCGGCTGCTGGTTGTATCATTGCCGGGATGGTGGCTGTGCGCACTGATGCAGTGCCTGCTGTTACCAGTACTGCTGGTACTCATTTTGCTGACCTTGGTGTTATTTAACGCACAAAAGGGGCTCAACTCAAGATCCTTTAAGATCTGAAAGCCACCACCTTAACCGTTAAGCCAACACGAGGCTTAGCAAATGTGGTAACACCAGAATAAGGTCAATAAGAACATGTGGCCAACAAGAAGATTCCTACCAAAAACTGTGGAGTAAGACCTCATGTGGTCCATGGCACCACATTCATTTTGTTTGACCTGCTGGTTTGAGAGATCTCGCTATGCATTAAGGGCCAATTTCTTCCAGTGAGCTAAACTTCATCAGATTAGTCAACTTTTTCTTTTCACTTTCCAAGCCAGAAAACACACAAATTAAGAGGTAACTCAAAGAACATCATCATCATCATCAATGGATGGGTGAACTCTAGACAGAGCGTAGACGCTGCCAAACCATTTTCTTGGGTCGGGTTACAATCCTGGATGGGTCACCATTCAACAAGGATACTTGCTGAGAGTGGAGAAATTTTGGAATTTGTTTCAGTGTCTGTGATAAGCTCACCTATTCTTTGTGAAGGGCACCGTGGATCTTTAAACATCTCCCAACTAATGCTGGTAGATGGGACGCCCAGTTTAACGTCCATCTGAGGGATGGCAACACATATTTGATGTATTCCCCGTTCATGCGAAATACCAGGACAGATTTATAGCTTGGTCAGGATTCGAAACACCAGGCTTAGAAAGCTCAGAGTGAATGTGGCGTACAGCAAGGTCGAGGCATGCCTGCCAACCATATGCTAAAATAAACACCCACAAAAACTGAACATTAAACTGTGAAGGCTTCTTTGGCTCCTCAAATCATTGTCAGATTTTCCAGAATAAAAATATTATTCAAAAATAATATTGAAATATATTGCTGGGTGGTTGGGGTGGGACGGCGGGGAAGGGGGGGTTGAGACAGGATCTTTTTATATATTATACAATTTTTCCCTTCTGGCTTAAGATGATGCAAGGTTATTGCTGTGAAGTCCAATAGCAAAATCACCAAGGGAGGTGACAAGGTAAAATAATAATAATATTAAATGACCTCCATCGACAGAAGAAGAATCAAATTAGCACATTATTACATTTTCTGCATACAATCGTTAAATGCCCCATTCAGCGTCGTATTTTAATCAAAATAGGATGGAGTTCAAATTATGCAGTCCCTTGGCAATGGCAATTTACATGCAAATAAAATATAATTTGATCAAACTGAATAAATAATTTGCTATTTGAAACCGTTTTTAATTGAACATTCCCCATCCCTAAAATTCCATTCGAGTGGTCAGGTCTCTGAACAAAAAAGTATTTAAAAAGCCGCAAGGGCAAAAAGTGAGTTAATGCAACAACTTATTAAATAAATAAAGCTGATATAATATGTATATATTATATATATATACTATATTATACAGTGGGGAGAACAGTATTTGATACATTGGCAGATTTTGCAAGGTTTCCCACTTACAAAGCACGTAGAGGTCCTGTAATTTTATCATAGGTACACTTCAACTGTGAAAAGCATGGAATCTTAAACAAAAATCCTGGAAAAATCACATTGTATGATTTTAAATAATTGAATTTGCATTTTATGTGGCATGAAATAAGTATTTGATCACCTAACCAACCAGTACGAATCCGGCTCTCACAGACCTGTTAGTTTTGTCTTTATGAAGCCTCCAATTCTTCCAACTCATTACCTGTAAATTAACTGCACCTGTTTGAACTCGTATCTGCATAAAAGACAGCTGTCCACACTCAATCATGCAGCTCCAACTCTCCACAATGGGCAAGACCAGAGAGCTTGTCTAAGGACATCAGGGACAAAAATTGGTAGACTTGCACAAGGCTGGGGATGGCTACAGGACAATAGGCAAGCAGCTTTCGTGGAGAAGGCAACAACTGTTGGCGCAATTATTAAGAAAATGGAAGAAGTTTCAAGATACAGTCAATCTCCCTCGGTCTGGGGCTTCCATGCAAGATCTCACTCGTGGAGCCTCAATGATCATGAGAAGGTGAGGGATCAGCCCAGAACTACAAACGGCAAGGACCTGGTCAATTACTGAAGAGAGCTGGGACGGCACAGTATCAAAGAATAAACCATAAGTAACACACTACGCCGTCATGGAATTAAATCCATGCAGCGCACGCAAGGTCCCTCTGCTCAAAGCCAGCGCATGTCCAGGCCGCGTCTGCCAGTTTGCCAATGCCATCTGGATGATCCAGAAGGAGCGAATGGGAGAAGGTCATGTGGTCCTGATGAGACCAAAAAGAGCTTTTTGGTTTCAACTCCACTCGCCGTGTTGGAGGGAAGAAGAAGGATGGTACAACCCCAAGAACACCACAGACCGTGGAAGCTGGAGGTTGGAAAACATCAATTCTTTGGGGATGCTTTTCTGCCAAAGGGGACAGGACGACTGCACCCGTTAGTATGAGCCAGGGAGGATGGTATTGACGGACCTTATGTCTGTTACTTCTAGAGGCGCGTGATCTCTGGACATATCCAACTCTCTCCTGTCAGACAAGGTAGCATTGTTGAAGATGGGAGCGGGCTGCGGTCTTTCCAGCATGACAACGACCCGAAACCACAGCGCAGGCAACTAAGGGGTGCTCCGTAAGAAGCATCCTCAAGGTCCTGGAGTGGCCTACGCCAGTTCCAGACCTGAACCCAATAGAACGTTTGGAGGGAGGCTGAAGCTGTGTTGCCCAGCGACAGCCCCGAAACCTGAAGGATCTGGAGAAGATCTGTATGGAGGAGTGGGCCCAAAATCCTGCCGGCAGTCTGTGCAAACCTGGTTAAGACTCAGGGAGAATACGTCTGATCTCCGTAATTGCAAACAAAGGTTTCTGTACCAAATATTAAGTTCTGTTTTTTTCTGATGTTCAAATACTATTTCATGGGCAATAAAATGCAAAATTAATAATTTAAAATCATACAATGTGATTTTCAGGATTTTTGTTTTTAGATTCCGTCTTTCACAGTTGAGTGTACCTATGATAAAAATTACAGACCTCTACGTGCTTTGTAAGGGGAAAACCTTGCAAAATCGGCAGTGTATCAAATACTTGTTTCTCCCCACTGTATATATATATAATATATATATATATAATATATATATATATAAAGACCCCACCCCACATCTCTCACCTGTGAATGGTGGAATAGCCCAATCAGATCTCACCTAATCGACTACGCCCAGGTGGGCTTCCGCCCAAAACCTCTTTCCTTTTAGACGCAACGAATTCAAGGAGAAAGAAGTGGGCTGACGAGATGGCCACCAGAACCCTTGAGTTTTGGCAGACTGTAATTTTTTCAGATGAGTCCCAATTTACTCAATTTTCTGACAGTGGGTGTGTATAGCCTGCGAGACTTCCCAGTCAAGAGTTCTCTTGAAGCCGATTGCAGCCCACTGTCAAACACGGTGGTTTTTCAGTGAAGGTGTGGGAAGGTGATTCCACACATTATGGTGGACCATAGTTGATTAGAGGGTCAACAACAGTGATTGTAACACCCCAAACGATCAACTCGACAGCTGGTGGATCAGCCTGGTACAACTGCTCAAAGGAACTGGCCCAGCGGGCCTTCACTTCGGACTCCTCTGTCAAGAGCCCACCACCCACTGCTCTAACTGCAGTACACCGAGGGACACGGCTTGGATGAACGCAATATGCGAATTCCCATATAAGCAGGATGAGAATCACTTGACCACAGGTGATGCTCTACCCCCTCACAGATTCCTCGCACATAGGCCTCCTTGTCCACCCTTAGCGCACGTACAGTTTTACGCCTCAGCTCCCTGAACAGCTCTGCTCTGCCATTCAGCCTGGCCCTGTGAATCTCGGCAATGGTATCCAGTGTCCCTTGAGAGACAAAATTCTTCTTCACCCTCCGATGAGTTCCATTACATCGACCGGCAACATCAAGGATGGAGGTCTTGAAGGCACTCCACAACTCTTCATGATCCCACAAAGCACCCATGCCCCTCAAATCTCCACTCAGCCTGTTCGGAAACTCCTCAGCTACCCTCATCCTTGAGCTTGCCAACATCCAGCCGAGGCTGGGATGGCACCATTCTCCTGGATTGAAGCTGCAACGTAAGAGTTGCTACAACAAGCCGGTAGTCAGTATTGAGGAACTAGCACTCCGGTAGACCCTGCAGTTCTAGATCATCCTTCAGCGACCATCAACGAGGACATTTTCAATCTCCTTTGCCACACCGCCAGTGTTGGAATAGCAAATGGAACATCCAGCGATGAGCTTGTGTGTGCTGAAGCCATGAACCGGCCACCCTAACTCCATGACTTCTTGCAAAGCCAAGGAACTTGGTGCTATTCTGGTTCCAGTTCCAGACCCATGGGGACCAACACATGTCTCATAACCATCTCTATCAGTTCCTGTAGATGCGTTGAAATTCCCCAAGACTAGAAGAGTATCTCGCCCAGGAGCACTGATCAACCACAGACTCGAGCGTGGCATAGAATGCATCCTTCACGGTGAGATCACTCACCTCAATCAGAGCATATTCAGAGACCAGGGAAACGACACCCAAGGAGTGACGAATCCTTAGTCTCATAATACGCTCGTTGACTGGTGTTACGTCAATTATCATTGGAGTCAGCTTATTGGACACAGCTTCAGCAACTCCTTGGGTATGGTAACCATCAGAGCGACCAGACCGATAGTAGGTGTAACCACCCGCCATTATCTCGCCACAATCCGGTCTCCGAACCTCTGAGAATGCTGCAATACGATGTCCAAATGCTTGAGCTCAGATGATAAGAGAGACAGGTGATCATCCTCTCTTAGGGATAGGACATTCCAGGCACCTTCCCGAAGGGACCGCCTCAGGTTAACCCAAGGAGACCGCCATCTGGTGGACGTCACCTCAGCACCACCCCGACTCACTCTCCCGCAATCTGACCCGGGAATGTTACCCCGTGGTTTTCCCTCCTCTCATCAAAGATTGGGGTTCCCAAAGGCTTTGCCCCAATCCTGTCATCTGGTGAGCTGCCCTGCGAAAGGAAGCTGCACAGGAGGTACTCCCAGAGTGGGTTTTCAGATTTTTTTTGCTTTTGGAATGTTTTGCGGAATGAAGGGTTTTACGGTGGCCGGAGTGCAAATCTACCTCTTAATAAAAAGTAACCCAACTGCAGGAGGATGTCCGCAGACACAGTTGGGCACTCAATATGGATGGCCGTTGGCTTACAAGGAGCTCCTCCAGCCTTTGTTGTGTTTCTTTTGATAAGTTATCTTTAATTCTTCCCTTGCTAAGAAGTTACCTTTAATTTGAGATTCTTGAACAGGGATAGATAAAAAAAATTTGATGGGTTCATGTGTAGAACATGTGCGATCCTGGAGCACTTTTTTTTTTTTTTTACATCATGCCTGGTGAGTGCCAGTTACTAATGTGCCTAGAAAATGTATGCAGTTTTCGTTATATTTTTGGAGAAAACTATACATTTTTGGAAACTTCATAGAATAACGAATCAGAAAATGCATGATTCCATTTTTCCCAGAAGCCAATATGCGGCCATCTTGGATATTTAAATGGCGACCTTCCAATACTATTTTTTCAATATCTTGACTTCTAGATTACCTAGGATCATGATTCCAGTAGCTAAATCTACATTTTTGGGGGAAAGAAATCCAATGGTGATAATTAGAAATCAGTACAGATGATCAATGGTACAGGTTTAGGTCACCATCTTGGATTTTTAATGCGCATAACTGAAGTTTATGCTTATCTCCTTATCCCGACTCCAAGGTGACATAAGAATCTGATCCAAGTGAGTATCTGAACAACAGTGTACTTAGTGCAACAAGTCAGTGTGCAGGTACATAATCTAGTGCTGGCATTTGTAGGTTTATCTGTG
>CM068963.1:99905478-99921072 GCA_035128595.1 Eptatretus atami
AGAATGAAGTGAAGAGAAGAAGAAATACAGAGATTGGGAGATTTAAACATTCGGGAATGCGAGAAGAAGGGAAGGGGGGAATGGTGTGGGATATTATGTGAGCGACAAGCAAGGACGACGGGTGGGTAAGAGCATCAGGAGAAGGGTGAGGCGAGCATCGGGCAGGGCCTTGGGGATCATCAGGGCAGGGTTGGGGGGAGCATCAGGGAGTTACAGAAGCACGTAGGCAAAAGGTTTCTGCCGGATTCAAACATTTATACGTAATAACCAGGTACGCACTTCTGTTAGCTTTAATTTCCAGCACATTTCGCAAACATCAGTATTCAGGGTGGAAAACTGAACTTTAAATGTACGTAAAGAAAAGGAAAATATTGGCAATACCAGGGTAATCAAATTTAGTTGAGAAAACTTAAGGCTGTTCATTCATTTCTATGAAGCAAATTTATTTCCATTAATTTCTTGCTTTTTGGACTTTACTTTGTATTTTTTTTTTCCTTTCTACAATTGAAATTTGGGTCATAATTGATTATATCCAAAGTTTCACCTCTGGACTTCACTACTCACTCACTCTGAGAAAGCATTACTCGAAGGAAACAATCTTCTTATCCTCATCATGTCATTTTGCCTATGGTGGTAAAACTTCCTCAAGCCCAAAAAGCAAAACAAAATCACAAAACATTTCTCAACACAAGGAAACATCTTTTAACAACAACAGCAAAACAAACAAAAACAATTATCATCTTCTACATCCTTTTCAGAGTTCGAATCATCTGATGAGTTGTTACCGACGTGCAATGTTAAGGCCGCATAACGTTCATCATGTTGCAAAAACTACC
The DNA here is from genome assembly GCA_035128595.1 of Eptatretus atami. NCBI lineage: Eukaryota > Metazoa > Chordata > Myxini > Myxiniformes > Myxinidae > Eptatretus > Eptatretus atami. The sequence continues at coordinate 99,906,315 of CM068963.1, forward strand.
TCTCACATAAGGTGCAACAACGGTACAAACGACAAACGTCGTAGATTCAAGCAGAGGTCAGTAGCACTTGCATCCACCAAAAGCAGGCCCGAGTCACAAACTGAGAGCCCACTCGCCAGCAGGCAGAACAGGGCATACGGCGTTGTTCAAATTGCTGGCAGGCAAACCCAGCATTTAAAGCGGCATTTTTCACAGGGGAAAATGCTTTGAAGTGTTAAAAATGAGTCCATTGCCAAACAGAGGTCAATATATTCACTTCAGTCAGTTAAAGCTTGCTCTCCTACCTTGATGAGATTTAAAAATGCCAAAGCACCCGTTGATGGACTGGCATGAATCTAACAGCTCGGAAACCTTTCGCCTTACTCTCCCACTATAGAGAAGCCATAAATCCATGGATGGAATGCTTGTCATGAGGAATAGTGAAGCTAACAACTCTGATTTCAGCTGAGGATATAAAGTGAAGCTCAAATCAACTTGTTGAACAAGTTTCTCTGGCAGGCCCCCATATTAATCGAAGAACTGCATACATTGAAAGACCTGTGGATTTAATATCAAGATTAGGGGCCAATTATATGTGTAGTACAAAGACAAAATTTAATTTCTAACATATGAATTTTAATATCACTTCTCTATATGTAGTGCCATTTCACCCCATTATAACATGTGCTATTAATTACAGACATGATGACCAATTTCATTCCGCTGTTGAAGGCACACCCTTCAAGAAGCTCAAGGGCCTGTACGGTTCATTATTCCACTCTAAATTAGTAAGGGAAAGGTTCAAACTTGCCTCCAACCCAGACAATAAATTTTTTGCAAAATTGCATCGTAACAGCTTGAAGGACCACTCATGTGATGAAAGAAGTTGGGATATTGGTAGAGGTGACCATGATTTCAGAGAGGAAGCCAGCTTAATATCCTATTAAAAAGATCATAACCCAAAGCTGCGAATTTGTACCAAAATACAAAAAAGTCGAGAGAAGACATCTCAGAGTACCAAATTGAGCGCTCCACTACCACCTTCTACAGGCTTATGTAACTAGCGGTGATCTAAGATCCTACAAACATCAATCGAACTTAAAGATTTTGTATTCTACCTGGAAAATTGTACACTGACCGAGATTCAATTATGTAATAAATTTCAATTCACCCGGTGCCTTCATAAGGGACTACTATTGCAGAAACATGCGTCAGATATCAAATACCCTCCTGAAAGGAGGGGCAAAAGTGGGGAGCCACACCACTAGGCAACTGCTAATAGGTGTGTGTAATGGCGGATGGCTCTGTCCGGCACATGGGGGGAGATTCCTGGTGTCCGGTGTGTTCTTGGTGGAAGAAACATGTCAGGTTCCATTGTTTTAAAGCATCCCAAGCCACACCAACGTAACTCTCCACTTGAGCTGACTATCTTGTCTGTTGTGATTGAAATATCCAAGAAAGTTTGAGTTTTATTTTGTTGAATCTGAATATTTTCTTTTGTGTTATTGGAATATATTGTTTACGGAATTTGGGAAACCTGTGCACCCAAGCAGTCAGAGTCCCCGTAGTTTCAGTTATTTCGATAAGTATGTGTTTATAGTAGAATCCATCCCCTTTTCTAATGGGAATTACATGTGTGCGCTACGAGTTATTTTTATAGTCAGGTTTATTTCATCCTCATCAACAACAACAGCAACCTCATCAACTACAACAACAAACAAACGCCACCCGTCCCGCACTCGAACCCGGTCTCATTACACACTGTTCGGACCACGCGTTGAGCGAGGTTTCGCTCACCTCAGGCTGGCTCCGCCTAGCCAGAGGAGTGTTCGGCCCGACCAATGAAGGGCCGCCACGAGATCGCCTGAACAACTGACCGTCAATCAGGGCGGTTAGTGCAGAAAAAGAAACCCCTCCCACCTCAAAAGAGGGTGTTGTGGTCAGGATGAGTGCTTTCTGCAGGATTCGTGGCGATAGCGGTCTGCGGTCTTGCGTCTCGATTAGTGGTCGGCGGTCTGCGTTCGACGGTCAGACGGTCCTTGCGTGCTCACCGTGGTGGTGTTTGTGACCGAAACAGTTGGTGGTGCTTGAGCAGCCAGCGTCGTGGCCGTGAACTTCCAGTCGTGGGTCGAGGTCACAGTTGCGTGAATTTTTTGAGTCGCTGTGACCGCACGAAGGCGAGACCAGGTACCCCGGCCCTGGCTCTTACCGACTAAAGACCCACGGCGTTCCAGTTTCTTTGTGTGTGTAGTCCGTGGGGCCCGTCTGTTAAGTAGAATCGTTAGGCCTTGTTAATGTACATTACATTCTCTTTATTCATGATAACTCTGCTCTTTGTGTGCCTTCCCCTCCCCGATTTTGTTTAAAATAAACCCTGTTAAATGTTTCAGTTCGTTGTTCGTGTTTTCTTCATTGGCCTAGGCAAGTGCATATTTAGAATTATTGAGGTTTTCGGGACGTAAGTTGTCATTGGGACCGGCGCGGCTTTGGTAACTTCCGCTCGGTTGACGCCGGATCCAAGTCGGTGATAAGCGACTCGATTTCCGACAAAGTCGGCCGAGGGTGTGGTTCCCGGTAGTTGGACGGCCTGATACTTAGGTAAATTGAATTAGATAAGTTGGAACCCAACCTCACGCCGTCGAAATATTTGGGCGACCCACGGGTCCTCTAAGTGGACCCGTGACCTTTCGGAGTTGTCGATGTCACGACCCTAATTTTTGGGTGTCGGTGGGAGGCGACTCTTACTGCTCCCCCTGGTGGTCGTTTATCGCCGCCGAACCCCGGCCCACAACAATTATTGTTTTAAATGGGCACGTTTATAATTGGGAAATTAATTGGCAGCGAGTTATATTCCTAATTGCATATTCAGGATTAGAGATTTCTAATCATGCCTAGTATAATTGAAATGTTTGTGTTTGCGTTTGACCTCTTCGTACTCCTTTACTGCGCACGGAGAGTTAGCCTAAGTGTTGGCTTTGCGGTTAGGGTGGTGGCTAAGGATTTCCTAGAGTCTTGAGTTTGAGCCCCGTTTTCCACCGACATTAACACCAGGGGGTGACCAGCCTGTCATTCTTCTCGAGGGTTGGCAAGATGAGAACCATGTAATGGTAATCGGGCACTGCATCAGCGCATAGCTGTGCCCCTAACCAATGATTGCAACCACAGCCAAAAAGCCAGCACACGGTGGGAACTCAGGAGAGAATGCGTTGAAATCCAATGGTTGTACTCAGGTGTGCATGGGGTGGTTTAGGTTGGTAAAAATAAAATACACCCATTTCTGGGTAATTGATCCCATCCGTAATTCTAGGATGGATGGTTCTTGCTAAATAACCCCCAATTTAGCATATGCCCAGGTATCCAGGAGAGTTTATAGCTGCAGTCAAAACTGTACACATTCCACAGGAAAAGGTTCTCTGAACTTGGGATGAATATGGGAGGAATGGCTGACATTACACAATGTCTCACAATAGACCAAACAAAGACACAAGGGAATATACATGGGTTTTCAACTTGGCTAAACAGTGAATCACCAGGACAAATTGATGTCTGGTGTTCTAGCCATCATATTACATCTTATGGTTGGTGATGCAAACCTCAATCAGCCATTAATACAACAAAAATCTTTTCTCGTTCAAGGGATGCTATATTTTGAAGTACGTGTGCATCACAGGATATTAGAACAACCTTCTGAAAGTTTAAAAGCAAGATTCAAAAAAGTTACCCTGTGGGGACTGACTGTTATTCCCCAACAGGTGGGGGTGAAAATGAGGAATGGGATAAAGGGCCATGGCCCCCCCTTCCTAAAAGGTCAATGGGAAGCACAACTTTAAGTTGAAGGCATGGCCCCGTTATGTTTCATGAAGAGTTGGTCTGATTCTGGCCGTCAGTTTGAAACATATTTTTAAAATACATACCTGAATTTGATGCAAAAAACCCCATTTTCAGCCTTCTTATAGGAGCAGATCCAGACAGGAGCACAAAACTCCACTGACCTTACATCTTCGGATGTATCATACCAAATTTAGGCCCACAGGTATGTTGGTTGTAAGAAAATATTATGCGGTCTCTGTGAAGGCTGGCACTCCCCCCAAAAAGGCTAAGGCACACAAACATATCCAGTCTATCCATCCATCCATCGGGACCATACTCTGTGCAAAGTGTGCGTTGGTGCTGCTAGAGCAGTCTCCTTGGCTATTAGACATAATCTGACGGGTCGCCACCCAGACACAGGATACCAGCATGCTGCACTCATTTTGCCGGGACTCGAAGGAGAAGGCAGCAACCCCACCATGGTATAATTCAACACGAGCAGGATTTGAACTCAGGGATCCTAGGATCCCCAAACCCACCAACCCTAACCATTAAGCCAACAGCCATTTAATAATGAAGAATTTATGAAAGTTTGATTTAAACAAGGTAACCAAAGAAGAGTTAGCGACAGAGCTTGTCAGAGCCAGCAATAGCTGGATTCAGGCTAAAAGTTCACTACTCAAGAATTCCATCTTAAACAACCAAGAGGAGAGTGTGATAATACAGACAAAGAAACTGTGAAAATTGCTTGTTAGAGTACCCATAGATGAATCAGTTTGTGTGCAACATTGAGCCACCTGTGCAGTGTGTGTTTACCTTACCCTGCGAGTGCTACGAACTTGTTCATCGAGGCTACAACAAACATAGGTTGAGCATTCAAATGCTCAGTATCATGCTAAATAAGTTTTGCAAACATTCGAATTAATCAAGGACAGATTGAAGAGTACCCCTGAGTGCTGACCATTCGAAGCATTTATTTTGAGTTCCGTGGAAGAAAACATTTACGATCGTGTAAAGAACCTGATGCCAATCGTTGAATTTAATTGCTTACACAAGGATTACTTGTTGTGTGTTGTTATTGTCAGATACGTTCTTATGCAGCATTACTGATTTTCAGTTTGGTGTAAATTTTGTTTAATCTATTTATTTCCAGTATGCTTTGTAAATAGCAGCACATGTAATTGCACAACAAGGCACTTACATTTCATAAACCATTGTAAAAAAGTGGAGGTCATTTGTAATTTCTCGACAAATGACCAAAACAATCACTGAACTAGAGGGGAGCACTCGGGAGAGCAAAACCTCCCGCCGCCAATACTGCTGGGTGCACTCAAGTGAACCTTATATCTTATTCATAAATATGTCAACAGTGCTGACAAGTTATAGTCTTTTCTCCAACATTTTTTTTGGGGGGGGGGGTTGAAATCACTTAAAACATGTAGAAAATGCAAAAAAAAAGAAATCGAAATTTTGTTGAAAAAAAAGTTGCAAATTTTTTTTTTTCCTAAAACAATTTTTTTTGGGCGGGGGGGGGGGGGGGTTGGAAATCACTTAAAACATGTAGAAAATGCAAAAAAAAAAAAAAAAAAATTCTCCAATTTTTGGGGGGGTTGGAAATCAACTTAAAACATGTTAGAAATGCAAAAAAAAAAAAATTCTCTAACAATTTTTGGGGGGGGTAAACAATTTTTTTGGCGGGGGGTTGGAAATCACTTAAAACATGTAGAAAGCCAAAAAAAAACATTTTTTTTTCTCTAACAAATTTTGGGGGGGGGGGGGGACCAAGTCAAAAATTTAATGGTATGATCCTTGGACCATACCTAACCCCCCCCACCAAGTTTCGTCGAATCTGTCGAGGAGTTTTTCCGTAATACTGTTCACAAACAAACAAACAAAACAAAACACACAAACAAACAAACAAACAAACAAAACAACAGAAAGGGTGAAAACAGTAACCTCCATCCATCTTCGAAGATGGCGGAGGTTAATAAGTAGGAATAGGGTTACTGAAAATAGGTGATAAGACTATCTGATGGGCACTTTCAGAATATTTCCAGGGCAGTTCTCAGTTCCCAAATGCATGCCTGGTGGTGCCTCTTTATACTTGAGTATGAACTCTCCCAACTCAAAGTTGTTCTTTGTGTATTTGAAATGCTATTAGCCCTCGATTGTATTGGCCATGAGCAAAACGCCTTGGTGTGTGTCCATTCTAAGTTCTCGTAAGGGTTCCCTGCACACAATCACGGCCTGGTCCCCGATTCTTACACCTCGAACCAAACCTTTGATAGCTTGAGGTCAGATGAGCAGATTCCTCTCACGAGGCACTCATGAGTCTTTTCAGATGTTTGTTTGGTGACTAACACATCCTACCCGCATTGAGACCAAACTCAACGTATACACACATATACTGCATATTGTCTTCAAGTCAGCATGTCTCATTCTCTCCGCCACTCCCCTAGCCCCGAAGAAATTTTAAGACGGCTAGGATGGTTGAAAAGTTTTCTCCAAAGTGCCCTGATTTTGTCACCCACTTTTTGACAGCTCATAATTATCATTCCCCATTGAACTGGAAGCATTCTTCCTCTGGCCGTGACATTCTCAAACCGAGCAATGGACCGTTCCATGACCAATTACAGCAGTCCGGCCAACACATTCACAGTTAGGGGCAATAAATGCAACTGTGGACAAATGCACTTTTATCAAGAATTGTGCAATTGGTATCCTGCCGAGCTGAGTACAAGTTGCAATTACATCCCATCAATATTCCCATCCATCCATCCATCCATCCATGCATTGGGACCATTACTCTGTGCAGAGCGTTGGTGCTGCCTAAGCAGTTTTCTAGACCATTGGGCACAATCCTGACGGTCACCACCTCTAACGCAGGACACCAGCAAGCTGGTACTCATTTTTGCCGACCTCAGAAGGATGACAGGCTGAGTCAAACCCCACCTGGTATAATTAAACAGCCAAGTGAGGATTGAACTCGGGGCCTAGGATCCCAAGCCCACCACTCGAGCCATTTAAGCCAACACAGCATTGTCAACATTCCCGTTACACATAGAACATCACAAACAGCTGCAAGTATTTATTGTAATGCAAAATCTCCTTCAAAAGTCAAGACACTCCTTTGGAACACACTCAACACAGCGACATTACTTTACAGTTTACTTTAGGATCTCTATCGGGTGCAATAGGACTTTGCCTCAAATCAAACAAATAAACATTTGGCCTGCTGCACTCTGAACTGAAGCTATTCTTCATGGAAGAGTAGGCAAAGGAGTCAGATCAATCAAGGTTGATTGGAGAGAAACATAATCACACTGATCATGGATGTACGAGCCATGCAATCGAGGGTCAGCAGAATGCAGCTGGACACGCTCGCTCATCCACCATCAAAACCCATCGGTCGTCTTCGAACTTGGTGCACCACTTCCTATTCTCCATGAGATCCAATCCCAAGATCTTGATGGTTCAACTGGCTTGTACGGCATATTTAAAAAAAAACATAAGATCCTTCACATGCACTGCATTTTGATGTGCCAAGCCAATGGAAAATATTCGAACGATGTGGTCAAACTACCAAGCCAAGCTGTGTATAATAGTCTTTCTCCAGCTGGAAAGCTAAACACGTACTGTAAAACACACTATTATTTTAAGCAACCTCACATCGACACTGAGAGTTACCTCCCTTTGGCAAGTTAGTACAATTTCCATATGATGCGAGAATTTATAACGAAGGTACGACATATGAGAAGAAAAGTGTGTGTCGCGGTACCTCCATTGTTTTTGAAATGATCCTTGTCCTTCCACATCAGTGGATTCGGATGTCTGAAAATAGACATTAGAAATATGAAATAAAATTTTTAAAATAAGGGGGGGGGGGATAAGAGGAATAGGAGACAGTAAAGAAGACACTTCAGGTCTGTACTCTGTGAAGAGTGTTACCGGGCGTAGTGGCGTGCGCCTGTAATCCGGCTACACGGAGGCTTGGGTTGCAGGATCGCTCGAGACGGGAGCTCTGCACTGGCCCGCTATGAGAGGGTGTATGGCAGCCCGGAATCATGGCGAAACCCAATCCTTATCCCTGTGTCATAAGAAGCGAACCAGGGTTGCGTCAGGAAGGGCATCCTGCGTAAAACCTGTGCCAAATCAGTATGGGATCATAACGGATGATCCGCTGTGGCGACCCCTAACGGGAGCAGCCGAAGGCGAACAACAAACTCTGTGAAGAGTGTTGGTGCTGCAGAAGCAATTTATTGGCAGGCTTTATGCTGAGTGGTTTGCCATTGTCTTCCCAGCAGACAAGGACATGGGTTTTGCAATTGTTCAGGGTGACCCGATAGTTCGCCACCTCTTCATAAGGACACCATGGGATCTTTGATGTCGCAACAGCTCATGCTCTCACAATAAACTCACAGTTTAAGGTCCATCCGAAGGACGGCACGATATTGTGCCGCAAACTCCCTGCTTGTGTAGCACCAATTGGAAAGTTTATAGTTGGCTCAGACATCGAAAACCAGGCCAGACAACTCAGTTAGGAATGCTAACTCTGCACCATCCTGTTGAACAATGCAAGAGGGTAAAGTGTTTCAAAGGGAGGCAAGTACGTAATCCGAAATCCAGGCTTTGTTTTGTCATAATCAGAGGTATATGGTCGAGTCGTGTATTTTGAGTGCAGATCGACACAAATTCATTTGATGTTCCATTTTGCTGGGCCATTTAAAATCACAATTCCTCCTCTTTCCTTACATGGTGTGCATAAAACGTTTTGCTTTACAAATCCATCCCTTATGGACACCCGCTACAAGCATCCCAAAATTCAAAGTGAGTACATAAAGTACCGTTGCCAAAAATATATATATATATTATATATATATATATATATATATATATATATATATATATATATATGCCAGGTTGCATCGAAGATGTCCGTGACTAAGAAAAAGATTATAGTCTCCATAAATAGCACAAGTGGCTGTTCTACATAAAATATTTAATACCTTCCACCCACATGGACACTTTTATGAGGCTTTACTCTGTCCATCACCTGGTCTCCTACCACCTGTCATGCCAACAACCATGCTGGGCGGTCTTGCAAATCGCCATGCAACTACCAGTTGTGAGCAGACTGCTGAACGCGGAGATGTCTGAGCTTCAAGCAACAAACCCCAACCCTAAAAGGAAGGTCTATTCGATGTATTCACCATTTTCTTCGACAATCTGGCTCATAGAGATTGTGCACACCGTATGTCACAAGGAGGGAATGAATTAGAATGACAAACTAGTCTTGCTGATGAAGGCTAGTGTCGATCTGCGTCTGTGACAGTAGAGCGATGGATGAAGTCAACAGGACGTTGATTGAGCGATGCTAATGCCGTGTAAAGCAATGAGAAGCTGACATTTTGGACATTAACCCTTCGTCAGAGCAAGAGGTTCAATGCCTTCTTTTGCTCAAACGAAGGGTTAACACCCGAAACATCAGCTTCACCTTGCTTCCCATGACGGTTACCGTTCCTCAATCAACATTCTTGTTGATTTCATCAATTGCAGGACTAAGCAGTGTGACTTTAGATTCAATTATAAAGGTTGCTTTGTAGATGAAAGAAGGGGGGGAGGAGAGGGGGAGGGGAAGCCAGCAGAGTATATTAGATTGGAATGAAGAATCCCAGCATCACAATCCTTATGTGTTCATATGGGAGTGCTATGCTTTGCGTCATGCTTTCTTTGCACAAAGACCATGTTTTTGAAAGGTACTTTTTAGAACCACCACGAAGAGAGCCAAAGCAATTAAAAACAAAAGCTACAGTGCACTTCCTTGCACTCTCCCCAGCATCTTAAAACCAAATCCACCGCCCTCTCCTCTTCCTTCTCGAGACCCACAAGTCAAAAACCAGAATTACCAGATATGCGACTCTTCCGGAGCAGGCTGACCGAGAACTGCGGCCTTTATCACAGGACCTGCACACATGTAGAGAGTTTTGGGGTGAGGAGTGAGGGAGAGACGGGATCTTGAGATGGAAGGGAAAAAATTGCAGCACGTAGAGAGGAATTCCAATGCCCATCAGTCATGTGTCCATGTGTTAACCCGCACGCTTTGCAAGCTGTGGTGATGCAATTCAGCAGGAAGTTTCACGAAATCGATTTCCATCCTCCTTCACTTTCTATCTCACATGCGCCGAGAACTGCCTCGTGTCGGGTGATGTAGGGGGCTGATAGCAGTCTTTCAGCAAAACGAATTAAACGTATATTTTTGTGATGTGTGAGACAAGAAAAATGATTAGGTACAAAGTTTGGGGATTGAAATTATAGACAAAGAAACCCGAGGCGGATCGGGGTTTAGAGACGAGGTTATAAGAACGTGACTTAATGGTGGAAAAATTGATGGTGCCTGCTGTGAGCAAGTGTGAAGCGTAATTAATGTCATGTGATTCCAACAAACATGAAACAAGATTTGTGTCTTTTCTATTAATTGAGATAGTGCATCACTGCCTTATTTCTTTGGAAAACTTTGTGCTCATCTCAACTTTCCATGAGGGCATTTGATGTCTCAACCATAAAAAGTGGACACGCCAACCGCACATACTCTATACCCGACCAGGGAGGAGCAGCAAATTAAACAGTACTTTGAAGGTCATGAGTGACCCAGCTAGGCTTTAATATTAATGATAATGGCATCGTAATTATTTTGAAACCGACTCAGTTTACAGGATCTGAGAAATTTAAATCCTTAACACTATCAACTGGATTTGAACCACAACCTTTGGTGTTATTTTGCAAACAGGGAGACAAAACATATGGGCCAATGTGTTGCAAGTGTTATAATCTCCAACTTGTTCAATGAACTTCAATGACCTCTTGTGAAATTCCCACTGATTGTTAATTCTTCGTCTTTACGACAGAAACCGTTGTTATGCCGCTGACAATTCCAAGCTATTACCCCAAACCTTACTCGAACATTTGATCTTGAAATGGGGCTTACTCTTTAATGCTCTGCTATTTGTCTTGACCCTCGAGAGTTGTTATAAAACGCTCGTTGCATTGCCTTTCCCATATCCATGGTTTCTGCTTTAATATCATCACAGAGCTTTAAAATTATAGCTTTTCTTCCATTCATACTTTGCTTTTATGGCTTTGGTTTTGCCTTTTGGACCATAACGATAAATCATTCCAATACTGTACATTTCGTTCATTGCTCATGACCTTTCTACGATCCTGTTGGACCCCATTATTTTCAGGGATACGTTCCTGAAAAATTCCACGAATGTTGAAATCCGCAAATGTTGGGGCATTGTTTCAATGCGAAAAAGGGGGGATAGGTTCCCGACGGTTCGTTATTCATAAGGAAAAATCAAAAATCCCGTGAAAAGCCCACGAATATGCCAGCGAAAACACACACCACACACACACACACACACACACACACACACACACAACACACACACACACACACAAAACCCCACCAAAACACGAAACAACGTGAATACACCACAAACTCTCCCCCCCCCAATGGAATACGTGAAGCTCAGAGCTGCGAATGTCAAAACAGGTCTCATTTTATAAACCGCGAATGTGTGGGTCCGTGAATAGCAAATCCGTGAATAGTGGGGTCCAACCAGTATTCTTTATGGGTTTCTGCAAAGCACAATGTTTTCCCCACACGTATCCTGTAGTTCTACTACGACTACCACAACAGCAACTACTACTACAACTACTACTACTACTACTATACTACTACTACGACTACTAGTACCGGCCCACATTTAATTCCATCTTTCTGTGGCGTCAGCTGCACACATTTCCCTCTCTACACTCCTTTATCACTGAGCATCCTTTCTCTGCAGCCCTACTCTTTCCTGTCCCTCACCACCACTTCCTTTCACCTCAAATATTGGTTGTCCCATTCTCCTCCTGCCAACTGACTCCATATTAGAGATCTGCCTAACCACATCAGGTGCCTTTTGACTAACGTCCCTGACTCACACCCACCCACTGACATCCCCATTCCTCTTCCTTTCCCTCGAGAAAGATCCCCAATCCGCCCTCTCCATACACATGTCCTATAAATGCATGATTTTATTTTTCAACGAGCAAAATATTCCTTTATTTATTTTTCTTTCCTTACTTTACTTTTTATCTCCCCCCCCCCCCCTCCACGTCGGCCGTCTCGTTGGGTTAACTGAGGCGGTCCCCTACAGGTGGGTGCCTGGAATGTCCTATCCCTAAGAGAGGATGATCACCTGTCTGTTATCATCTGAGCTCAAGCGTTTTGGACATCGGTATTGCAGCACTCTGAGGTTCGGAGAACGGATTGCGGCAAGATTACTGGTGGGTGGTTACAACTACTATTGGTCTGGTCGCTCTGATGGTTACCATGCCCAAGGAGTGCTGTCGCTGTGTCCAATAAGCTGGACTCCAATGATAATGGGGTAACACCAGTCAACGAGCGTATTATGAGACGAAGGATTCATCCACTCCTTCAGTGTCATTCCCCTGGTCTCTGTTTATGCTCTGACTGAGGCGGTGATGCTCACCGTGAAGGATGCATTCTTACGCCACGCTCGAGTCTGTGGTTGATCAGGCCCCAGACGAGATACACTTCTAGTCTTGGGGGATTTCAACGCATCGACTGGAACTGATAGGGATTGGTTATGAGACAGTGTGTTTGGTCCCATGGGTTAGGAACTGTGAACAGAATAGCACTAGTTCCTTGGCTTTGCAAGAATTCATGGACTTAGGGTGGCCGGGTTCATGGTTTCAGCACCCACAAGCTCATCACTGGACTTGGTATTCCAATGCTGTGGTGTGGCAAAGAGAGATGACCAAGTGCTCATTGATGGTCGCTGGAGGATGATACGGAACTGCAGGGTCTACCGGAGTGTTCAGTTCCTCAATTACTGACCACCGCTTGTTTTAGCAACTCTGAAGTTGCACCTAAATCCAGGAGATTGGTACCATCCCAGCCTAGGCTGGATGTTGGCAAGCTCAAGGATGAGAGGGTAGCGAGGAGTTTGCGAAACAAGCTGAGTGGAGATGCTTTGGAGGTCCTGAAGAGTTGTGGAGTGACTTCAAAAACCACCGTCCTTGATGTTGCCGGTGGATGTCTTGGAACTCAACGCAGGGCCAAAAAAAATTTGTTTCTCAAGGACACTGGATACCATTGACCAGAGTCACAGGGCAGGCTTAATTGCAGAGCTGAGCTGTTCAGGAGCTGAGCGTTAAACTGTACATGCCGCTAAGGGTGGACAAGGAGGCCTATGTGCCAGGAATCTGTGAGGGGGTAGAGCATCACCTTGGGTCAAGTGAGTCTCGTCCTGCTTACAGGGAATTCGCCGCATTGCGTTCATCCAAGCCCATCCCTCGGTGTACTGCAGTTAGAGCAGAGGTGGTAGGCTCTTGACAGAAGAGTCCGAAGTGAAGGGCCGCTGGGCTGGTTACTTTGAGCGGTTGTACCAGGCTGAATCCACCAGCTGTCGAGTTGGATGTCAGGGGTGTTACAATCCCTGTTGCTGACCCTCACAATCAACTGTGCGTCCACCTTCGCTTTGTGGAAACACAGGATGCAGTGAACCTGTTGAAATTGGGTAAAGCTCCAGGATCTGTGCATCCATGCTGAACTTCTTAAAGGCTGGTGGAAATGCTGCACTCGTGTTGTGCATGCAGTTCTGTGCTCTGCCTGGAATACAGGGCATCATCCACACTGACTGGTGAGGGGCCTTGTTGTCCCTCTCTGGAAAGGAAGGGTGATCGCCAAGACTGCAACGACTACCGAGGGGTGACGCTGCTCTCAGTGCCAGGCAAGTTCTTTGCTTGGTAATTCTTGATAGGGTTTGCCACCATTCTGCTGAGCACCAGCATCCAGCTGCAGTCAGGCTTTAACACAAAGAGGTCAACGATGACGCGTATCCTTGCTATTCGGGTCCTCACGAAAGCAGAGGAGAGTTTCGGCAGGGCTGCTTGCAGCCTATGTTGATCTCTGTAAAGCGTTTGATTCAGTGAATTGGGATGCCTCTGGAGGATTCGTGGGTCTTCGTGGGTCACCAAAACTGATCGATTTGAGTCTGAACTCTACTCTAGTACTGAGAGTGCTGTGAGCTGTGGTGGTGCCATCTCTGACTCATTTCCAGTTGTTACTGGAGTTCGTCAAGAGGTGTGTTACTGGCCCCCACACTTTTCAGCACTGGTATGGACTGGATTCTGGGGAGGATGTCGAGAGATCAAGCTGCGGTGCATCGTTTGGGAATGTCAAGATCTCTGACCTTGATTTCGCAGATGATGCAGTCATCTTTGCGGAGACTGTAGATATCCTTTCGGGGCCATCGAGGTGCTGAATGAGGAGTCAGAGCCACTGGGATTACGGGTTTCTGGGTCAAAACTAAGATCCAGGCTTTCAATGACATCTTGGATGCTGCTGTCCTGTCTGTGCTTGTTTGTGTGGAGGATGTTGAGGTCGTGGAGAGATTCACTTACCTTGGCAGTGATATTCATGTCTCTGCTGGCTGTGAGTCAGAGGTCAATAGATGTCTGGGTCGGGCCTGGGAGTCATGGTTTCACTGGATCGTGGGTGTGGCGCTGCCGGTAACCGTGTGCAGGAGGACCATCGTCCGAGTCTTCAGTCCTTGTGCTTCCAGTCTTGCTCTATGGATGCAAGACTTGGACTCTGACCAAGGATCTGAGATGGAGACTTATTCCTTTGGTACCAGGTCTCTTTGGAGAATCATTGGCTATCGCTGGTCGGACTTTGGTCCAACGAGCGGTGCTGAGAGAGACTCAAATTGAGATTTGTTACCTGCAGCAGCATCCAAGATGTCATTGAAAGCCTGGATCTTAGTTTTGACCCAGAAACCCGTAATCCCAGTGGCTCTGACTCCTCATTCAGCACCTCGATGGCCCCCGAAAGGATATCTACAGTCTCCGCAAAGATGACTGCATCATCTGCGAAATCAAGGTCAGAGATCTTGACATT
>CM068963.1:99921348-99940652 GCA_035128595.1 Eptatretus atami
CTGCAAGCAGCCCCTGCCGAAACTCTCCTCTGCTTTCGGTGAGGACCCGAATAGCAAGGATACGGTCAATCGTTGACCTCTTTGGTGTAAAGCCTGACTGCACTGGATGCTGGTGCTCAAGCAGATGGTGGCAAACCCTATCAAGAATTATCCAAGCAAAGAACTTGCCTGGCACTGAGAGCAGCGTCACCCCTCGGTAGTCGTTGCAGTCTTGGCGATCACCCTTCCCTTTCCAGAGAGGACAACAAGGCCCCTCACAGTCAGTTGGGATGATGCTGTATTCCAGGCAGAGCACAGAACTGCATGCAAACACGAGTGGCAGATTTCACCAGCCTTTAAGAAGTTCAGCATGGATGCCACAGATCCCTGGAGCTTTACCCAATTTCAACAGGTTCACTGCATCTGTGTTTCCACAAGCGAAGGTGGACCACAGTATTGGAGGTCAGCAACAGGGATTGTAACACCCCTGACATCCAACTCGACAGCTGGTGGATCAGCCTGGTACAACCGCTCAAAGTAACCAGCAGCGGCCCTTCACTTCGGACTCTTCTGTCAAGAGCCTACCACTCTGCTCTAATGCAGTACACCGAGGGATGGGCTTGGATGAACGCAATGCGCGAATTCCCCTGTAAGCAGGACGAGACTCTTGAACACAGGTGATGCTCTACCCCCTCACAGATTCCTGTGCACATAGGCCTCCTTGTCCACTTAGCGATGTACAGTTTACGCCTCAGCTCCCTGAACAGCTCAGCTCTGCAATTAAGCCTGGCCCTGTGACTCTGGTCAATGGTATCCAGTGTCCTTGAGAAACAAATTTTTCTTTGGCCCTGCGTTGAGTTCCAAGACATCCACCGGCAACATCAAGGACGGTGGTTTTTGAAGTCACTCCACAACTCTTCAGGACCTCCCAAAGCATCTCCACTCAGCTTGTTCGCAAACTCCTCAGCTACCCTCTCATCCTTGAGCTTGCCAACATCCAGCCTAGGCTGGGATGGTACCAATCTCCTGGATTTAAGGTGGCAACTTCAGAGTTGCTAAAACAAGCGGTGGTCAGTATTGAGGAACTGAACACTCCGGTAGACCCTGCAGTTCCGTATCATCCTCCAGCGACCATCAATGAGCACTTGGTCAATCTCCTTTGCCACACCACAGCATTGGAATACCAAGTCCAGTGATGAGCTTGTGGGTGCTGAAACCATGAACCGGCCACCTAAGTCCATGACTTTGCAAAGCAAGGAATTAGTGCTATTCTGTTCACAGTTCCTAACCCATGGGGACCAACACACGTCTCATAACCATCCCTATCAGTTCCAGTCGATGCGTTGAAATCGCCCGACTAGAAGTGTATCTCGTCTGGGGCACTGATCACCACAGACTCGAGCGTGGCGTAGAATGCATCCTTCACGGTGAGATCACCCTCAGTCAGAGCATAAACAGAGACCAGGGGAATGACACTGAAGGAGTGATGAATCCTTCGTCTCATAATACGCTCGTTGACTGGTGTTACTCCATTATCATTGGAGTCGCTTATTGGACACAGCGACAGCACTCCTTGGGCATGGTAACCATCAGAGCGACCAGACCAATAGTAGTTGTAACCACCCACCAGTATCTTGCGCAATCCGTTCTCCGAACCTCAGAGTGCTGCAATACCGATGTCCAAAAGCTTGAGCTCAGATGATAACAGACAGGTGAATCAATCCTCTCTTAGGGATAGGACATTCCAGGCACCCACCTGTAGGGACCGCCTCAGGTTAACCCAACGAGACGGCCGACGTGGAGGGGGGGGGGGGGAGATAAAAAGTAAGTAAAGGAAAGAAAAATAAATAAAGGAATATTTTGCTCGTTGAAAATAAAATCATGCATTTATAGGAACATGTGTATGGAGAGGGCGGATTGGGGATCTTTCTGAGGGAAAGGAAGAGGAATGGGGATGTCAGTGGGTGGGTGTGAGTCAGGGACGTTAGTCAAAGGCACCTGATGTGGTTAGGCAGATCTCTAATATGGAGTCAGTTGGCAGGAGGAGAATGGGACAACCAATATTGAGGTGAAAGGAAGTGGTGGTGAGGGACAGGAAAGGGTAGGGCTGCAGAGAAGGATGCTCAGGATAAGGAGTGTAGAGAGGGAAAATGTGTGCAGCTGACGCCCACAGAAGATGGAATTAATGTGGGCCGGTACTAGTAGTCGTAGTAGTAGTAGTAAGTAGTAGTAGTAGTAGTTGTAGTAGTAGTTGCTGTTGTGGTAGTCGTAGTAGAACTACAGGATACGTGTGGGGAAAACATTGTGCTTTGCAGAAACCATAAAGAATACTGTTGGACCCCACTATTCACGGATTTGCTATTCACGGACCCACACATTCGCGGTTTATAAAATGAGACCTGTTTTGACATTCGCAGCTCTGAGCTTCACGTATTCGATTGGGGGGGGGAGGTTTGTGGTGTATTCACGTTGTTTCGTGTTTTGGTGGGGTTTTGTGTGTGTGTGTGTGTGTGTGTGGTGTGTGTGTGTGTGTGTGTGTGTGTGTGTGTGTGTGTGTTTTCGCTGGCATATTCGTGGCTTTTCACGGGATTTTTGATTTTTCCTTATGAATAACGAACCGTCGGGAACCTATCCCCCCTTTTTCGATTGAAACAATGCCCCAACATTTGCGGATTTCAACATTCGTGGATTTTTTCAGGAACGTATCCCTGAAAATAATGGGGTCCACACAGTATCGTAGAAAGGTCATGAGCAATGAACGAAATGTACAGTATTGGAATGATTTATCGCTTATGGTCCAAAAGGCAAAACCAAAGCCATAAAAGCAAGTATGAATGGAAGAAAGCTATAATTTTAAAGCTCTGTGAATGATATTAAAGCAGAAACCATGGATATGGGAAAGGCAATGCAACGAGGCGTTTTAACAACTCTCGAGGGTCAAGACAATAGCAGAGCATTAAAGAGTAAGCCCATTTCAAGATCAAATGTTCGAGTAAGGTTTGGGGTAATAGTTTGGAATTGTACAGCGGTCATAACAACGGTTTCTGTCGTAAAGACGAAGAATTAACAATCAGTGGGAATTTCACAAGAGGTCATTGAAGTTCATTGAACAAGTTGGAGATATAACACTTGCAACACATTGGCCCATATGTTTTGTCTCCCTGTTTGCAAATAACACCAAAGGTTGTGGTTCAAATCCAGTTGATAGTGTTAAGGATTTAAATTCTCAGTATCTGTAAACTGAGTCGGTTTCAAAATAATTACGATGCATTATCATTATATTAAAGCCTAGCTGGGTCACTCATGACCTTCAAAGTACTGTTTAATTTGCTGCTCCTCCTGGTCGGGTATAGAGTATGTGCGGTTGGCGTGTCCACTTTTTATGGTTGAGACATCAATGCCCTCATGGAAAGTTGAGATGACACAAAGTTTTCCAAAGAAATAAGGCAGTGATGCACATATCTCAATTAATAGAAAAGACACAAATCTTGTTTCATGTTTGTTGGATCACATGACATTAATTACGCTTCACACTTGCTCACAGCAGGCACCATCAATTTTTCCCACCATTAAGTCACGTTCTTATAACTCGTCTCCTAAACCCCGATCGCGCCTCGGGTTTCTTTGTCTATAATTTACATCCCAAATTTGTACTATCATTCTTGTCTCACCACTCACAAAAATATACGTTTAATTCGTTTTGCTGAAGACTGCTATCAGCCCCTACATCACACGACACGAGGCAGTTCTCGGCGCATGTGAGATAGAAAGTGAAGAGGGATGGAAATCGATTTCGTGAAACTTCCTGCTGAATTGCATCACCACAGCTTGCAAAGCGTGCGGGTTACACATGGACACATGACTGATGGGCATTGGAATTCCTCTCTACGTGCTGCAATTTTTTCCTTCTCATTCAAGATCCGTCTCTCCCTCACCCTCACGACCCCAAAACTCTCTACATGTGTGCAGGTCCTGTGATAAGGCCGCAGTTCTCGGTCAGCCTGCTCCGGAAGAGTCGCATTTCTGGTAATTCTGGTTTTTGACTTGTGGGTCTCGAGAAGGAAGAGGAGAGGGCGGTGGATTTGGTTTAAGATGCTGGGGAGAGTGCAAGGAAGTGCACTGTAGCTTTTGTTTTTAATTGCTTTGGCTCTCTTCGTGGTGGTTCTAAAAAGTACCTTTCAAAACATGGTCTTTTGGTGCAAAGAAAGCATGACGCAAAGCATAGCACTCCCATATGAACACATAAGGATTGTGATGCTGGGATTCTTCATTCAAATCTAATATACTCTGCTGGCTTCCCTCCCCCTCTCCTCCCCCCCCCTTCTTTCATCTACAAAGCAACCTTTATAATTGAATCTAAAGTCACACTGCTTAGTCCTGCAATTGATGAAATCAACAAGATGTTGATTGAGGAACGGTAACCGTCATGGGAAGCAAGGTGAAGCTGATGTTTCGGGTGTTAACCCTTCGTTTGAGCAAAAGAAGGCATTGAACCTCTTGCTCTGACGAAGGGTTAATGTCCAAATGTCAGCTTCTCATTGCTTTACACGGAAGTTAGCATCGCTCAATCAACGTCTGTTGACTTCATCCATCGCTCTACCTGTCTACGACGCAGATCGACACTAGCCTTCATCAGCAAGACTAGTTTGTCATTCTAATTCATTCCCTGCTTGTGACATACGGTGTGCACAATCTCTATGACAAGATTGTCGAAGAAAATGGTGAATAATCGAATAGACCTCCTTTTAGGGTTGGGGTTGTTGCTTGAAGCTCAGACATCTCCGCGTTCAGCAGTCTGCTCACAACCGGTAGTTGCATTGGCGATTTGCAAGACCGCCCAGCATGGTTGTTGGCATGACAGGTGGTAGGAGACCAGGTGATGGACAGAGTAAAGCCTCATAAAAGTGTCCAGTGGGTGGAAGGTATTAATATTTTATGTAGAACAGCCCACTTGTGCTATTTATGGAGACTATAATTTTTTCTTAGTCAAGGGACATCTTCGATGCAACCCTGGCATATATATATATATATATATATATATATATATATATATATATTTTTGGCAACGGTACTTTATGTACTCACTTTGAATTTTGGGATGCTTGTAGCGGGTGTCCATAAGGGATGGATTTGTAAAGCAAAACGTTTTATGCACACCATGTAAGGAAAGAGGAGGAATTGTGATTTTAAATGGCCCAGCAAAATGGAACATCAAATGATTTGTGTCGATCTGCACTCAAAATACACGACTCGACCATATACCTCTGATTATGAAAAAAAAGCCTGGTTTTCGGATTACGACTTGCCTCCCTTTGAAACACTTACCCTCTTGCATTGTTCAACGGGATGGTGCAGAGTTAGCATTCCTAACTGAGTTGTCTGGCCTGGTTTCGATGTCTGAGCCAACTATAAACTTTCCAATTGGTGCTACACAAGCAGGGAGTTTGCGCACAATATCGTGCCGTCCTTCGGATGGACCTTAAACTGTGAGTTCTATCTGTGAGAGCATGAGCTGTTGGACATCAAAGATCCATGGTGTCCTTCATGAAGAGGTGGCGAACTATCGCCGGCACCCTGAACAAATTGCAAAACCCATGTCCTGTCTGCTGGGAAGACAATGGCAAACCACTCAGCATAAAGCCTGCCAATAATTGCTTCTGCAGCACCAACACTCTTCACAGATTTGTTGTTCGTCTTCGGCTGCTCCCGTTAGGGGTCGCCACAGCGGATATCCGTTATGATCCCATACTGATTTGGCAAAGGTTTTACGCAGGATGCCCTTCCGACGCAACCCTGTTGTGCTTCTTATGAAACAGGGATAAGGATTGGTTTCGCCATGATTCGGGCTGCAATACACCCTCTCATAGCGCGGCCAGTGCAGAGCTCCCGTCTCGAGCGATCCTCCAACCAAGCCTCCGTGTAGCCGGATTACAGGCGCACGCCACTACGCCCGGTAACACTCTTCACAGAGTAAGACCTGAAGTGTCTTCTTTACTGTCTCCATTCTCTTACTCCCTCCCTTATTTTAAAAATTTTATTCATATTTCTAATGTCTATTTTTCAGACATCCGAATCCCACTGATGTGAAAGGACAGGATCATTTCAAAAACAATGGAGGTACCGCACACACACTTTTCTTCTCATATGTTCGTACCTTCGTTATAAATTCAGTCATATGGAAATTGTACTAACTTGCCAAAGGGAGGTAACTCTCAGTGTCGATGTGAGGTTGCTTAAAAATAGTGTGTTTTACAGTACGTGTTTAGCTTTCCAGCTGGAGAAAGAGCTATTATACACCAGCTTGCTTGGTAGTTTGACCACATCGTTCGAATTTTTTCCATTGGCTTGGCACATCAAAATGCAGTGCATGTGAAGGATCTTATGTTTTTTTTAAATATGCCGTACAAGCCAGTTGAACCATCAAGATCTTGGGATTGGATCTCATGGAGAATAGGAAGTGGTGCCCAAGTTCGAAGAGACCGATGGGTTTTGATGGTGGATGAGCGAGCGTGTCCAGCTGCATTCTGCTGAACCCTCGATTGCATGGCTCGTACATCCATGATCACGTGTGATTATGTTTCTCTCCAATCAACCTTGATTGATCTGACTCCTTGCCTACTCTTCCATGAAGAATAGCTTCAGTTCAGAGTGCAGCAGGCCAAATGTTTATTTGTTTGATTTGAGGCAAAGTCCTATTGCACCCGATAGAGATCCTAAGTAAACTGTAAAGTAATGTCGCTGTGTTGAGTGTGTGCCAAAGGAGTGTGTTGACTTTTGAAGGAGATTTTGCATTAAATAAATACTTGCAGCTGTTTTGATGTTCTATGTGTAACGGGAATGTTGATCCTGGTGGTTGGCTTAAATGGCTCGAGTGGTGGGCTTGGATCCTAGGGCCCGAGTTCAATCCACTTGGCTGTTTAATTAATACCAGGTGGGGTTTGACTCAGCCTGTCATCCTTCTGAGGTCGGCAAAAATGAGTACCAGCTTGCTGGTGTCCTGCGTTAGAGTGGTGACCCGTCCAGGATTGTGCCAATGGTCTAGAAAACTGCTTAGGCAGCACCAACGCTCTGCACAGAGTATGGTCCCAATGCATGGATGGATGGATGGATGGATGGGAATATTGATGGAGATGTATGGAACTTGTACTCAGCTCGGCAGGATACCAATTGCACAATTCTGATAAAAGTGCTATTGTCCACAGTTGCATTTAATTGCCCTAACTGTGAATGTGTTGGCCGGACTGCTGTAATTGGTCATGGACGGTCCATTGCTCGTTTGAGAATGTCACGGCCCAGAGGAAGAATGCTCCAGTTCCAATGGGGAATGATAATTATGAGCTGTCAAAAAGTGGGTGACAAATCAGGGCACTTTTGGAGAAACTTTTTCAACATCCTAGCCGTCTTAAAATTTCTTCGGGGCTAGGGGAGTGCGGGAGAGAATGAGACATGCTGACTTGAAGACAATATGCAGTATATGTGTGTATACGTTGAGTTTGGTCCAATGCGGGTAGGATGTGTTAGTCACCACAACATCTGAAAGACTCATGAGTGCCTCGTGAAGGAATCTGCCTCATCTGACTCCAAGCTATCAAAGGTTTGGTCGCAGGTGTAAGAATCGGGGACAGGCCGTGATTGTGTGCAGGGAACCCTTACGAGTTAGGATGGACAACACACGGCGTTTTGCTCATGGCCAATACAATCGAGGGCTAATAGCATTTCAAATACACAAAGAAAACTTTGAGTTGGAGAGTTCATACTCAAGATAAAGAGGCACCACCAGGCATGCATTGGGAACTGAAACTGCCCTGAAAATATTCTGAAAGTGGCCCATCAGATAGTCTTATCACCTATTTTCAGTAACCAATTCCTACTTATTAACCTCCCATCTTCGAAGATGGATTGGAGGTTACTGTTTTCACCCCTTTCTGTTTGTTTGTTTGTTTGTTTGTTTGTGTGTTTGTTTGTTTGTTTGTTTGTGGAACAGTATTACGGACAATCCTCGACAGATTTCGAGAAACTTGGTGGGGGGGGTTAGGTATGGTCCAAGGATCATACAATTAAATTTTTGACTTGGTCCCCCCCCCCCCCACAAATTTGTTAGAGAAAAAAAATGTTTTTTTTTGGCATTCTACATGTTTTAAGTGATTTCCAACCCCCCCAAAAAAATTGTTACCCCCCAAAAATTGTTAGAGATTTTTTTTTTTTCATTTCTACATGTTTTAAGTTGATTTCCAACCCCCCAAAAAAATTGGAGAATTTATTATTTTTTTTTTTTTGCATTTTCTACATGTTTTAAGTGATTTCCAACCCCCCCCCCCCCAAAAAAAAATTGTTTTGTTAGAGAAAAAAAATTTTTGCAACTTTTTTTTCAACAAAATTTCGATTTCTTTTTTTTGCATTTTCTACATGTTTTAAGTGATTTCACCCCCCCCCCCAAAAAAAATGTTGGGAAAAGAACTATAACTTGTCGCACTGTTGAATATTTAATGAATAAGATATAAGGTTCACTTGAGTGCACCAGCAGTATTGCGGCGGAGGTTTTGCACTCTCCCGAGTGTCCCTCTAGTTCAGTGATTGTTTTGTGTCATTTGTCGAGAAATTACAATGACCTCACTTTTTACAATGGCTTTATGAAATGTAAGTGCTTGTTGTGCAATTACATGTGCTGCTTATTTACAAAGCACTGAAATAAATAGATTAAACAAAATTTACACCAAACTGAAAATCAGTATGCTGCATAAGAGATATCTGAAATAACAACCAACAAACAGTAATCCTTGTGTAACAATAAATCAACGATTGCATCAGGTTTTTACACGATGTAAATGTTTTCTTCCACGGACTTCAAAATAAATGCTTCGAATGGTCAGCACTCAGGGTACTCTTCAATCTGTCCTTGATTAATTCGAACTGTTTGCAAACTTATTTCACATGATCCTGAGCATTTGAATGCTCACCTATGTTTGTGTATGCCTCGATGAACAAGTCGTACACTCCAGGGTAAGGTAAACACACACTGCACAGTTGTGGCTTGTTTGCCACAAACTGATCATCATGGTACTCTAACAAGCAATTTTCCACAGTTCTATTGTCTGTATTATCAACACTCTCCTCTTGGTTGTTTAAGATGATTCCTTGAGTAGTGAACTTTTCAGCCTGATCCAGCTATTGCTGGCTTGACAAGCTCTGGTCGCAACTCTTCTTTGGTTACTTGTTTATCAAACTTTCATAAATTCTTCATTATAAATGGTGTTGGCTTAATGGTTAGGGTTGTGGGTTTGGGATCCTAGGATCCTGAGTTCAAATCCTGCTCGCTGTTGAATTAATACCAAGGTGGGTGACTGCTGTCATCCTTCCGAGTCGGCAAAATGAGTGCAGCATGCTGGTATCTCTGTGTGGGTGGCGACCCGTCCAGGATTATGTCTAATAGCCAAGGAGACTGCTTAGGCAGCACCAACGACACTTTGCACAGGTAATGGTCCCGATGGATGGATGGATAGACTGTGATATGTTGTGGTGCCTTAGCCTTGGGGGGAGTGCCAGCTTCACAGGAACCGCAATAATATTTTCCTTAAACCACTTACATGTGGGCCAAATTTGGTATGATACATCCGAGAGTAAGGTCTCGTGGAGTTGTGCTCCTGTTGGATCTGCTCTATAAGAGGCTGAAATGGGGTTTTTGCTCAAATTCAGGTATGTATTTTAAAATATTTTCAGAACTGACGGCAGAATGCGACCAAATCTTCATGAAACATAGGGGATGCCTTCAACTTAAGTTGTGCTTCCCATGACCTTTAAGGAAGGGGGGCCATGGCCCTTATCCCAATTCCTCTATTCACCACCTGTTGGGGAAATAACAGTCAGTCCCCAACAGGGCTATTTTTATTGAATCTTGCTTTTAACTTTCAAAGGTTGTTTCTAATATCCTGTGATGCACACGTACTTCAAAATAGTCCATCCCATTGAACGAGAAAAGATTTTGTTGTATTAATGGCTGATTGAGGTGCATCACCAACCATAAGATGTAATATTATGGCTACAACACAAGACATCATTTGTCCTGGTGATTCACTGTTTAGCCAAGTTGAAAACCCATGTATATTCCTTGTGTCTTTGTTGCTCTATTGTGAGACATTGTGGTAATGTCCAAGCCATTCTCCAGTACTTCATCACAAGTTCAGGAACCTTTTCCTGTGAATGTGTACAGTTGCTGCAGCTATAACTTCCTGGATCCTGGCACATGCTAATTGGGGGTTATTTAGCAAAGAACCATCCATCCAGAATTACGGATGGGTTCATTACCCAAAAGGGTGTATTTTATTTTTACCACTAAACCACCCCATGCACCCCTGAGTACAACTTGGATTTCACGCCATTCTCTCCTGCAGTTCCCCACCGTGTGCTGCCTTTTTGGCTGCTGGTTGCATCATTGGTTAGGGGCACAGCTATGCCGCTGATGCAGTGCCCGATTACCATTACACTGGTTCTCATTTCCAACCTCAGAAGAATGACAGGCTGAGTACCCCCTGGTTTAATTCGGTGGAAAACGGGGCTCAACTCAACTCTAGAATCCCTAGCCACCACCCTAACCGCAAAGCCAACACTAGGCTAACTCTCCCGGCAGTAAAGGAGTACGAAGTAGTCAAACGCAAACACAAACACTTCTCAAATTATACTAGGCATGATTAGAGAAATCTTAATCCTGAATATGCACATTATTAACTCGCTGTCCAATTAATTTCCATTATCAAACGTGCCATTTCAAAACAATTATTGTTGTGGGCCGGGGTTCGGCGGCGATAAACGACCACCAGGGGGAGCAGTAGAAGTCGCCTCCCACCGAACACCCAGAATTTAGGTCGTGACTCCGGACAACTCGAAAGGTCACGGGTCCATTAGAGGACCGTGGTCGCCAAATATTTCGACGGCGTGAGGTGGGTCCCCTTATCTAATTCCAATTTACCTAAGTATCGCGGGTACTCCGCACACCGGGACGCGATCGAGTCGGAAGCACGACTTTTCGGAACAATCGGCGAACGTGTGTCTTCGAGGACTGCAGGTAGTCGCGTAGGCGCGTGAGATGGTAAAGTTGAGACCATAATAGCGTCGCGGTCTCCGGCGAATCACACTCTCAGCGTCCCGAACTATATTCCGAATCGATGCACCGGTTCCTAGAGAAGAAACGACACGCTGAACTTAACAGGTACTTAAACTAACGGGAGGGGAAGCACACAAGCTGCGCGGGAGTTCAATGTAATCAAAGATGTAAGTCAACATTATACTATTGAACGTTCGTATACGTGAGATAACGATGAATTACAGGTTATACAGATACTCGCGAGGGACACGGACACAGATGCACTACATATGGAAGAATAACGGAACGTTGGTAATGTTATCAGATGCGGCCTGGGTACTTACATCGGCGGCGCACGGCGACCCAAAATCACGAACTACTGACCACATGGAATTCACTGCCCAGACGCTGGCTGTCAGCAGTCACAAAGCTGGTCGGGTACTGTCACGACATCTGGTGACAGCGCAAACTGACCGTCCGACCCTAATGCGCATGGACCGCGAACTATCGATGGAGCAAGCCGCATGACCGCATCGCACGAATGCTGCAGAATCTGATCCGACACACCCCCTGCTTTTGAGGTATTCTATCTCCATAAACGCGCCCTGAGTTGACGCAAGGTTCCGACGGCGACCACGCGGCGAGCCTCATTGGCCAGCCGGAGATCACGACTGCAATCAATCTTGAATTGAGTGAGGGTTCTTCTCGACCTGAGTGGCGGCCAGTTGCGCACTGTCCCTCATGACCCATGGTAAGGGAGCAGAGAGAACCTTGCTCAACGTCCGTGGTCCGAACACGTGTGTAATGGGAACCGGGTCCGGTGCGGGACGGTGCGTTGTTTGTTGTTGTAGTTGATGAGGTTTGCTGTTGTTGTTGATGAGGATAAATAAACCTGACTAATAAAATAACTCGTAGCGCACCATGTAATTCCCATTAGACAAAGGGGTATGGTTATAATAAAACACATACTTATCGATAATAACTGAATACGGGGACTCTGACTGCTTGGGTGCCAAGCGTTTCCAAATCCGTAACATATTATTCAATAAACACAAAGAAATATTCGATTCAACAAAAATAAAACTCAAACTTTCTTGATAATTTCAATCACAATCAGCAACAGATAGTCGACTCAAGTGGAGAGTTACGTTGGTGTGGGCTTGTGGAGCTTTTAAAACAATGGAACCTCATGTTTCTTCCACCACCGAACCCACCGGACCACCAGGAAATTCCCGCCATGTCGGACAAGCCAATCCGCCATTACACCACACTATTTAGCAGTTGCCTAGTTGGTGTGGCTCCCCATTTGGCCCCTCCTTTCAGGAGGGTATTTGATATCTGACGCATGTTATCTGCATAGTAGTCCTTATGAAGGACACCGAGTGATTGAAATTTATTACTAATTGAATCTCGGTCAAGTGTACAATTTCCAGGTAGAATACAACCAATCTTAGGTTCGATTGATGTTTGTAGGATACTTAGATCACCGCTGGTTAATAAGCTGTAGAAGGTGGTAGTGGAGCTCAATTTGTGTGTTCACTTCTGAGATGTTTCTCTCGACTTTTTGTATTTTGGTACAAATTCGCAGCTTTGGGTTTGATCTTTAATGAGGATATTAAGCTTGGCTATCCTCTCTGAAATCATGGTCACCTCTACGCATATATCCCAACTTCTTTCACAATGAGTGTGTCCTTCAAGCTGTTACGATGACAATTTTGCAAATTTATTGTCTGGGTTGCAGGCAAGTTTGAACCTCCCTTACTATTTAGAGTGAATAATGACCGTACAGGCCCTGAAGCTTCTTGAAGGTTGTGCCTTCAACAGCGGATGAAATTGGTCATCATGGTCTGTAATTAATAGCACATGTTATAATGGGTGCAATGGCACTACATAATAGAGAGTGATATTAAAATTCATATCTTAGAAAAATTAAAATTTTTTGTCTTTGTACTACACATTATAACTTGGCCCCTAATCTTGATATAAATCCACAGGTCTTTCATGTATGCAGTTCTCGATTAATATGGGCGGCCGAGAGAAACTTGTTCAACAAGTTGATTTGAGCTTCATTTATATCCTCGCTGAAATCAGAGTTGTTAGCTTCACTATTCCTCATGCACAAGCATTCCATCCATGGATTTATGGCTTTCTCTATGGTGGGAGAGTAAGGCCGAAGGTTTCGAGCTGTTAGATATGCCAGTCAATCACGGTGCTTTGGCTTTTATAAATCTCATCAAGGTAGGAGAGAAGCTTTTACTGACTGAAGTGGAATATATTGACTCTGTTTGAGCAATGACTCATTTTTAACATTCAAAGCATTTTCCCTGTGAAAAATGCCCTTTATGCTGGTTTGCCTGCCAGCACATTGAACAACGCCGCTATGCCTGTTCTGCCTGCTGGCGAGTGGGCTCTCAAGTTTGTTGACTCGGGCCTGCTTTTGGTGGATGCAAGTGCTACTGACCTCTGCTTGAATCTACGACCGTTGTCGTTGTACCGTTGTGCACCTTATGTGAGAGGTATTTTGCAACATGATGACGTTAATCGGCTTAACATTGCACGTCGGTAACAACTCATCAGATGATTCGAACTCTGAAAGGATGTAGAAATGATAATTGTTTTGTTTGTTTTGCTGTTGTTGTTAAAAGATGTTCCTTGTGTTGAGAATGTTTTGTGATTTGTTTTGCTTTTTGGGCTGAGGAAGTTTTACCACCATAGGCAAATGACATGATGAGGATAAGAAGATTGTTTCCTTGAGTAATGCTTTCTCAGAGTGAGTAGTAGTGAGTCCAGAGGTGAAACTTTGGATATAAATCAATTATGACCCAAATTTCAATTGTAGAAAGAAAAAAAATAGTAAGTCCAAAAACAAGAAATTAATGGAAATAAATTGCTTATAGAAATGAAATGAACAGCCTTAAGTTTTTCTCACTAATTTGATTACCTGGTAATTGCCAATATTTCTTTCTTTACGTACATTTAAAGTTCAGTTTTCCACCCTGAATACTGATTGTTTGCGAAATGTGCTGGAAATTAAGCTACAGAAGTGCGTACCTGGTTATTACGTATAAATGTTTGAATCACGGCAGAAACCTTTTCCTACGTGCTTCTGTCACTCCCTGATGCTCCCCCCAACCCTCCTATGACCCCAAGCCTGCCCGATGCTCGCCTCACCCTTCTCCTGATGCTCTACCCAGTCTCCTTGCTTGTCGCTCACATAATATCCCACACCATTCCCCCCTTCCCTTCTTCTCCATTCCGAATGTTTCAAATCTCCCAATCTCTGATTTCTTCTTCTCTTCTCATTCTTATACCGGTCCTTTTGTCAGAAGGTTTAAACAAAACTTTTTCAATCTCTCTATCCAGTTGCCCTCTGCATCCCTGGCATTATTTATCTGACAGAAGCCTTTTTCAAAGGAATATTCTAACTATTATTTCCATATCTTTAGGTCTTTCTCAGATGGTATCTTACTTTATCTTCGAAGATACAAACATCACCGAATTCACAAGAATGGTTCTAAGTTAACTATCACGACAAACGAGTCAGCCTTCTCCCCATTATAAGAAAAATGATGGGAATCTATCATTTGCAGATGTAGCATTAGATATTCTCCAACTTTCTAATTTTCATGCTCATTTAGGCTTCTAACCAGCTAATCTACCATGAAGCTGTTGCTTATTTTCATCACAAGGGGGATGTATGAACTAATGCTACCGTGAGACCATGGCCATCTCTCTGGGTTTATCCATTTTTTGAACTGGCATGGCACCCATATTACTTTCCTGGGATGTTTTCTGAGTGGTCTTCCAGGGCTCCCTTCTTTGAATAGTTATAATAAGTTTTTCGGCAAGCGCAACAATAGGCTGTTCTTGATGCAATGAAACAGTCGCTGGTTGAAGGACAGGCGGACAGGTAGAATTGGATTGAATCAGGTAGAATCTTAAATCCGGAGAATGGTACATGCCCAGCCTCGGCTGAGTTGGCAAGCTCAGATGAGAGTGCAGCTGAGGAGTTCGCAACGGCTGAGTGGACATTTGGGGGTCTGGGTGCTTGGGGGGTCCTGAAGAGTTGTGGAGTGGATTTCCAAGACACCGTCTTGATGCCGGTGGATGTCTTGAACTCACCACAGGGCAAAGAAGAATTTGTCTCTCAAGGGACACTGGATACCATTGACAGAGTCGCAGGGCAGGCCTGAATGGCAGAGCTGAGCTGTTCAGGGAGCTGAGGCGTAAAACTGTACGGGCACTAAAGGGTGGGCAGGAGGCCCATGTGCGAGGAATCCTGTTAAGGGGTAGAGCATCACCTGTGGACAGGTGATTCTCGTCCGCTTCAGGGAAATTGTGCATTGCGTTCATCCAAGCCCATCCTCGGAAGCACTGCAGTTTAGAGCAGAGAGTGTAAGACTCTTGACAGAGGAGTCTGAAGTGAGGGCGCTGGTGGTTACTTTGAGTGGTTGTACAGGCTACCACAAGCTGTCGAGTGGACGTCAGGGTTGTTACAATCCCTGTTGCTGACCCTCCATTAACTGTGGTCACCTTCGCTTGTGGAAACACGGGCTGCGGTGAACCGGTTGAACGGGGTACTCCAGGGATCTGTGGCATCCATGCGAACTTCTCAAGGCTGGTGGAAATGGCCTCGTGTCGTTGCATGCAGTTTTTGTTGCCTGCCTGGAACACAGGCATCATCCCACTGGATTGGAAGAGGGGCCTTGTTGTCCTCTCTAGAAAAGGGAAGGGTGATCGCCAACTGCAACAATGCCGAGAGGTATGCGCTCTCAGTGCCGGGCCAAAGTTTTGCTCGGATAATTCTTGATAGCGTTCGCACCATCTCTTGAAGCACAGCGTCCAGAGCAGACAGGCTTTATACAAAAGAGGTCAACGATTGACGTTCTTGCTCTTCGGTCTCACCGAACGCAGATGAGAGTTCGGCAGGGCTGCTTGCAGCCTATGTTGCTTCTTGTAAGCATTCGTTCAGTGAATCGGGATCCTCTGGAGGATTCTGTCTTCGTGGGGTGCCACCAAATGATCGATCTGATGTCCTGACTCTATCTGGTACTGCGAGTGCTGTGAAATGTGTGGTACCATTCTGACTTATTTCCAGTTTGTTACTGGTGTTCGTCTGGGGTGTGTACTGGCCACACATTTTCAGAACTTGTATGGATGATTCTAGGGAGGAATGTCGGAGAGATCAAGCTGCGTGCATCGTTTGGGAATGGTCAAGATCTCGTTTTGCCTTGATTTCGCAGATGATAAGTCATCTATGCGAGACTTTAGATATCCTTTTTGGGGGCCCTCGAGTGCTGAATGAGGAGTCGGAGGCCCCCGCCTTTTTGGGGGTTACGGGTTTCTTGGTAAACAAGATTCAGGCTTTCAATGACAGTCTTTGGATGCTGCTGTCCTGTTTGGTCTGTTTTATGGGTGAGATGTTTGAGGTTGTTTGAGAGATTCACTTACCTTGGCAGTGAATTATTCATGTCTCTGCTGGCTGTGAGTAGAAGGTCAATAGACGTCTGGTCGGGCCTGGGAGTCATGGATTCACTGGATCATGGCGGTGTGGCACTGCCGGTACTGTGCGGAGGACGAAATCCGAGTCTTAGGTCTTGGTGCTTCCAGTTTTGCTCTATGGATGCGAGACTTGTACTCTGCCCAAAGATTGAATGGAGACTTAATTCCTTTGGTACCAGGTCTTCGAGTCCTTGGCTATCGCTGGTCACGATTTTTGTGTCAACGAGGGTTGTGAGAGAGACTGCGAATGAGATTTGTTACCTGCATAAGTCGTGAGCATCAGTTGCGGCTGTATGGACAATGTGGCTCGTTTTCCTGATGCTGATCCTGCTCACCAGAATTCTCTCAGCGAGGGGTCTCGTGAGTGGAGGAGGCCATGGGCCGACCACGTGCCTCGTGGTTTCGCAGCAGGTGGACCGGCATCTCAAGAGATGGGGTGGGCCTGGATCTGCCTGGGGGATGCGCGGAGGCCTGGAGTACCGGTGAAATTGGACGCAGCGAACGGCTGGTCTGGCACGGTGCTCCCATAGCTGACCTGGTTAATCGGGCAGGAATGTTGATCCAGGTAGGCAGACACCATGGAAAAGCAAGATTGTTTTGCTACAAAGGGTTAATTCGGAACGTCACCTTCTCCTTCCTTGCACGGCAGTTGCCATACTGGTAACATTTCGTTGATTCCTCCATTGCCAAGCGTGGGATTGGAGATTGATCACAACGGGAATCAAATGTACGCCAACTATAGAATAAACAAATCGTTTAATCATTGAAACAACATCTAGCTAAAGGGTATGAATAATATATTATTTATTTTTGTTACCCGCTGTAAAACGGGCAACATTTATTAGATTTAATATGTTTTAGAGTAGTTGGGACAGTCAACAAGCATTGAATGGTGAAATGTTCAGCTTGTAGCTCGAAAGGAAAAGAAGCAACGCTGGGCGTTCTGCACGATGCAAGTGCAATTATAGATGGAGTAACATAGAGCCTGAAAACATTTCCTATTCATTTTTCCCTGAGCTAGATGTTATACATCTCTCAAGTTGTAGCGAAGTGTCATCTTCATAGTCAGTCCATTAATTACTCCACTCAAAGTGAACTACCGTATGATATGAAACGCATTAGCACAAGAGGTTCTTTCACAACATGGACATTAATTTATTTGTCCTTATTCGACAATGGTGCATAACCGTTTTCTCCCGATGGTATGAACGTCAATAATATTGTTTTGAAATTTATCAAATGCTATGATTGCTTCAGGATGAATTCGGCTGAGAGAAGCTATTAATAATAATTACATTGTTGTCTAAAAGTGTGAGAGGCATTCTTTCTTTCAGTTCGTCTTCTCTGGGACACCATTATCACTTTCTTGTGGGGTCGCTGGGGTAGCTTGGCCCGTTTTCAGTGAACCGGCTGGCATGCTGACATTCACTAGTTTAGGACAGGATTTGGAATTTGGCTATGGTGCGGCGATAGGTCACCTATTTTTGCAAAGGACAACATGGCATCTTCACACCACCACCAATGCTGGCAAGATTGGACACCCTTATAATGTCATCGAGGGACGGCCGCAACAATGGTAATCACCCTGCCTGTGAAACCTGGAATTGACCTTATAGCTGATTGTGGTCAGGAATCAAAGCCAGGGCTAGACTGCTTAGAGGTGAGTGGCATACTCTCTGCCATTTTTCGCCCAGTTTTATTCCAGTTTTAAATTTTGGAAACATTTTGCTATTATGCAGAGGCTTCAAATGTTTTTGAGGCAAATTGGCAAATGTTACTTTATATTCTGAAATCATGACATGGCCAAAATTATGGTTGTTTCCAAATCATGGGCATTATATGGAGTCAGTCCAAAACAACCAACAATAAATACACCCAGACACAATACGCTCCTAATAGGAACAAGACGCTTGGTTCACCGCCCTCAAAACCCCCCGCCCCACCCTTTGCTGGTCTAACAGCCTCCACTCTTCTGGGAAGGCTTTCACTGATTGGAACATTTGCTCAGGGATTTGCTTCCATTCACCACAACAAGCATTAGTGACTCAGGCACTTGGGCGATTATGTTGGCTCACAGTCGCTGTTCGATGGGGTTGAGGTAGGGCTCTGTGCGGCTCGTCAAGTTCTTTCACAATCTAGCCAACCAATTTTCTTTATTGACCTCACTTTGTGGGACGGATATTGTCATGCTGACAGGAAGGGCCTCCCCAAACTGTGCACAACATTTGGAAGCACAAGAATCGATCTGACATGTCCTTGTATGCTGTGCATTAAGATTTTCCCTTCACTGGAACTAGGGACTAGCCTGAACATAAAAATCGCCCAGACCGTATCATCTCCACCAAACTTTGGCAGTTGGCACTACGCATTCGGCAAGTAGGTTCTCTGGCATCCACCCAAACACAGATTCTCCACGGACTGCCAGATGGTGAAGCTGATTCATCACTCCAGAGAACGCATTCCTGCTGCTCCAGAGTCAAATGGCGGTGAGCTTTACACCACTCGCCGACGCTGGATTGCACATGGTGATCTTTAAGCTTGTATGCGGTGCTCGTCGTTTGAATGCATTTCCTGAAGCTCTCGTCGAACAGTGCTTATGCTGATGTTCTTCCGAGGCAGTTTGGGAACTCGGTTATAGGTTGTCAAGCCGACGACAGACGATTTTTT
The DNA here is from genome assembly GCA_035128595.1 of Eptatretus atami. Classification (NCBI taxonomy): domain Eukaryota; kingdom Metazoa; phylum Chordata; class Myxini; order Myxiniformes; family Myxinidae; genus Eptatretus; species Eptatretus atami. Next base: position 99,940,574 of record CM068963.1, read on the forward strand.
CCCGTTGCTACGCACTTTCGCACTCGGCTGTCCCTTTCTGTGAGCTTGTGTGGCTACACTTCGTGGCTGACTGTTGTGC
>CM068963.1:99982097-99994427 GCA_035128595.1 Eptatretus atami
GCACCACAGCTTGATCTCTCCACCATCCTCCCCAGAATCCAGTCCATACAAGTGCCGAGAAGTGTGGAGGCCAGTGCACACCCCTGACAAACTCCAGTAACAACTGGAAATAAGTCAGAGATGGTACCACCACATCTCATAGCACACTCTCAGTACCAGAGTGGAGTTGAGACATCAGATCGATCAGTTTTGGTGGCACCCCACGAAGACCAAGAATCCTCCAGAGGGCATCCCGATTTACTGAATCAACGCTTTACAGAGATCAACATAAGCTGCAAGCAGCCCCTGCCGAAACTCTCGTCTGCGTTCGGTGAGGACCTGAAGAGCAAGGATAACGGTCCAATCATTGACCTCTTTGGTGTAAAGCCTGACTACTCTGGATGCTGGTGCTCAAGCAGATGGTGGCGAACCCGATCAAGAATTATCTGAGCAAAACCTTGCCCGGCACTGAGAGCACGTCACCCCTCAGTAGTTGTTGCAGTCTTGACGATCGCCCTTCTCTTTCCAGAGAGGGACAACAAGGCCCCTCTTCCAGTCAGTTGGGATGATGCCTGTGTTCCAGGTAGACCACATAACTGCATGCACGGACACGAGTGCAGCATTTCCACCAGACTTGAGAAGTTCAGCATGGATGCCACAGATCCCTGGAGCCTTTCCCCATTTCAACAGGTTCACTACAGCTTTTGATTCCACAAATGAAGGTGGACCATAGTTGATTAGAGGTTCAACAACAGTGATTGTAACACCCCAAACGTCCAACTCGAAAGCTGGTGGATCAGCCTGGTACAACCGCTCAAATTAACCGACCCAGCGGCCCTTCACTTCGGACTCCTCTGTCAAGAGCCTACCACCCTCTGCTCTAACCGCAGTACACAGAGGGATGGGCTTGAAGGAACGCAATACACTAATCCCCCTGTAAGCAGGACGAGAATCACTTGACCACAGGTGATGCTCTACCCCCTCACAGATTCCTCGCACATAGGCTCCTTGTCCACCCTTAGCGCATGTACAGTTTTACACCTCAGCTCCCTGAACAGCTCAGCTGTGCCATTCAGACTGGCCCTGCGACTCTGGTCAATGGTATCCAGTGTCCCTTGAGAGACAAAATTCTTCTTTGCCCTATGGTGAGATCCAAGACATCCACCGGCAACATTAAGGATGGTGGTCTTGAAGGCACTCCACAACTCTTCAGGATCTCCCAAAGCTTATTGTCCTTACCATCATGTGTCAAGATTTTTATTCCGTTGATGTCACCAACTCGACTGTTGGCTGTGCAGCACTAACCATGACTAAATACGTTTGATGAGATGAAAACAGCAATCCTACCAAGTGTTTGTCCCTGTGACTTATTGACTGTCATTGTGAAGCATGGCCGGAGAGGGAATTGCCTTCATACCATCTTGAATGGCAAGATCTGGTCTTACGGAGAGACGCAATGCGAGGTATGGAAAGCTGTTTTCATCTGTGTGCCCCGTGACGAGCTCATCAGATATTCATGGTGATGTACGGGAGTGGTTGTGTTCCTGCATCCACTGCAATGACCATTCATTTGATCAAAGTTTCGTGGCAGCATGATCGCCATCCCGACTTTCAACATCAGTACATGAGGTGGCATTCCATCAAGAATGTGATCAGAGTTCTTGCACATGTGGACTTCTCCAGGGAATTGAGATGTCGTGTACAGATTCACTCTGTTTTCTTTTTTGCACACATATTGGACACGGGATAGCATGTTGGCTTCACTAATCTTTATATGTTCGGTTGATGCAAATATCCAGATACACACTTCACAAAGAGGTTTCATGGTGTTGTCTGAGAAGGTTAAGTTGAACTCTGTATTCTACTTGTTCTTTGTGGTTCGATGTTAGATCTGTATCATTTAAATAAAATTTTAATGCATATTTGATGTTTCCTTATTATGACTTAAAGTGAAGTTGCTACATGCTTTCTGTAAGATATCATAATGAAAAATTACCCCCGTGTGGGGTGACGGTCATCTCTATAATGTTTTTTACTATCATAATCGATGAACCGTTGCCAGATCTCCTAAAATGACAGACTAGATAGGTTTTGAAAATGGCGACTTTCACAACTTTTGTGACCTCGTGACCTTGACCCTGACCTCGAATCCGGGCAAAAAAATATGTCGTTGGGTATCACTCATCGACCTCTACCCACATACCAAATTTCATCAAGATCGGAAGTAAAAAGTTTTCTTTGTACCGGGAGGTGTTTTTGACCATCTCCAGGTTACGTGGCGGCCAAACGGGACGGAAATTCAAAAATCTGTCCAGTTAGATACAAGATAATATTTTTTACTATCATAATCAATAAACAGTTGCTGAATATCTTGCAGAATGGCAGACTCGATAGGTTTTGAAAATGGCGATTTTTATAACTTACGTGACCTCGTGACCTTGACCCTGACCTTGAACCCGGGCAAAAGTTATATCGTTGTGCAACACTCATCGACCTTGATCCTGACCTTGAACCTGGACAAAAGTTATATCGTTGTGCAACGACTCATCGACCTCTACCCACATACTAAGTTTCATCAAGATCGGAAAGAAAAATTGTTGACGGACGGACGGATGTACGGACGGACGGACCGACGGACGGACATTTGGTCCGGCTTTATTAGGTCATCTCGGTAGAGATGACCTAAAAAGCACATAGCAGTTGAATATCTCTCTTTAAACTTAGATCTGTATCATTTAAATAAATAATAGTGGTGCCTTCCCATCACTTCGCTGATGGGTTTAATCAGCAGACACCATGTTGCACTTCACAAAGATATTGCATATCTATCTGCAAGTCTAAATGAGGATGCAAAATGAAGTAAAACATGTGAAATATATACTGTATTTTATAACATGTGGTTGTTGTTGCTGCTCTCGTGGTGACTGTTGTTGTTGTTGTTGTTGTTGTTGTTGTTGTTTGTATCATCCTCCCATATACTTTTATATATTTTTTTTATTGTGATTGAGAAGTACCATATTACTATATTTAATTTTGTGTGCTCCTTCTGTTTCCTTCAAAAGGGTTCCTGCTGTGGTGGAGTAATAAATGTTAGATGTGGAACCGCTGCATTAAGATCCCATTCCTGTTTCTACTTCTATTTCTACTTCTACTTCTTCCAAAGGACGAGCTTTTAAAACGGGCACCTTTATGATTAAATCGACAATATTTTTTGTTCCAAGTAAATCAAGTATTTGCTTTCTAATCAAGTAAATCAATTGTTAGGTTTGCAAAGGTACCATTTTTAGCTCGCCTGTTCGAAGAACAGAGAGCTATAGCGATACCGCGCGTGAGCGTCAGCGTCACGTCGGCGTCAGCGTGAGCGTGAAAATGTTAAAGTTTTTGGTGCAAGTTATTTCCTTTCTAATGTTTTTATCTACCACACTATTTTTTACTGATTACAATATACAAATACATATATTGCTTTAAAATTATTTGGATCAGACTTCACTGCAATGCTTTATAAAAAATATTATTAGACTCGTCTTTTAAAAACGATAAATGTATAAACAGGCGAGCATTGGGTGGCTTTGACACCAACTCTCTGGTTATTATTCTATGACTGCAGAACTGCTACATTATAGCCCGAAGTCCTGCTTCTTCACCTGACGGACGGACATACACGTCTCCTTTTAGTAATAGTAACACCCGTTACCTCTCAGAGCAAAAAAAGGTGCCTATATCCGTTCCCCCCAGCAGGAATCAGTGGTTAAACCGCTTGCTTTATTCTCCATGTGCAGGTGAAAATCACAAGTTGTCTCCCCATTCTCGCTTGGTAGGGTGGGGTGAGGGTATGGAAGAATTGTATTACGTCCGTGACCTGATGTCGGAAACCCCGAGCATGTTTGCCAAATTTTTGTGGACATTGGCACAGCCGTTTTGAATTCTATAATAATCAGACATATATGCATGCATACATACACACGTACAGAGAATTGCCTTATTTTAGTACGATTACGTATTATTTACAGAATTTTCCCCAAGAAGTCAGTCCAACGAGAGTGCTGAATAAACTGATTGTTTCGTCAGATTTTCTGGTGTTTGCCAAGAGACAATAATCTCCTTTGTCTGGATTCAAAGACATATTTTTGGTTTAAAAATAGAATGCTCAATGTTAGTCCCAGTTGTATCTGTTGTAGTGCATCCATCAAATTTGTATCGTTTATTTATTTATTTATTTATTTATTTTTCTTCTCCAATCAATACCCAATAAACATGTAGTTAGTCGATGTCCTTGGAGTCAAACGGTTTGGGTTGGATCTCATTCCTTTTGCTTACTCGGTGTGATGTTTTTGACGACGCTGTGTGGAAATTACCTGAATATCCAATAACGATGGTCCAACATTAAGAATTGGTTGATATGGAAAAGGTGAAATCTTCATGAGAAAATATGAGCATTGTTTTTTTTCTCCTGCCTTGATACAACTTAAACTACAAAGCATCTGAAAATGCAAAGCCTGTCCACTTTGTATTTAGACTCCTTATTCTTCTGTATACTAAACGGTTCCATTGACCGATGTACCGAATTCTTAATTTTGTTTGTTGAAAATTTGAGTTCAAAAGGTCAAACGGTGAAAAAAGTTACACCTCTGACACACACACACACACACACACACACACACACACACACACACACACACACACACACACACACACACACACACACACACACACACACACACACACACACACACACTTTTAAAAACCTCCTCTCCTGCTGTTCAGGGGACAGGCTAATGAGTTGGCTTAGCTCCTTATGTTCAAATAGAGTAACTTTCCCATTTATTCACTTAATGTGAGGCATTAATGAACTTGAGTAGTAACAACATTATCATCATCATCATCATCATTGTCTCGATAGAGCATCAGTGCTGCCAAAGCAATTTCTTGGCATGGGTTATGCTGGCTGTTTTGCCATTTTACATTCCCAGCAGTCAGACTAAGAACTTGGAATTTGGCCAGGATGCCGGTGACAGCTCGGCTACTCTTTGTGAACAATACTGCAGGATATTTTACCTCCACCAACTAATGATGGCAGTTGGGATGCCCAGGTTAACGTCTATCCGAGGGACTGCACACACAGGAATGACAGTTTGTAGCTGGGTCAAGATTCGAATCCAGGTGAGACAGCTCAAATGCTAGAATAACACCAAAATTATTGCTCTTTACAAAGTATCTCGAGAACAACGTCAATTATACAAAATAGATATTCCCTTTCTCGAAGTTTTATTTTCGTACCTTCATGTTTTGCTTATTTATTGTGGGTGGTTGAAGGACCAGGAGATGTGGTGGCATGAGTGGTGAAAAGGCAGATAATAGGTTTCTATTAACTCGATTGATGGAACGGATTTCTTTCTTTTGTTCTGAATTGCCGAAGATATTCGCTCCGCATGTTGTGCATCGGTAAATCTGAAAGCATGAGTGTATTGTATAAAATTGTAGCACGTTTTATTTTTCTTGGCAGAAGTAAGCTTTTGGAAAATTTCAAATGTTTGTGCTCGATTTTACTCCACCCAGACATTCCTCAGTCCAATTTTGTGTGTGTACATGGACTTGTGAGTTGATAAATTGCTGTGAAAGGTTTGGAAAAAAATAACTGCACACAACATTTGAATAATTGCTGTCGGGAGCATCAACCTATCTTTGCCGGAAGATGTTGGTTTGCAGTTGAAGTTTAATAGCCCATCTGCCTACAAAGTGGGAGTCTAAGGTATTTGTGTTCTCAAAACGTTTCACAGCCAAAGATATGCCAATTGTTCTAAATGCATTGGGAAAATCACCCACTGCTGCAAAATAATTTGTTGTGCCACTGGATCTGTGTAACACCACATTAAAAAAACCATGAACATCTGTGCTGGACTTCGCTGGTGCCCTGTCAATTATCCAGGGCAGTGTGGTGCTTGAGTTCGCTGGTACCCTGTCAATTATCCAGGGCAGTGTGGTGCTTGACTTCGCTGGTACTGTCAATTATCCAGGGTAGTGGGGTGCTCGACTTTGCTGGTGCCCCCGCAATATATCCAGGGTAGTGGCATGCTAGACTTTGCTGGTGCCCCGCAATTATCCATGGTGGTGGGAAACTTTTTTGTGATCACCCTTACCCCCGCCCCCCAACCCCTCTCAGCCTGACACACTCACAGGAAGGAAGCTTGTGATATCCAAAATGTACTGTTTACAGCTTCCTTCTTTGGACAATTTATTTGTGAAAAAAGTTGAGAGAGTGATCAGTCAAACTTGTTGAATACACAACACAGGTGTTCCTGGGTAATCTGGAACGGCAAAAAAAAAAAAAAATTAAATCGAGAGTAGAAGTTACGAGACAAAAATTGTTGAACTAATGAGGCAAGTCTAAAAGGAAGATGGCAAACCTGATTTAGAAACGAAAACCTGGAATACTGTATTTTTATGGATTGTCTCGATAGGTAAATATTGCTGTGCCCCATTTGATGAAGTTATGATGTGGTTGTGGTTATGGTGATGGTAGTCACTTTATATGTAAATGTCATCACATATTCCCAATAAACTAGATGGTGTATAACATTTAAAATATATAATGTTTATTTGTATTTTTATTATATTTAATAACAGTCTGGAAGGATGGTGTGGACGTAGCCCGATTACCTTTGAGCTGTCTGGTCTGGGTTCGAATCCTGACCTGAGTATACACTATCAGATTGGCACTTCCCAGGCAGGATGTTGCATGACAAAGTGTGTTGTCCCTTGGATGGATGTTAAGCTGGGTGTTCCATCTGCTAGTGTGAATTAGTGAAAGTGAAAGATCCCATGGTGTCCTTTGTGAGGAGTCCACAAGTTATCGTAGGCACCTTGAACAAATTGCAAATTCCTCTCACCTTCATTCGATTGTCAGGCCTGTCCAACCTGTTGGTGAATGACTTTGGCCAAAAACTCTCCCTGGCCAAGAAGGTTGGATTAATTGGTCTGTTCAAGAAGTATTAGATTATATGTAATGACAACGTGATTAACTAATAACAAGTATGGCCTGTTTAGCGTTACCATCTGGGCAAACATGGATCATTACAGATGGATCCCAGCTGCAAATGCTGTAAACAGGCTGACTGTGTCGATTTGTCCATTCTCTACTAATGTGCTTGCAATCCCCCGGATAGTTCACCAATGTCTCCTAATGTCTTTTTTCTGCACGTAACATAATTATACATGTTTAAGCCCCTCTATGAGGCTCCGTCACCATCAGCCTGTTTCATTTCACTGCAGGACCTTGGTCTCCCTCTACTCATTTTGGGGTTATTGGCATACTCACCTCGCGAGCCAAAATTTTGGGGAAGAATTTGTAATTTCTTCAGAGTGCCGGTGGTAACTCGCTTACTATTTGTGAAAGACACCGATGGATCTTTAACGTGCACCAACGAATGCACGCAGATGGATGGCACACACCTCAATTCGTCCCCATGCACGTGGAACACCAGGATGACAGTTTATAGCTGGGTCGAGATTCAAACCCAGGCAAGACAGCTCAATGGCAAGTGCACATATCTTGAGTTTTGGATCACCCTTAAAAAATAATTAGAGGTGAAGAGGCAAGTCGATTCATAATAGTTCTGCATTGCACTGGATTCTGAAACTCGATGATATGTGAGCCGCGTACAGTTAATGAGGCATGAGCGCTCATGCACCTATTCTTCGTGGGTATGCATTGCGGTGAAGAATGGAAAGATTGGTTCTGATGATGATCATGAATCGAGGTTAACAAAAGGTACAATTAGACATTTGAATTCAGTAATAACAGGGAAAACATTAATTTGCAGAAAAAAAAAATCTGCAAACGTTGTTCTCTTTTAAGGTTTCAGGGAATATATTTTAAGGTTTGAACAGAGTTCTGATGTTATGTTTTATTCTTTGATGGACCTCTCTTATGAAAGATTCTGCAGCCCTAAAATTATAAAGTCGACCCTGTTTTGTTCCTTTCACCAGTGAGCCACGTTTCCACCTTCTGGCGCACACCGTGTTATCCCTGAACGACGTACAAAATGGCTTCAGAACGCATGACCTTGTCATCACAGCTGCGGGTACGTTTGGCTGACATTGTTTGTAGGTGCATGGCGAAGTACCTTCCTTTGTATTTAACAACTAACCATGGGAAAGCTGTTTTATTGAATCTCCTTTTCTGCATGTAAAATGTCTGATCTCATGGTTAAAAGTCCTGAGTGCCTTAATTTACGGCGATTTTGAAATGGTGTATTCAGCCAATCCTCATAAAAGCCGGGTGTTCGCTTAACGGTTAAGGTGGTGGCCTGAAGATCTTAGGGTCTTGAATTTGAGCCGCTGTCTCACAATTAAATAACACCAGGTGGGTTGACAGCTTGTCATCCTTCCGAGGTCGACAAATGACTACCAGCTTACTGGTAACATGGGGCACTGCATCAACGGCACAGCCGTGCTCCCAGAAATGATGCAGCCAGCAGCCACAAGCTGCATTTTAAATATAATAATAATAATAATAATAATCCAACCCTCATGGAATTTACACAAATGGCTTCTTTGCATTAATTAAAATTTATTTGATTATTGGTTTTGTTTTGTTTTTTTAAATTCATTTAATCATTCATTCATTTATTTGTTTATTTTATTTGTTTGTTTATGGATTTATTCAATCATTTTATTAATTAATTAATTAATTAATTTGGTCATTTATTTAATTTAATTTATTTATTCATCCTGTACGTTCGATAAATCATTGTATTTGGTTGTTTCATTTATTTATCTATTTTTTTTAAAATTAATTCATTCATTGTATTTTAAAAGGACCAAATTTTGAGAACCTGCATTGGATTATCATGTCTATTTTATTCTGTGTCTACGTACTCAGTTTGAATTGACCAACGTTTTATCCGTGCTGTTGCAAAATCAGAATTGTATGTTTTGCTGAGGTTTACTGTTTATGGCATTATTTACTACAATCAACAATATTTTATAAACAAAAAAAGGTGCAAAGTACAGGAGAAGTACCCCATCGTCATTTGATGTGCTCGGGTCAGCATAGTCATTCGGAACGACTTTGTGGAATCCACCGCTGACCGTACTTGTACTTGCATCACACGTACACCAGACCAGGTGGAGAAGACAAGACAGAAAAGAATCCCCATTCTGAATGTCATCAATGAACCTGCTGGATTTTACTGACAATTCTGGGACAAGCTTGACTTTCCAAAAGATTAGAATCCAAATACTTAATATTGCTGTGCTTCGGCTCGATTTGAATGCATAGCTTCTCAGATCCTAGGTCTGCACTGTACCCCATTATTTGCAGGAAGGTTAGGAACAATTATAATCGTTCTACTTGGGAAGTTCGAGGAATAAGCATAAACTGCTAGATGTGCTCGGGTGTCTGAATAAAGGTATATGAATTAATTACGGTGGAGAGGCTTCATTCCCCAAGGCAAATAGGGGGGAAGTTGTTAAGGTTCTTACTATAATACATATATATATATATATATATATATATATATATATATATATATATATATATATATCACAAAATATGTTAGCATTTTCACCAGCAGTTCCCATAAATACAAACTTACTTAATACTTTATTTCCCATTTGGCGAAGGTCTGTTGACACCAGTATTTGACGAACATGAGTGTGTTTATGTTTGTCATGTTTGTTTCATGCAAGGTGACCTTTCACAAGGGTGAATAGAGTCCATGATGCAGCAGTGATGCAGTTGGTAATGGAGCGGGAGGCTTACAGATTGTTTCCGACTGTGGCAATACAGAATGGCTCTTTGTATGTGTGCCCACCACACATTTGTGGTGAATGACAGTAGTGTGGTGTTGCAGTAGTGGATTGCTTTCAATGTCTATCTTGATGTGATGTACTGAATGGATTAATCTGGTTTAAACGCCTTGCTATTTCCACTGTGCTCCTTGGAAGGCATGTGGATGAGCCACACAACTTAAAACCAATCGCTAATCGGTCGAGAGAATACCCAGGGTTATGCGACTGGGACAAAAGCAAAGGGAGAACTAGTTTGAGTGGCACAAAATCCGATGTTCAGAAGGCTCTGCTTGATAGTATCAATAATTTATCCTTTTTACACTAGCTCAGGGTAACCTGCAGGCTTTGCTCTTAATGAACTCAGCCCATTGTCTCTACATCTGTAAATGACAGAAATCAAACAAATGGAGGATGCGCTGTCAGGCATGTATGTCGACCTAGTCAGAAGAAACAATGGATTTCTGAGTTGACTTGTCATGCAGACATATGCAATGTCTGCTTGCAGGTGTAACATTAGCAATGAATACCTTGTTTAATAATCTCAAACTCTTGTTTCATGGTTTCAACTCCATACACTGTGTTGATTTGTCTTTTCTCGTAATGTTATTGTTGTTTGTATTGATGGTGTGCAGCTCGGTTTATTTCCTCAATGATGATATTTAGTTGGTAAAGGTCTTTAGCCACATCTGATCAGCAAGACAATTGGGCACCACGATACCTTGTCCACATGCCCACCTGTGTATGGCAGTTAAAAGCAGCATGGGGTGGTGTAATGTGCTGGTAAGCTACGTAGTGACGAAACCAGCAGAAACTAGAGGGGGAGCACTCGGTAGAGTGCAAAATCTCCGCCGCCAATACTGCTGGGTTACTTAAGTGAACCTGATATCCTATTCATTGTAGGTCAAAACGGGATCAGACTCTACTGAACCACGATTGAATAAACTAAACTAGATCGACGCGCATGTAGAAATGCCAAAAAAAATCGAAATTTTTTGAAAAAAAAGTTGCAAAATTTGTTTTTTTTTTCTCTAACAAAATTTTTTTTTGGGGGGGGGGGGGGGTTGAAATCACTTAAAACATGTAGAAATGCAAAAAAAAAAATTCAAATATTTTTCAAATAAAATCGAAATTTTTTTGAAAAAAGTTGCAAAATTTGTTTTTTTTTTTTTTCTCTAACAAATTTTTTTTTTTGGTTGGAAATCACTAAAAACATGTAGAAATGCAAAAACAAAAAATTCAAATATTTTTTCAAAATGGCGCCATAGCGGCCATATTGGACTTTGGACCAAGTCCAAAATCTAATGGCATGATCCTGGGACCATACCTAATCCCCCACGAAGTTTCGTCGAAATCCGTCAAGGAGTTTTTCCATAATACTGTTCACAACAAACAAACAAACAAACAGACAGGGGTGAAAACAGTAACCTCCGTCCATCTTCGATGGCGGAGGTTAATGATGGTGTGCCACCTGCTGCGTCTGATGATAAACCTCATCAGTGAATCTGAATACCCTTACTTTGTTAATGTGTTGAGAGGGCATTTAACGTCTAGTCTTGGTGAGTGGTCAGGTCTCAGCACCGACAGCAATGACATGTAAATGCGTACTTTTGGTACAATGGCTGATAATTTTGTGACACCATAGTGACCTGCACAATGAGTACAAGACCACAATGAATGGGGCTCTTCTTTGGGTCACCTTGGCTGACGGTTCACCAGAGCAGCTCACTATAGATCTCATGTGGACAAAAATGTCGACAAACTCTTCCTCAATATTGTCGAGGTAAAGAGAGGATGGTGATGGATATTTCTGAAATTGCGTGGCTTTTCTCTTTGCCAAAACGATCTGTTAGGCTTGCCAATCTTTAAGACTTCCTCATCAAAGATGATTGGCTCTTTAAGATATTCAATGATAGTGGTGAGGCAAGTGGTATCATTGGCATCTTCCAGTTTTGTCAGATGGAAAGAGATCGGGAATAACACCTCATCTATGGGAGCTACTCTAATTGTGTTCACCAGAATTGTGTTCACCAGATGGTTCCTTATAGCAGTACAATGGCCAGAAGGTGTGATACAGCCATGGCAGAACCACGATCTTAATCTATTGGAGTTAGCGGCTCACCAACATTTTCAACATCATTTGGACGAAAGAACAATTGGTGATGACTGGCGGTGAGGCATCATACTTATCTTTTCCTTTTGAAAAAAATGGCAGCCAGCTCTCCATTTCAAATTACAGAGGCATAACTCTGCTGTTAGTCAAAAGTTATTACCTCCATCACCAAAAGTGGACCGAGGTTATGTTTGCACCCCTGTCTGCTGTTTGGCTGTCTGTTTGTTTGTCTGGTTGTTTGTCTGTGAACAGGATATCTCAAAAAGTTGTAAACGAATTCGGCCGAAATCCGGTGGAGAGGTTGAGTATGTGACAAGGATGAAATGATGAGATTTTGGTGAAGATCCGGATCCAGATCTGGATCAGAGAATTTTTAAGTGATTCTTCACCATTGAGTGATATGGCTAAAATCGATATAAAACACGATATCTCAAAAAGTTGTGCACGGA
>CM068963.1:99994452-100022970 GCA_035128595.1 Eptatretus atami
TATGGAAATTACGCTGAATATTCCAATAACGATGGACAACATTAAGAATTGGTTGATATGGAAAAGTTGAATCTTCATGAGAAAATATGAGCATTGTTTTTTTTTCTCCTGCCTTATACTACTTAAACTACAAAGGAATCTGGAAAATGCAACTGTCCACTTTGTATTTAGACTCTTATTCTTCGGGTATACTAAACGGTTCACTTGACCGATGTACCGAGAATTCTGTAATTTTGTTTGTTGAAATTTGAGTCAAAGGTCAAACGTGAAAAAGTTACACTTACACACACACACGACACCACACACACACACACACACACACCACACACACACAACACACACACACACAACACACAATTTTGAAAACCTCCTCTCCTGCTGTTCAGGGGACAGGCTAATGAGTTGCTTAGCTCTATATGTTCATAATAGAGTAACTTTCCCATTTATTCACTTAATTGAAGGGCATGTTAATGAACTTGCAGTATAACAACATTATTTCGATCATCATCATCATCATTGGTCCGTAGAGCATCAGTGCTGCCAAAGCATTTCTTGGCAATGGGTTATGCTGGCTGTTTTGCCATTTTACATCCAGCAGTCAGACTAGAACTTGGAAATTTAGGCCAGGATGCGGTGACAGTCGGCTACTCTTTGTGACAATACTGCAGAATATTTTCTCCACCAACTAAGATGGCAGTGGCATGCCAGGTTACGTCTATTCCGAGGACTGCACACACAGGAATGACAAGTTTGTAGCTGGTCAAGATTCGAATCCAGTGAGACAGCTCAAATGCTAAAGAACACCAAAATTATTGCTCTTACAAAGTTATCTCGAGAACAAACGTCAATTATACAAAAAGATATTCCCTTTCTCGAAGTTTATTTTCGTACCTTCATGTATTTGCTTATTTTATTGTGGGTGGTTGACAGGACCAGTGGAGATGTGGTGCATGGAGTGGTGAAAAAGGCAGATAAATAGGTTTCTATTAACTCGATTGATGGAACGGATTTCTTTCTTTTGTTCTGAATTGCCGAACGATATTCGCTCCGCATGGTTGAGCATCGGTAAATCTGAAGCATGAGTGATTGTATAAATTGTAGACGTTTTATTTTCTTGGCAGAAAGTAAGCTTTTGGAAAAATTTCATGTTTGTGCCCTCGATTTTACTCCACCACAGAATTCCTCAGTCCAATTTTGTGTGTGTCATGGACTTGGAAGCTGATAACAGTTGTGTGAAAGGTTTGGAAAAAAATAACTGCACACAACATTTGAATTAATTGCTGTCGGAGCAGTCAACTATCTTTGCCGGAAGATGTTTGGTTTGCAGTTGAAGTTTTAATAGCCCCATCTGCCTACAAGAGTGGCATCGAGTCTAAGGTATTTGTGTTCTCAAAACGTTTCACAGCAAAGAATGCCAATTGCTTTCTAATGCATTGGAAAATCACCCACTGCCTGCAAAATAATTTGTGTGCACTGGATGCTGTGTAACACCCACATTAAAAAAACATGAAACATCTGTGCTGGACTTCGCATGGTGCCCTGTCAATTATCAGGGCAGCTGTGGTGCTTGAGTTCGCTGGTACCCTGTCAATTATCCAGGGCAGTTGGTGCTTGACGTTCGCTGGTAACCCTGTCAATTATCAGGCGTAGTGGGCTCGACTTTGCTGGTGCCCCCGCATATCCAGGGGGTAGTTAGGCATTGCTAGACTTTTGCTGGTGCCCCGCAACTTATCCATGGTCGGTGGGGAAACTTTTGTGATCACCCTTACCCCGCCCCCCAACCCCTCTCAGCCTGACCACCTCACAGGAAGGGAAGCTTGTGATATCCAAAATTTACTGTTTACAGCTTCCTTCTTTGGACAACTATATTTGTGAAAAAAGTGAGGAGTGATCAGTAAACTGTTGAATACACAACACAGGTGTCCCTGGTAATCATGAACGCAAAAAAAAAAAAAAATTAAATTCGAGAGTAGAAGTTACGAGACAAAAATTGTTGAACTACATGAGGCAAGTCTAAAGGAAGATGGCAAACTGATTTAGAAACGAAAACCTGGAATACTGTATTTTTATGATTGTCTCGATAGGTAATATTGCTTGTGCCCCATTTGATGAATTAATGATGTGGTTGTGGTTTAATGGTGATGGTAGTCACGTTTATATGTAATGTCAATCACATATTCCCGAATAAAACTAGATGGTGTGATAACATTTAAAATGATATAATGTTTATTTGTATTTTATTATATTTAATACAGTCTGGAAGGATGGTGGTGGACGTAGCCGATTACCTTGAGCTGTCTGGTCTGTCTTCGAATCCTTGACCTGAGTATACACGATCAGATTGCACTTCCAGGCAGGATAGTTTGCATGACAAAGTTGTTTCCCTTGGATGGATGTTAAGCTGGTGTTCCATCTGCTAGTGTGAATAGTGAAAGTGAAGATCCCATGGTGTCCTTGTGAGGAGTCCACAAGTTTCGTAGGCACCTTGAACAATTGCAAATCTCCTCTCACCTTCATTCGATTGTTTCAGGCCTGTCCAACCTGTTGGTGAATACTTTGGCCAAAAAACTCTCCCTGGCCAAGAAAGGTTGGATTATTGGTCTTTCAAGAAGTATTAGATTATATGAATGACAACGTATAACTATAACAAGTATGCCTGTTTAGCGTTACCTCTGGGCAAACATGGATCATTACAGATGGATCCCAGCTGCAAATCCTGTAACAGCGGCTGACTGTGTCGATTGTCCATTTCTCTACTACATGTGCTTGCAATCCCCGCGGATAGTTCACCATGTCTCTAGTCTTTTTTCTGCACGTAACATAACTTAAATGTTTTAAGCCCCTTTATGAGGGCTCGTCACCATCGAGCCTGTTTCATTTCACTGCAGGGACCTTGTCTCCCTCTACTCATTTTGGGTGTTATTGCATACTCACCTTCGCGAGCCAAATTTTGGGGAAAATTGTATTTCTTCAGAGTGCGGTGGAACTCGCCTTACTATTGTGAAAGACACCGAGGGATCTTTAACGTGCACCCAACGAATGCACGCAGATGGCATGGCACACACCTCAATTCGTTCCCCATGCACGTTGGAACCACCCAGGATGCAGTTATAGCATGGGTCGAGATTCAAACCCAGGCAAGACAGCAAGCAAGTGAACATATCTTGAGTTTGGATCACCCTAAAAAAATAATTAAGGTGAAGAGGCAAAGTCGTTCATAATAGTTCTGCATTTGCACTGATTCTGAAAACTCGATGGATATGGAGCCGCGTACATTAATTGAGGCATGAGGCGCTCAGCACTAGTTCTTCGTGGGTATGCATTGCGTTGAAGAATGGAAAGATTGGTATCTGATTGATAGATCTGAATCGAGTTAACAAAAGGACAATTAGACATTTGAATTCAGTAAGTAACAGGCGAAACATTAATTTGCAAAAAAAAATCTGCAAAACGTTGTTCTCTTGTAAGTTTCAGGAATATATTTTAAGGTTTGAAACAGAGTTCTGATTGTTATGTTTATTCTTCTGATGACCTCTCTTGATGAGATTCTGCAGCCTTAAATTATAAGATCGACCACTGTTTTGTTCCTTTCACCAGTGAGCCACGTTCCAACCTTCGCGCACACCGTGTTATCGCCGAACGACTATACAAAAATGGCTTTCAAACGCATGACCTGTCATCACAGCGCGGTACGTTGGCTGACATTGTTGTGATGCATGGCGAAGTACTTCTTTGTATTTAACACTAACCATGGGTAAAGCTGTTTATTGAATCTCCTTTTGCATGTAAAATGTCTGATTCTCAGTGGTTAAAAGTCCTGAAGTGCTTAATTTACGGCGATTTTGAAATGGTGTATTCAGCCAATCCTCATAAAGCCGGGTGTTCGCTTAACGGTTAAGTGGTGGCCTGAAGATCTTAGGGTCTTGAATTTGAGCCGCGTCCACATTAAATAACACCAGTGGGTTGACAGCTTGTCATCCTTCGCAGAGGTCGACAAAATGACTACGCAAGCTTACTGTAACATGGGGCACTGCATCAACGGCACAGCCGTGCTCCCGAAAATGAATGTACAGCCAGCACCACAAGCTGCATTTATATAATAATAATAAATAATAATAATAAAATAATCCACCCTCATGAATTTACACGAAAAATGGCTTTCTTTGCATTAATAAAAATTTATTTGATTATTGGTTTTGTTTTGTTTTTTAAATTCATTTAATCATCATTCATCTTATTTGTACTTTTATGTTTGTTTATGGATTTAATCAAATCCATTTTATTAATTAATTAATTAATTAATTTGGTCATTTTATTTAATTTATTTATTTATTCTCCTGTACGTTCGTATAATCATTGTATTTTGGTTGTTCAATTTATTATCTTTTTTTAAAAAATAATTCTATTGTATTTAAAAAGACCAAATTTTGAGAACCTGCACTTGGATTTCATGTCTATTTATTCTGTGGTCTACTATGCAGTTTGAATTGACCAAAGGCGGTTTTATCCGTGCTGTTGCAAATCAGAATTGTATGTTTTTGCTGAGGTTACTGAGTTTATGGCATATTTGACTACAATCAACAATATTTTATAAACAAAAAAGGTGCAAGTAGCAGGAGAAGTACCCATCGTCATTTGATGTGCTCGGTCAGCCATAGTCATTCGGAACGCACTTGTGGAATCCACCGCTGACCGTACTTGTACTTGCATCACGACGTACACCAACCAGGTGGAGAAGACAAGACAGAAAAGAATCCCCATTGAATGTCATCAATGACACTGCTGGATTTTACTGGACAATTCTGGGACAAGCTTGACTTTCCAAAGAAATTAGAATCCACTACTTAATATTGCTGTGCTTGCGCAGATTGAATGGCATAAGGCTTCTCAGATCCTAGGTCTGGCACTGTACCCATTATTTGCCAGGAAGGTGAGGAACAAATATAATCGTTCTACTTGGGAGTTCAGGAATAAAGCATAAAACTGCAGAGTGCTCGGTGTCTAATAAAGGTATATGAATAATCTACGGTGGGAGTTCATTCCCCAAGGCAATAGGGGAAGTTTGTTAAGGCTACTTCTATTAAAACTAATATTATAATATAATTATGATATATATATATAATTTATTATAGTATATCAACAAAATATGTTAGTCATTCTTCCACCAGCAGTTCCATAAATACAAACTTACTTAATACTTTATTCTCCATTGGCGAAGGTCTGTGACACCAAGTATTGCAGAACTTGAGTGTGTTTATGTTTGTCAGTTTGTTTCATGGCAAGTGTGACCTTTCACCAAGGGTGAACTAGAGTACCATGATGCAGCAGTGATGCAGTTGGTAAGGAGCGGGAGCTTACAGATTGGTTACGACTTGTGCAATACAGATGGCTTCTTTGTATGTGTGCCCACCACCACATTATGTGGTGAAAATACAGTAGTGTGGTGTCGAAGTCAGTTGTGAGTATTGCTTTCAATTCTATCTTGAATGTGATGTACTGAATGGATTAATTGGTTTCAAACGCCTTGCTTATTTCCACTGTGCTCCTTGGAAGCATGTGAGATGAGGCTCACACACTTACAAACCAAAAATCGCTATCGGTCGAGAGAAACCCAGGGTTATGCGACTGGGACAAAAGCAAAGGTGAGAACTAGTTTGAGTGGACAAAATCCGATGTTCAGAAAGGCCTCTGTTGATAGTATCAATAATTTATCCTTTTACACTAGTCAGGTACCTGCAGGCTTTGGCTCTTAATGAACTCAGCCCATTGTCTCTACATCGTAAATGACGAAAATCAATAACAAATGGAGGATGCGACTGTCAGGCATGTATTGTCGACCAATAGTCAGCAAGAAACAATGATTTCTGAGTGACTGTCATGCAGACATATGCAAGTGTCTGCTTTGCAGGTGTACCATTAAGCATAGAATACCTTTTTTAGTAATCTCAACCTCTGTTTCATGGTCAACTCCAACACTCGATGTGATTTGTCTTTTCCGTAATGTTATTGTTGTTTGTAATTGAATGTGTGTGGCAGCTCGGTTTATTTCCTCAAATGATGATATTTGAGTTGGTAAAGGTCTATTAGCCACCTGTCAGCAAGACAATTGGGCACCACGATACCTTGTCCACATGCCCTGTGTATGGCAGTTAAAGCAGCATGGGCGTGGTGTAATCGTCTGTGAAGCTACCGTAGTGACGAAACACCAGAAACTAGAGGGGGAGCAACTCGCGTGAGTGCAAAATCGTCCGCCGCCAATACTGGCTGGATTACTTAAGTGAACCTGATATCCTATCATTGTAGGTCAAAACGGATCAACCTCTACTGAACCACGATGAATAAACGTAAACTAGTATCGACTCAGCGCATGTAGAAATGCCACAAAATAATCGAAATTTTTTTTGAAAAAAAAGTTGCAAATTTGTTTTTTTTATTCTCTAACAAATTTTTTTTGGGGGGGGGGGGGGTTGGAAATCACTTAAAACATGTAGAAATGCAAAAAAAAAAATTCAAATATTTTCAATACAAATCGAAAATTTTTTTGAAAAAAGTGCCAAAATTTTGTTTTTTTTTTCTCTTGAAAATTTTTTTTTTTGTTGTAAACACTAAAATGTAGAATATGCAAAACAAAAAATTCAAATATTTTTCAAAATGGCGCCATAGCGGCCATATTGGAACTTTTTGGACCAAGTCCAAAATCTAAGTGGCCATTGATCTGCGGAACCACTATACCTAATCCCCCACGAAGTATTCGTCGAATCCGTCAAGGAGTTTTTCCATAATGGTTCAAAAGCTATACAAACAAAACAAAGAGACAGGGGTGAAAACAAGACCTCCGTCATTCTTCGCATGGCGGAGGTTAATGACTGGTGCTGCCACCTGCATGCGTCTGTGAAACCTCATCAGTGAATCTGAAATACCCTTACTTTTGTTAATTGTGTTTGAAGGGGCATTAACGTCTAGTCTTGGTGATGTGCCAGGTTCAGCACGACAGCAATGACATGTATGCGTACTTTGGTACAATGGCTGATAATTTTGTGCACCATAGTGCCTGCACAATGAGTTAACAAGACCACAATAATGGGGCTCTTCTTCGGGTTCACCTTGGCTGTACGGTCACCAGAGCACGCTCACTAAGATCTCATGGTGGACCAAAAAATGTCGACAACTCTTCCTCAATATTGTCGAGGTAAACGAGAGATGGTAGGATACTTTCTGAAATTGCGTGGCTTTTCTCTTTGGCCAAAAACGATCTGTTAGGCTTGCAAATCTTTAAGACTTCCTCACAAAGATGATGGCTTCTTTAAGATATTCAATGATAGTGGTCGGGCAAGTGGTATCCTTGGCATCTTCCAGTTTTGTCAGATGGAAAGAGATCGGAATAACACCTCATCTATGGACGCTACTCTAATTGTGTTCACCAGGAATTTTGTCAACCAGATGGTTCTTATAGCAGTACAATGGCCAGAGGTGTGATTACAAGTCTCCATGGCAGAACCAGATCTTAATCTATTGGGAGTGCGGGCTTGCACACACATTTTCAACATCAATTTGGACGAAAGAACAATTGGTGAGACTGGGCGGTGAGGCATCAATACTTATCTTCTCCTTTGAAATAAATGCAGCCAGCTCTCCATTTCAAATTATCAAGGCATACTCTGCTGTTCAGTCAAAAGTTATTAACCTCCATCACCAAAAGTGGACGGGTTAGTTTGCACCCCTGTCTGCCTGTTTGGCTGTCTGTTTGTTGTCTGGTTGTTTGTGAACAGGATATCCTCAAAAAGTGTAAACGAATTTCGGCCGAAATCCGGTGGAGAAGGTTGAAGTAAGTGACAAGGATGAAATGATGAGATTTGGTGAAGATACGATCCAGATCTGGATCAGAGAATTTTTAGTGATTCTTCACCATTGAGTGATATGGCTAAATCGATATAAACACGATATCTCAAAAAGTTGTGCACGGATACCGGATCCGGATGAAATTTTGTGAACAGGTTGGTGTGTGAAAGGACGAACTGATTATAGATTTTGATGATCTGGATCCGGATGAAATTGTGAACAGGTTTGGGTGTGTGACAAGGACGAACTGATTAGATTTTGAAGATCGGATCCGGATGAAATTTTGTGAACAGGTTGGGTTGTGGACAAGGACGAACTGATTCAGATTTATGATCTGGATCCGATGAAATTTTGTGAACAGTTGGGCTGGTGACAAGGACGAACTGATTAGATTTTGATGATCGGATCGATGAAATTTTGTGACAGGTTGGGTGTGTGACAAGGACGAACTGATTAGATTTTGATGATCTGGATCCGGATGAATTTTGTGAACAGGTTGGGTGTGTGACAAGGACGAATGATTAGATTTTGAAGATCGGATCCGGATGAAATTTTGTGAACAGGTTGGGTGTGTGACAAGACGAACTGATTAGTTTGAACATCCGGATCGGGATGAAATTTTTGTGAACAGGTTGGGTGTGTGACAAGACGAACTGATTAGATTTTGATGATCTGGATCGATGAATTTTGTGAACAGGTTGGGGTGTGACAAGGACGAACGTATTAGATATTTGAAGATCCGATCGGGATCCGACTACTAGAATTTTAAAGTGATTCTTCACCATTGAGAGATCGAGCCAAAAATGATATCTAGCACGATATCTCAAAAAGTTGTGGACGGATTATTACAAGACTAGATGTATGAGTTGGTTAGGCAACAAGAACAAGTCGAATCGACTATGGAAGTCCGGATACAGATCTGGCTTGTCAGTGGGATACAAAACGTAAACTGTTCAGCCAGTCGGAGGTATGCACTCTAGTTTTCTAGTGTGATCCTCAAATTTGCCCTGCCGGTATTCTATCATCGTTACCATCCACAGCATGCTGGGTTGATGCTTGGCAAGTCCACAATGAATGACATATCTACACTCCAAGCTTCTTTTGGAAAAGGCAAGAGTTCTTTCGTTGATTTATCTCTGTCACCAAAGGTCGAAGGAGGTTATGTTTCACCCCTGTTTGTCTGAGATATACTGCTCATAGATAGACAAACAAATGGACAGACATTTATGGATGGATTTGGATGAAACTTGGTGGATGAATTGGTTCGGTGACAAGAACAAGCCGATTACATTTTGGTTCAGGTTCGGATGCAGATCTGGCCTATCAGTGGGATACAAAACATCAACTGTTCAGCCTGGTGGAGGTATCCTCTCGACCGAGTGCTGTTGTAGTTATATCAGCTTGTTTCCCGTGCAGTGGGAGACAGGGTTTTGCACTCTCTTCTGGATGTCTGTCTGTCTGTCTGTACAGGCCGTAACTTTTTCCACATTTGAGCTTTTGTCATCCAATTTTCAACAAAGCTTTATTGTGAGAATATGGAGAAGACAAATTAATAATTTATAGCAGGATATCTGCTATATCTGCCAAAATCGATATATAGCAGGATATCTCAAAAAGTTATGGATATATTCAAACAAAACTTAGTGGACAAGTTGGGTGTGGAACAAGGACAAATTGATTCCATTTCAGTGAAGATCCAAATCTGGATCCAGATGCGATAATTTATTTTAATTTTTCAGTATGTTGTCACCATTGAGAGATGGTGCCAAAAAATGACATGTGGCATGGTGTTTCAAAAAGTTATGGAGGGGTTATCAGAAAACTTGGTGGATGAGATTTCAGTTCAGGTCTGGATCCAGATCCGGCCAATCAGTGGGATACAAAAAGTAAACTGTTCAGCCTGTTGGAGGTTCTCTTTTTTTTCAATATTTCCACACAAGCACATAAATATAGTCTGTATTATTCATCCACTGCAACTTGTGAGTTATGAACTATGACTCTCCACCAAAATTTAATCAGTTTCTGCTAAATAGCCACCTATTAAGCTTAACAAATATTAATCGTCTTTATGAATAAATAATCTTAATAAGCCTCATATCACCCGAGGGTCTGGCGATATATCGATATAACCGTTGTTTAGGGCCCGCCTGTCACACCTTGACGTTTTTAGCCAGCATATGGCAAGGTATCAAAATGTATGTAAAACGCTGGCGTACGCTGAACTATTGATGTTTTTTTTTCCCAGTTTTGGATGTATTCATAACGAGTTGGACGTATGCATAACGTATTAGTAACGTACACAGACGTTTTCGATAACATATAGATAACTTATATCAACGAATGCTGAGCGTGTTGTCGGCGTTCACAACCTATGCCCAACGATAGTTTAACTTATGCATAGCGCGGAAGCATATTGGCCGACGATCACGTGGCGTAGGCTATTCATAGGTTGCGGCTTGACGATTCAAATCATAACGCACTAGACATCAAAGTGTCAAGCGCTGTCACACCTTGACGTTTTAGCCAGCGTATGCCGACGTATGAAAAATTTGCCGAATATGCTGGCACACTTCGAATACGTTATGGGTAAGTTTCTGTATACGTTAATAGCACGCTGAAGCATGCTGAAGCACGCTGGCATACGTCTTAGTACGCCGAGTACGTCGACAAATTTTCAGCATATTGAAAATTTTTCGACGTACTCGGCGTATGACACACGTTCCGTATACGCTGGCCATAATAGGACGCATGTGGAGGTACTCGCTATTAATTCAGAAAATGATTTTCGTTGTGCAGATCACCAATCTGGATGAAATTTGGCATACTTAAAGAATTTTAGACGCTGAGTCCAAATCCACTTGTTTCCACGTCGAGGATGTGACACAATTGGTCATTTTTGGCAATTAAAGATAAACCGAACATTAAAGCAACGATTTTGACACAGAAATGAGAATCAAGGTTAGACTGATATGTACGTCAAAGAAAACTCTTGTGAGGTCTTAAAATGATACAATATGTTTATACAGAGCCCTATTCACTGTTATTAAAGATGTTTATAATTAAAAGGTCGTAAACCGAAGCAGTTACATATTTTTACCGGCCGAAAACGTCTGGACCGACCAGACAGGCCTTTGAGTTGACCAAGGCAACTTTTTTGCTTAAAAGGCAGCCACACTGGCTATTAAAGGTAGTTACATTGACTATTAAGACAGTTACAGCGCCTATTAAAGACAGTTACATTGGCTATTGTGGATTAAATCAAAACAAAGAGACTGCGTGACTCAGCCTGATGAAAAGTAGAACCGCCACAAGAGGATTACTGTCTTAGAACTCCAGTATTTATTGCTCTGAAGCGGTTGCTGAACTAGGCTCTTGACTGCTGTTATTACAAAACTCAAGTCCACTATTACATGCTAACCACCTGAATACTACTGTGTAGTAGATCACCACAGCAAAAGCAGTGTGACACCTGCATTCACAGTTCGCGCGTCGGAATCATCGTCAGTTCCGCTTTCATCATCCATAAATTCCATTTCTGCACGGGTCTGTTCATCGTTGGCGGGCAGTTTTGAACACCCACTCAGCACTCTGTGGCAGGACAGTCCTTTTGACCGGCAAAGAACACTGGTTGGTCTCGCATTTCGTCTTCTTGCAATTAACATTTATCGTCGCCTCTAACAGTTCTCTTCGCGCTGGTGGTTTGGCTCAGCCAGTGAACAGTCAGTGCTTCGCGTTGTGTTCCACCCATCCGTGAAATGTAGGAGAAGGGGCTTCTATAACCTCTCAGTCGCGCGGTGGTGGATCGCAGACTGATAGTTCACTCTTCTGCAATGCCGCATCAGAGCATCGCTTGTAGGCGGCAACTTCTGTTCTCCGAGCGACTGGCTGCAGAATAGGCTTTGTAGCGAGCCTCATCACACTCTTCATGGTCGGCTGATTAAACATGGCGCAGACGAATTGTTCCAGGTCGTGAATGATATTCTGATCTAGCGTGAATTCTTGACCAATGCCCCGAAACAGGTGATGAGATGGGGACTTCATCATCAAGTCCAATGGGCTTGTTTGCCCTTACGTGGAATGCACTGGTGGTTATCACTTCCCGTGAAATTGTGCAAAACCTATCAACGCATCGCAGACAGAACTTTCGCAAGGCATTACTCTCTCAGCTACCTAATGTCAACGACGATAACCTCTTTGGGACTTCTGTGACCAAGATGGAAATTTCGTGCTCGATATCGACTTCGAGTGAGCCAACGCCAACACAAACACATCGTGGTCGAAACTCTCGATGGACGCATTCCACGCTCTCTTCGGGTGTCGTCTTACGTCTCTCTCCTGGCCCGATGCACGTTCTCCGGCATGTTAGCACGGCTTCAGCTCCTGAGTGAGGTCAGCATTCCCAGGTTCTCAGTCGTACAATGAACGATAAGACATGTCATGACAACCTCCCAGCTTGTTATGCTCGATTTAATACTCCAATCTTGCCAGTGCATGTACTGAGGTTACACAACATGTCACCCAGTTATTAATGGAAGATGTCTTTATCCACGATTCGACGATGAATGCATCTAGTATCAACGCTCCTTGTCTGCTCCGCTCAGGAGATATTGGCCCTGTTTTGGAGGGCGTTGATCACTGTCTGTACGATGGTTCAGTACTAAGATCGCCCGCGCCCTGCC
This sequence comes from Eptatretus atami, assembly GCA_035128595.1. NCBI lineage: Eukaryota > Metazoa > Chordata > Myxini > Myxiniformes > Myxinidae > Eptatretus > Eptatretus atami. Next base: position 100,006,971 of record CM068963.1, read on the forward strand.
CATCGTCTGTGACGTGCTCCAGGCACTTGATGCGATACTTGGTAAGTATCAACACCAACGTCCAGTCTCGAAGATTGGTTATGTTGTGCCTTGGCCAACTACGATGTTCAGCAACCATCCTCTTCCAGTTTGCCGAAAGTGTTATGCAGTGAACCAGCCTTTATCGCCTGAATAACGGCCATTCCATTCCACCAATCGTTGCACACTTGGATTAGGCCGAGCGTCCACACTAGGCAATGCGGGCCACGTTATAGTATCATTGGCATCTGTATTGGTGCGGAGTTTGGCTTTGTCCGTCTTAGCAATCGAACCATCACCAGATATGCTAGCGGGATAAGATATGGTTGCGCGTCTCAGTGGGTACGCGAGCAGATCATGGAGTGTTACATTGCTTTGTCTCTCTCGTTCAATCATCCAGCACAGTCCGTGTGAAAATACGACGTTCATAAATTTGCAATTTCTCAACCTTCGGCTGTCTGCTGGTGGGGAGTCGCCGAGACTTTGCTTCGCCCGCCTTCGAGAAAGTTTGGCCAATTTGGCCCTTCGAAAATCGGATTGAAGAATGGGACCATCACCGAGAGAAGCCGATCACCGCATGAATTGCACGACAGCATTCTCTCACCTTGACATAACGTTGTTCATCAGAGTCCGCGGAAGTGGCTGGCAGTGCGTGACACCTGAACTAAATATTTGAACAAGAGTTCAAGGTGAGCGCCGGAGAAAGGGTTAATCAATTTGGAAGTACTTTGCGTCCCATACTAGACTTGTACCGACCACCGCTGCTTGTTTTTCGCTTCTTCTCTCGGAGCTCACACAATCCGAGCACATCCAAATTTCCCTTTCGTTCGGCGGCTCGTCGTGGATACGCACGCCGATGGATCTGCCACATTTGCCTTGCGGAGATTCTCCTTTCGCGTCAGTAGTGCTTGGTCTCGGTCACAGGATCCACCTTCTTCACAGCTGTACTTTTCTGAGTGTAACCAACTGATGGCCTCCACCTGGTCTTGCTGTCCCTATTTTAAAGTCTGCTATGATCTGACGCACGTTCACACACTACTAAATCCCAGTAACGAGTAGTCTCGTTGCGGGCAGTCCATTTGCAGTCCATGCACGCTTGATAGAGGTGTCTGTGTGGGAGTGCTCTAGCCCGGCCATTTCCAGCCAGTAAACGGGTAAGTACCTTGCATAGTTTAGGTGATCGTATGCAAAGTACCAGGGCATTGACGCTCTTCGTGATCGGCAAGGTGTTTCGGCCAGTTCGAAGTAGCGAGTTGCCCCGTATAAGCTCTAGTGCTAGCTCACCATTTTCCAAGTAGGAGCACTAGAATGTGAATGTTTTGCTCGCTGTACCATTGCTGCTGTTCTGATGTCGCTGTAGCGTGTGAACATTTCCGAGACCTCTTCCGATGACAGTAAACTGTCGACATCACGCGGAGACGGAAAGCGTTTCCCTGGAGACGCTCTATACACCTCTCGAATCGCAACACCGCGTCTCCTCTGGCGAGGGAGTCCATGAAGGCCTGGAAGCATTAGTCTTCCTAGCGCTTCGTAGACGAGCTTGTGACAGCGGCAGACTCCTGTTATATAGTGGTGGCCCGTTTATTTACTGAATTTGCAGAATGTCGGAGCGACAATACCAGACTCTATTATGAGGTTCTAGCAGACCTGCGTCTCTGAATCTTTTGCCGATCACGCCTAGGAAGCTCATGAGTTTGGTGGAATTCGCCGAGACGAATTACCAACCTTTCTGTCAACTCCGGGTGCAACCAACGAATCTCCCTGCGCCTTACTGTAGATCGCAAGGTCGAAGACGGAACTACTTCTTCACGTTCCAGTTTATCGCCATATCGATGCTTTGGCGTAGGACCGTGTAAACGGTGTCCAGTTCCGTGGGTGATGCCTCGATCACGGGAAGGTAGATGTGGCTGACTTGGTCAACTCTTCATCCCGTCGAAGGAGGGTGTTGTACCTCCGCACAGTGCTCATGTCGGCTAACCGGACACCCGTTTAACCGTTTTTCTGGGACCAAGTTTTTCATTGTGTAATCAGAGCACATCCCAGCGAGGTGGAGGCCGGTCTCTGAGTGACGGACTGATGTCACCATCGTCAGCAGATGTAGAAAAGGCTGTGGTCCCTTGCCTATAACAAGTCGATTCGTACGCTAACAGTCCAATTGTTTCACACCAGTTCAGGGCCCATGCATAGGACTTCGGAGTAAACACGTATCGTAAACGGCCCCCAACATCTGAGGCTAAAAACATATGAGGGGGGACGAATACACTGCAAAAATCCGTCTTTCGACAGACATAAACATCACCGACGAGAATTTGTATGCTTAGATGAGATATGCTCTCCGTGGGTAGTTCTCTCGAACACAAGTTTCTCCAAGAGTTTGGGCGTAATCTCGTGTCTGAGCAGGGGGTAACGCGCGTGGCATAAATCACATGTAAACGCAACAAGGTCTGGATCAATGCATATCACGCGGAGGGACTCTTTTCTCGAGGACTATTTCTCAGCAATGTCGAAGTCAGGAGCAAGATAGACTGAAGCACTATAAGCTAAATCGTCCACACTTTCGGTGTATTGTTCGGCATACCACTTGTTACCTATTGTAGTGCAATTCGCCAAGTATACTGTATACATAGGATATAATCTGAAGAGTCATGAAGGTACATGCTCCGCTGCTGTATATGTGTATTTGCGTGGTATATTTTGTGGTTCATCTCTGTTTCTGTTGTTTCAGCAGACGTATCCACAGTCCAGACGAGATTATGCACCGAACCTGAGACATGGAGAACCTTATGACTCCTCTCAATGTTTCTTAATTTCGCATGCTTACACCTTGCGCTCAGGAAAATGCCCAATTTGAAAGGCTAGTGTAGTCAGCATTTTTCTTTAGACGAGTGTTTAATAATATTTGGTGGAGAACTGTACTATGAAAACTCATATTGGATCTAGGCGGTACCAAGGGACTCAGCATGTATCCAATGAAATGCAGTATAGTGTTGTGTATCTTCTACGTCTTGTTCGGCCTGGTAGTTGGCCTATTCTGACTACTTGGCGCACGCCATACTCTGAAGTTATGAGTGTCATTGAAATACATGGCTTCACAAATGTACACTTTTGATAGTGACCAATTTTCCAATGAATTTTCATAGCTGTCACAAACTTCTTCTCGAGTATGCTAAGGTCAGGAGATTGCTTTCCATCATATGAAGTCTTCCTGGATTAATGCCTGATTATCCACAGAATAATGGGTCTAACACCATTGTTACCTGAGTCAATCAATGATCAGTATCACATATTCTGGTGTAAAGTTTTGGAGTTTTACGGTTGAGGCTCTTGTCGTTACTAGCCGTCATGTCACATAACTCGATATTACTATTTTATGATGATTTTAATTACACGAGCTGCAGCCGCCCGCACCTATCGAGTTATCCTTGTCATATCAGTGCCTTCCGTGCATTATTCCTCTTCCCGTTACATCCACGTTCATTTCGTTTGCCTCCTCCTCATTGCCTATCATTGGCCTCTAGCTCTTCCATACATGGCTTTCGGCTCCCATCCTTGTTGTGTTCCGGCACGCGCCGCAAGCTCGATCACGTTGAGGGTATTTCCTTTGACAGCGATGAATTGTCGGTGTTCTTTTGGTTTCTGGCCATACTGCTCACAAATTTTATTGCGGGCAGGTCACACGTGGCCAGCGTGAATTTGCCAGCTCGCACCTCGTAGCCATCGTGCGCGTTCTCTATGCAGAGGTTTCTGGATGGGACTTTTTCTACGTATTTTGTGGTACTTGTTGCAGTGATGCGCGTTCATAGCTTCTTCTTCTCGAGTTCCGCGCCGCCACGCCCGCACTCTGACTGGCTCTAGCAGAAAGCTGCAGTTAGATTGCTCGCGCCTCTGAAACTTGTTTTCTCTTCTTCTCCTGGCTTCAGCCAACCCGTTTTTTATATCCCCGATGGGCTTGTGCATCCTTCTGGTACTCACGGACCGCATAGCCAGTAAGACCGGTGATTTAGCCGGGCTATAATTAGCAGGTAGGATTATCACACAAGCTTGCTATTGGGGCAGCAGGTTCTATAATGTTGATCAGGCGCCAGTGGCAACGGCATTTGTTAGATCAGCTTTTCACTACTTGGTGGGGTCGCCACAAAGGGCGACCTTCTACACACGCGCTGTTGACCTTACGTCAGCTTCTTATCGGTGTGGAATTGCGTCACCTTTCTCATCATCTCTGTCGGGCGCGCCCAACTGTTATGTGAAACAAGCCCTGTCGGCGAATATTTTGGGTGTTGTGTGAAAAAGATTCAATTAATTCACTTAGCTTCGAACGATTCGGACGGGATCGACAATTCCTATCGGGTGGTGCTTCTGCGTTCGATCGCCCCATCTGACTGTTGTTGGTCTCTCTCGCTGTGTGCGTGGACGCCCTTCCTTCCGCGTATTCTTACCCACATGCGAGTGCCACGCCGCGCGCTTCTCTGGCGCACCGCGGTAACATTTTTTCACGGAAATGGCTAATGGGATACTGTTCGGTGTTTGTCGATTGTGCAGTACTGGATAAACAAGTAGCGGCGTTAATTTCGAACGTGGTGGTGTTCTCATGAATGTACAGGTTGTGAGTTCGCTTTTATGATATGGTGACTCTGCACAACGAAAGGTGCAGGACGAACCTGAGGCCCCAGCCTTCCACCGAGTACCCTATTTGTAAGTTTTTGTTACACGTATGGCGGGGCGATTTTGTTGACTTAACACGTTGAACGACCGTTACCCTGTAAAGTTATCGCATAAGTTTTTCGTAAACACGATCGAGTTGTAATGTTGTTAAGCGCTACCCGAACTTATTTTCCGTAACCTACATGAAGTAACGTGTGTTGTAGCACGTTACGAGCGATCGTTGACACACGTTTACCGACCAACGTTTACTGTGTAGTTAGGGCTCATTAAGTCGAAACACGTCGAGGTAATGGTTAGCGTACCGAGTACTTATTTTCTAACGTATGAGTAACATGTTGTAGGCACGTTAGTGCGGGATCGTTGATACACGTCGACACACATGACTTGTAAGTTACTCATAAGTCGAACACGTCGAGGTAATGGTAGCGTTCAGTGTACCAGACTCCCTGGTTTTTTTTTTTTTGGTTTTTTTTCTCTCGTAATGACGGTGAATGGTTGACACTCCGATTTCGAGTGCGGTTATGATTTAAATCGTGGCGGCAGCCTGTTAATTATATTATAATTATAACCGCACTAGAAATCGGAGTGTCAACATCACCGTCATGCCAAAGGAAGAAAACGAACATACAGGGAGTCTGGAACACTGACGGCTAACCATTACCTCGACGTGTTTTCGACTTAGTAGTAACTTACAAGTCATGTGTGTCGACGTGTGTCAACGATCGCATAACGTGCCTACAACACGTTTACTCATAGGTTAAATAAGTTTCGGGTACGCTAACCTTACCTCGACAATGTTTCGACTTATGAGTAACTTACAGTAACGTGTGTCGACGTGTCATACGATCGCATATACGTGCCTACAACTTATGGCCGCGTTATGCGGAAACGTGTGAGTCATACGCTGGGCATACGTCAAAAAATTTCAAGCATGGAAAATTTGTTGACGAGCTCGGCGTACTACGACGTATGCCAGCGTGCTCTTTACGTATACAAAACTATATCCATGCGTATTCGACGTGTGCCAGCGTTTTAGACAAATTTTTCATAGGTCGGCATACACTGGCTAAATCGTCAAGGTGTGACAGGGCCTTTATATCGGAATAATTTTCATATCGATATACGCTATTGGAATTTTTTCTATTTCGGTATGAAAAAAATAATTGGTATATCACACACAAATCGAAGAAAGGTGTTTACAATCGTTAATAATACATATATTATTTTAAAAAGCTTTGATGCACTTGTCTACACCTGGAACAGTGGAACGCATGACGTCAAGATATACCAGGAAGTCGGTACAGTTTTAAATTTTATCCTCAACACCAAGCACCGTACAAGCAATCGTGTTTTTCTTTGCCCCGTGGGTGTTTTTATAGCAATTGACCAATTTGTTATTTATATGAATCGGATGTGTTTTTGAAAGCCTGTGCTGATTACCTGTATAGTGATCCGCTACAGTCATATCGGCCTGTGCTGATTACCTGTGGGCGATCGCGCGTAAGTCATACCGGCCTGTGCGATTGCTGGTACGGCGATCCGGCGATAGTCATACCGGCCTGTGCGATTACTGGTACGGAGATCTGGATAGTCATACCGGCTGTGCGATTACTGGTATGGGATCTGGGATAGTCATGTCAGCCTGTGCCGATTACGTGGTACGGTGATCCACGATAGTCATACTGGCCGTGTTCCAGTTACTGGTAGGCAACTGGCGATAGTCATACTGGCCTGTGCCGATTACTGGTAGTGGGATCCGTGATAGTCATACTGGCCTGGGCCATTACTGGTAGGCGATCCGTGATAGTCATACTGGCCTGTCCAATTACTGGTACAGCGATCCGTGATAGTCATACTGGCCTTGTTCCAATTACTGGTATGGCAATCTGCGATAGTCATACGGCCCTGTGCGATTACTGTGTAGTGATCCGTGATAGTCATCCTGGCCTGTGCAATTACTGGTAGGCGATCCGCGATGTCATACTGCGCTGTGCCGATTACTGGTGTGATGATCCGTGATAGTCATACTGGCCTGTGCATTACTGGTGGGTGATCCGTGATAGTCATACTGGCCTGTGCCGATTACTGGTGTGGTGATCCGTGATAGTCATCCTGGCCTGTGCCAATTACTGGTCGCGATCCGTGATAGTCATACTGGCCTGTGCCGATTACTGTGTGGTGATACCGTGATAGTCATACTGGCCTGTGCCGATTACTGGTGTGGTGATCCGTGATAGTCATACTGGCCTGTGCCGATTACTGGTGTGGTGATCCGTGAAGTCATACTGGCTGTGCCGATTATTGTCAGTGATCCGGATAGTCATACTGCCTGTGCCGATTACAGTTATGGCGATCCGCGATAGTCATACCGGCCTGTGCCGATTACGGTAGGCGATCCGCGATAGTCATACGGCCTGTGCCGATTACGGGTACGGCGATCCGTGATAGTCATACTGGCCTGTGCCGATTACTGGTACGGCAGATCCGCGATAGTCATACTGGCCTGTGCCGATTACTGGTACGGCGATCCGTGATAGTCATACTGGCCTGTGCCGATTACTGGTACGGCGATCCGCGATAGTCATACCGGCCTGTGCCGATTACTGGTACGTGATCCGGATAGTCATACCGCCTGTCCGATTACGGGTATGGCGATCCGGATAGTCATACCGGCCTGTGCCGATTACTGGTATGGTGAATCATGTAGCGATACGGCCTGTGCTGATTTGCAATACTGATCTATCGTTTTCAAACAAAATCATTTTTAATACAAGTTGAAGTCGGAAGTAAAATAACCGTTCTCATCATGGGGGAAAAAGCCCCATGTGGGAATACTTTGAAAAATGACTTTGTGTCAATGATGTGTATGTCATATATGAATACGTAATGGACCATTGGACCATCACATTTTTTTGAAACCTGCGAAAGAAAAAGTTTTTTTTTTATACCAATATACAGTACCGGTAAGAGCCCACCGATATATCAATCTCAGAAAAAATCGATAACGACGGAGTGTACAGTCACCAATGTAGGTTACCTGGAATAAAATTGTAACCAGGTGGCATGATTGGACAATAAGCAAGTGTAATGGTTGGCTCTTCGAAAAATGTATCATGTGAACTTTTACTTTGACGAGCTATCTGAAGCATTTGAGACAGTCACCTTTGCATACCCTTTCATGGACAAGAAAGCAATTTTCGTCAAGATCTGAATCCATCAAGAATCGATGTCAGGATCACTCAACACAGAGATGACCAGGTTATTGCTGACCCTTCGTGCAAATCCTCATGAATCATCTAGTGTCTTGAAATTGTTTCTTCACGAAAATCTGAAAATGGATTCCTCTGTTATTTTCCACATCTTATTTAAAAATTTCGATTGAATGTGGATTGATGAAGAAACCCATCCATACAATCATGCTCTTTCTCACTCCATTCAATTTCAAGATAATGTTCTTGTACATGGAGCTTTATCAGTCTTATCTCGTGCCAGTGCCATTTCCTGAACATTTCAGAGTAAAATATTCTTGATTGAAAAATAAATACTTATATATGCAGTTTCGGTGAGTTTTGTTCACTCATTGCAAGGTTGCATTTAAAGTTGATCTGAGTATTCCAACTTTTTTGTGCATACTGAGCATCGAGCACGTATTATGGAGATGGATGGCCTTTAAATTGTTAAAGTAATCAGCATGAAACTGAAAGTGTGGGAAAATCAAATAGTCAACCAGCACAAGGAATATTATTCTGCTCTGTCTCTAATTGGATTCAGGGTTTCTTATGTGTGCTGAGGATACACACCAACTGCAAGACTGTTCCTTGCTGAAACTCGTGCTCCGCGAGGAATTTTCCTTTCTCTTGTGGAATGAGATCGAATTTTCTTTTATCCTTTGTAATAGGTGGTACAGACATGGGCGACGGAGGAGGAAAACACTCGGTTCGCAGAAATCCGCAGCTCGGGGTGTTTACAATGTTTATCACGATTAACAATCGTTGCGTACGTTTGTTTTTGTCCCCCCACTTTCAAGGTCTTCAAATATCGCTGAATTGAAATTTCCACCGCTCGGTGGATTGCGTAAAAATGTTCCATTTATTAAGCACATAAAATAGATTGCTTTGTTTTTTTCCTTTTTTTTTTGTGTACACTTTCGTTCGCTGGTAAATTTGTTTCTTACTCGGCACAAATAATGGCTCGGGAGGTGACTGGAGAGCTTGGTAGAGGACATTGTAAACTCAGAGATAACATGCTCGCTCGTCTTTGAGTTTCTCGATCTGGGATGATTTCTGATAATAATGATGCTGGAATGCAAGAAGGCGCGTGTTTGTCAAACAGGAGTGCGAGACTGCATGATCTCTTACAAAGTAGGAACAGTATCAGATAAACATTTCTACTGTTTACTTTCATTCAAATGAATTATTTTTTGAAAAGTGAAACAAACAAAAAATACTAAAATAGTTACGTTGAGATGAAATGTTGTTAAATAATGCTAATCCAGCTAGGTCAAGACCACAAACCAGCCAATTTTGGTCCAATGCAAGAGGAAAATCTGACACCATGGATGTTGAGGGTTGTTTGGTGCATTCTCCATGCTCACCAAGCATGGTTATAAAGATTGTCCAGCCACGACAGTGAAATCCACACCATGAGCGAGTGGAGAAATGGATAAGTATTTAACTGCTCGACCAAACAGGCAGCTCTAATTTAAGATGATGTGAAAGAATGTAATCGACACATCTGGTTCGTTCATTCATTTCATATGCTGGTTGCATTGTTGCTGGGAGCGCAGCAGTGCCGCTGATGCAGTGCCCCATGTTTGTTAGAATAGGAATTTGGAATTTGGTGAAGGTGCCGGTGATAACTTGCCTACTCTTCGCAAAGGACACCGTGGGATCTTTAACGATTCCACCAACTGAGGCTGGCAGGCGAGACGCCCAGTTTAACGTCCATCCGAGGGATGACACACACATTGATGCCTTGCCCTGCCTGAGTGGTACCAGAATGAAAGTTTAAAGCTGGGCAGAGATTCAAACCTAGGATAGACTGCTCAGGGGTGAGTGTGTATATCGCTGAGCCATCCTGCCAGCCCCACATCTAGGTTGAAGTACATATCATGTATTTGAAAGACGAGTAATACCTGCTCCTCCGCGAGGGAAATATGGTGTCAATACACCATCCTTCAGGCAGAGATCGGTGGTTAAACCATTTTCAGCATTGTACGTGTACAGGCAAAAATTGCAAGTTGTTTCCCCACCTTCATGGCGAAGAGGGGGTGGTATTTTGTGCCCAACACCTGACCCTGGGTACCCCGAGCATATATGCAAATTTGATGTCGATTGGTCAAGTTGTTTTCAACTCGATAAGGCTCAAACAACAAACATATAGAAATATAGAATATATATATATATATATATATATATATATATATATGTTGTTGTGCGTCTTTTGGCTGCTCCCGTTAGGGTCGCCACAGTGGGTCATCCGTTATGATCCGCATATTGATTTGGCACAGGTTTTACACCGGATGCCCTTCCTGACACAACCCTGTCGCCTCTTACGACACAGGGATAAGGATTGGGTTTCGCCATGATTCCGGGCTGCCTACACCCTCTCATATCACGGCCCAGCGCAGAGCCCCGTCCTCAAGCGATCCTCCAACCCAAGCCTCTGAGTAGCCAGATTACAGGCGCACGCCACTACACCGGTATATATATATATATATATATATATATATATATATATATATATATATATATATATATATATATATATATATATATATATTAATATATATGATTGGGGCGGTTAGGATTCTACATTTTTAAAAGGAAAAAGGTGCATCCAACCAAAAAGTAACTAGATCTACTCTGCTAATCCAATAATAAGCAAGCAAGAGCAGACCCAATCTCAGGTGATGTGTCACCCTCTTCCCATCGAGCTTCCTCAGGCTAATAGACCCCACGTCTCAGCACTCGTCTGCTTTTATTCCCGAGGTGACAAATCATTTCCAGTCACATGCCATTGAGAAGTCAATTGAGGAATGTTTTTTATTTTGCCATGAACCTTAAGCAATGAACGTCAATCACAATCACATCATTATATTATTTACTCATGATCTAGTGTTGTATGTATGGGGTGAGTGGGCGTGTGTGCTAGTTCTTGTGTTTGTGTTTCCAAGAATGAACATGGTTGGGTATGTTTCTGATTTTCATTGCTTCTTCTTCTTCTTCTTCTTCTTCATCTATTTGGCAGCTTGACTGCCAGGTAGCTATCATTTTGTTGGGGCGCAACTATGCCACTGATGCAGTGCCCCGATACCAATGCGCTGGTACTCATTTTGGCAACCTCGAAAGGATGACAGGCTGAGTCAACCCCACCTGGTGTTAATTCAGCAGCCAACGGGGCTTGAACTAAGGACCCTAGGATCCCAAGGCTGCCATCCTAACTAGTAAGCCAACGCCAGGCTTAGTTTCTTTGTTGTGGTGTTGTGGGTGTTTTGCTTTTCTCAAAAGGTCCTTGAATGTACTGCTACATCGAAATGATGTTAGTGGAGGTTCAGGAAATGTGGTGCAGAGTGTTTATGACTGATGGAGGAGAGGAAAAGCCTTATTCAAAATACTTTACAATTGGGATGCAGGAGGGCAGTAGGTAGTTACCAGTGGGGCACGGTTAGTTACAGGTTTGGGTTTGTAAGTTGAAAGGTCTGGGCGAGGTATGCGATTTGGTCAGTTTAGGCTACTTTTACAGAGTGAGAGTCAGTGTGTTGGGATAATGTGTTTCTATTTGGGAGAGATAAGTTTCCTCTGCTTTTTTGTTGAGCACTCGCATCTTACTCTGATTGTATGTTGAGGCTGAGATGAGGATGGGAGAAGGAAAGAGTGTGTGTCTGTTGGTTTGATGTGTAGTTCTGTTTCAAGTCTGTTGTTTTGAAGTGTGAGTGATGTCTCTCGAAAGTGAATGTGTGTATGTACATATTATATATACAGGGTGTCCCAAAAAAATGTACTCACATTTTGGCTCCTTATAACTCATTGAATTTTTCATTTATTTTCAGATCAAATTGACCATAATAATGGCAGAAGTACGACTAGGTTTGGAAGAAAGAAAATTTATCATAAAGTGCTACTGGAAGCACGAAAACATCATGGAAGTGCAAAGACAATTTAGAAGACATTTTCACAAAGAATCACCAATGCGACGCACCATTGCTCGCATCCGAGATAAGTTTGAAACAGATGGAACTGTGCATGACGTCCATAAGGAGCGTTCAGGAAGACCACGGTCATCAACCACCCCGCAAAGGAAAATCAATTGCTGGAAACCCTCCACCGATCCCCCACGGAAATCTGTACACAAATGGCTCGTGAGACAGGAATCCAAAATCAAGCGCCCATCGCATTTTAAGCGAATTAATTGGAAAGTTACATTCCAAATAATCTACGCTCTAAATGAAGACGATCCTGACCGGAGAGCTGAATTTTGTGAGTGGTACCTGGGCAAATGCGAAGAAGATGCAGCATTTCCATCAAAATTGTGTTGGAGCGATGAGGCCAGCTTCAAGTTAAATGGCTCAATTAACCGACACAATTGCACCTACTGGGCTCCTGAAAATCCGCATGTTACTATGGAACACCATTAAAACTTTACCAGGGGTTTACTGTGTGGTGTGGGATATCAGCATTGGGCATCCTAGGGCAATTCTTTTTTGACCAAACTGTCACTGGGGATGTTTACTTAAACTTGCTGCAGGAATCCGTCGGTCCAGGTGTCGAAGAGATATTTGGTGACGAAGAGATATACTTCAGTAAGATGGAGCACCTCCCCATACCACCGTGATGTAAGGGCTATCTCGAAGCAACTTTTCAGACAAGATGGATTGGCGAAGAGTAGTGTTGAATTCCCTGCGCGTTCCCCAGACCTCACTCCAATGGACTTCTTTTATGGGGATATCTCAAAGATAAGGTTTACGGCTCAAAACCAGCACAGTCGATGAGCTGAAAGAGGAAATTGAAAGACAATGTCTTGCAGTTCCAAATGAAATGATTCGTAACGCTGTTGAATCCATTGGTCTCGCGTTATCGGCTGTTGTCTGGAACGTGATGGTCGTCAGTTTGAACATTTGTAAACATGCATTTATCCATTCTATACATTTAACCATTAATCTTGTTTCTAAGTCAATAAACAACGCATATATTATCATTTAAGAGTGAGTACATTTTTTTGGACACCATATATATATATAATATATTTATATATATATATATATATTATATATATATATATACTTTTTTTTTTTGGCGGTTCTGCGAATCGGCACTCCCCTCAAGCAATGGAACACAACATATAGCGGTCCCGAGACAGTTATTTCATTAGTATTCATTTTAGAGAGCCTTTCCCTATTGTGTAGTGGGTTTATGGGTCATATGTGTTGCGTGGGCTTTAGGCAGGTCTTTTTCATTTATCGACCCATTATTCCTTCTTTACTTATTTTTCTTATGCACAAGTGAACCTCTCTTTTCTTCACGCATGCGTGCACACCAAAGATCATAACAAACAGGCAGTTCATTTGCATATGCACACCCAAACAATTTGAATCATGCTATAACTCAACGGGCATTTCACTATGATCTTCACCATACTCGAACCACCAATGCCAAAACATTCAATCGACCTCCAAGCGCCTTTATTACAAACACCACACCATCGAACTCCAACTAAAGCTCACCTACACTCACCATTGACGTCACAACCTCAACGACCAGTTCCATCACGAATCACCACACTGCAAGCGCTGCGCTACACGATCGCTGCTATCGCTTAATCAGTCACCATCGACACTCACCACCACCCTCTGGACTGGCAGGGATGGGGGAATGCGCTTGAAGTGCAAGAGTGTGCAAGACTCCATTTGACGTCATATGCTCCACTCAATTGTGGTCAAAAGCCCTGAAGCTCCACTCACTTGTGGCCTTCGTTGCATGTTCAGTGTGCACCCACAGCTGGGGAGCACAACCAAATACACACCCGCCATGTTAATCTCGGAGCTCAGTTGCATGACAGAGTGCAGAGCAAATGGGGCCATATTTCACCGCTGGACCCTCGCATGGTAATTGCCCAATGCCGAGGTAATTGCCCGCAGACCAATGAGGACGCTGGAAAAGATCAAGAGCTCGTACCTGATCTGATTGTAGGCTCCGCCTTCTGCCAGGGGATTATGAAAGCACCGTATGTTCTGAGCTAAGAGAGACACAGACGGCGGAGCCAAGGAGTGGAACGGAACGGAACGTTGAACAGAATTGCCAGGTGCCCGAGTGCAGTACTAGACAGAATAGCGTTACATCTACAGACTTTTTTTTACACTTCACTAGCCTATCTTATCACACATTCTTTTCTTTATTTCTGTGAACGGCATAAAAGAGAATCAACGATTGCATGGGTCCACCAACTCACATCTTTTACACTTTCCTCTGTACATATCATTTGCATATCACTGCACCCCTCACCGCACCTCCCACCGACCAGGCACGTTAGACACCCTCAGTTTTCCTTCTGGTAATGGTAATGGTTTTCCTCCTGAACATGGTTGCAATGAATGTTCAGGTGAAATTAAAAAAAATTTCTTCCCCAAATATCACTTTCCTTTGCATAGTTTTTTTATTATTATATTAACAACATGGACTGGATCACCCCCAAAATGCATATTTTGACATCAATTTTTCAACATTTCTGGAGAGCATGCCCCCGGACCCCCGAAAAACATCTCCACTTTCCTTTTATAAAGGTTCTGCAGTTTCACCCATGTGTGTATGTATATATATATATATATATATATATAATATATATATTGTATACAGTATATGTGTGTGGTGTGTTGTGTTGAGCTCCCAACGACCCATACCTTTTCAGGAAGGGACCCATGGCCCCTTCCCCCTAATCACTCATTTTCACCCCACCTGTTGAGGAAATATTCGTCGGTTCCCCGTGGCCATATATATACATATACATACCATTTTGTTTTTTTTCAACTGCTTATGCCAGCAACATGCTTCGTACTTTTTCAATGTCCTTTGGAAGCTGCTTCTCTCTGCACTGAGATTTTTTTTCAGTGTCATAATCCAGTTTCATTTTAGCCTCACCTCACATTCCACATTTATTTTCCATGACCTGGCCATATCCTTCGAAACTTTTCGGACCAATTCCACGTGTAAACACCGTAGGCCTCTGTCGCTTTCCTCAAAACTTAATGAGCCGACTCGAGGACCGATCAGTAGTTCACCTGCACTTTACAATCCACAAATCGCTGTTCCAGCCATCTACCGGAGACACAGCTGCCTCATTCCATTACTCATTACAGGGCCCACCAACAGCTGCTAGTCTGCCCAAAACAAAGCAAGATTTCCTCAGCATGGGCCTTGAATCGTCATAAAACCAGTGGGGCCCCTTGTAATTTATTGCAGAAAGCAAGTGCTTTTTTTTTGTTTTGTTTTCAATTCTCACCATTTCTCAATAGAAATGGAAGTTTGGGAAATTTGTTAGCCAATTAAAAGTACTTTTAGAGCAAGTGCACAGCTAATCAATGCGGTGTGTTTAAAAATGTTCTCGCATTATCGTCTCACGTGAACCAGTCGATTGTCGGAGCTTGATGCGATGCCCGTTGCATTGTTATTGCTTTCAACTCCGCAGACTATTCCTTCCCTGAATTTATGGCGGAAGATTGTTTTTTTTTTTTGTTATGATACACAGAGCTTCCAAGGGATGGCAAAAGCCTGGAAACATGATCTTACTTAACAGGCACTGTGATGTCATTTGTGCCTCATATGCCATGTTGATGTGATCAATAGATGTTACAAATATGGCCGCATGGGAGTTTGCTCTGTTTCTGAGAACTCTTCGCAGTAAGCTTTAAGGACTCGTGCTGTAAGCATTCCTTTTGATGACGTTACTCGGCTTTAAAAATGCATTTGTATCTCCTGAAGGTATCTCTGCCTCATTTGCCTTGATTTATTCACAACTATGGTGACCGACCAACGTGTTATTGGTAGGATGAATTTTCATGATGCAATAAGAAATTCTTACAGCACATTTCTTAATTTAACCATTGTAGTGAGAGAGGGCATGGTAGCACTTTCCATATAGGAATGGCCCAGAAACAAAATGGCTGCTCATTCAATTCATCACCATCATCATCAATGCTCATTCATATAATCATCATAATCATTATCATCGTTGTACCATACTCGTAACAGAGCATTTGTGCTTCTGAATTGGTCGGCAGGAAAGGTTATGTTGGGTGGTTTGCCATTGCCTCCAGGGCCGGATTTAG
>CM068963.1:100023229-100038585 GCA_035128595.1 Eptatretus atami
TCTAAGGTAGGGTGGGCCTCCACTACTGAAGGCTGCCCAGGGGCCACCACATGTCTAAATCTGGCCCTGATTGCCTCCCCAGCAATCAATCAGGGAAGAAACTTGTAATTTGTTTAGGGTGACGGTGATAACTTGCCTCCTTTTCCTGAAACACACCGTGGGATTCTTGACATCCTTCATTAACCAATACTGGCAGACAGGTCCTCTGGCTTATTGTTCTTCCAAGTGACAGTTCACTGATTTATGGGTCCTTTGGCTTTACACAAAAACACCAGGGCCAGGGTGGCTGACTGTATTATCTGGGTCGACATTCGAACCCATGCTTGACAGCTTAGAGGCAAGTGCGCATGCGTCAAGCTATCCTTGCACCTCCCATTCACATATTACAAAAATGTTATCTGAAAATCTCTCCCATTCGGAAGCCATTGCTTTTATAAGGATTTATGTTTACTAGCAAATATAACCTGTCACTTCACTGGTGGAGTTTTAATGGGGGTAGGGAGAGAGGAGGGGAGGGGAGGAGAGAGAGAGAGGGGGGGGGAAGCTAGGAAGGGGGTGGGAGAGCAAGGAAGGGGGAGGTGGAGAGACTATCCCTCACCAAATGTTGCTGTACAATGTGGGGAGGAGGGGTGCTAGGAGGGGGAGGAGGGCTGCTAGGAAGGGGGAGAGCAGAGAGAGAGCACAGAGAGACGAGAGACAGAGAGACAGAGACGTGAGGGTGGAGGTGGTAGTAAAGAGAATGATATGTTATGCTTAATGACAAACACACACACAACACACACACACACACACACACACACACACACACACACACACACACCAAAACAAACTCATGTCAGAACAGCTGTACACATGATGACACAACAGAGTTTATAATGAAATCCGCTGACACATCTGCAAAACTTTGATGTCCCAGTTCCAGAAAATTTGTGGGAAAATGAACCAAAGATAATCATTGAAAACATGGAAATACCTTCCACTCACATACAACTGAATGATCCCATCAAGCATGGACATCGAAAACAAAGTGTTGCGACCAGATATCATACTTAGGTACAAAAAAAAGAGAAAGAAGGCATTGCTGATTGAGGTGTTAATACCAGTGATTTTGGACAAACCGATGCAGGAATCAAGAAAATGAAACAAACACCAAGATCTCAAGAATGAAGTGAGAAAATCCTGGAAGCTGAAGAATGCCAAAGTTGTACCAGTGATAGCTGGACCTACAGGAATGATGACAAAGAACCTCACAGACATATTAAACATCGGAGCAATACCCCCTGGGTGCTCACCTGGTAGGGCTGGATAAGATAACCAGGCAACTAATGGTAGGCATGTATGACCACAAAATATATAATGGACAACTGCACCCCCCCCCCCCCCGTAAAACCCTTAGACTCCAATTCTTTTTTATGTCATGAACAAACTTTGGTACCTCATGGCCGTGCATGATAATTATTGGTGGTCAAGTTTTATCGGAATTGTATCTGTAGTTTTGGAGAAGAAAGCAAATACAATTTTTGGTGGGCAACCTACTCTCCTTCCCTCCCATCCTGGTAAACTCCATCTGTAGACCCCTTCAAACTTCGTTTTTTAATGCCATCACGGGTGATGAAGGTTGTGGTAAAATATCATTGAAATCGTATGTGTAGTTTCTGAGAAGAAGTTGCAAGTATTTGTGGACGGACGGACGAATGGGCAGATGACGCGCCATCCCATAAGCTCCTCGCAACGACTTTACAGGTGAGCTAAAAACCATCCCTGGGAATATCATTACAAACGATCGAGAGGTGGAAGCTGTCCTGGGCTCAGTAACGATCCTGAAGAGAACCCTTGGCACAAACCTTGAGAACAAAGAACTTCACAGCTTGGTCCATGAATCATGGCCTCTTACTGAAATGAAGGTGGATACTTTGAGCCCACCCTGGGAGGACTCCATTCCACATTCTGAAACCCCCTTATGTAGATACCAATCAACGACACACACACACACACACACACACAGACCATCTTTGAGACCTGAGCGGGAGCATTCAAAACAAACAGCTCGTACATGCAGCAAGACCTTTGCACCCCCGGACCGGCCGCCGATCTATTCGTACAGTGCTACGTCCTTCAACAGGGCGGAAAGGTGGGGGACCAGGCGGAGGGTTAGGAGAGAGAGAGAGAAAGAGAGAGAGAGAGAAGAGAGAGAGAGAGAGAGAGAGAGAGAGAGAGGTGAGGTGAGGGGATGGTTCGGAAAGATGGATACAGGTAGGAGAGAGGGGGTAGGGTTGGGAGGGAGGGGGGTGAGGGATTCCGGCAGACGTGATGCCAAGTTTATCGTCCATCCAAGAGACGACACACAGTGATGAATCACCCAGCCTGTGAAACACCGGGAGGATGTTTGGGATTCAAATCCAGGCCACACAGAGTGAGCATGCGTACCTCTCGGCTTTCCTGCCATGATGTGGCGATTATTTACTTCATAACTGAAAATATTTTTTTGCCTCATTGTGATCATATAATTTATTTTGCCTTCCTACCTCCAGTGTAAAACCACAGGATCACAATTGAATGTTGAAGAACACGCCATATGGCTTCACCTCGCAACGCATGAAACGTTTGAAGAAACTTTTAAGAGTGAAACGTTCAATTTTTATTCGTATTTATCTATGCCGAAGTGACGGGTCGTATAATGGAAGAACAAAAACGGGAAACGTCGTGGAAAATAAAACTTCACATTTTCAGTATGGCAGCCACTACCTGTTGCACCGCAGAACAACACGTGGCCAATGCAGGTGAGTAGATTTTTGAACTTTTCTCAAGTCGATCTATATACACTATTCGGCGACAGTGCGAATATTGTCGAGCACTGGCTTCAGCACTCCAACAATATGGCCGATACGAAACGGCTCCCTTGGCACGCAATTGGCAATCATTGATCCGCCATATTATACACACACCTCCCGGAGACGCCCAAAATGTCAAATATGTCAAAATTTGACAAATCAATACTTCTCTAGGAGTCGGAACTGCTTATAAGTTCTATTCTGGAGCTCAAATTTTGTAATTCTCCTTAGTTTAAGAGCTACTCGCAGTGATTGCATGTGCGGAAATTAAATAAAGCAATGAACGCTGACGTCTCCAGGTGTTTATGAGCGTTGCAATGTACCCAGCGATTCATAGTGATGATGAACAGGCATTCGATAATATGAGTGAGGAAAGTGAGAAAAAAAACTTTATCATTAAGAAATCGTTGCGGCCTGTTTCAAGGCAAGGTATGGTTGAGCAGGCCAGAAAACATGGCAGCTTCAGACCCCAACGAGTTTACCTAGGATATGCCTTAATAACCCAGAGAGCAAGGTGGCCGATACGCACGAACGTACGTACATATGTCAGTTCACATTTGACTAAACGATCTTCTCCTCACAAACTATCCTCCCAATATGGACCAAATTTGGTACAATGCATCAGGATAGCGAGTTCTCATGGAATTGTGCTTCCCATCCAGATGTGCCCCCTTTAAAGAGGGTAAAAGGAGGTTTGCCCTAAATATTAGTATTTCATTCAAAATCTTCTTCTCAGAAACCGCCAACCGGATCCAGACCAAACTGGCCATGAGGCATCATGACCATACCCTAACCTTAAGTTGTGCTCCCCTGGCCGTATCTCCCTTAATCCCCCATATTAATTAAAACATATCGTCGTGTCCAGGGGGTTTGCCCCTACCTGGATGGATAGCCGAACGATTTCCCTTGGAGGTTTACAGCCGGAGATTATTGGCGCGCGCGGGAAGGGAGGGCGGCAAAGGCACGTAACAAACGGAAGCACAGGGGATTATACTTGAACCCGCGACAAATAGACAACACGAGCAACTTAAATAAGGGGGTTTAATAAAAATAAATCATATTTACAATGGTAACAATTCAATGTGTAATAATAAAAACGGAACGTGACGTAAACGAAATCTAATGTTGAGGCTCCTCCACACAGCCTTTAATACAGACAAGGGGAGAGAATAAATAAAAGGAAAATCCTCCCTTTGTCCCAGCACTGCAACTCCTTTTCTCCCTCCTCATTCGGCCCCTTCCCCTAGCTCTTCTGCAATCCCTCATACTCTTTCAACAACTCTCCCTACCCTCCCCCTCCTCCCTTGTCCAACCCTCCCCCTCCTCTCCCATCCCCTGCACCCAAAGCCTCCTCCCCTCCCTCTTCATTAACAGTGTGGACCTCAAATATCCGGGGCCTTCGCTCAAACCTTACAGGACTTTCCATACAGGTTGCCACTGACAAACCAGACATAACCTACCGAACAGAAACTTTCCTCCCCCAAGACATCTCTGACTCCCAAGTATCTCTCCCTGGTTACTCCCTCCTCCAGTATGATAAACCTGAGCCTTGTCCTGGTGGAGCAGTTGCTCTCTTCATCAAAGACTCTATTCCTCACTCTCCATGCACTGCCCTCACTCCCCCACACCCCCAGGAATACCTCTGGCGATGGCTTCCCCTTCACTCCCACCGCATGTTTATTGGTGTGTTCTACCGTCCACCAAACAGTGATGACTCCATTTACACCTCACTATCCGAAAACATGGACCAACTTCTATCCTCTCATCCTAACTCTCTCTTCCTCATATGTGGTGACTTCAATTGTCATCGTGCCAGTTGGCTGGATGTGGGTACCTCTCTCACCTGTCATGGCACTTCAGTAAAAGACTTCTGAGACTCATTGAGGCTGACTCAATTGGTCAACTTCCAGACCCGGATCTCAACCAATAGTACTCCATCTCTTCTGGATCTGATTTTGACAAATTTCTCAGAAAATATCTGCTGTTCTTCCTCCACTCCAATCGGTTCTTCCGACCACGTGCTTGAAAAAGTGGACATCTCTCTAGCTGTTATCAGAGAACACACCGCCCGGTGAGGTCTGGTATTCCACTCAGGCCAACTGGCAGGGTCTCCAAGCAGCCATCAAACTTATAGACTGGTCTCCCATCGCCACTTTCTCCAACATAAACTCATCCTGGGAATTCTTTCAAAGAAACTTGCTTCCTCATGCACAGATTTATCCCTCTCATCTTCAGTTGTCCTACCTTCCTCCCGCCCTTGGTTACTGAAGCTTGTGGCGAGGCAATTGTCCTGAAACAACTTGCCTTTGCCTCATGAAAAGCAAACCAACTGAGGGTAATCTCAGTTCCTTCCATAAAGCTCTGAACAGTGTGTATCTACCCTCAGGAGAGCCAGACAACAACATCTTTCTAATCACAAGTCTGAACTCTCAAACCTCTCTCCTCCTTGAAATACTGGTGGCGTCTAATCAAATCTGTTTCTGGTGTATCTTCCCCCTCCATCCCTCCTTACCTCAAATGGCCACACTGCTGATACCGCACGTGAAAAGGCTGAATGCCTAAACTCGGTGTTTGCAGCTAAATCTTTTGTCAGAAACCATCACTTTCTGTACCACCTTACCCAGTCGCACCCAACTGTCCCTGGACTCTGTGTCCTTTTCTTCTGACAAAGTGGAGAGCTTGCTGTCAAACCTCGATTCAGATTCTGCAACGGATCCAGTTGGCATCAGCCCACGTGTTCTAAAAACCTGCTGCTCTGCCCTTGCTCACCCTCTCTCTGTTCTATTCACCCTCTCATTTGCTCAGGTCATATGCATCTGCTTGGAAATCAGCAAACATTACTGCCCTGCATAAAAAGGTGCAAAAGAGATCCCTGCAACTACAGACCAATCAGCCTTCTCCAATCATCAGCAATGTTATGGAATCCATCATCGCTTCAGACATTAAATCCTTCCTCTTCTCCAATGGCCTGATTTCGATCATCAATTTGGTTTCAGACCAGGTCACTCTACCCTGGATATGCTGCTTCTGCTCTCCCAACAATGGATGGAGGTACTCAATTGCCGGACATGAAATCAGAGAACATATCCCGAGACATATCGTGTGCTTTTGACACGGCTGGCACCTGCCCTGCTCACCAAACTCTCTCCTCTGGGATCCAAAGCCATTTCCACTCACGGGCTCACAGACTTCCTCTCCTGTCGCAGTCAATGTATGGCCCTAAATGAGTTCTTTCATCTCTCTTTCCTGTCCAGGCTGGAGTTCCTCAAGGCAGTGTTCTGGGCCTGTTCTTTTTCTAGTTTTACCAATTATCTCTCCAACTCTCTGGAAAATCCTCTTTATTTCTTTGATGGTGACTCCACCCTCTGCCGTACCATCTGTCATCCCTTAGACGGCAAGCAGCAGCTCCCTTGATTTCACTGCTGATCTGGGTAAAACCACACACTGGTGCAACACGTGGAACATGTCTTTCAATCCTGACAAATCTCACACTCACGATGTCTCTCCGAAAGGACCATTTAGAAACCCCCCCCCCCCATCTACTTTATCAGCAATCCTCTGGAAGAAGTCCTTTCTTTCAAGCTTCTGGGTCTCACTATCTGCCATGATCTTTCCTGGGAAAGCACATTTTCCAATCTACGCTCCAAATCCAGTCGCCGACTGGGATCCTCCATCGTGCAAGTCCTTCTCAGCCCACCTGAGCTCCTGACGACATATAAAGCTTTCGATCCTCAGCCTGATGCAGTACTGCTCTCCCCTCTGGGCTGGTGCTCTGCCTCTCACCTTTTTGGCCTCAGACGCTTTGGAAACCAAGGCATTTCGGAACATTCGCATTTCCCGCGATGAGGCTGAGTCTTTGGGCCTCTCACTCTTTCACTGCAGGCAGGTCGGTGGTCTTTCTGTCTTCTACCATCACTTGTCTAGTCTGCCCCCTGCTCTGTCTGCGATTTGTCCCCCCTCCCCCATATTTCTGCAGGGCACTCAAGATCTGCAAGGAACCCCCTTCGGGTAAAACTACAAAATCACGAAATACTGCTCACTCTCACACTCTTTCATTCCTCTTTTTTCCCACCTTTGGAATAAACTCCCGCACTCTCTTCAATCCCATTATTCCTCCAGGCCTTCAAAACAGCTGTTCACCACCACCTATCATCCCCATCCAAATCCTCATCTTTCTACCCCGTTAATCACCCCAAATCCACCTCCTTCAAATTCCCTGCTTTACTTCCTGAAAGTCCCTGTAATGTCCATCTTGTGTTCCCATGTTCCGCCGCCATCCCTCTCCATTCCACAGATCTCCTAATGTTTCTGTTCCCACTGTTTTGTCCTTCCACTCACGCCCCTCTTGTCTCATGCCCCTTGCTGTGCGTTGTGTGTTAGCTCTTATATGAGCCTCGACAATGTAAACAAAAAAAAAATAGATATTCCACCTCTAGTGTGTGTGTGTTGTGGTGTGTGTTGTTGGTGTGTGTGTTGTGTGTGGTGTGTGTGTGTGTGTGTGCGCGGCGCGCGCATGCGCCCATCTGTCCTGTCTGCTCATTGGTCTGCTCTTTCTATAATGTGATTGTCGTTGCTGCAGAAATGGTTACTAAGCAGCGAATTTAGTGGGTGGTTTGTCTTTACCCTTCTCAGAATTACTCAGGCAGGAATTTTAATTTGGTTAAGGTATCTGTACATATTGTCCTACTGTTATTGTAAGTTGCACAGTGATCTTTAACCAACTAACGCTAGCATATGAGACACCAGCTTAACCTCCCTCCAGAAGATGGCATGCTCATTGGTTCAACCTCCTGTCTGCGAAGTTCTGAGGAAGGAGTTGAGTCGAGAATCGAACACAGACACGACAGCTCAAAGACGAGTGCGCTCCCTCTGAGCGATCTGCTCCAATCTTTCTTATACCTGATTTGTGTGTCCCTGCGTGTATTTTATCGCTGCCCCTTTTGTCGGTAACATGATAGTTGATGCCAATTCTAAGTTGTCCTGAAGGTTATAACAGTGAACCCAAATGTGTGGACTTTTCACAATGACCACACCTGGTAGAGCAAGAAAATTACCTCCTCGCTAATGGGCATTATTGAACCAGCACACCGATAGCGACCTTGTAATTCTCATGAAGCCTGCTCAGTTTGCAGAAGCTTTGAATTCAAATTCTTCTTTTTTTCTGCCTCCAACTAGATTTGAACCCACAAAAGCTTGTCCTCCGTTGGATTGAGATTTTTAGTGCATACCTGAAAGTTTCACAACAGTATTTACTTTTCACTGCCATTTTTTCCAATCATTATTTATATATATCATGTTTTAAAATCGCTCTAATTTTGTGAGTTAGTAATGGATATGGAACCATTGTTAATATATATATATATATATATATATATATATATATATATGTATATGCACTGTATATTGAACCTTCCACTATTTTGTACCCCAGAAGACAGTCCTTTTTGGCTCCCGCTCTACGGACGCCTGTGCTGTCGTCTTGTGGCTCAGCCATCTTGTTTGACCCGCACAAACCACAGCGGTTTCCTCCAGGTCAAGGTACCACTCCCACCAAGACATGTTGAATGACCTTAATTTGCCCTTCTTTCTCTAACTTTTCCATTTCACATGCAGCTGCTTCCGTGCCTTTACCGCCTGCGACTGACAGTTGGAAAATAACTGGGTACATCCCATTGGAAAAATTAGAAAAGGAATGTTTGGTGTTTTCATTCCTCTGTTAAGATGTATACATAGTCATGTTAATTATTGTGCATATTCACAAATTGAAGCTGTTTTTGTTTGATTACTATCCATGCTTTGCAGAGTCATTATGTTTTGCTAAAAGCAGTCTTTTTGTGCTTCCTCTTTGCTATTATTGTTGATAACTATTTCGGTTCGAGGTTCCCTGTGTTCGGGTCGTACGCGTGACAGGTGACATGTGCTGAGCCTGTCACTCCTTTTGTGCTTACCAACCAAATTGCTCTGCTGCTGAATTTATATATTTCTAGGTAAACTGTTAAATATCCCATGATCCTGTGGGGATTCAGCTATTTTTTTCATCAGCATGCACCATTGCACACCCATCCATGCCAATCGCACTCTCAGATGAAATTACACACAAAACAATTGCACACTGTTTGGCCCGTGTTGTCTTGTGTCGTATCCTCGTGAATAAAATGGCACTAAACATTATTTCCCTTTCACATACGGGTCAGGGCTGAGGTTTGGATAGTACAATTATGCCTAATTACAAAATGAAACTGCAAAATCTCAAAAGTATTGCAGGCCCATATCTCCTGACCATGTCACAATGTTCATGGCAAATTATTTCCCTGGCTAAGAACCAATCCTGTACAGGTCAATATTCTGTCATATGGAGCTAAAATTTCCAATGAGCAGCCAAGGGACAATTTAACCCACACTGCTTTGGACAATGCAACAAGGCTTCACCCGCTCCACAATCATACCCCCACCCCGCTCCCCCTCAATATGCTCAATCCCAGGCCCCCTTCCGTCCACTGCATTCACTCTCTCTCTCTCTGTCTCTCTCTCTCTCTCTCTCTCTCTCTCTCTCTTCTCTCTCTCTCTCTCTCTCATCTCTCTTCCCTCTCCTCTCCCTCTCCTCTCCTCTCCTCTCCTCTCTCTCTCTCTCTCTCTCTCTCTCTCTCTCTCTCCTCTTCTCCTTCCTCCCAAACATCTTTCCCTCCTACACTCCCCTACCTTTCACTTTCATATTTAAAAATAACCTTGGACAGGCAGAATGTTTGTCTTCATAGAAGCATGTCAACACTGCATTTGTTTTTGTCCTTCACCAATTGAAGATTCTTCTTCAAAATAGTCAAAATATGGACGTTCGACATTCTGATGGACATTGCTACTTTTATTCAGGATTGAGCAACTTATCTGTAATTCCCATGTGTGCATTTGACTCATGATGCTATGACCCCAGCTTCAAATCCTACTTACTATGTAGCTTTCTTAAATGTCCATCTCCTTCATTTAATGTATGTACAAGCTTTTCCATGGATCTCAGAGAATGTACAAACAAGGAGTGTGTTACCATTTTTGTTGATTGTCCACTCTCTGTTAGTAGGTGCCTGTTGAAGGCTGATGGAAGAGTCTGTGGTTGACCCCTTGCATGAAGTGGTTGATTTCACAGGGAACTTCCTCTTGCAAATGTCCCAAGGCTGATGATCACCCTCCATAGTGTCTGGAATCGTATTCCATTTATAGGCTTTGAGCTTGTTCATGAATTGCAACTGTCAACCTAAACAATGCGTGGTGACATTTTTCATGGGATGATTTACGAAGTTGTTTCCTCGTTTTGATAAATGTTTTTCAGAAATTGCTTTCATCTTTCAACATTTTGAGGAACTGGATTTTCCAGTTTGCATAAATTTAGTTTAAGAATATCTGTCAATTATCTTACGACTTCATATGACGATCTAACAACACACACACACACACACACACACACACACACACACACACACACACACACACACACACACACACACACACACGACAAGTGGGAGGTGAGAGAGAGAGAGAGAGAGAGAGAGAGAGAGAGAGAGAGAGAGGAGAGAGAGAGAGAGAGAACAACACAGAGAGAGAACACAGAGCGACACACAGAGAGGGACAAAGGAGAGAGAGACATAGAGAGACACAGAGAGAGAGACAAAAAGAGAGAGAGAGAGAGAGACATAGAGAGACACAGAGAGAGAGACAAAGAGAGAGAGAGAGGAGAACATAGAGAGACACAGAGAGAGAACAACACAGACAGAGAACAACAGAGAGAGAGAGACACAGAGAGAGACACAAAGACACAGAGACACAGAGAAACAGAGACAATGAGAAGAGAGAGAGGAGAGAGAGAAGAGAGAGAGGAGAGAGAGAGAGAGAGAGAGAGAGAGAGAGAGAGAAGAGAGAGAGAGAGAGAGATAGACAGACAGAGATAATGAGAGATAAACAGAGAGAGAGATAAACAGAGAGGAGAGAGAGACGAGATACAGAGAGAGAAGAGAGAGAGAGAGAGAGTAGTCCAGACAGACTTGGGGGATATATCTATTTCTCATGGGAGAAGAACAGGTCAGATGCAGCACCTCTTTGCTGGTTAGGCGATGTAGAAACCGACCAAAAAAGGTTTGCGACATCATTCCGCATTTCCGGGCAAGATGGCAAGCTGCTTTGCTTTGGGGTTGGTCTTGGTATTAGGTGTCACTTGAGCAAATGTAAGTTGTTTTTTGTTTTAACGATCGACGTGTCATAGGGGATGTGACATCTGGGTCGCTGTAGCTGGCAGAACGACTGTAATACGTGAAACGAGTCTTGGTTAGTTAGAGGGAGAGAAGAACACCACGACAAGATACTCACGAAATATAGCGAAGAGATGCCGACAGTAGGAGAACACAGGAGGTTGCACATGACGAAGAGACTCAACATACTCTCAGGTCGCAGTATGACCTGGGCAAACGCAGAGTAGCAGATGAACAGTCATCTCGCAAGGAAAGGGATATCGCAGAGATGATCAGATGAGACATCGATCATGTTACTCGAGGTGAGGAGCATGGTTACGACCTAGTGATAGTCACGATTTGATTCCAGGTTACTCGGATTGCGGGAGACCAGATGTGAGCATGCATAGTAGGCCAACGATACCAGAGAGTTCATGTTATAGATGTCACTCTGCACAATAGACAGAGAGACAGATTCTTGCAAACTAATCGATGTTCATGGATTCCGCTTGCAGTAGAGACATATAAAGACAGAAGGATTAGATATAATTCACACATGTTTGCTAGTCTGTCTGCAACAGAGTAAGCGAAAAATATGAGACGATTTGAACGGATGTGTGAGGAGTCATGAGCAGCCATCTTTGGGAATTTTACAGGACAGACACGACGTCACATATAGTGAAGAGAGAACTCGATTGTTTGGAGCACTAGGGGAATTTATTCTTTCATTTAGATACCCCATAAGGACCTCGTAGAAAACAAAGACCAATGACGGGCCACTGAGTTCTGTCACTTCACGTTGTAAATCGATTTCACTGAATTGTTATGGCAGATACGGCCACCTAGAAATCGGACGTAGTTATACGTGACAGGTAAGTTAATTTGGAACAGACAGAGAGACAGACAGAGAGAACAGAGCAAGACAGACAGACGAGACAGAGAGACAGAGAGACAGAAAGAGAAGACAGACAGAACAGAAGACAGGAGACAAGACAGGCAGACAGAGAGAGACAGAACAGAACAGACAACAGACAGAAGAGACAGAAGACAGAGAGACAGAGAAGACAGACAGACAGAGAACAGACAGAGAGACAGAGACAGACAGACAGCAAGACAGACAGACAGACAGACAAGAGAGACAGAGAGACAGACCAGAGCAGACAGACAGACAGAGAGACAGAGCACGAGGACAGACAGAGAGACAGACAGAGAGACAGACAGAGAGACAGACAGAGAGACAGACAGACAGACAGAGAGACAGAGAGACAGACACAGTGAGAGAGATGAGTCTAAATAATTCATATAATCTTGATTTTACAGTGTTTGCTATTGGGTTTGTTCAATATCAATAATAATTAATTTCAAACCAAATAATTTGATTTTGCGTGATGCTTGGCATATTAAATTTGATGAGCACATTAAAACTCGTGTTCTTTAAGGTCACAAAATTATACCAAATGGAAGTTATGAAAAACAATTGGAAAGACATAAACATTAGTGGTGAAACATTCAAATAAATACATTTCGAAATGTTTTCAGTGTAAACTAGAATGGCACTCGGTCGAGCATATACCTCCGCCAGGCTGAACAGTTTACGTTTTGTATCCCACTGATGGGCTGGATCTGCATGGATCCGGACCATTCGTCCTTGTCACACACCAAAATCTAATCAGCTTGTTCTTGTCACCAACACAACTCACCCACTATGTTTTGTCATCATCCATCCACAACTCTTTGAAATATCATACTATATATCGTTTTTGGCCCCATCTCTCAACAGTGAAGAAACTCTTTCACAAATGTTTAATTCTCGCATCCGGATCCATATTGGGATTTTTCACCAAAATCGAATCAATCCGTCATTGTCACTCACCCAACCTGTCCACCAAGTTTCTTCCAAATCCATCCATAACTTTTTGAGATATCCTGCTCACAGACAAATAGACAAACAGACAAACAGGGGTGAAAACACAACCTCCGTTCACCTTCGGTTGCAGAGGTAATGACAGTTTGTTTCAGTGGTAAGCACAATGAACGTGCTGGGTAATGTAAGTGTATTGTGCAAAGTAAGCTTTGCGTGATTTACTAGTAATGTAAGATAGTAGATGTGCCGTTAATTAAGGAATGTAAAATGAGGATTGTGGATATTTGATGTACATTCAACCATTTAGCAAGAAAGTTAAACATGTATACCTAAAACAGTAAGTAGAAGGTTTGAATTGAGGGGTTGCATTGCCAAGTTGACTGACTGTCCAGACACAGCTGAGGTTGTGGATATACTGATGTAAACCCAGGGGCATAGTTGTGAACCCACTGTTTTGAGAGCTTCGAGGCTGAAAGGGTTGAAACCTCTATGAAGAACTGAGCCCACCTGTTGATCTGGAAAATCTACCAATTGCTGACAAGTTAAGAAGGCTGTTGTAACATCAGATAAACAACTCGTTGGAGGTTTGCAATTTGAGATAAAGTTAAGTATCTGATCTCGAGTTAATAACATTTAAAACATCCTTCAAATGTAAATATTACGCTTTATGAACGGCCATTACTGTTCAGTAAATGATTAGATGTGTGTGCTGAGTGTGTCGTGTGTCTTCCCCTCATAGTCTGGGTTTTTATGCCTCCGCTGACGAAGTCGCTGGACGCATTATGCTTTGTTTGTCTGTCCGTCTGTTCGTACGTATGTCCGTCCATGCTAATTTTCTCTGTTTTCTCTGAAACTGCTAATCCGATTGACACAAAATTTTCACCATCGGTGTGACGACTGATGTGGAATGTTTCAATGATAACTACGATGTCATAGGTCATGTGGTGTGGCAGCCATGTTGGAAAAAAGGAAAAACTTTGGACCTCTGTATATCCGTAACCGCTCCATGGAAAATAGTTAAATCTGGCAAATTTGAAGTAGTCCCAATGGGAAATAAGTGCGACTTTTTGATGATGTCATAGGTGGCTTCGTTATGCGGTCATAATTTCATACGTTGAACGCTTTATCTGATCAGTATGAAACTTTGAGGGTCATCTGGGGCTAAATTGTATGGAGGAGAAAAATTGATGACATCATCGGTCATTTGGTTTGGCAGCTTTTTTAAAAACATTTTTAAAACATAAAAACCTTCAAAAATCTCAAACAGCTCAACAGATCAACCGCAAAACTTTACAGGTACACTACATGGCCAAAAGTATGTGGACACATGCTCATCCAACATCTCATTCCAAAATCATGGACATTAATATGAAGTTGATTCCCCCTTTGCTACTATAACAGCCTCCACTTTTCTGGGAAGGCTTTCCACTAGATGTTGGAACATTGCTGCGGGGATTTGCTTCCATTCAGCCACAAGAGCATTGGTGAGGTTAGGCACTGATTTTGGGCGATTAGGTCTGGCAAGCAAGTCGGCGTTCAAATTAATCCCAAAGGAGTTTGATGGGGTTGAGGTCAGGGCTCTGTGCAGGCCAGTCAAGTTATTCCACACCGATCTCAACAAACCATTTCTGTATGGACCTTGCTTTGTGCATGGGGGCATTGTCATACTGAAACAGGAAAGGGCCTTCCCCAAACTGTTGACACAAAGTTGGAAGCACAGAATCGTCTGGAATGTCATTGTTTGCTGTATCGTTAAGACTTCCCATCATGTTAACTCAGGGGCCAAGCCCGAACCATGAAAAACAGCCCCAGACCGTTATTCTTCCTCCACCAAACTTTACAGTTGGCACTACGCATTCGGGCAGGTAACGTTCTCCTGGCATCCGCCAACACCAGATTCGTCCATCAGACTGCCACATGGTGAAGTGTGATTCATCACTCCAGAGAACGCATTTCCACTCCTCCAGAGTCCAATGGCGGTGAGCTTTACACCCCTCCAGCCGATGCTTGGCATTGCACATGGTGATCTTCGGCTTGTGTGCGGCTGCTCGGCCATGGAAACCCATTTCATGAAGCTCTCGACGAACAGTGCTTGTGCCGACATTGCTTCCAGAGTCAGTTTGGAACTCGGTGGTGAGTGTTGCAACAGACAAGAGATGATTTTTCTGTGCTATGCGCTTTAGCACTCAACTGTCCCGTTCTGTGAGCTTGTGTGGCCAATCACTTCATGGCCGAGCCATTGTTGCTCCGAGACGTTTCCACTTCACAAAAACAGCACTTACAGTTGACCGGGGCAGCTCTAGCAGGGCAGAAATTTAACGAATTAACTTGTTGGAAAGGTGGCACCCCATGACGGCGCCACATTGAAAATCAATGAGATCTTCAGTTCGGCCCATTCTCCTGCCAATGTTTGTCGATGGAGATTGCATGGCTGTGTGCTTGATTTTC
>CM068963.1:100038595-100060312 GCA_035128595.1 Eptatretus atami
AGCAATGGGTGTGGCTGAAATAGCCGAATACACAAATTAGAAGGGGTGTCCGCATACTTTGGGCCATGTAGTGTATGATCGCCTTTCCATGAGGAACAAAAACTTCTTCACCTACGGCATCATAGGTCGCATGGTTTGGCAGCTATGATTTTTTGAAGAATAAAACTTCAAAAATCTTCTTCTCCAGAATGGCTTGACAGATCGAGAGGAAACTTCACTCACATGTTCCACAAGCATTGGCGATAACAGGGTGTTCACAAACTATTAATAGGTCACATGGCCTGGCAGCCATATTGGATTCAACAGAAGTCTTAAAAAAAATTTATATCTCATGAACCGCTTCATCAATCGACATGAAACTTCACAGTTATGATCTAGTCGTCTTGGGAAATATACGGTTTAAATATCAACCTGATCGGACGCATGGTCTGGCAGCCAGAATTATTAAATATTTTGAATATGGGTTTATGGATTTAATCAAACTTTGTGCAAGTACATAATACATATGTATAATGATTTTATATTGTAGGTAGCCGCATATCTGGTGCTGTGGCAACATTGAAGAGTGCCCTTCAAGTTTCACTATATTATGAATACTTACCTTTGTTACAATCAAAATGAAGTCGGAAAGTACATTACCAATAGAATAGTTAGGGTACCAAGCCAACAGGGCTGGGTAACCGATTGTTTTTCTTCTGTTTATTTATTATTTTTCTTATTCTGCCGGCAATTTTCGTTTTTTGGGGGCTTTTAAATTCATTTTCTCGGCAATCGTTCGTCCGATCGACACAAAATTTTCATTGCAGTATGTATGTTTTTTTCGTATAATATTTAATTGATAATGATGACGTCATAGGTCACGTGGTACGGGCACCATCTTTGAAAAACCGAAAAACTTTTGACCTCTTTATCTCTGAAACCGCACAATGGGAAAAAATTGAAACTTGGCACATGACAAGAACTCCCCATGGGGAAGAAGGGTGATTTTTCATGATATCATTGGTGAGGTGGTATCCCGGTGAAAATTCAACACGAGCCCTGCGTCGAGAAAATTTGAAATTTCTTGAGCGTCATCTATGCAACAACTCACGGAAGAAAAAAAAACAAATATTATGATGTCATAGGTCACGTGGTTCAGCAGCCATATTGTTTTGAAATTCCTTTTTTTAATCTTCTTCTCCAGAACAGCTGGACAGATTGAGGCAAAACTTTTATTCACATGTTCCCCAAGACATGCTTGTACAAATTTGTTAATTTCTAATTGATAAGTCACATGGTTTGGTAGCCATGTTGAATTTCCCATAAAAACTTTCAATAATCTTCTCCAGAATGGCTGGTCAGATCAAGGGGAAACTTCACACATATTCTCTAAGACTAGGGAATATAAGTTTGTTCATGAATAATTGCTTTGGTTTGGCAGCCATATTGGATTGAAGAAAAATATTAAATAATGTTTTCTCTGGAACCACTTATCCTATCGAAGCGAAACTTTGCAACTATCATCTAACGCCATTGCTGCATATAGGGTAAAAATTATGAAATCACAAGTCACGTGGTTTGGTGGCCATCTTGGAGAGAAAAACAGACCTTATCCAATTCCCACGAAACTTAACAAGCATGATCCCTAACACCATTAGAGGCAAAATATAAATTTTTGATGTCATAGATCACATAGTTCATCAGCCATATTGGATTGAAAATTTAAAAAAAAATTGATCTTCTTCTCTGAAATGGCTGAACAGATTGAGGTATACCTTTTCAGGTATGACTGCCTATCCATGATGAACCAAAAGTTCCCCACTCTTTTTGACATAGGTCACATGGTTTGGCAGCCATATTGGATTGAAGGAAAAATATTAAATAATGTTTACTCTGAAAACATTGCATCAATCGATGTGAGTCTTCACAGTTATGATCGAGCAGACATGGGGAATGGTTGTTTTAAATATCCATCTGATCGGCCACATGGTTTGACAGCCATATTCGATTGAAGTCAAATATTTAATAATGTTTTCTCTGGAACCGCTTCATCAGTCGATGTCATGCTTCACAGTTATGATCCAGTAGACATGGGGAATGGATGTCTTAAATTTCAACCTGATCAACCACAAGGTCTGGCAGCCAGATTTATTTAATTATGTGAATCTGAGACCTTTTAGAATTTTTGTTTTTTTGCATAAGGCTCACTTGGCTGTGCCTCCATGCATTTGAGGGTACAGGAGTAGCAATTCAATTGATACTGATGATGGCCCCAGGAACAATGGTCAACTGTGTACATAATAAATAGATGGAACATGGCCTGTTCCTCAGTCCATAACTCGTGAACCCCGCGTCATAGAGAAACGTGTGGGGCCTCATTAGACTCAAAGGAATCCCGCTTTACCCTGCAACCTATGGTGTCAACATTTATTACTTTGTGTTCAGGTTTTTTAAACACCAATTCAATTGGTACCGATTATATATTCAGGAAAAAGGGCTAGCTGCTTTGGTAATAAATAGATTGAATGTGGTGCGTGACTTGGTCCATAACTCATCAATCCTGCATAGTAGAGAGACGTGCGGGGGGCTTTGTATTACTCAGGGGAGTTCCTGTTTACCCTGTGGACCCATGGTGACATTTCCCGCACATTTATTACTTCGTGTTCAGGTAAGGTAAACGCTAATTCAATTGATGCCGATGATATCCCCAGGAAAAAGGGCTAACTGTATACGTAATAATTGATTGAACATGTCATGTTATTCAGTCCATAACTCGTCAATCCTGTGTTGTATCAAAGCCGGATGTCTTTGTACCCGGTCATCACTGCCAGCAGTTTAAAGTGGCAGTTCTAGTTATTATCATTATTATTATTATTATTATTATTATTACCTAGTACGTGCCCATAAAAAAAGAATAAATAAATATTCCAACCACTAGCAAGAAACAACAACCACACAGGCCGTTTCTTCGCTCTCGCGTGCCCGTACGTGCGTGGCCGGAAGTTGCATATCAATTACGATTTTCGCAATTTAGGTTTTAATGGCCAATTATTCAATTAGCGCCAACGTATTTTACCTTTTCGCAATGTCGTCGCAAGGAAAAACAAAAAGAGAAGAAAGAAGAGAGAAAAAAATTTACTTCCTGGTTCGGAGCACACCGCACTCTGATGTTACCGAAATTTATGCACCGTCTAATATGAAAACGATCATAACTTGGGGCATTGTGTTTATCTATAAATGCGCATAAGAAATCGAGAAATTATTAGAATACACGAAGTCATCACTCTCCGGAAGCCCGTACGTTGTAACCCGTAATGGGGAACGCGGCTGAGCCTTCCCTTCCCCCAATCTGAAGAGAAAAGATAACTTGATGAGGGGGAGCAGAATGGGGATGGTAAGATATTTGAAGTGAGGGAGACAAGGACCTGAAGGGGAGAGGAATGACGCCCACGCAATAACGTGTCTTGTCATTGGTTTGGTAAATAAATGGCCATAACTTGGGAAGCACTTGTCCGATTAATATCAAACCTTGAAAAGGCACATCCTCAGGTCCCCAGCAATATACCTGGCAAGTTTCAATTAGATCAGACCAGTGGTTGTCGAGAAACAGCGGTCACACACACACACACACACACACACCACACACACACACCACACACACCACAAACACACACACACAGATTGCTGGAATTATAGATAGATTATATCCTTCATAGGCAAGGAAACGCTCAACTAACATGAAAGAAAAGTAGTTTAGCATCTGCTTCGTAACTTCAGTGTGAAAAATGTCAATGTGAACTTTGCTGCTGAAGTCAATTCACTGTTTGCTCTGCATGCCATCCCATGCCATCCCATGCCTGTGCCAACCTCATGTGCCAGACTTCCATTGTTAGCCATCTGTATTTATTTGGGGTCAAATCCAACATATATTTCCCATTTTCTTTCCATGCTTAAAAGAGACTTGTGTGCAAAATAAATTAAACCATCAAACTTTCAATCTGCAATAAGCCACCTTCAATAATTTGAGGCACTACTGATGTCATCGTTTTCCATATTTGAGTCCAGTATAATAGTTTGGTTTTTTTCACAATGGGACAAATTATTGACTTGCATTCAATTTTGTGTGGATTTTAAGACATTATTGTGTGACTGACGTTATGTTGATCAACATGAATTCCAACTCTTCACTTTCTCTCTAATTTTCATGTATTTTTTCTTCTTCTTCTTCTTCTTCCTCTCCTCCTCCTCCTCCTCTTCCTTCTTCTCCTCCTACTCCTTCTCCTCCTTCTTTTTCTCCTTCTCCTTCTCAACCTCCTCCTCCTCCTCCTCCTCCACATTGAACCACAATTCTTTCTGCTCTTCTCTTACTTTTTGGCTATCCTCTTTTTTATACATGGACAAGGCTAGTGGAAGAGCCTTGACCATGCTCATGGAACACAGAACAAACTAGAAGGGCACTCAGTAAAGCGCATATTTCCACCCCATAATTCCTGATCCATGAGAACATATCTGGCCCAATACATTTTTGAAATATTGTGCTATATATCGTTTTTGAGCCCCATCTCTCAATGGTGAAGAATCACTTAAAAATTGTAGTAGTCGGATCCGAATCTGGATCTTCAGCAAAATCGATTCAATTCGTCGTGGTCATACATCCAACCTGTACACCAAGTTTCATCCGAATCTGTCCACAACCTTTTGAGATATCGTGCTATATATTAGTTTAGCATTATCTCTCAATGGTGAAGAATCACTTAAATAATTATATTAGTCGGATCCAGATCCGGATCTTCACAAAAATCTAATAACTTCGTCCTTGTCACACACCGAACCTGTCCACAAAATTTAATCTGGATTCGTCCACAACTTTTTGAGATATCCTGTACATAGACAAACAGACAGAAAGGGGTGAAAACATAACCTCCTTCACCTTCGGTGGCAGAGGTAATCAGGACACAACATAACAAAGGGAAAGGTAGGAGAAATGGAAAACACCAAAAGCAGGGTGGAGGGAGAAAGTAGACAGAGACAGACAAAACAAGGGATGCAGGTAACGGCGAGGGATAAGGGAGAACACAAAGGGGGGACAATATGGATACATAAGCCAAATATTTGGGAGGGGTGGGAGTGGTGGGGGTGGTTTAATGGATGCAGAAAAGATCACGATTTTGGATGGGAGATGGTTTGAGATGGTGGCGAACAGCTGTCTTGAAAACCTGGAGGGTGGAATGCGATTGAAGAGAGTATGGAAGGTGGTTCTATATTCTGGAAATCATTGTACCAGCAGTCGGCATCTGGCTTTGGAGGCCAATTTTGAAATGTGGCTTTCCAAAGAGAGATCATAGCTGAGACTAAGACCCAAGAGTTTAAGTGACTGAACCTCTTCAAGAGGGTTGTTGAGAAAGTAGATGGGAGGGTTTTTGTGGTAGAGAGAGAGAGAGAGAGAGAGAGAGAGAGAGAGAGAGAGAGAGAGAGAGAGAGAGAGAGAGAGAGAGAGAGAGAGAGAGAGAGAGAGAGAGAGAGAGAGAGAGAGAGAGAGAGAGAGATAGAGATATATTTCTCAGGATTGAAAGAGATATTCCAAGTGTTTAACAGTTTGTGATTTTGTCAAGGTCTGAGGAGGGGGAAGAGACTGCTTCCTGTCTGTCAAAGGGATTACGGATGTCACGGCAGAGATTGGAGTCATCAGCAAAGAGAAAAAGAAGATTTTCCAGAAAGACATTGAGCTCAATGATGAAGATTAGGAAAAATATTGGGCCTAGAAAACTGCCTTGTGGTACTCCAACCTTGACTGGGAGAGGAGAAGACAGAGTTCCATTGAGAGCCACATGCTGGCTATGAGAGTGGAGGAAGTCTCTAATCCAAGAGTGTAGTTGGCCTTGGATTCCATAGGCAGACAGTTTGGAGAGCAAGTTTGGATGCCAGACTGTATCAAAAGCTCAGTATATGTCCAGAGAGACGGTCGTGATTCCATGTCTGATATTGAGGACCTCCATGATTGTTGGGAGAGTAGAAGCAGCATGTTCAAGGTAGTGACCAGGTCTAAATCCAAATTGATGATCTGAGATGAGGCTTTTTGAGTAAAGGAATGATTTTATGTCAACTGTGATGATGGATTCCATGACCTTGCTGATGATTGGAAGTAAGCTGATTGGCCTGTAGTTAAGGGGATCTGTTTTTGCACAATTTTGCTGTGATATTGGCTGATGTCCAAGCAGATGGAAGAGGACCTATGGTAAATGGCAGGGTGAAACGGGCAGAGAGGGGAGGGAAGTGCAAGAGCAGCAGATCAGGTTTTTAGGATATGTGAGCTGATGTCATCCGGTCCAGTTGCAGGGTCAGAGTCGAGGGTTGCCAGAAACTTTTCCACCTTTTCAGGTGCAAAAGACACATTTCAGGAGCAGTTTGATGTAACTGCGAATGGTGGGGACAAAGAGAGGAGTTGGGGACACAAGATTTTGAAGCAAACACAGAATTGAGACATTCGGCCTACTCACGAGCGGAGTCGGCTGTGGTGCCATTTGAAGTGAGGGAAGGGATGGAAGGGGAGCATCCACCAGAGGCTGACTTGACAAGGTGCCACCAGGTTTTAGAGGGAGACAAGTTTGAAAGCTCATTCTTGAGATTGGATAGATGTTGTTTTCTGGTTCTCCTGAGAGTAAACACACACCCATTACGGGCTTTGTGAAATGACCTGAGGTTGCCTTCAGTTAGAGTTGCCTTCCAGGAGGAGAATGCAAGTTGTTTTGAAGTAACTGCCTCACCACAGAAATCATTTCACTAAGAACGGGAGGATGGGTAAGATAACTGGAGATGGGATGAATCTGTGCATCAGACAGAGAAGGCTTCAGTGGAAGAATTACAAGGCTGATTTAATATTATTGGGTGTAGATATTGGAGACCAGTCCCGAAAAGAGATAACTGCTTGAAGTCCCTGCCATTCTTCTTGAGTCAACTGCCAGACTCGCCGGCGCAGAGGCTGTTCTCCGAGAATAGTCAGAGAGATGTTGACCTTCACTAGCAAATGATCAGATAATCCAATTGGGGCAGAAGACAAGCAAGATAATTGGTGGGGAGGTTGGTCATCACCAAATACAAGAGGGAAGATTTGGATTTGGGAGAAATCTGGGTGGGGAAAGTTCACAGATTGAGTCAGATCCATGGAGTCACAGAAGTCCTTTGCAGAAGTGCCATGGCTGGTGAAAGAAGTACTGACACCCAGCCAATTTGCATGGTGACAATTGAAGTCACCACATATGAGGAAGAGAGAGTTGGGATGAGTGATTAAAAATTGGTCCATGTTGTCTGAGAGAGAGAGAGAGAGAGAGAGAGAGAGAGAGAGAGAGA
Organism: Eptatretus atami; assembly: GCA_035128595.1. Taxonomy (NCBI): domain Eukaryota; kingdom Metazoa; phylum Chordata; class Myxini; order Myxiniformes; family Myxinidae; genus Eptatretus; species Eptatretus atami. The sequence continues at coordinate 100,045,922 of CM068963.1, forward strand.
GAGAGAGAGAGAGAGAGAAGAGAGATGTAGATGGAGTCATCACTGTTGGGAGGATGGTACAACACACAGACGAACATGAAGTGGGTGCGGAAGGGAAGTCATAGCCAGAGGCACTCCTTTGGTTTGAGAGGTGTAAGAGTATTACATGGAGAGTGAGAAATTGAGTTTTTTATGTAAGGGACGACTCCGCCACCAGAACAGGGGTTCAGGTCGATCAAACCGAAGGAGACAATAGCCAGAGAGAGACACTAAGAAGTCAGGAATGTCCTGTGGGAGGAAGGATTCAATTAAGCAGATGATGTCTGGATTATCAGCACAGCCTGGATTGAGAGATGTCAGGTTGTAATGGAGGCCGAGTATGTTTGAGGTCCACACGGTTAGGGACAGGGGGAGAGTTGCTGCTGATAGGACATAGGAATGTGGAAAGGAGCAAGGAGAGGGTTTGGGGAGGGGCTGAAGCTAGTAGGGGCAGTGGTGAAGCTGGGAGGGGGAGGAGTGGGGGGGGGGAGTTCAGATAGGGTAGGATGAGGTTGAAGTTGAGAGGGGGCCGGATGAGGGGGGAGCAGAATGGGATGGTAATGACATGGAGGGGTTTGATACCATGAATGGACCTGAAGGGGAAATGTTTGTCATGTGTGCACAGCCTTTACAAAATTGACGTCTCAGGATTCCCCGACCGGATAACCTACGACAGGCTTCATAGGTGGGATGGTGGTGAGAATGCTTTTGGTTGAAAGCACAGAGGAAAATTTGGCTGCAAGTGAAAGAGTCGGCTGGGTGAACTAAGCATTAAGGAGTGAGGAGGTTTTGGGAAATGAGTCTTGTCAAAGAAAAAAACAAGCAGTCATAGACTGGTACTTACGAAATCGTCAACTTGACCTCTGACCTTGTCTAATAAAAGCTGTCTCTAGAGAAGGTAGCGACGCAAACCAGAAGTTTCTACGATGATTCTGTACAAAACCATCAAAAATCGAATGTTTGACCTCACTGTGACCTTGACCTTTGACCGATTTTGACCAAAATCTAATCAGCACTAGCCATCACCCTCCTGAATCACGTGGTGTAATTTGACTTTGGTAGCTTCTTCCGTTCTCGAGTTATCGTGCCTACAAACAAACACACAAACACACAAACAGAGGACGGAAGTCATCAATATACTTATGAAATCTTTAGATTTCGTAAGTAAAAAAAAAGGAAGAGATTTTGATGAAGAATAATGAATGGGTTGTTCATGATGGAGTATTAAGCAGAGTAGGCAATTTAAGAAACATTTTGTAAGCGTTAAAAAATTTTTTTGTTTAATGTTGTAAAGAGGTTTTAAGGAAGAGAAACATCCTTTATCTGCTTTACACTTACCTTTGTCTCATTGCAACTTACATCACAATCACTGATTACTTCTGCAGAGATTTTTGCTTGTTTGTTATACAGGTTGTTCCAAAAAGATCCGGACAACTTTGGTTGTTCATAGATTTCGAATCACAAATGATACAATGATACCCTTTGGTTTTTATGATACAGAAACTCATAAAGTTTTGTAGACACTATCAATACACTTTAAAGTGAGCTCCGTTTGGCATGCGCAGGACATCAAGGCGGTACATGAGTTCGTGCCTTGTTCGGCTCAGCATGTTTGCGTCCACTAGTGCGCATGCAGCTGTGTTCCGAGAACGAAGATCCTGCAGGTTGGCCATCTTGGTGTTGTAGACATCTTCGACAAACCACCACAGGAAAAAAATCAAGGGGGGTTATATCTGGTGATCGTGGGGGCCAGGTGGTTGGTCCATCTCGGCTAATCCAGCAACCTGGAAAATTTTCATTCAGGACGGCTCGACCAACTAAGGCCCAATGAGGGGGAGCGCCATCCTATTGAAAAATGATATCGGGTTGCAGGTCTTCATGCTGTAGGAAGGCGAATCCTTCCAACATGTTCATGTAAATTGTTGAGGTCACTGTATCCTCTGCAAAGAAAAACGAGACCCACCAAGCAGTCATGGAGAAGGCCACTCCACACATTGACCTTTAGACTGTCATGTATGTTTAAGGAGCACGCGGGGTTTTTTTAGAGTTGCAGATCCTCACATTGTGCCAGTTGATCTTGCCCAACACATGAAAGCAAGCTTTGTCTGTGAACATGTCCTTTTTCAGGTAATCTTCGTCTTCCTCTCTGCGACTTAGCATTTCCAAGGCAAATGCCTTGTGTTTGGGTCCGTCATTTGGTTTGAGTTCCTGCAGAATCTGCACCTTATACGCATAAGGCTTCAGTCTTTTATACAAAATCCTGTGTACAGTGGTGGTTGGTAGTCCCAATTCTCTGGATGTGTGTCTAATTTATTTTCTGGGCCTCTGTTGAAATGATTCACGCACTCGTTCAACGTCTGCTGCACTTGTGCTTGGTCGACCGGTACTTTTCTGTTTCTGACAACTTCCAGTCTCCTTAAACGTTTGCACCACTCTCTGATGCAAGTCTGCGATGGCAGATTCCTTCCATGCCTTGTAAGGAAATTACGCTGAACTTGCCATGTCGGATCTCGTCTCGATGAACCATTCGACGCACTGAGCTTTCTCCTGTGGAGGCACCATTTTCTTTTACATTAAACCATCAGAACTGAAAATAAAGAAAACTTTGAGTTTCTGCATCATATAAACCAAAGGGTATTGTATCATTTGTAGTGCTAAATATAGTAACAACCAAAGTTGTCCAGGTCGTTTTGGAACATGCTGTGTACATGATCCTAACAAAGAGTACAGATGCTTGTACTTGCTCAATAGTGTGTTGGGATTAAATCAAGAATCTTCATCTCGGAAATCAACTAGGATTGCAATGTGTGTATGTGTGTGTGCCACAAATGATGTCTCAATGTGGTCTCCCAAAGTTGTACAAATAAAAATCAGACAAAATGGAAATATTGGAATTAGATGATCTTTGACTTTGATTTGCATTAATAATCCAGACATCTACAAGTATCTTTAAGAAGAGCGTATTTGCACGTTTGAACATTTTGGCTAAATCTTATGAGAGAAGCCTAAAGCACTTATCAGAATCAGTATAATGTTTTTAATGTAATGTTTTTTTATTTCAACTTTAGTCCTTACTGTAAGTGTATTCTACTGATGAATACCTCACAAATAGCTCAACAAATTACTGCCTCTCTATTACTGCCATGTGCGTCTTGGCAAGATGGTGCAGAGGTCACACAAGTATCTTTGAGCTGTCTAATCTGAGTTGTATTCCCGACCCGAATATAAACTGTCGGATGGGTGATTAGCAAGGAGGGTGTTGCATCATGAAATGGGATGGCACATGGATGTTAAACTGGGTGTCCCATAAACCTGCATTAGTTAGTGGATGTTAAAGATCCCATGGTGTCTTTCAACAATGAGTGGGAGGGTTATCGCCAGGACCATTAACAAATTACAAATTTCTGCCATAACTGAAAGGAGGCACTGCATCAGCAGTGTAGTCAAGCCCACGAGCAAAATGAGCTGCTTGGGTGTTATGTTCCCAATCGATTCCCATCCCAAGACGCAGATGGTGACCGACGTTTGTGAATTGTCGATGAATTGTCGATGGTGACCAACGATGATGACCGACGTTTGTGAATTGTCCCTCTTGTAAAAATTTATTGGTTAACTTATGTTACTCATTCTTTGTAGTTTTCCAATATGTACAATCTTTTTTTTTTTCATTCTCCATTGACTGTGTTGCATGTGAATGGTGTGTCCGACACAGATCGAATCCAACTCGAACGTTCGACAGTCATTCCAGGCCATTCCTCTGTCAAACCAGCTATACTGCGTGCTACTCGGGCCTTGCCTCCTCTGCTACCCCAGAGAGCAACAGGACAGTGAAGCATCTCTCGTTATTTCCATCAGCAAGGTGCCCTTTCTTCCAATGCCTCAGCAACTTGCTCTGGAAATGCTTTTGTACCATGAAAGCGATGAAGAATGAAAACCTAAGGAAATGCATGCGACATTTATATAGAATTTTTATGTCTTTCGAAGTGAAGGATGTTTTGAAATTCACACTGAAGCGGCATGTTGTTCGAAGAACAGAACCAGCTGTCATTGTGAAAGGCTGTAGCTTCTAGTCATGAAGAGAGCAATTGCTGTGTGAGATGAAGTACTTCTGCTTTCCAATGTTTTATCCTGATACAAAAAAACCCCGAAACAAATAGCATTTTTTTTTCATGCCAGAGCTATTTGTTATATATTGTTTCAGCCACGGGTACTGAGTGTGTTATGAGGGGGTTAATCCTCGTTTCTCCTCAGAAGAATCGGACCTGGGGCCACCGCTTGCAATTAACTTTGTGGTACGGTGGGTTGCTTAACGACCACGAACGCCAATCGGTTAACCACAAGTTGCAGTGTCCACCATCTAATTTGCCATTTCACTAGAGGTCACGTGGCCTCCTGACCAGGGAACGCGCCCTCGGCAATGCACCAATGTTATCTTGATTAGATCTTAAGTAATGCGGCCGAGCATTTACTGCTGGTGCACACCGACTATGACAGGTTAATTAGTTTGGGAATTATCTCCCAGTCTTCCCAGGTTCGGACAATGGTGGACCAATGGAAGGAAATGACAATCACGGACAGGTTGAATCGTCAACAAGGAATTTATTATTAAGAAAAATAAATAAACAGATGAACTTTTTATTTCCTTGTGGTGAAAATAGGTGAATTCAAATCAAATGTTCAATCAACAAAGTAATCTCAAACAAATAAAGAATTCAACAAGCATTTTAGGAAAATGGACAAAGAGCAGATGCTTATCACTATGACTTACTTAACAATTAAACACGAGACACGGGTACCCATCACATCATTCAGGGGGAAAAAGAAATCCGGTCTCGGCTTACAAAGGCAGAAGTCATCGTGTGTCTACTAAAACAATCCAAAATGTGTGAGTGTGGCTTGGTCTACCTCTCCAAATGAGCTCTCCACAGCTTGGCTCATTTCCACCGTCCATTCTCACGGTCATTCTCTCCTGACCATCAAACGAGATGCAACAACCAATTAACACAGGCCTGGCTTACGACGCCATGTTCGGATCGCTGGTCGAATGCCAGAAAGCTGCCATTTGCCAGAACAACTGGGCGGAAACAGGAAACGCCCACAGAACGTCAATGGGCAAATATCACCTCTTTCTCCAGCCCGATATGAAGAAGAGCCAGTTAGCGTCGATAGAGCTGCTGAACGGGGTGTTGATCACCGATGGAAAAAGATGGGTGTCAAATGTCGATGGAAAAGGGAGGGCCCTGAGGTAAATGATCCGAGACCACAGCCATGTTTGATCATCAGAATGAACTGTTCAGGAAAAGCCCGTGGTGTAATTAATGACTCAAATGTCCTGCAAGTCTAATGTGAAAATGAAAACCAAAATAAAATATGTAAATAAATCGTCTATTTCCAAGCCAATGTGTCTTGATGGAAAGGGAATAGACGAGCATCCGTTGGGCTAACGACTATCTTATCGCATGCACGAACGGTGACTATCGCTCATGCAGAAATGAAAACTGACGTAAAATCATACATCAAGAACATGTCATAAAGAGGAAAAGGTTATCCCATAAGAAAGAAAGGGAACCTGTTCTCTACCCTTCTCCAATGCATCGAAGAGTTAGAATCCCACCAGTCAAGGGGATGGGTCTATTCTGAACATGCATTTATGGAAATAACTGTCTGAGGACCTGGCTATTGTGTGTATTACTCGGATCCGATTCTGAAATCCACAACAATATAGATATATGTAAATATGCAGTTTATTCCCGCGAGAGAGAAGGTGATGGCAACACTGAGATGGATAGGAGTGCCGGAACCAGAAGTTAGGTTGGTCTAAGGGATGTATGAGGAAACGAAGGGAAGAGTTTTGGTTGGTCCTGGGATGTCTGAAAAGTTCAGCGTGACATTGGTTTGAGGCAGGGAAGCACTCTCAGCCCACTAATGTTTATCATGGTGATGGAGCTGGTGATGAAGATTGAGGTGATGTTGGTCGGGTTGCAGAGAAAATAAATGAATATCAGGTTAGAGGGGAAGGAGATCAAACGGGGAAAGAGGTTTGAGTATCTGGGGAGAACAATGACAGAAAATGGTAAGTTGGAGACAGATGTGCGGAGGAGGATATAGGTGGGTGTGAATGTGTGGGAAAAAGTGGAGGGAGTAATAGCAGACAGAAAGATATCAAGGAAATTGAAAAGGAAAGTTTTAGTGACTTTTGTGATCTCTACGCCATTCCATTGGAACTGCAGGCTGGAGGAGTCAACAATCAGAAGTGACGTATGACACGTCAGCCTGAGCATCTAACGGGCTGGAGAGCAGAGTGCCAACAGGAAGTCCAAGGCCGAGGGAGCTCGCAGGCCAATATGTGTGAGAAGAAAGAGAGAGCGATATCTCCCATGCAGTGGATGATGCTTTTACACCCTTGGGCCCACCTTCCAGCATGTAGCTGGTTTTGTAATTGGCCATCCTGCTGTACAGGGTGGCACCTCCACAAGCGTCCCATCTCCATCCATGCCTCTCTGTAGCCCATTACACCCGCTGGTGTGCAGTCCTCCGTGAAGCGGCCAGCTGAGGGTAGGGAGGGGGTATTCTCCAAGCCGCTCCCATAGCACTCTAGTATGCCCGTTTTCACTCGCCTCAATTCCTCCACCTGGCCTCACCTGTAAACAATCGGTTTTATGTCACAATGTCCTTACCCTATGCAGCTTTATAATGAACACTCACTGCCTCCTCGGTGCATATATTACATATGACTTATCTCTGATGTGTCCCAAGTGCAGGTATAAGTCTAACCTGCTCAATGCACATGATCATTACTATTATCACATTCTAGCTATGGACCCACTCACCACTTTCCATGTATAATTCCAATGTTCAACACTGGCATCAATCCCACTAAATTGTGAATGATGTTCTGTGATACTTGGCACCATCCTGAAGGATAAGCAATGGTTGTATTCAAAGAGGATGGTAACTTCAGCCAAATACCCTGATACAGCTTCCTAAAACATTATAAAATGGTATCTGGTGACCGTGGTAGTCACGCCATCAATATGAAATCTATGTCGCATTCCTCGGACCATTCCTATCCTAAACGAGCCGACTGGAAAGTGGAATTTTCATTGTGAAACATCCAATCAATATTTGGATACACTGGTAGCACTAAGAAGTGGAACTGCTCCACCGCAATACCGCCGCATCATCCTTGGATTTCCCTGGGTCTTTCAATATAACGGAAGTTCTTAAACCAAGTGAGCTAATCTTTTCACAGTGAATTACTTCGTCATCAGTAGCCTGAGCTGTTGGTGTGATGCATTTTTGGATTGCACTCATTTGAGAAGTTTCTGCCATGCCTGAACGTTTTGAATTGCTTCAACTCCGTGAGATTGGTTTAATAAAAAAACATTAAACCACGTGACAAGGCATGTTGTTATGCAAGTGTACAGTCGAGCAATTTATTGTCCTTTTACTAATGGTTAACAGTCTTGAATCTAACAGTACACAATACCCAGTGGAATGTGCTTGTGGAAATGTGATCTTCTGCAATGCTGAACGTTTCCATTAACTGTTGCTGGTACACAGCTGTGCCTTCCAACTATGTCCAATTCATTAGCAATCCCTGTCAGCAGAGTTCATTTTATTGTGCCCAGGTGTTTTGGCTGGCACATATTTTCTCGACATGGCAGAGATTTACGAGCCTGTCATTAGAGATATCCTCATCGGTATAGCCACTTTTGGGAGGAGTAGCCAAGCTACAGGGCATAGCTCCTTAAAAAGATTATTTTTTGACATCACATCTTTCCCAATGAGCTCTGTGTGCTCTTCTATACTCTTTATTGGATGTCACAGCTAGGAAATTGAATTTGAATGATTCATAAAAGTCAGTCGTTATAACTGAATATTGTTGTTCGGATTTCAAACATATTGGTGTTCGTTTCGTGGGCATGCAACTTTTTAACAATGATACGGATTAACCGCTCAATGTAAAAAGCAATTGATGTGAATTTTTTGAATAATTATTTGCTTGATGCTTGTCTTCAATATCACACGCAACTCGTGCATTTTTCATAGGACACTCGACTCGCAGTAGAACAACCTGATGAAGTTTCGCCTCGAGCCATCTTGCTTGCTTCAACAGGAGGAAATGCTCCGGTGTACCGACTCTCACCAGACCAAGATGAAAACTCCTGTTCTGCCTGGATCGAGGCCTTCACTCAACATATATACGATTTAGGTACAACATATTATTGAGCGTCTCATATGACTTCAAAGTGCAATGCAAAGAACGTTTCGTAAAGTTAAATTTCACGGTCGGATCAGAATGTGTAACTTCATATATTAGTCCGAATGAATGCACCTTTCGGGAGCAAGTGCAGATTCAGGGAATTCCCCAGCAATTATTGTGGAGGCAGGTATGCCTCACCTTTGGTGGTCCATGATTGATTGTGAAATGCACAATTGAAGTCGCGTACATGTTGGGACCAATTATGCATAATATATGAATACTACGACTACTACTATTACTACTTTTTATGGCTTCACTTTATCCCACCTTGTGGGAGGAGGGACACAGTGTTTTTGCACAATCTTTCATAAAAATTGCTGATCAGGCCTCATGTCGAACTGAAGGTGTCATTAATTTGTAATTTGTTCAAGGTGCCGTTGACAACTTGCCTCCTCTCTACGAAAGACTGTGATTTTTAAGGCTCAGCAAGTAATGCTACAGGCAGGACACCCTGCTTATCATCCATCCAAGAGATGGTACACACATTGATTGATTGCCCTCCAAGTGAAACACTAGGATGGCAGGATATATAGCTGGATCGACATTCAAACATGATAGCTCAGAGGCGAGTGCGTATCCCTCTCAGCTATCTTGGCACATCTCGCATAGTGTGTGTGTGTATGTGTGTGTGTGTGTGTGTGTGTGTGTGTGTGTGTGTGTGTGTGTGTGTGTGTGTGTGTGTGTGTGTGTGTGTGTGTGTGTGCGTGCGTGCGTGCGCGCACGTTAGTTATGTACTGTTAGACACCGGTTTATTTTGGGGATGCGTTTCTAAAAGGTGTGACGAAAATCAAAGCAATTTTTCTCATGAAATATGGAATAAGGGAGGGATGCATTCCTAATCGTTAGGGACAAAAAGAAGAAAGACCGTCTGTCTCTCTGCAGTAGACAGGTTTGGTGCTGCCAAAGTAGTCTCACGGCATAAGTGACAAAAAACACCGAAAGTGGCAATGCTACATCCTAACGTCGCCACTTCAGGTGTTATATTTTGCTTTTTAATGATGATATTGCCCTTTTTTGATTAATGACAAGTTATATTCAAGAGCACATGGGTTAATATCATAATTGGTAACAATTAATGTCCCTGGCTTATGGTGACTTCTGCAAATAAAATAATCTTTCCACTTATTTGCGAGAAATATGTATTTTTATTTCCCTAACGTATTTCAAAATGAATATGCAATTGTTCACTCGGTAAAATGACAGAAAAGTATGATATGTGTCGCAAGTGGAGCTTAAATTAATATCATGTCCCCAGCAGATGGTGTCGTACTTTGGACACATCTATATCTGCATAAAAGTTCAATTCACTGAATTAACTGTTGATTTAATTTGTAAATTTGTGTCAATGACCATGATTTAAAAAATGAAATGTTTTTCTATACTCAAATTTATTTGAAAAAAACATGAAAATGTGCAAGTCTCTCCATTTGATCTCCATACTGTTACCAAAACCATTTCAGATTGATAGCAAATCAATCCTAAACAGTACCAGTCTGTGATTATATTTCCTGTCTAGAGTAGCATTGACTTCCTGTTTGCATTTGGAGTTGGCCTCATTTTACCATGATGCTGAAGTATCACTGAAAACTTCATGAATGTAAGTGGAACTGCATGCGTGTATAAATTTTTAGTCTTTACTGTTACCGCCTTTAAAAAAGTATCAGGCTTGAATTTTAAAATGTTGAATATACTAAAATAAGCTTACAAAGCTATTTTTAACATCCACATGCATTTCTGTTGTTGATTGTTGGGTTAGGGTTATGTGCTAACAGCATATTGTCCAAAATAAAAAAGTAAAGATATGTCATTACTGTTACTGTCCATACTGTTACCAGTGAAAAATTAACATGACATACGTACATGTCCGGTCACAGTGGAGACATCATGTCAGTTACGGTAAACGACAAAGTGTGATGTGACAGGCTTTCACCTCATCAGTTATACAGAATTGTAAGAGTTACCACGATCCTTAAATAGCAATCGGGACACATTCTTCAGTGAAAATAAATAGCATTTCTAGCACAATTTCTACCAGTACCAGGTGACTGAAATAAGTATAGTAACAGGATGGACAAACTTGGTAACAGTGGAGACATACTATACATAGCTTGATGTCTTTTTCCACTGAATTAACTCTAACAAGCAGTATGTTGATGAATGCATAAGGCAAGAGGACCAAACATAATTAAGCAATAAAATTAATCTTTGATCATGAATGGTATCTATACTTATAAGTGTGTGTGTGTGTGTGTGTGTGTGTGTGTGTTCCCTTCATAACTCCAAAACCATGAAACCTAGCAGCCTGAAACTTTGCATGCATACTAAGAAAACACCAAGGAAGTGCATGAGTGAAAATTGAGTGTTTGCGTTAATTAAAACACCCCTTTTGAGGATAATGAAGGGCCTTATTTAATTATATCCTTTATCAGGTGCTTCCTTGGTCACCACTCTCCATGGGGTGTTAAGGCGTATGTATCCTAGGTAACTTCTCTGGGGTCTGAAGCCGCCATGTTTTTTGGCCTGCTCAACTATGCCTTGACTTGGAACAGGCCGCAACGATTTCTTAACGATAAAATATTTTTCACTTTCCTCACTCATATCGAATGCCTGTTCATCATAGCTACAAATCGCTGTATCCATCTCTTTTGTAAGTACTATAGTTTTCAAATTAGGAGCTTGAAGCAATTTCATGCATTATATGATACAATTTTCCACAATCTCCTCTCACGGACTAATTAAAGTATATCATCAAAATATTATTTCGGTTTTGAGGATTGGATATCATACAGACTAAATAAATGTCAAAATCTGGAGTCAAATCTGATAATTTAAAGAATTAACGAGTCTTATAACTAAGTCGATGCACCTATTAACTTTGAGCAAGCAAGGCTATGTTCCCTCCTTCTCCATATATACACAAGAAAATGTGAAATTTCCAAAGCATTAAACTTATCTTTTTCTACTGTTTGGTGAATATTATTGACTGAACATAAAATTTAAATGTGCCAAAATTAACCACCTTCATTGAGCTATATGATTTAATGCATTCACTGCTTGACCTCGCATCCTGGCCCCCATAGGGACTACCTATCAATAGCGTCTGCCAAATCTGTGTATATTTTTGGAGGTTTCACGAGGTGCTCTACAGGGCATCAAAGCAAATCTGGTGAAAAATGGATGTTCCAAAATAAAGTTATAATGCTTGCACGGATCACGAACGATGTACCACGTGACACGTGCACTGATGAGCAGGCAAAATGGCAGATTATCTGCAATGTTTATTTCATGGGCGATTAAACTTTGCGATGTCTCCAGGATTGTTCAACATTAAACAGCAACTCTTTTGGGGATAAAGTCATTATTTGAATGAATTTATTTTATTTCATTAACTGCTGCATGTGTGTTGAAGACCAGCTTTTAATTTAACGGGATCCTATATGGTATGCAGTCACAGCCTGGCCAACCATTCCTGATCAACCATCTAATTGGAGTGCTTGCTTGAGTGCTTAAGCCACTTGCTGAGCGCCTAAGAGTCGATAGCGGTAACGCATCACGTCATTCAGGGCGAAGTGTTCACTCACTGCGGATGCTAATTGCGCGTCTGCATTCAGAGCGAGTGTTCGTGCTTTGACACCTGAGCGAGTGGTTCGTGCTCCCGTCATGCTGAGCGAGTGGTTTCGTGCTCCGTCACCTGAGCGAGTGTGGTGCTCGTCACTGAGCGAGTGGTTTGTGCTCTGTCACTGAGCGAGTGGTTCGTGCTCCATCACCTGAGTGAGTGGTTTGTGCTCCATCATCATGAGAAGTGGTTTGTACTCCTCATCCTGAGCGAGTGGTTCGTGCTCTGTCTCTCGAGAGAGTGGTTCATTCTCCGTCATCCTGGGTGAGTGGATCATGCTCCGCCATCCTGAGCAGTGGTGGACCATCCTGAGTTGGACATGGTCCTGAGTGGACCATCCGCTCCCCACATCCTCTTCTCATACCCTCCTCGCTCCCCCTCCCCTCTCTCTTTCCCTCCACCTCTTCAGTCTCCCACTCTTTCTCCCCCAACACCTATTAGTATTGCCATCACAGCCCGAAGCGCAACGGGGTATTTGCTCGTACAAACTATAACAGCCAGCACAATGTATACAACCTTGAGGAAAAACTACTTTAAAATCTACCTTCAAATTCATGAGTACATGTTCTGATGAATGCTACATGTACTAACATTTGGTACATAATGATGCTACATCATCAAACCAATACAATATGGCAATATTTTTTGACAATTTATACAAACATTATTTTAAAATCTCTTCAACTGAAATTCCTTTCATTTCTGTGTCATGATAGATCTCCTTTGATGCCTTTGAACATATTGGCAAAAAATCCCCCAACCTATCAAAAGGGTAAATTGAAACACTTTTATATTGATCCAGAGGTATAGCATATTTCAGGTTTTGGCCTCCAAAAAAACACCACAGGTTGAGTTAGCATGATCAAAAGTGTGCTTCAAAAAGTTGGTTTTGTGGTTTTTAGAGTTCAATAATAAGTTCCTTTTTTTTTTTTTTACATTCATAATTCCAAGATCTCAAAAGAATAACCAATACCTGTAAATATATGTTGAAGCTTACAATAGCAGTACGTTGTGGCTAAAGCAACAGCAAGTTATGAATAAGGCAACTGATGATTAAGTATTGCCTTATATTTACCAAAAACAAGAAATAAAAATGGTATTGGGTCCGAAAACAAAGGTGTTGTCCTCACTGTTACCACTCTGTCTGCACCGTTACAAAGTAGAAATTATAAACTAATAAATTATGTTCTTAAATAACTGGAAAGTGTGCATTATATTACACAGAGTATAACCATTTATGGTATATTTTATACTTTCTATGAACGTTGTTATCCTTAGTTTTCTGAGAAATTCTGAAACATGAAGATAGAAAATGACAAAAAGACCAAACTTATCCTTTGCAAGGTTTTTATTTGTGTTTATTTTGGTACAAGAAGTACAATATCTTCTTTTGAGAAACGGAACTAATTGAATAATCCATCTGACCAGCCATAAGTTTTTTCATTTCCTGTTGATAACGGAAATAACAATAAAAATAACTTTAGACAAAATAACTATGCTCATTGCCTTTCGTGATCATCTCCTTTTAACCAAAGGATGGTTAAGCTTGTATAGCCAGAGTATAGTATGCACATATTATAGTTTTACAAATGTCATGAACTGTAAAGAAAAAATACAATTTCTATCTTTTTTTTTTCAAAATTTTTGAATCCAAAATGTTATCGATTTTGATATTGACCCAGATACATATAAATAATATAAATAAAATTACTGGACATTTCAATAAAAATTAACTTTAATAACCTGGCAACATCAAGGACACATTCACCAGCATCCATTCGACGAATAACACCTAATTTCACTTTTAAGGAAACACTTTTACAATGCGTCTTAGCCCATCTGCAGCACAGTGCATTTCTTTATTTGTGAAACAACGTCCAGTAGATCTTTTCGGAGATTTTGCGATCTTCCAATTTGTTACAACAGCCGTGCATTCTGGCATCTTTATCAGTCTTGTAAGTTCTGAAAACGCTCGATAATAAATGGTATGGCTTTTGAAACTACGTAAGTGTGAGTTGAGATGATGGATGTCGAGAAGTGGTATTAATGATGTGACAACGTATTTGTGAAATGACATAAAAGAGGTGACATAAACCGGGGTATTAATATATATATATATATATGTATATATATATTGTTACGAATTTGGGAATTCGATTGCACACAACATTCAGGTTCCTTTAGTCAGTTATGTCGATAAGTGCTTGTTCCCTAGATAGCTCACCTTCCATTGTTTAATGGGCAGAAATCGATTAAGTGCGCTGCGCGATTCAATTTAATAGTTAGGGAGCGATCATAACACAATGGAGACGCCCCTCCCCCTCTTCTGCGAAGAGGAAGAAGAGCCCTCCCGTCCCGTGATTCATGACGTCAACAACTCCCTCCCACCCGTGGTTGAGCGGGGGATGGATCACGAGGGCATGAGTCACGCCAGGAGTGGGGGAGGGGGCGGATAGGATTAAAAAAGGGATACTCTGCTTTGTTCGGGCTG
>CM068963.1:100085137-100099160 GCA_035128595.1 Eptatretus atami
GTAAACGGGTAAGTACCTTGCATAGTTTAGGTGATCGTACGCAAAGTACCAGGGCATTGACGCTCTGGTGATCGCAAGGTGTTTCGGCCAGTTCGAAGTACGAGTTGCCCGTATATGCTCTAGTGCTAGCTCCACCATTTCCAAGTAGGGCCATGTAATATCCACACTTTGGTGTTTTGTTGAGGTCATGAACCATAACCATATGGAGTGCCTCCTAGTATGAACATGTAATTGAGGCCTGAAGTCACCCTGGCTGTGAGACCCTGGCTAAGAGCTTCATCACTCTAGCAGTGAACTCTAAGTTTGCTGTTGTAGAGCTACTGTCTACAACAGCAGCCTGAGCAATGGAACAATATCAATGTCCTTCATGTACACCACTTCGCTCTCAGACATTTTTGGTGGACGATAGAAAATCATGTCTGGTACCGTTCCTGCAGGTCTTTCTTTCTTCAGTCTTGTTGCCTGGTAGTTGGCCTTATCCTGACCTTCGCATACTCTGAGTAGGTCATTGAACATTAGGGTGTTTCGTATTGCAACTTTTTTGCGCTAGTCAAGTTGGCTACCCGTCGTAGCTTTCCAATATGGATAAAAACCCCACGCGCCGATTTTTAGAATTTCCTCCCAAAAATGGCCGCCGGCGGCTATTTTTTCCAAAATGGCGGCCTTTTTTCGCGATTTGACACAGGAATCGACTCCACACCTGCTAAAATACGTTAATGTTACTTGATATGTGTATGTTTGAGATGATTATGATTGCTATGTCTGCTAGCAGTCGGGGACTAGACATTAAGCATCCAATATGGCGGAAAATCCAAATGGCGTCCAAGATGGCCGATTTTGGCCACTGGAAAGTTGTTCCCTCCGATGGTGGTTCTATATGTCTAGTTATAGGTTTTTGGGTGTGCTGAATTCGTTTTTATGCTCTAAAATGCAGTATATCTGTCACAGAGACGTCTGCGGGGGTCATGCTCTCGCGTTAAGAAGTAGTTCTTGCAAGTCCGAAGAAGAATTTTGAATATTCTCGCCCTCATTGATATCAGGTGTCGATTTGACACTGCAATTGGTAATTTCGCTCTTGCCGATTCCACGTGCCCACAGATGAGCGAGAAACGATGGCAAAACTGTTGCATCAGACACCTAGACTACCTCATGATCAACTCAGCTCAGGAAAGCCAAAATTTCCGGCGTGGATGAGAATGAGAGTAGTGACCTGTGTCTCAGCAGTTTAATAGATGACGACTCGTGGCGGTTATTCAATCTTCTTGAACTATATGATGTACTAGATGTAGAATGGATTGTGAGCTGCAAGCACATGGCCAGAAGTGATGGTTACCAATTCGCAACTATGTGCACAATGTTCACGTAGTTAACGACCTTGCAGAGCGTGGAATTAAGTTGATTTCGGATTTTATAGACAAAACGAGGATGAACAGCAAAGGCAAGCTTTGCTTCAAGTGGTTGAGTGGCACAGGCAGAATTATTCGGATACACGAAATCCACTCTTCAGAAAATGTAGATAACTATATGAAGCGAAGTGTGACATTGATGTTTTTGAACTATGGAAATTTTAATTTGAAATGTCGCTACAGCCATGTATGCCATGCCATGGCCAATATTATTGATTATCGAGGCTGATAGGCACGCATACATGAATTCATATTAGAACATTCATTATGGCATTAGTATACTAGTAATTCGTGTATATACTGTACATGTTAAATAAATACATGTTTGACCTTCGAATATTTAATTGTTATTTCTGATATCAATGAGGGCTGATATCTTAAATTATTGACTTTAGATTTAAATTTAATATTTTAAAAAAAATTAAATTAAAATATTTAAATTTAAATAATATTTAAACTTTAAGATATCTGATATCTTAAATTATTGATATCTGATATCAATAATTTAAGAAGTTTGAATAAGGATATTGCATTGCTGTGTTAACTGACTCTCTGGACACAACTTTGAAGTTGTGGGTCCATTGATATTTTACTACTGATGTGGACCTGCGGCTGGGGTTGTGGATCCGTCATTTGGAGAGGTTCTGTGCTGAAAGGATCGAAACCCTGATGAAAAACGGTGCCCAGCTGATGATCCTGGCAGTTGGGAAATCAGTAAATTGCTTTTTAGTCAAAGTTATAACTTCAAATAAAATAGCTTTTGTAAGTACTTACTAGTACATAATTTATATGTGTGTGTGTGTGTGTTGTTATGTCTGGCTTCCTTCTTGTAACTACGGTGCAGTAATTGGTCTTTATTTTGATTGGCTGCTTACAAAAAGCAACCACAAACAACTCCATCAAATATAAAAAGCTCTTTCTCAATCAACGTCATCATGTATATAAAGCTTATACTTATGATGTTTGCACATAGGATGCACCCGAATAATTGCTTGCAGTGTGCAATTATGCCCCACTTGCGTGTGTGCTCTGAGGATGGGGGCATTTCCATCATGAAAGACACTTATCCTGGCAGGAAGGAAATGCTGCAACATGGGGTGAATATGATCACTCAGTATCATTAAGTTGCAATTGGCATTGACTTTGCCTTCTAAGGGAATGACTGAACCCAAACCATACCAGGTAAATGCACCCCACAACATTACAGAATCACCAGAATGCTTCGTTGTTGGAACCAAGCACTCAGGGTCGTTGAGTTCTTTAGTTTGGCACCACAAGTGCACTCATCCGTTTGTGATGATCATGGTGAAGGATGATTAATCTGAGCCCATCACATTTCTCCACTGCTCGGCAGTCCATTGCCTGTGCTCTTTGTACCACTGGACTTGTAAATGTGCATTGCCAGGTGTGATGAGCGGTTTGTGCACTGCAACCCGACTCTGGTATCCTGCTCTGTGGAGTTCTCGGCAGACCATTTTTGAAGAAACTGGCTACTCGCGCCGAAAGATGAATCGCCAGTCGATTGATCTACAGTTGCTCGCCTGCTTCGCCTTGCACTTCAAATGAATGCACAGATATCACAATCCTGGAGTATGCACTTCCACCCACTGTTGCACTTAGTTGATGATGTCTTTCCTTCAGAGTTCCATACCGACAGAGTGGGGTCAGGGAGGACGTGGGATTCACTGCATAGTGTGGTGTATTAGCCATCAGCTTTCCAACCTTCTGAGAAAAAAAACCCCCGAAGAAAGGATCCTGTTCACAAAGACCAACTATCCCATAAACATTCGAGTTAAGAACATCATTCAGAAGTACTTCAGATTCAGAAGGAGCTGTAGGATTCCCGAGTGTACTGCCCAGTGAAAGTAGACTTCCAGTAGATGGATGTAGTGAAACCATGTGCAAAAACAAATCAGCAATATTATGTTTGAGTTTAAGCGCTGATGTGAAGCTGGGTACGAGGGCCGTACAACCCAAATGTTGGCTGATCATATCAAACAGCATGTCCCTCTGGCAATTTGAGAAAATAACTTGAGAGTTAGGACACAACCAGTACGGGCATGTAGGAATGTTCAAGGACCATCGGCCATTTCTTGTTCTTCTGCCATTGCATGGCACTTAGTTGCCAACCCCATCTGTGCAGACCAGTACAATGCAGATATGTTTCAGATATTGAGTCGAGGTCGGAGTGTTTCACATCCACGTATGTTGGAAGCAACCTTCACCCTTTCCTTGGACCATGTGTTATGTTGTCAAAAGGAATTTGTACATTCTCTCATTCTCTTTCAACATGGAAATATCAAAGCTGTTGCTCCGATCACTGTCCAAGGTATGCATGCAAATGGTGAGTCATCGGCTTTGGGGGAATCGCATCCTCCCTCCCTCCAAGGCTTTGGTGCAAATGGTGGTCATCGTCCTCTACTACATTCCAGACAATCGGAGCGAGCGAGAGATACTGATGACTGTGAGCTAAGCAATAGGGCCTCAGATTAGCATTGACATCATAACTGATGAACCAATCAGTGTCGATCTTACATAGACAAGCTTATACTTGTGGTGCAGAGCCGACTGACACATTTGGATATCGATAATTGAAACAAATGAAGTTTATGTTCAAAGCTTGCAATTTTATTATTTATGGAAGATAACATCAGGAAAGTGGCCTTCACCAGTTGCAGTGCATTGTCTTGGGAAAATGGTCCCACAACACCAAAAGTTCCCACCCCACCCCTCGGACAGGAGAGTGGTCTGAAATGTGTCAGTCGGCTCTGCACCACCCTGTATTTGCATGCTCTCTTACTTCCTGGTTCTCTTGCTGTGATTCAACCTTGAGAAGTACAGCACGAAAAGCTTTGGTTAATATGTCGTGTTTGTTTTCCTATATATTAAAGTTCTGTCGTACCAAACATCTGTTTCTTGATCAGAAATGTAAAACATATTCATCCATAACATAATATTCTCTAAAAATCGTGCCAAGGTCTCCGAAGCACGTTTCGACAGTCACAGCATACCTGTCCATTGATATTCGGTTCCTTGATGCCCTCAGCCTCGATGTCCATTTCCATTCCAGGTGAGCACGTTGAGATGTTTTTATTGCTCTTGCAGTTTCTTTCGTATGGTAGTAGCAGCCTAAGACCACACACATATCAGGTATTGTTTATTGTAAACTGCATTTCAATAGTAAGGTTTCAATACTAATGGTAATGTTGATGAAACACTTGTTGGTAAGGGTTGGATGAAGGAAGCAAAAACAAACTGTACCAAAATAGGGCAATCCTCTGGATGTGTATATGTATGTATGATCATTATATAATTATCGTAAACGGTTGGGCTAATTTCCACCAAATTATACATTCGTGCTTGGGGTGTCCAGGGTAAGGGCATGGGCACAAAATAATCTGCCTCCTCCATAGGCGAGAATGGGGAGACGACCTGCAATTTGCACCTGTGCATGGAGAATAGTGCAGCAGGTTTCACCACTGACCCCTGCTGGAGGGAACAGGTATTGACACTTTTTTTCGCTCCAGGACGAAATGAGTGTTAATATGATCAATGACAAAACGGAGAAGTGTGTGTGTTTCATGCTTCATTCTAAGGGATTTCTGCTGCCATAAAATAATAAAAATGGTACCATGGGAAAGCTAACAAGAAAAAAAAGACATTTTGTTTGAAAATGGAAAAACATAGAGGGATGAAATCTCAAAAAAAACACAGCCAAACAAAGTTGGAATGACACCACATTATGACGCCACAATATGACACCGCAATCCTCTTTTGGATGAGCATCACCACATCTTTTGACATGATTCCATCACAACCCCAAAACAAAATTAAAATGTCAAAAGATGTCGTGATGCTAATCCATAAGAGGATTATTGTGTTGTATTGTGGCATCATACTTTGGTGTCATTCTTCATTGTTATTGTTCTTCATTCTTTTTCTTCTTCATCCATCACAATCCCACAACAAAAGTGAAATGTCAAGAGATGTCGTTATGGTAATCCATGAGGATTGTGGTGTCATTTCTACCTTGTTGGGAGGTTGTTTTGAGATTTCATCCCTCTATATTTTTACCATTTTAATTTTTTTTTCTTGTTGCTGCAATTTTTTAAAGTAATAAAATGCTTTATGTTTTAATATATTTTGGTATGGAATAAATCCATCTATGTTATTAAATTTGGCTTATGGTACATTCTTCCCCTCACTCCCCTCAATCCTGGCTTTTGGCTCAGTCCACCATGTGGATTACCACATTTGCGGAAATGTCAATGCGATTATCATTTTAAACAATAACATGCTTAATGTTTTCTATATTTTTGTAATTTTGGTATGGATTAAATTGCTTTAATATGTGTCAGTTGATTTGTGTGATGGGTTGGATATGTATCACTTTTGGAATGGTACTGTCTATTGCCCATTCCCTCCCCCCTCCCCCCTCACGATCCTGGCCTGGTTTGGTTGAATCCACATTTACGTTCGATTTATTTTATTAATAAAGCGATTAATGTTCCATATGTTTTTAAGTCGGCGGTTGCATGCACTAGCCCAGAGACAAAGTAACTTCCTCGCGTTGGAATCCCCATCATAACTTCAGCAGTTATTGAGGTAGGTTGGGCTACAGTTTTACATTGTTTTGAGAGGGGAAGAAGAAGATGCACAAATTGTCATTTTGCGATCTCCCAATGTGGTACTTTAGCAATGTATTCTGGTGTCTTTTTAAATCTTGGTAGTTCAGAAAACCCTCCAGAATAAAAGTTATGGCTTTTAAGTGCTTATGACAACTTTATAGTAGTTTATGAGCGTATCATTGTGTACACATTTGAATGGGCGGCCATTTTTTCCCCGTATCATTCCTCTATATGGAGTACTACCATACTCCATGATAATCAATTTATTTAGTTGGAAAGATAATCAATTTACTTGGAACAAAAATTTATGTCCGTTTAATCATGAAGGTGCGCGTTTTAAAAGCCCATGTTTCCAGGATTGCGGAAGAAGAAGCTTGCATGGGAGCTCAATGCATTGGTTCTAATGGTAACATTTAATATTCTGTGACAGCAGGAACCCTTTAGAAGAACACAGGAGGAGCACACAAAAGGAACTATCGTAATACTTCTCAATGCAATCTATATATATAAAGTTGAAAGTGTGTCTGTCTGTGTGTGCTGTTGTCCTGTGACCTATGCACGCGAAAAGTACTGGACTGATCCTCACCAAACTTCACATGCTGACAGAACATGTACCCGGGAGTGTCCCGATGTAAAAGAATTGTACTTCCGACTTGCGGTTTCCGAATTATGACGTCATCACCTGATTTCGTAACGTTAATTTTTCAAGTTCAGCCGATTGACATGGGCCAACGCCATTTGCAATAGAATGAAAAAATAATGCTACAGTCAATTGAAGACAATGACTTCCGACTTCCCGGTTTCCGAATTATGACGTCATCACCTGATTGCGTAACGTTAATTTTTCAAGTTCAGCAGCCGATTGACATGGGACCAACGGATTTGCTA
The DNA here is from genome assembly GCA_035128595.1 of Eptatretus atami. Taxonomy (NCBI): domain Eukaryota; kingdom Metazoa; phylum Chordata; class Myxini; order Myxiniformes; family Myxinidae; genus Eptatretus; species Eptatretus atami. The sequence goes on from CM068963.1 coordinate 100,092,060, forward strand.
GAGAATGAGAATTAATTAAGTCGCAAATGATGACATGAAACCAGCCTCCACATTGTTGAGGCATTATGGTTTTTTTATCTGATGCGGCAATAAATCTTAACATTTTTGAACTCGAGTCTTCTGCATATAAAACATGGCGGGGAAATATATATTTATAGTGGTGATGAAAAAAAAAATAATGGTGGCAGCCTCTACAATTTTACAATTAACTGTGACATATACTCCTTCAGACCCGCCGTCATCCACGGGATTCCTGTGCGGAGCACGGGTATCCCTGCTATAGTAAAAAATAAAAAGTACATGGGAGGAGCACACAAACAATAACACCAACAGCCACATGACAGCAGCAAACAACAACTACATGTTATGAAAGATCATTTTCCAATGTTTCACATCATTTGACATCCTCATTGAAATTCACGGATAGACATGCAATAAGTTTGTGAAGTGCAACATGCTGTCTTCTGATTAAAGCCATCAGCAAAGCGATGGGTTTGTTGTTTGTTAATCTCACAAAAATTTACTTTGTTGCACAGTTCACCTTCTTTATTCACCAAGTCACACATACCATTGTTGGAGTCTTTGGTATGATTTGGCAGGTTTGAGCCAACAACCTCCCAGACTCAGAGCGGACATTCTAACCAGTCTAACAATTACACTGCAGAGTCTGGTTAAATGGGTAGATAATGCAATAGATACAATGATGTGAACGTGATGTTCCAAACAAAAAGCATTGAAGGAGAAGAAGTCATGAGTTGGTGGAAGGCTTGCCCTTCACAAGCATGCCTTGAGCATTTCCACTGTGTGCAGGAAGGTCTTTAGATCCAAATGTGTTTGTTGTTTGGCCTCATTTTGAGGTTCGTCACATGTTCAGTATGTTTTCACAGCAACACAATGTTAACATCGTTAATTATACCCATTTGAGCTAATACACAATGCATGGTTGTGAGATTGAGTAGTGGTGTCTTTTTCTTTTCAAGACAAGCCAGTGTATAGCAAATGCATACAGTGGCCTGCAAATGTATTCACCCCCTACCAATAATGCCACATTTAGATGAATTACAAATTATGTATAAATAACTTTTCCAAATGAACTTTTTTATTAATTACTGAAGAGATCAAATAACTGAAGAGAGATTCGACTGTTACAGTCAAAGAAGGTTACATGTCAGAAATACCTGCAAAAAACATGTACAAATCAAAATTCACTGGTTGTAAAAGTATTCAGCCCCTTACAGTGCCTTCAGAAAGTATTCACACCCTCACACTTTTATCACATTTTATTGTGTTACAGCCTGAATTTAAAATGAATTAAATTTTAATTTTTTTGTCACCGATCCACACAAAATACCGCATCATGATAGTGAAAACACGTTTTTAGAAATTTTTACAAATTCATTAAAAATGAAAAGCTATAATGTCTTGTGTCAATAAGTATTCAAACCCCTGAGTGATACTTTGTAGTAGTATAGTGCCTTTGGCAACGATTACAGCTTCGAGTCTTCTTGGGTATCAGCTTTGCCCATCTGGATTTGGGGATTTTCTCTCATTCTTCCTTGCAGTTTGGGTGGACGGCCAGCTCTAGGAAGAGTCTGGGTAATTCCATATTCTTTCCATTTCCTAATGATGGAGTTAATTGTGCTCTTGGGAACTTTCAACATTCTAGAAATTATTTTATACCCTTCCCCAGATCTATGCCTCCTCACAATTCCATCTCCGAGTTAGACGGACAGTTCCCTGGACTTCATGGTAGAGTTTTTGCTCTGACATGTACTGTCAACTGTGGGACCTTATTTAGAAAGTTGTGTTTCTTTCTAAATTATGTCCGATTCAATTGAATCGACCATTGATGGACTCCAATAAAGTTGTCGAGACATCTCAAGGATGATCAACGGCTATTGAATGGGTGACCTCGAAGATGAATTTGGATGGGTGACCTGATCTGGGTGGTATGATACGTCTTCCACTTATTAATGATGGATTTCACCGTGCTCAAAGGGATAATGAGTGGCTTTGAAATCTTCTTGTAACCCTCTCCTGAACGGTGCTTCTCCACCACCTTATGTCTGACTTCTTTAGAAAGCTCCTTGGTCTTCATATTTGCCTTGTTGGTTGACCAAGTGAGTTTCACCTTAAAATTCCTTAGAAAAGTGGGGGAGCTTAATTTTTAATCTAAACCACTGATTACATGCAGGTTAAACATATACACTTATTTTGTAACCTTTCAAACAAACAATTTGTTGCTGAAGTGATTTGGGTTAATTAGGTAAAGGGTTTGAAGACTTATGTAAATGAGAATCATCTGATGTTCTCTGTTAATCTAACTTATTCACATTAGCTGCATTTTTTTAGGTTTATCGCTTTGGAGTAGTTTGTGAAGACTATATATTAAGTTTGATTTGAAAGGATCATGAAATAAGTTCAGGTGGCATCAAAATGTGAAAACTTTGCCGTGGGGTGGGGGGTGTTGAATACTTTTGCAGGCCACTGTACATAATTTCCATCCTGAATTATGAATGCCTTTGTCTCCATTCGTGGGTTGGTGTGGTTCATGCCGGTTTTGGTGTTTAAGTTTGCTCCAGAATTTGCATCTTGATTATCGCTTCGCAGCATTCAACGAGACATTATCGAGCTATTTCTGTGGGTGGGTCTTGGGACCCATCGTTGTAGCAGGCAATGTGGATGTCCTGGTGTTCACATTGTTCTTGATGAATAACCCGACATCAAGGTGGGTGAAGGAACACACCCAATGATGACTGACCGTCATCGTCATAGCGATGGGTCATTCATCGAAGATGCAGTAGCACTGACCTCAGCAATAAGATTACACCATGCGTGACCTAAGACATTCAACCCAATAGACTTTTCAGGCCAGATTTTCTCATTCAGGATGAATTTATTTAGCAACATCTGATAAATTTAGGCATTGCAGGACAAATGTGAACTGACATGAAATCACAAATGGCAACAAAAATTTATATAAATATCAATAATCGCTACACCACCAACCGCAGGTTCGAAGGATCATACTTGGGGCAGATTATTGTAAATAGAAGTGAGTTTGAGAACATGAAGATTTACCTCTCGTAGTGACGTCGAGTGCAGGTGGCAGCACTTGTGCTACCTGGATTCCCTCCAAGCACATCATACACATGTTTCCAGAGACGCCGTGCCGTCACCTGCAGAAATGCGTGTATATGGTAACTGTGTACCTGTATTGGCAGTAACACACTGTCATATGAGTGAATTAGAAGCAGAACCTACAATACAAGTTCCCTTACAAGAAACATCAATGCAGGAAGAGGCTATCTTCTTATTCTTCTTGCGTATGGCAGCTTGGCTGCCAGGTAGCTATCACTTTGTTGGGGCACGATTATGCCGCTTATGCTGTGCCCCTATACCAGTACGCTGGTACTCACTTCGCCGACCTCGGAAGGTTGACAGGTTGAGTGACCGGCAGCGCTCAAACTCAGGACCCTAAGATCCTAAGCCAAGCCAACCATCCTACGAAGCCAACACTAGGCTTAAAGGAAGAGGCTATCAAACCGGTGCAATGGTCATCACTCTATGTTTGTTTGTCTATGCTCTATCCATTTTTAAATGCAAAACATCAGGCAAGGAAACAGCACATACCATTTTACCAGAAGATACTCCAACTTTAGTTTATATATCATATTGTGCGTGGGACCGCCACTTTTTTACCGCGCCATCCCTACATAGAGAGTGATACCACATTCTCTGATTCTGTATGCAGAATGGAAATTAATATACAAAGGGTACACAGTCATCATGGGACTGCGCTGAATATAGTGTGATCCTGTATGACCTCAAAGAAGGAAATGAGCCCATTTGGCCCAACATTGCCGTGGTGCATCCCCGGGTTAATCTTAGCTGCAGCTTTAAACTTAAATCTTCTTTATGGTTTTCTGAAGTCTAAATTCCCCAATCTTGATTGGGTGACCCAACTTTTCTATTACTAAATGGAGACGTGTGTGTGTGTCACATGATGAAGAAGAAGAAGAATCCCAAGGCCTCAACCCTTAATGTAGCAGTTCTTGTTGTCACAAAATAATAAAAATGGTACCGTTGGAAAGCTGATGATCGATTTACTTGGACCAAAAAATTGTTTCCATTTCATCTTTAAGGATGCCTGTTTTAAAAGCCCTTTTTCAAGCATTGAAGGAGAAGAAGAAGCGGGAATATGAGCTTAATGCAGCGGTTCAAACGGTAACATTTATTATTCTGTGACAGCAGGAAACCTTTAGAAGGGCATGGAAGGGATACACAACATTGTAATATTTCTGGAGGCAAAAGAAAAACATATAATAAGAGAACACGGAAGGAGCACACTAACAACAATGACTGCAGCAACTTCGTGTAATAATAATAAAAAAAATCCTTGGTCTTTCCCATGTTTAACCTAATTTTACATCCTCATTGTGACTCATAGATAGACTTGCAATATGTTTGTGAAGTGCAACATGCTGCCCTTTGATTGCAACAGCCAAGTGACGGTGAGTCATGCCCAGTTGTACATACCACCCTCCCACAGAAGCATGGTGTTGGCTTAACAGTTTGTGGTGGCTGGCTTAAGATCTTAGTGTCTTGAGTTCAAACCACTGTTGAGCTGTTGAATTAACACCAGGTGAGGTGACTCAGTCTGCCATCCTTCTGAGGTCGGTGAAATGACTACTAGGTAACAGGCGGCATTGCATCAGGGGCACGCTGTGCCCCCAGGAAATGATGCAGCCAAACAACCACAGGCTGCACAAAATAAATAAATAATTCGAAGGTATTCTTGGAATACCTACCCTGTGCAGTCAACGGTTTTGGAGATGTAGAGGTGCGACGTTTTTGTTTTTTTCCAAGATGGCGCCTGTACCACATGACCTATGACATCATGATTATCATTAAAATATTCTACAGGAGGAGGTGCTCCTATGGTGAAAATTTTGTGTCCATCACACCAACAGTTGCTGAGAAAAAAAAATTCATAATGATCGGATAAGTGTTGTACTTATCGAATTATGACATCATAACAAAGGTACCGATGACATCATTAACGTGTCTTATTCCCCATGGAGAGTAGTTGACAATGAGCCAGGTCTCAATTATTTCCATGGAGTGGTTTCAGAGATAGAGAGGCATGCAGTTTTTTCCAAGATGGCGCCTGTACCACATAACCTATGATGTGATCATTATCATGAACATATTCTACAGGAGGAGGCGCTGCTTTGGTGAAAATTTTGTGTCAATCGGACCAAGAATTGCAGAGAAATAAAATTCATACTGATCAAATCAAACGTTGTACTTGTCGAATTATGATGTCATAATTAAGATACTGTTGACATCATCATTAACATATCTTATTCCCCAAGGGGAGTACTTGACAATAAGCCATGTTTCAATTTTTCCCATTCAGCAGCTTCGGAGATATAGTGGTGCAACTTTTTTTGATTTTTTTCCAAAATGGCGCCTGTACCACATGATCTATGACGTCATAATTATCATTAAAAGAAATCTACAGGAGGAGCAGCTCACGTTGTGAAAATTTTGTGTATCGGTCAAGCAGTTGCAGAGGAAAATTTGGTTTTCCTACTGATCAGATCAAGCGTTGTACTTGTCGAACTATGATGTCATAATGAAGGCACCGACGACATCATCATCCTTATTCCCCATTGGGAGTACTTGACAATGAGCCATGTTTCAATTTTTTCCATTGAGCAGTTTGGGAGATGTAGAGGTGTTATGTTTTTCCAAGATGGTGTCCGTACAACGTGACCTATGACGTCATACTGATGAAATAAAAAATTCTCCAGGTGGAGGCACTCCTATGTCAATTCGTGTCAATCGGACCAACGATTGCCGAGAAAATGAATTTTTAAAATGCAGACATGCGTGTACGCGCGTACGCACGCCGCGCGTACGCACATACACAACCGAAAGCCTTCACGGGCGCAGGGTGAAAACCCACCTACACACAACACTATTAAGGGAACCTTCAGATTCCAGAATGATTAAGAAAACTCTTAAGGATTCGTAACGTCCTCTCGATGTTTGAATCTCACTCTTCAATGAGCCTCGACTTTTGTCTGCAAAACCTGCAGCTGCATTTAAATGCATTTTTCGCTCTATATCTGCAATTTGATTCAATATCTTGCAAAATTTCTCCAACAGCTCCAACAGCTCCACTCAGTATACTGTATTATCAATATATTATCCCATTAATATTCTTCTTCCACTTAACAGCTGTTGTACCAGGATGAGATGCTAATCCGCTTTAGAAATTGAACCTCTTGAGCTTCACTGCATGAACTCAACCCCTGCTTCTGTATCATTAAACTCCTTGCACTGGGAACTGGGATGTGCAAGGAATTATAATTGCATTGTCAAGACTGAGCTTTGGAAACATCAACGACTGTACAGTGAAGTTGTTTAAAATTGTCAACTGAACAAGGACCACGGTCACGTGCACGGTGCATGCAGCAGGACCTCAGAAGAATAAGCAATCACTAATTGAGCAATTTTTCTTGTCATCAATCCTTTTGCAAGAACAGACGGGTTATTTGTTAATTGGTGCAAGACGTGTGACTTATGGTGGGAAGAAGATATGCAGTTGATGGAAAAATATATTAATAACCAAACACTGATTTGGAGAGCTATCACAAATAGCGGAGCATGGCGTTTCGAAGTGCCATGAAGGGGTGCCTACCTATTTGTGATAGAACAATGTCTTCAAATATCGAAAAGGTCAACCTAATCACTAGCTTGCATCGTAATAAAATTCCATCTTCTTCTTTCGTATACAACACATGGCTGGGGGTAGCGGGCCAGCTGTGCCAACATCCATCAACTAATGCAGGCAGAAGGTACACCCAGTCTGACGTCCATCCGAGGGACTTCGCACACATTGATGACTCACCTTGCCTGTGAAACACCAGGATGACAGTTTGTAGCCTATAGAGCTGGGCCGAGATTCGAAGCCAAGGTCGACAGCTCAGGGGTGACTATTCTTCTGTGCTTATCAGAGGGATAAGCACAGAACAATTTCAGGAAATACACAGCGATAGTAAGTAACCCGGTAAGTTATTAGCAAGACTT
>CM068963.1:100122723-100137337 GCA_035128595.1 Eptatretus atami
GACCATGTAATCTTTGTCTGTTTGACAGAGTTGCCGGGCCGCGGACTCCGGAATGGAGGTGTCGCTTTGGTGTAGGACTATGTCCATTGGAGATTGGGGGAGTGCTCATCACGCTCCACATGTTATCTGATGATATATGTATTTCATGATATCTCAAAGAGTTGTAGACGAGTTTTGACAAAACTAGGTGGATGAGTTGGGTAGGCGACAAGAACAAGCTGATTCGATTTTGGTTCAGATCCAGCCTATCAGTGGGATACAAAACGTAAACTGTTCAGCCTGGTGGAGGAGGTATGCGATCTACCGAGTGCTGTTCTCCTTTGTTCTGTTTTGCCACGCGTCACTCGATGAATGATTTTTTTTCATTTGTTTGTTTGTTTGTCTGTGAAAAGAATATCTCAAAAATTTATGGACGGATTCAGACAAAATTTAGTGAGCAGGTTTGGTTTGTGACGAGGACAAATTGATTAGATTTCTGTGAAGATGCGGATCTGGATCCGCATACTAAAAATTTTGAATTTTTCATCTGACTTCACCATTGAGAGATCAAGCCCAAAACAATATATACATAGCATGATGTCTCAAAAAGTTGTGGACGGATTCGGATGAAACCTGGTGGATGAGTTGGGAAGGTGACATGAACAAGCTGATTTGATTTTGGTTCAGGTCAGCAGATCCAGCCCATCAGTCAGATACAAAAAGTAAAGTATTCAGCTTGGTGGAGGTATGTGCTCTACTGAGTGCCATTCTAGTTTTACGAGTCAATGATTAAAAAAAAAAATCACAAATGACTAGAGTTGGTGCATTCATGAACTCATTCAAAGCAAATGGCAGAGCTGGAAAATGTTTATGAGGTACACGGCAAGGGCGCCCCCTTTTGATGGCATTGGAAAAAATTTCAATATCCTATCTTAAGGCAATGATAGGACATCGCTGGGATCTTCGGGCAACCCACATCTCCATATAAAATCTTAAGTTTGCCGTTTGACCAAAGAGGGGTTCCCATAGGAGTGCATGCCTCAAGATGCTGTGATCCCACATTGAAATAATAAATACGTGGTTTTCTTCAACGTGTTCTCAGATCATTGGTATTCATGTCTAAATGACATCGAGGTACCACCGAGCTCTACTCCAGTAGACAAACACCTAATGTCTAATGCAACAGAACGAATCTGAATTCAAAGCAAGCTCCACATTTCTATATCGAGTAAAGGTAAAGTAAATATACTTGAGGCAAACGTCATTATGCTGCAGTTTACACATGTGGCGTATGAATTATGCATGTTTTGCACAGGTATGCATTTGACGTCTTTCTCGAGAGCTTAGTGCACATCATGAACAAACTCTTGAGCTCTTTCAATATGATAAGAATTAAATAATAATAAAAAAGTACATCTGCATTTATTTATTTTCATGTTGGGACAACAGATCTGCATCTTATGGTGAAGACCCACTGTAAATTACACCATCATGGCCAAGATAGCACCGAGCTGATACTCGAGGTCCCCAGCCTTTTGGGTGATATGAGGAATAGATCTGTGTAACATGGAAGCCAAGTATTGAACAGTTTTTGAAATATCACATGCACAAGCCCAGTTACCAAGATGGTTGCCGTGGCAACATAATTCAGCCAATCACAGCCATAATATAATCAGGATGAGATAATGTCATGAGGAATAGATATCTGCGATTTGAAAGCTAAATGTTCAACGGTTTTTGAAATATCGCGTGCACAAATGTACATGGACAGATGATGTTGTGGAAACTACTGTGTTCAAGCAACAGTTTTGTGGAGCTGTTTTATCACAGCCCAGGCCTGGCTCCTGGATGGTCCGAGCGAGTATGACAACATCATGTGCATGCAACATGAACTGGAGACTTGAGGGTTAAAGCACCACCAAGCGAAAACAATTCCTTTCGCTAAGACTCAAGTCCGACGTTTCGACCGCCGAGTGGTCTTCATCAAGGACTGTGCTGGCAAAGTGCCCTGGTGTTAGATACCTCTTTATAGTCCAGCAGCGTAGTCTGATATTTCAGATCAATTGTTCAAATTTGCATAAAAGCACCAAAATTGGTACATATGTTGACTAATGTATTCCGAACAATTCTAGATGTGGAGCCACCCGAGATTTTGCCTTGGTCAGCTTTGTCAACATATGTACCAATTTTGGTGCTTTTATGCAAATTTGAACAATTGGTTTGCTATGCTGCAGTACTATTAGGGGGAGAGGGGGGAGGGGAAAGTGCATGGGAGAATGAGGAAGAGGATAGGTGTAGGGGGAGTTCACCTGTCACAGTAGATAATGCAATGTGTTGTTTCGAATCATTGTGTGTGTGAGTGACCTGGTGGATGTGCGAGTGATGTACAAGATGAACTAAAACCAACAATCACCCACAAACAACGAACCACACGGGTGCTGTTGCCAAACACACGGCACGGTGATGAGGAGAAACAACACAAGTCTCTCTGTCGACCACAATCACCATTTCACATTATCCTGGCCACCACCAGCTGGCAGCACTGTCTTCAATTAACAATAAGCAATAACTATATATTAGAAGTGAACAAAATTAAAATTTGTCTAATTAAAAGCATCATTATGAGCAATTATTCATCAGATCATTGCTCAGGCTTCAGTAGCTGATCTTGGAAGATATGTGAATGCAAACATTGTAGTTGTGCCCAAGTTTGTGATTGTTTTGTTGTATTTAAGGAGTGGCATTTTATCTCTTTCTGCTTCCAATAGTTTTGATACAGATGGAGTTTTAATTGGAGAAACAATGTCATCGATAATACTCTAAAATCAATAAGGAGAGAGAGAGAGAGAGAGACAGACAGACAGACAGACAGACAGACAGACAGACAGACAGACAGACAGAGAGATCGATCGATCGAGATAGATCACATGGTTGGCTTATCAAGGATGGAATTGTGGACTAATGAAAAAAAAAAAAAATTGAAAATAAATTGATTACGTGGTAGTGTGCTTGTCGGTATGTAATTGTTTTTTGAAAAGCTTAAAGAAAAATCAAGACGGTGTGCGTGTGACTGCTGAAACAGAGGAATTGATAAACTGAACAGTATTAAAGTGTTTGGACACTGTGATGGAGAGGACAGTGGATCACCATTTGCAACCCTCATATAAATGCCTGAAGCATGGTTCACATTATTCATTATTTATATCAACGATTTGGATAATGGAGTAAAGAGTAAGCTTTCCAAATTTGCAGATGACACAAAGCTTGGAGTAAGTGGATAGCAAGGGGTGGTGAACAGATTCAGGAAAGTATTGATACTTGTATAGATTGGGCAAAAGATTGGCAAATGGAATTTAACCTGAGCAAGTGTAAGGTGTTGGGGATGGGAAAGAACAATAAAAATAGAGATTACAGGAAGTAAGGGTAATTTTAGCGTGTCACACAGGAGAAGGATCTGGGGTGGTAATAGATACGGGAGGTAAGCAAGCAGCACAGTGCCAGGCAGCTATAGGTAAAGCAAATAGGGTTTTAGGTTGTATTCGGAGGGGATCAATTATAAATCAAAAGAGGTGGTGTTAACATTGTACAGGAATTTAGGGAGGCCACATCGAGAATATTGTGTGGCAGTGTTGGTCACCACAATTCCAGAAGGACATAGATGCCAAGAGAGGTTCGCGCAGGGCGCTTAGATTGATTCTGGGCCAAGCTAGACTCAGCTATGAGGAGCAACTGAAGGAGACAGGGCTATTCACTAGAAAGGAGGCGGTTACGAGGAGATATGAAAGAGTTGTTTGGGAAAATGAAGGGTATAGACTAAAGAAGTGCAGAAGAGTTTTCAGAAGAATAGAGTGGGAGGACCAGGGGCCATAGCCTGAGTGTAAAGAAGAGGAGAATTAAGACAGCAGTAACTCTTGTCATTCATTCAGAGAGTAGTTCGTGCATGGAATGGTCCCCCTGGAAAGGTTGTGGCAGCAAAAACAGTCGATCGGTTAAAATTTGAGTTAGATACAGGTATCCAAGAATCATTGTGGATAAAAGGGTATATGGATATTGGAGGGAATGATAGGTATCTTGTGTATGGATGGGTGGTGGTATTTGGTGCTGGTGTAGAGCAGGCATGATTGGTTAAATGGCCTCCTCCCATCCTAAAGTTCCTTGTTATTCCTTGTATATCCTTGTATGACTCAATGGGTGCATTGTTACCATGGATGCATTGTTTATGAATATTTCTTGAGACCAGGATACTACGAGGTCAATTTCATCGGACCTTTGACAATACATTAGGTTCATCCACTGTTTAAAGTAGAGGATACAAATTGGCTTTGAACTCCATTCACTTTAATTTTGTTTTACATTTATCCAATCATTTATCAAAGTCAATGAAAGCTGCATGTCCACAGACTGCATCCATGCCCGTGATTGGTCCTGGCCCATCCACCTGGCAGCTCCAGTGATCTCATTCTGTCTCCAAATACCACCTCTGTCTCTGAGAAACAACTAATTAAATTACCTTGGAGTACCACTCAAAATGTGACCTGAGGTATCACTCATCACGCTGTCTTATGGGGACAAAATAATGATTAAGTAAACAGTTTGCTACATTTGAAATTCAAAAGTTAACTTCAACTTAGTCAGTTCATTCCAGTTAAATTGCCTGTAGATACGCAATCATAAAGAAAGGTGAAAAGTCAGGCTGTAAAATTGTCAATGAATGCATACTTATAACTGGGAGAAAATAATAAAAACCCCGATACTGTATTTGTGATATTTACCCCGCACACGCGAAGCAAGAAGCGGGGTGAAGCAATTGGTTTATGTCTGTCCGTCTGTCTGTCTACAAACGGCAGTTTATGATTGAGGAACAAGTTTATTTAAATTGAATGTTATATTTTGAACATTAATTGGAATATGAATCAGAAAACAAAGCTGTACAGCAGGGCCGGATTTAGACATGTGGGGGCCCTTGGCAGCCTTCAGTAGTGGAGGCCCACCCTACCTTAGAATACTAAAAGGTGACAAGACATATTTACAGTCATCCATAAAGTATATTTTTCAAGAACAAAGAATCGGAATTTCTATATAAAATAGAGAATGAGATAAGATGAATATCTTATATCTGTTATCGATGAAAATCTTATATCTGTTCCACAACTACCAACTACCATCAGGCACTCACAAATACATTTTTCCCTCCAATTTTTTTTTTCATGAAATATGTGGAGGCCCCCTGGTTGTGGAGGCCCCTGGGCAACTGCCCAGCTTGGCCATGCCTAAATCCGGCCCTGCTGTACAGTAGTTTAGCAATACTTTGGCTTGAATTCATTCCGATTGTACATGCGCAGGGAGGAGTGAGATCATTATTTCGTACATGAGCAGGGAGGAGTGAGATCATTATTTCGTACATGCACCAGGGAGAGTGAGATCATTATTCGTACATGCGCAGGAGGAGTGAGATCATTATTTCGTACATGTGCAGGGAGGAGTGAGATCATTATTTCGTTCATTGCCAGGAGGATGAGATCATATTTTCGTACATGCGCAGGGAGACTGAGAGCATTTATCGTACTGCGCAGGAGAGTGAGATCATTATTTCGTACATGCGCAGGGAGGAGTGAGATCATTATTCGTACATGCGCAGGAGAGTGAGTCATTTATTTCGTACATGCGCAGGAGAGTGAGATCATTATTCCGTACATGCGCAGGGAGGAGTGAGATCATTATTCTTCGTACATGCGCAGGGGGAGTGAGATCATTATTTTGTACATGGGCAGGGAGGAGTGAGATCATTATTCCGTACATGCGCAGGTGGAGTGAGATCATATTTCTTGTACATGCGCAGGGAGGAGTGAGATCATTATTTTGTACATGCGCAGGGAGGAGTGAGATCATTATTCGTACATGTGCAGGGAGAGTGAGATCATTATTCCGTACATGCGCAGGAGGATGAGATCATTATTACGTACATGCGCAGGGAGGAGTGAGATCATTATCGTACATGCGCAGGGAGAGTGAATCATTATTCCGTACACATGCGCGGAGGAGAGATCATATTCTACATGCGCAGGGAGGAGTGAGATCATTATTACGTACATGCGCAGGGAGGAGTGAGATCATTTATTACGTACATGCGCAGGGAGGAGTGAGATCATTATTCCGTACATGCGCAGGGAGGAGTGAGATCATTATTCCGTACATGCGCAGGGAGGAGTGAGATCATTATTCGTAATGCGCAGGGAGGAGTGAGATCATTATTCGTACATGCCAGGGAGAGTGAGATCATTATTCGTACATGCGCAGGGAGGATGAGATCATTATTCGTACATGCGCAGGGAGGAGTGAGATCATTATTACGTACATGCGCAGGAGGAGTGAGATCATTATTCGTACATGCGCAGGGAGAGTGAGATCATTATTCCGTACATGCACAGGGAGGAGTGAGATCATTATTCGTACATGCGAAGGGAGGAGTGAGATCATTTTTTGTACATGCGCAGGGAGAGTGAGATCATTATTCCGTACATGCACAGGGAGGAGTGAGATCATATTTTGTACATGCGCAGGAGGAGTGAGATCATATTTTGTACATGCGCAGGAGGAGTGAGATCATTATGTTGACATGCGAAGGAGGAGTGATCATTATTTTGTACATGCGCAGGGAGAGTGAGATCATTATTCCGTACATGCCAGGGAGGAGTGAGATCATTATTTTTGTACATGCGCAGGGAGGAGTTAGATCATTATTTTGTACAATGCGAAGGGAGGAGTGAGATCATTATTTTGTACATGCGCAGGGAGGAGTGAGATCATTATTCCGTACATGCACAGGGAGAGTGAGATCATTATTTTTGTACATGCGCAGGGAGGAGTGAGATCATTATTCGTACATGCACAGGGATGAGTGAGATCATTATTTCGTACATGCGCAGGGAGAGTGAGATCATTATTTTGTACATTCGCAGGGAGGAGTGAGATCATTATTTCCGTACATGCACAGGGAGAGTGAGATCATTATTCGTACATGCGCAGGGAGGAGTGAGATCATTATTTTGTTCATGGCAGGAGGAGTGAGATCATTATTTTCGTACATGCACAGCGAGGAGTTAATCATTATTTGTACATGCGCGCAGAGGAGTGAGATCATTATTCGTACATGCCAGGGAGGAGTGAGATCATTATTCGTACATGCGCAGGGAGGAGTGAGATCATTATTTTGTTCATGGGCAGGGAGGAGTGAGATCATTATTCCGTACATGCGCAGGAGAGTGAGATCATTATTTTGTACATGCGCAGGGAGGAGTGAGATCATTATTACGTACATGTGCAGGGAGAGTGAGATCATTATTCGTACATGCGCAGGGAAGGAGTGAGATCATTATTCGTACATGCGCAGGGAGGAGTGAGGTCATTATTCCGTTCATGCGCAGGGAGGAGATGAGATCATTATTCGTACATGCGCAGAGGAGTGTGATTATTATTTTGTACATGCGCAGGAGGAGTGAGATCATTATTTTGTACATGCGCAGGGAGAGTGAGATCATTATTCGTAGCATGCGCAGGGAGAGTGAGATCATTATTTCACATGATATAGTTTTCGTACATCCACAGGGAGGAGGAGATCATTATTTCGCTCGTCTGCCTACCCGCATTCAACAAAATCGAATCGAGGAGAGATCATTTTCGTACATGCGCAGGGAGGAGTGAGATCATTATTTCGCTCCGTTTGAGTTGCAAGGCAATTTGAGTTGCCAAGAAAAAAAAAACTTCATAAAGTTTTCAAGTAGATCATTATTTCGCTCCGCAGGTAGTCAAACAAAATAGAAATCATTTCAAACAGGATAGTTGCTGTTTTTAAGGATGGGTCACAACGACACAAAACAACAGGAATTAATAACTAATGTAACGTGTTAGATCGGGTGATGTAATAGACACTGGGTAAACGGTGGTAAAACGGTGGTAAATTCCGGAATTAATTAATTTATACAACTTTAAAAATCATTATTTTATTTAATTTGAGTTATCAACTCGAACATTGTAAAAACACAAATCGTCTTCTTGTCACTTCCAAGGACCTCCAGTTTTGCACTACTTGGACATGTTAAATAAGGTGGTGTATAAGATTGCTTCAATTGCACTAAACTTCCGGAATTTTTTTAAACGATCTTTAAAATCAATATTTTATTTCAATTGAAGTACTGTGTCGGCTAAAACACTGTGTGGGGCATCGTGTTCTATGAACTCTCGAGTCTTCCATGCATCTTCCACCGATACATGCGAGTTTATAAGAAGTATTCTGATTCACCAATCCAAACAGTACAAACAACCAATAGGGATGCTTCTAACATTTCAAGGAAATCTTGGAAGCTATGATGGCCCAAGAAGAAGCATTATTTATGAAAATAATTTCTGGAAATGTTTCCCGCAAAAAAAAATGGAAAATCCGTGGATTGGTTATTTGGGGATGGAGCCAATGCCCTCAATCTCCCATGAGGAGACACCTGTTGAGGCTGGCGCAATATGACCTCTTTCGTTCCTACTTCCTGGTAGACGTTTGTATATTTTATTTACTGATAGTTTGGGGATTATGGATTGAGGAGGACTACCATCCTGGATCTGCAAGTGAACTGGCACTATCTCTGCACCATCTTTTCGTACCTGCTCGCGCTCCCTGCCTGGTTTGGTCTAAATGCAAAGGCAGTGAACACTAGGTGGTTGATTCTGCCTTCACTTCAGTAAGGCAACTTGGGATTGTCCCTAAAATCACCAGACTCAGTGACATTGTGGTTAGAGCATCCACTCTTGTTTCTGCTAGGTCGGCTGTTCGATTGTGACGCTGGCCAAGTCATACCAGGAGCTTTATAAATGGAACATGCTACTTCCTCGCTTGTCACTCAGCACGTAGAAGATAAAGCATAGACCGTAGGTTGGTATCCCTTTGGGAAGTACATTTCTATATTTCTCCCTTAAAGTTGTCTGCTTACTGCAGAGAGAAAAGTGCTGCCCGTACTATGTGTGTTCTGTGAATGTGAAGTTATTTCTGCACCCCCCTCCCCCCACCCAAAGACCAGGACCAAAAACTTCCAGTAAGAGCAGGTATGCTTCACCACACTCTTTACATCTTGACTGTATATTTTACTGAGAAACATGACCTTGGTAAGAATTCCTCCTTGATGCTTTCAAGTAACATCTCAGCTTTATGATGGCACATGTTGTCTGCTGCTTGTTTGTACAACTTAGAGGTAAATGGTGAATGTTTTTGTTTGATGTACAGTGACTTACCTGCTCATAACCACCAATGCGGTTCACGGTTGTGAACAACAGCCACAAATCCACTGGAACACAAAAGAAACAGGAACACGTTAAAATCTCCATGAGCTGGAAATTTTCTCTCTCTTTCATTGTTCTTCATCTACATCATTCCGTCCAGTCTTCTTGCTCTTCCATGAGCCTCACTCTGATCAAGAAAAGTAAAAATGAAAATAAATAAAATGATAAGTCCGATGACGCAATCATACCTACTGTATCGTACTTCCTCGAATGAATGATCAACGTAACAGATATCTTCGATAAAATGTAAGATGACAATACAACCTGAACAAAAACTTATCTCAAAACTCTGAGAGCTCTTCGTTAATATCGAGGCCGAAGTTTTTTTCTAGTTACGCAGTATACAAGTGACCTGTGAGAATAAAATCAACAACAATAATTGTAAACAAACTTTAGTTTAACAATCGGTGATACAAACACAATCAAGTAGATGATATGTTTGAGTATCTGGTTCGTTCGTTCATATGCAGCAAGGCTGCGGGGTAGCATCATTGGCTAATGGCATGGCTGTGCTGCTGATGCCCTCTGCGTGTTAGGTCAGGAATTTACAATTTGTTCATGGTGCTGGAGATGGCTCGCCTCCTCTTCGCAAAGGTCACACCATGTGATCTTCAACGTCAGTCGAACGAAATTTGGTGGACGGGTTGGGTGCATGACAAGGACAAATCGATTCGATTTTTGTGAAGATCCGGATCTGGATACGAATTTTAAAAAATATTTCTCAAATGATTCTTCACCATTGACAGATGGGTCCAAAAACGATATATAACACGATATCTCAAAAAGTTGTTGACGAGTTTTGACACAACTAGGTGTACGAGTTGGTTAGGCGACACAAACAAGCCGAGTAGATTTTGGTTCAGGTCCAGATCCAGATCCAGATCCGTCCTATCAGTGGCATACAAAACGTATGCTGCTCAGCCTGGCATAGAGGTATGCACTCTACCGAGTGTAGTTCTAGTTGGGACGTGCTGTCAGATTTATGGATGCAGTCCATTTGATTGTATTCCTACGAAAAAAAAATGTTAAAATAAGGTTTGTTCACAATCAGGGGTGTTCATTTTATTTTGGTAAGACTGTACGCAATGCAACATATATCCTCCCATGTACTGCAGTGGCATCGTACGAGAACAGCAGATTACATTTGGAATGGACTCGAATGAGAATTGAACTCTGAATTAGACAGATAAAACAGCACTCTAGCCATTAGACCATATATCTGAGATCTCCCGGTATCACCAAAGCAAAGAAAAACTGAAAATGCCCCTCAAAGCTCTTGGGAGCTCTCTAATCAAGACATTCTGCTGGGACATGTCACATGTCCCAGCAGAATGTAAATCCACCTTCTCTTGCTCTGTCCTCAGTCCATTACCTTGTTTGAAGCCCAAGTGTGGGATTCTTTCAATGGGTGTCTTGCGAGCTCGCATAAACGAATGCAGGTCTTGCAAAAAAGCCTCCTGCTCGTAGGCACGATTGTCTCCAGTTCCTTCACGTTTCCTCCCACATTGGTCGATCACATCTCTGGCAGATTGCCAGGTCAAACTGGTCCAGTTACTCTCTCCACCACAGAGGTCTCCTCCCACAGGGGCTGGATATTCTACCTCTTGCATAATTTTTGACCTGAAAGGTATGGAAATAGTCAGCGGAAACGGAGCAGCCCCGACAAATTCACTGCAGAATACCGAATGATCACATTCCTTAAATTCTGGATATAGATCATCATAGACTTAATCCATCCATCAATGGGGACCAGACTCTGCGCAGAGCGTTGTTGCTGCCGAAGCAGTCTCCTGGGCTATTGAGCACAATCATGGATGGGTCACCACTCCGATGCAGGATACCAGCAAGCTGGCACTCATTTTGCCGACCTCAGAAGGATGACGGGCTGAGTCAACCCCACCTGGTATTAATTCAACAGCCAAGTGGAATCCCAAGCCCACCACTCGAGCCATTAAATGAACACCATGCATATCGACTGAATGAACGAATATAATTTTTCTTTATTTGGCAATACTTTTGCACTTTCTTTTTTTTTCCTTCCACCGTTTGAAATAACAAGGAATGTAAAAAGTATTTCAAGGAAAAAGTTATTTTTGCAAATCAAAATTTAAGAGGTTCTACACCCTCTTAAATTCTGCTTTAATAGGAGATGCAAGTTCACATGAGGGAGGAAACTCAAAGACAGCAACAGCTTTTTGGCCATAACTTGCATGTAGTACAAGCATCACCAAACTTTGCTTTACTCTACCCTATCGGGACACTTTATTTAATGGTACCTCTATACCAGTGATGCGGTAGTCTGTCTGAAAGGGTGGTGTGAAGGTGCACACTTACCTTATGAGTTTCCTTGTCTGAGTTGGATTCTCGACCTCAGTATAAACTGTCGGATTGGTGTTTCGCAGGTCGGGTGTTACATCGCAAAGTGCACCGTCCCTCGGATGGACGCTAAGCGAGGCGTCCCATCTGCTAGCATTGCTCGGTGTTATATTAAAATCTCACGGTGTCTTTCGCAAAGAGTAGGGGAGATCATTGCCAGCACCCTGAACGCATTCCAAATCCGTGTCACCTTCAGTCGAACGAGAGGCCTGGCTAGCCGGATCATCAAAGACAAGGCCCCAAAACTTTCCCCGGCTGACCCCACAAGGAGGTGGGAATAAATTGGCCCATTAAAGAAGGCTACAATCATTAGGCCCCAAGTTGTCCATCGACCAGTGATGCAGTCAAATGATAACAATTTTGAGTTTGAGTTCAGTGTTTCATTCAACCAGTGAACAACGAACAACTTTGATTGATGAGAATTGTCTGAAATAGTGTGAAACGGAATTTGTCTTGCTAATTACACACACAAACACTGAAAAATTGTCCACCTGTAAATTCTTGATAATATGGTGGTGGTCTATTGAAGGAACTCGAATTCCAATCAAAAACTTGTTGACAAGTCAAGCTGTAAATGAGTGACATGCGAGTCAATGTTTATTGGCAATTTGAGTTGCCAAGAAAAAAAAAACTTCATAAAGTTTCTTGTGTATCTCCGGCCTTACACTTTGTGTATCTCCGGCCAATCAGTCCTCGCACTCCCCGGTAAGTTTCTGAGTCGAAGTACAGTATGGCCAAATAGGAGGTTTCAGTCACACTTGTGTCCCAAGGTCCCCATGACTCGAGTTCTACGTCAGTGCCGACAATTGACACGGCCTTGGAGTAGAGATATCACTTCGGTTGATTAAAATAATGGGACACATAGTGCCAAGCTGGATTAGCAAGAGAACGGTCAATTTGAGAAGCTCTTTGATTATATCACAGTGTGTCAGCATTTTTGAAACCAAGGCAAAAAATAAAAATAAAAAACGTTTCCAAGAATCCCGAAAACATAATTAGTAATACTCTCACAGAAAATGTAGATTTTTAATCAGTACACAGAATGCCGAATGCCTACCAAGTCAACGGTGGACAGGATGACTGCAGAGGTAGCACACTTACCTTTGAGCTGTCTGGTCTGGGTTTGGTTCCTGACCCGACTCCAAACTGTCAGATTGGTGCTTCGCAGGCAGGGCGTTGCATCCCTCGGATAGATGTCAACCTTGTTTTCCTGTCTGCTACCATTAGTATCTTGACGTTAAAGATCTTTCATGATGAGTGGGCGACTTATCGTGGGCACCCTGAATAAATTCCATAGAGGCACCAGTTGCCTGGTCTTCTTGGATACTCCTCGACACCAGGTTACACTGCTTGCTATCTCAGAGTGTGGTTGCTGTGTGGGCAGCAGCTCCTACACTGCACACAAATTCACGCGCTTGGGTGTGTTCACATGTCATGTGTGAACCTGAGATGTATCGAATCGACGGCTCATTCTATTAACAATCGGAACACCATCTGGGGATACCTGATGGCTTTCTTTTACATGAACAGTTTCTTATTTATTGTCTTGTGCCAAATATATGACACAATTTAACAAAACAAATTATACTTAGTGCTGAGGTCAATCAAACAACTGCACACTAATTGCAATGGCAACTTTGAGTCAAAATTGAAAACTTTGACAGTCGGTTATAACTGTCCAGGTGCCATGGTGTCCCGACTGTTCCAGTTATCTCTTTCAGTTTCTCTGTGGTTCTTGTGTCATGAGATTGTTGTGCTATCGCCCCTGTGATTAAAATCTTCGAGAATGTGTATTCTTGGATAGAGATCTTAATAGCAAGTGTGTTTAAGAATGAACAACCTTCATGAAAGAGGAAGGTTTGGATGAAAGAATGCCGAAATAGATGGGACCGAAAGAGGTGGTTCCGGCCAAACATTTCGGGAATTGTGCGTGAAGAGCCGAAAGATTCCAGGAAGTGCGTGGGAATATCTCCCGAAATGTTTCATTACCCTTGAGAAAATGTCAAAACCTGCATGGAGAAGTGAGATGTGCTTCTATACATTTTAGAGATTCAGTTCCACCTGCGGCACAGAGGGAAGCAACTTTGGTTGTTGGAAGATGCTCTGCAATGCTTGTAACGGCTTTCTTCTAGAAACTAATGGACGCGACAGATGAAAACTAAAAGTACATCAAACTACCCCAGTTACAACTACCGTCATTCATAAATAACTGGAGTCATACGTCCCCACGATCCTGCATACCCATCAGTTATATCTGACATGCGTCTAGATAATACTTAAGATGTCTCAAAAATGTGTGAATAGTTGGAAAAACATCAGAGACTTCAAGAATTGTCCATAAATCATGAGTACCTCGAGGTTTCAATTTAATTGTGCATCTTTGACCTTAGCTGGAATGACGCATCATCACAATGCTGAGCCTCCAGTTTTCTGCATCAAATCAGGAAGCCTTAATGTCAGATTTAAAACATCTCATCTGGGGCCTTATTCAGTTTACGCAGCGAAAGCTCAATGCTGTGATTTGGACAAATGTTCTCCAATCTTATCTTGCTACAAGTCTGGAGACAGGAAGACAAGTCACCGGCAATGTATATAGACCGAGTATTGCAAAAGAAAATTCTCCACAAGAGTGAGGCTCATGGAAGAACAAGGATCTTCCGTATCAACATTACATTTCAGGCTTTGCTTATAAAATTAGCAGATTTCAACACATCATGCATAATATGTCCGTGCATTTATTTAGAGAAGAAAGAAGTGTTTTGTGACGGGATATAAGAATGAGTTGATGAACAGTGAATGCAGCCCAGGCCGCAGAGATGCATATCAATGAGTTGGCTACCAAATAAAACGCCCACACTCTCAGGCAAAAGTTCTTTTTGTATAAATGACGCCAAACTTTTCTCTACTGGAAAAAAAACGCGTGTGTGTAATATAT
>CM068963.1:100141008-100155745 GCA_035128595.1 Eptatretus atami
GGGAAGATTACCTTTAACCCATTTCAATTTGTCATCTTTCCTGTGTCTCTAGAAATCTCTTCAATAGAATGTCATCCATCTCGAGAAGAATTACAATCTCTTCCGATTATTTCCATCACCATTAGACAGACCATGTATCAAAGTAGGATTTCAAAGACAGCTCATTAAAAGATAGCCTGCTGGGCACACTCCACCAGGTTATGTATTATTTGTATGACACTCCTCATCTCTCCATTTTGCTCAAATAAATTCAAGGGTGTTTTGACAAAGCCATTCTCTTTTCAACTCAAAACTTTATTTATGAACCCTGGTTTTATTTTAATAAAACGACCAATAGTGTGCATCGTGATTACTCGACATGCTACATTGGCGTCTACATGTACAAGAGACGTTAAAAATGTTCTCAAAACGAGATACTCACATTAGTCGAACTAGCAGATACCCATCTCCGACGGGTATGGGGGACAGGACGGATCACAATACTTGGTTATGGTAGTTTCTTTGGATGTTTTGTGCCGCATTCAACAGCTCAGTTCATATTGGTGGCGTATCTGGGTGCCCGTGGTAGCGTTTGAGACCGGTCGCTTTAGATTGTTGACCTTGACACATAATGCCGGATGAGTAACACGAACGATTTGACATATTCATCGTTTCTATATTACCTCCATCAACAGATTAACAACATGGTAGGATAAAAGTCGTAAATGCTGAGTCGAACAAACGTCCTGAACTCATGGACTTAGTTAAGTAAAGCACTCGTCTGGGACCCGGCCTTCGGTTTCCGTCGAATGCTGCTGATTGTGACGTCATCGATTCCCTCTTTGAAAATTCTATCTATATTCGATTTTTTTTTGAATCCGCCATCACCTGCGTAAATACATGGAACACATAATGTGAAGATTTCGGAAGTATGAACAGAATATGTTGGAGAAAAGTGTGGTTAGGAAAGTTCCAGGCCCATTATATGATGATATATAGACATTATATATTTTCAACAAAAATAAAACAAAACCCAAAAGTTTTCCTTACCAATTATTGCACGTGATTATTAAAAACTTAATTCATCAATGTACTGATCTTTAATTTACTAAAAGTTGGACAAACTTAAGTTAATGTTCTTACCACTCTTTTAATTAACTTATGAATTGCATTTATTCAAAAGGCTGGGGATTTGGTCAGGGTGTCTGAATATAATGTCCTTTCCTTTGAAAAGATACTCTCGAATGAATACAACCTATAAATCAATGAGGAAACCGTTTGTACCTCCACATTCGACGGATTTCCGATAGCATTACTGACAAACCGAACACGTAGATGGCTCCTCACCACATGAACACAGATAAGTATTGGCGTGTTGGTATACTACTGCCCATAATCAACACGTAAACCTCCTGCTCAGTCTACTCTTTGCCTCTTCACTTGACTTTATGATTCATTTTTGTGTTTATATTTTAACCTCTAGAATCCCAGATAGTCTCAGGAGAACTTTCATCTGAACATTGCCAGAATGTGGTATACGAGTAAGCTCAGCTTGTTTAGTGTTGATCTTTAGTGAGTAGTAAATATGGCTGCCCCACTGGTTCTGATCGACATGTGGCTACTCAATCACACTTTGTTGTTCACTACCAATGGCCTCAGAGTATGCTAGCACGGACCAAAAGAGCCTACCTATGAAAAGATAGTGGCACCCAAAATCTCCTTAACCCTTTGAACCCGAGAGGCTGTTTTACCAGCCGCTCTTCAAACCTCCAGATACCTGAGTGGTCGGATTTTTCTCCAGGGAGCCCAGGGTGGGGGAGCCAAACGTCCAAGGAGCTCAAAATTCTCAAAGGGTTAACTGAACAGAAATGACAAATTTTCTGTATCTGTTCAATAAACCTCTTGCCTTGCAGCGCTTAAAGGTTTGAGCTTTTAGATATTTAATATCAACCTTGTAATATATGTGGAATGGCAGAATGGCCTCGACTCTAGAGGTGTGCACCCTCACTTCTCAGCTGTCAAGCCTTGATTGGAATCTCTCCCAGTTGTCAATTACTGCATCAAGCTGGTGTTTCACATAGAGGTCAATGCATCAATGTGTGTGCCCCCATTGGCAGGATGTTAAGCCAGAGGCCCACACTGCCAGAAATGGTCATTGCTGGACGTTTAAGATCCCACAGTATCTTCCACAAAGAGTAGCGAGTTATAACCAGCACTCTGAACCACTTATGAATTTCTACCCTGACCGACTGCTGGAAAGACAACTCAAACCACCCAGCACAACCCTTTGCCCAGGAACTGCTTTGGCAGCTATGACGCTCTCTCAAGGGCATGGTACATTTCACTGATTTGTAGTATTTACACTCTCTCTCTCTCTCTCTCTCTCTCTCTCTCTCTCTCTCTCATCTGAGCTCCCCACATTTAACATCCCCCACAACTCCACTAACATGTCTACCTACTTCGCAGCCATTATTATTATCTCTTCAATGAGCTTTGATATCTGTATGAAAAAGTTGAACATTCAAAGTATAGGAGAATTTGAAAAACTCTTTGTATTGCTGCTCTGATGAATCTCACCATTTATATTTGCACGTTTCGATTATATATTTTCAAAAGTTGGTTAAGTGGCATAGTCAAAACATTTGAAATAGTCTAAAACTCTTGAAAGTAATCGAGTAATCTCTTATCGATCGATGACCCGTGAAAAAGAGAGGCGGCTTCGATAAGGTATGTGGCGGTCACTTCGCGCAGTGCCTCATGAAGACTTTCCAACAGACATTTCCTGAAAATATTTCAAAGGAAGCTTGTGCATGCCTGCTTGTTTTCTGTGCGAGGAAATTGCGATGGGAAGCTGGACCAGAAATGACGAATTTGAAATACAATTTCATTTCTGCACCACCGTGTCAAACCTTCCTTGCCCGAAGTGATCCCATGAGAAGAGCAGAACGTGGCACATGTTACACCTTGGCGTATTGCAAAGTAAGACAAAAACAGCTACATTTTCAAAAAAAAACAAAACAATTTTTGACAGTCTTGTATATCAAAGAATAGAGATGAAAAAAATTTATTAAAAAGGAAGCTTAATAAAAGATTCACCTTCAAGTCCTACAAGACAGATTCTTTACAACAACCAAGCAGAAGTGCTGACCACGAAGTATAGACAGGAACTACATGGAAACCAGACCAGGGGTGGAAGGCAGACCACTACCTAATCCAACAAGGTAATCAGTGAGCCAGTTGAGTTTTTAACTGACAATCCAAAAGTTTCTCCCGAGAGTAGCTAGTTGTTTTGAAAAAGCAAAGAATCACAAACCCCCTGGTGATATAGATGTGAACCCACAACTGGCGGTAGCCGTGCAGTGTAGCAGGCCAACCATGAGGCCACCGTAATACCCGTAGATGTAATATTATGAACAAATCTCTAATTATCGTTTCAACACAAAGGTGAAAATCACTTAGCCTTATCATGAACACCATGCTATGAGGTTACACCCGATACTTGTATGTTGCTCATTCAGCCTGCACGATAGTCAAGAAGAAAATGGTCAAAGCACACCTGCTGCAGTAAGTAAGAAGTACCGGTTCTTACCTTCTCCTGCCGAGCTCAATGCCAAGGACTGTGCACGGGCTGGCTCCCAGAGAGCCAAATGGCACGAGGTCGTGATGTCATTGCTAGGAATGGCTCTACAAGTGAGTACTCATTGGTTAGGAGGTGAGGGTAGGAAAGGGTGAGTGTGTGTTGTATGGGCAGAGGGGTGCCCCAGGATGAGTGAGTGGTTGAGGTTGGTAGAGCCTAGAGAGATATTTGGCATTAAGATGAATATAAAAAAGAAGAAACAAAAACAAAATACAACGAAAAACCAAGGAGGAAAACATCATCTAAGGTGATCCACCACCTGAGAAGCAATAGTTAAACATCTGCGCTTTGTTGGTGCTTTCACCGCTGCGTATTGCGTGAAAGATCTTCATTGAACATAAAAAAGTGAAAAATTAAACAATATGCAGGTTGGGGGTTGTAGGTGACATTTATCCGAATGCTTGTACGTACACCAAGGAACTTCCTGCTTTCGGAATAAAGGGATGTGGCTTGGCAGCTGAAGTGAGCCACAAAAACCTCCCAGGCTGACCTGATATGGAGATTAGATTGCAATGTCCCCACAGCACCAAATCCATTGACTACCGAACTTTTGGAAAAAAAAAAAAAAACATTGGTAGGATATATCAACACAATGCATATTCACGGAAAATTGTTTGAGAAATTGTTTAATTTTCAAAAAGAATAATGGTACGTTGGATTATCCAACCTGTTGTTGTCAGCATCATAAGTTCAGTTGGGAATACTAGATAGGCCATCCCAACTCTGAACTGGATTGTGGTGTTGTTAGAGAGTTTACGGTGGTGTTCTAGAGTTTGACAGTGATGTACTGAAGTTGAGTGATGGAGATGTGGAGTTGGATCGTTGTGTTTTGAATTTGATGATGTCAGCACTTCAACTCTCTTTGGCATCTTTTAAGCTTCTGTTTTCCACTCCCGCATTAGTACTCTTGTTCTTACCTCCGTCACCAAAGGTGAACAGACGTGATGTTTTCACCAATGTTAGTCTGTCTCTAAGCAAGATATCTCAAAACGTTGTAGACGGATTCGGATGAAACGTGGTGGACGCGTTGGGTGTGTGATGAGGAAGAATTGATTCGATTTTGGTGAAGATCCGAATATTTTTCAAGTGATTCTCCACCATTGAGAGATGGGGCCAAAAACGATACATAGCACAGTATCTCAAAAAGTTTTTGATGGATTTGGACAAAAGTTGGTGAACGGGTTGGGTGTGTCACAAGGAAGAACTGATTCGATTTTGATGAAGATCCGTATCCAGATGTGGCCTATCAGTGGGATACAAAACGTAAACTGGTCAGCTTGGCGGAGGAATGCGTTCTACCGAGTGCCGTTCTACTTGTGCATTTGGAATTGGAATGCCTTGTTGGTATTCATTTTATTCTACCTCACTTACCAAAAATGTCAAGAATTAATTTTTTGTGTACATTCATTGTTTGATATTGTAGATGAATAAGAACAACAATGCCGGGATTTCTCCCTTTTGTAAAACTAGGTTATTTGTCTCAAGTACTCAAGTATGTTGCACATTGACTGTGGTGAGAAAAAGCGTGTGAACACTTTAGAACTTTCTGTATTTCTGCGTAAATTTGACCGCAAATGTGATCAGATCTTCATCTAATTCCTAATAACAGATAAAGAGAACCTGAACAAATAACACACACAAAAAAAATATACTTTTTCATTTATTTGTTGAGCAAAATGATCCAACATTCAATTTATTTTTCTTGTTACCCCACGCGCATGTGAAGCGAAAAATGGGGTTCAGCAATTGGTTCAATTTGTCTGTTTGTCTACAAACGTCAGTTTATGATCGAGGAACAACTTAATTTCAGTTGAATGTAATATTTTGAACACGAATCGGAAAATTAATTGGAACACGAACCTGTAGTTTAGAAGTACTTTGGCTCTGAATTTGGCAAATTGTACGGAATCTCGTTCCAATCACGCATGTACACAGAAAGGAGTGAGATAATTTTTTTTACTCTGGCTGTCTGCACGACAGTCAAACAAAATTGAAAATCATTTCAAACAGGAAAGTTGCTGTTTTTAAGGACGTCATAAAGGACACAAACAACAGGCATGAAGAACTAACATATGTAACCTGTTAAATAAGGTGGTGTAAAATGTGCTCCGGTAATGGCGGTAAACTTCCAAAAAAATTTGTATAACCTTTAAAAATTTTATTTTATTTAAATTGAAATATATAATTGAACATTAGAACACAAATCGCCTTTTTGGCACTTTCATAACCCTTCTGTTTAGCAGTACTTGTAAAAAAATATCACGGAATTTTACATCATCATGACCAATCAAATTTTCCACTCGCAGACCCCGCCCATGTCCTTTTTTATCGCAATACTACGTGGGTAAGGTACTGTACAGGGTGTTCCAAAAAGACCTGGACAACTTTGGTTGTTAATATTGTTGCAGTTCTGTAAAACCGCATTCCTCCAAGGCAATGGCAGCCAACATACAGCGATCCCCAGGCAGTTATTTCAATAGTATATGTATTAATTAGTCATTTCCATATGTCTAGTGGGTAAAAGGGGAAAGATGCATTGCGTGGGACTCTTGTAGTTAGGTGTATCATATCTCTTGAACCTCCACTTTAACCTTTAACCTTTTACATGAAACATGCAAGGAAGCATCCATGCCTTGCAAAAAAGAAGGAGCAACATGCTACAAACGTCTCCAGCATGTTCGTGCTGCAAGCGCTTCCTGCCGACAATGCACGGTACATCGTTCCTTTGGAGTTCATGCACCCATTCTCCTTTCAAATGTGCATGTCAATTCTAAGCTGCCACCTCACCTCAGACTTCACTCTGCTCAGCAAACCTTACCAGGTTCACCACAACCGCTTCATACAACTGGGAAAGACATCCCCACCACAACCCATGCTAACTCGTGACTTTTATTCACCCATTTCACTAAAAACGCCACGTGGCAATTAGCCATTACTACTGATGCCATGTGGCACTTGGCCCTCACTATGGACGCCACATGGCAATCACTCATGACTAAAGCCACATTGCCACCATCTCTCACTACGAGTGTCAAGACAAGAGCACCCTATTATCTAACTGCTGCAACTGCCCCATGGTTGCCAAATCTGCACTGAAGCATGAAGGGACTCGGAGGGGACGTGGGTCGAGCTGTTTCAAGGCATAACCCGAGGCGAGAACGTTCACTGCGGCTTATGCAGTGACCAACGGGTAGTGTGAGGATTTCGCTACAATTCTAGGCTGGAATTAAGGTCAGCGCACATTCGGGGCCAGAGAATGCATCTGAAGACCATGGCCCCAAGTATAACTCAGAGCTCCGACCCGTGTTAAGGTCAATGCAGTGAGTAACTGACCCATTTTCCGGCTCCGAGACATAGACTTGATGCCCTGTGCACGACAAATGGAGCTCACATTGAAGTGTATTGCTGGTGTGCACAAAACCTTGAGTTTCTGTATCATATAAACCAAAAGGTATCGTTGTATCATTCGTGGATCAAATTTATTAACAACCAAAGTTGTCCAAGTCTTTTTGGAACACCCTGTATTCATTGTCAGTCAAAACAGATTAGATCTGTGACTTGCTACAGGTACCATGTAAACCTGTACTAACCTGTTTCATGGTTGGGTTGGCGGAGACTAAACCGTCTACCCAAACAGGTTTTCTGGTGGGGAGGGTATATAGATATGGACACCCAGCAGGATTAAAAACAAAACTTGTCAAAGGGTGGAAGGGCTCCCTGGGAGCCAACGGCCATCCATATCTAGTGCCCAACTGTGTCTGTGGACATACTCCTGCAGTTGGGTTACTTAATTTTTTTAGGAGGGTGGTGGCAGGATTTGCACTCCAGCCACCGCAAAACAATTCATTCCATAAAAACCACAAATGTAAGGAAATCTGAAAACCCACTTTGTGGGAGTACCTCCTGTGCTGCTGTCCTCTGCAGGGAAGCTCACCAGATGATGGGATTGGGGTAAAGCCTTCGGGACCCCAATTCCTTGATGAAAGGAGGAAAACCACAAGGTAAACCTCAAGGGTCAGATTGCGGTGGTGTGTGGCGGAGTGCTGCTGAGGTGTCATCCACCAGATGGGCAGTTCGTTCAGATGGGTGCCTGGAATGTTCATTCTCTAGGAGAGGATGATCACCTGTCTCTGTTATCATCTGAGCTCAAGCGTTCAAACCTCAGAGAGTGCTGCAATACTGATGTTCTGAGACCGGATTGCGGTGAGATCATGGTGGGTGGTTACACCTACTATTGGTCTGGTCGCTCTGATGGTTACCATGCCCAAGGAGTTGCTCTAGCTGTGTCCTAGTACAGGCAAAATGTCGGATGACCTCCCACAAATTGCAACAAAAGCAAACTCAACAGATTTTGATTCAATGGATATGTCCTCAGTGACAGAAAAAAAAGTCCTAAGGGATCCTCCGGGGGAAAGTCCTGAAATCATGGAAATACAATATGGCCGCCACCGGCTTTGGGGAAAATGAGAAAATTGTAAAGATTGATATTTTAAGATGTAAATATAAGTTTTTCTGCATTCTAATTGTTTCTAGTTATGGTCAGTATATTGATATACAAGAATAATTATAAAAAGTGAAATGTATTGAGGGTAAAATAAAAAATTATAGCTTTTTTGTCCAAAAATGTCAATTTTTTTGTCCTGAAAAAGAAAATATTTACCTGATACTGATTTTGGCTCCTGGACAAAAAAAAAAAAAGAAACGTTGAAGACACAAGATGAATCAAGTCTATGGCAATACAATATAATTATGTAAATCATTGAAACATGACAAAATTCACAATTCCACTCGGGGCAATCACACCTGCTGACGAAGGTTTCGAAATGAAAATGAAATCGCATTAAACTCAGAAATACATCCATTATAAACTTACTATAATGTTGTGAAAATCAAGCGTATTAAAGTTAGAACTCGACAATGTCGTCATCATCCTCATCATTGTCACATGGAGTGTTTGTGCAGCCAGAGCCCTGCAGTTTCCACAAGCTGGATGGAGTGCACTCAATTTTGTGCTTCATGCATGTGCATCTCATGGTGCTACATTCAGCCTGGCAGTTGCACCTAATGACACGTAACATCTTTTCAGGAGCTGGAGCTATTGATGTCTGAAGTGGCACAAAACCCTCGTCACACTCTGCCAACCCCAGTCAAGAAGAAGTTCATCTGCACATCCCTTCCATTCTGGACTTGCAGATACACGCGCAGGCTGTGATAATTGCTGCTTCTGATGTTGGTGGTAACGTCTGTGGGTGCACGTGAGAGGAGCTACAGCCACCTTGTCCAGTACCGCTGATACCGGAGGGTGTCCAGGGTGTCAGTTGACTTTCCGTTGTAGATTATCACCAATGTTTTTTCTCCTGCATCTGCAATATCACATACGGAAGCTGGATATGTATCAAAAACCTTGGCCTGCTCACGGAATGTGTTGTTTGCTTTGAACTTTTTGAGGGAAGCTCCCTTTCTAATCCATGAAGACGAGATGTCGTGTCGCACCAAGAACTGCACGTAGAAACAGTATGTGCTTGCATATGTCTGTACCAATCATTTTCTTTGTAGCCTTGATGTTCCAGATGCGAGGCTTCTTCGTGTTCTTCTTTGGCTCGGACAAAAGAAGAGGTCATGGGATTCTAAGCTTGCATGATAGGATAAGAGGACGAGGAGGTCTGTGTCATCACCAACTAAACACGTGTTGGTGACAGTAGCAGACTGCACGGCCTTCAGTACAATCAGGAGATCAGCATCCCCTGAGGCATGGTGTGTCTCACAGTTCTTCTTCTGAAGCTCTTCACTCAACATAAAAATGAATCACTGTTTATTCTGCTATTGGCAAGAAACTGTTCCTTCTTCATTGTGAGATGCTGTCAGCTGTAAATGTCACAGTAGTGCCAGCATTCCCTTTAGACCGTCTCTGGTGTGTCATGTCCTTCGTGTTGTTACTCTCATAACCATCAAAACACGACTATGGCATCTCCGTACTTCTTCGTTGCATAATCAGTGTACTGCTGGCATATGTCTCTGTATAGATCCACGAGACCATGGAATGCGTTGAACAAGTGCCCCGCCATCCAAAACATACTGTTGCCCATCATTGGGATATCGGCTGGGAACATCGGATCCAGAAGATCCCAGATGGCATCAGCAAAGACTGGCTTGTGTGCTTCTCGGAGCTGAAGAGAGAATCAAAGAGGGCTGGCGGATAGCTGCACAGTTCATATTTAAGGCCGACTCCAGTTCTTCTGCTGTCTGTGCAACAGTGATCAGTCTCTGGAAGAGGAGTTGTGGGTCAACCTGGACTTGCTCTCCATCAATCTTGACAGATACTTCATGCGAGGGTGACAACTTGGTCTTCCTCTTAAATGTGTACTCGAAGGTGTTTTCCCATCCATAGATTTCAATATTTTGCTCCTACAGCATGTGCTGTATCGACGTTGACGGTGGGGTGTGCATGAACTCCAGTGGCAATGTTCCTCAGACGTGGATCACTACTGAACGGATTCCGTTCCTGTAAATACTGAAGAGCTGTAAGTGTGTCCTTTCCAGTCCCGAGATTGTCTTGCCTGGTCATGTCCTTCTTCTGCCTCCAGTGTTGTAGTTCACACCTGTGAGCTCCTGCATGCCTGGTTTATTTCTGCACAGGCAGCATTGATAGTAGCCATTCCAGCCGTGTTGCTCTGTCATTCCTCGCCCTCGTGTGAGCCCCCCGCTGGTCTTCAAACTTCTCATCAGAACTTGTTCGATGATCAGGTCAGGTGAAAGACCTGCCCACAGGCAATCACTTCGTCGAACCACATGGAACCCCTCATCAAAACGTTGTTTGGCATTGGGATGTTGAGTTTTGAGGTTGACATCTGCTGCAGATACACCCTGCAGATTTGGCATACAGGTTGTGGCCGAGGCTGCCAGGTAAGGCAGCATTTCCTGATGGCCTGTAGATGTAGTGCCCAGTTCCCAGTGCGCTCTGCCGGATGTTTTGCGTAGAATGTCTAGCATGTCCATATACTGAACCCAGAGCGCTGAAGTTCTAGAAGATATCTTTGCAGACTCGCATGCTTCTGAAGGTGGTCTTTGCTTCGTTTCAAGACGTCAGACTTGCATACTTCTTCCACAGACAGTGTCCAGCCATCAGCTTCTCATAGAGGGTACAAGCTTCGTTAAGTCTGGATTATTGCTTAGATCTGTATGCTGGTCATGTAGCGGCCTTGCAGCTGCTTCGGCTAAGTCCGGATCTTCATTCCCATTGCCGTCTGATGTTTCAGGTAGGCATGGTAGAGGCGCATTGAGCACATTTGTCAACAGCAAGGCATT
This sequence comes from Eptatretus atami, assembly GCA_035128595.1. Classification (NCBI taxonomy): domain Eukaryota; kingdom Metazoa; phylum Chordata; class Myxini; order Myxiniformes; family Myxinidae; genus Eptatretus; species Eptatretus atami. The sequence goes on from CM068963.1 coordinate 100,151,930, forward strand.
GAGGGCTGCATCAACAATTAGTGTGTGCGAACTGCGCGGCAATGCCTTGCCACTAAACATATGAATCACTGCATTGGGGGCATATATCAACTCCATCAGTTCTTGAAGCCCGGATGACACCATGAGGTGTCCAATACATCCGAGGAAACTCATCTCTGCGTGGAAGCCACCCAAGCGTAGGACAATCCCTTTCAGATCACTTCCCATAGGCTCGAGTTGATGATCATGAGGGCTTTCCACCAGAGGGGCTGATCAAAGGTGATTACTGGGTGACACCGTGGCGTCGTGCATGTTCACTGACAAACATGGGTCGAGTATATGCATGTGCTGTCAATATTGCATGTGCTAACAAATTAATATTGTGTGTTAATTCTTTACCAGAGGATAGTAATATGTCCCTGTATCTGGAATATATATTATGTATGCCTGGGGATACATATGTTCTTATATGACAAACTTTCTCAAGTCAAAATATTTTTTAGGGCAAAAAATTGACATTTTTGGACAAAAAAGCTAATATTTTTTTATTTGCCTCAATACATTTCACTTCTTATAAATTATTTGTATATCAATATACTGACCATAACTAGAACAATTAGAATGCAGAAAAACATATATTTACATATTAAATATTATCAATATTTACAATTGTCCTCATTTTCCCCGAAGCGGGTGGCGGCCATATGGATTTCCATGATTTCAGGACTTTCCCCGGAGGATCCTAGGACTTTTTTTCTGTCACTGAGGACATATCCAGGAATCAAATCTGTTGAGTTTGCTTTTGTTGCAATTTGTGGGAGGTTGACCAAATATTTCTGCAATAATGCCTGTACTATCCAATAAGCTGACTCCAATGAGAATTGAGGTAACACCGGTCAACAGCAGATTATGAGATGAAGGATTCGTCACTTCTTGGGTGTCATTTCCCTGGTCTCTGTATATGCACCGAATGAGGCGAGTGATCTCACCGTGAAGGACGCATTCTATGCCGTGCTCGAGTTTGTGGTTGATCAGTGCGCCAGGCAAGACACTCTTGTAGTGTTGAGGGATTTCAATGCATCGACTGGAACTTATAGGGATGGTTATGAGACATGTGTTGGTCTCCATTGGTCTGGAACTGTGAACCAGAATAGCACTAAGTTCCTTGACTTTGCAATTTGGCATGGACAGGGTAGCTGGTTCATGGTTTCAGCGCCCACAAGCTCATCGGTGTACTTGGTATTCCAACGCCAGTTGTGTGGCAAAGGAAATTGACCAAGTGCTCGTTGATGGTTGCTGGAGGATGATCCAGAACTGCTGGGTAGACTGGAGTTCCTCTATACCTACCACAGACTTGTTGCAGCTTAAATCTGGGAGAATGGTACCATCCCAGCCAAGGCTACATGTTGGCAAGCTCAAGGATGAGAGGGCAGCTGAGGAGTTTGCAAACAGGCTGAGTGTAGAATTGGGGGGTCTGGGTGCTTTGCGGAATCCTGAAGAGTTGTGGAGTGCCTTCAAGACCACTGTCCTTGATGTTGCCGGTGGATGTCTTGGAACTCACCATCGGGCAAAGAAGAATTTTGTCTCTCAAGGGACACTGGATACCATTGACCAGAGTTGCAGGGCCAGGCTGAATGGCAGAGCTGAGCTGTTCAGGGAGCTGAGGCGTAAAACTGTACGTGCGCTAAGGGTGGACAAGGAGGCCGATGTGTGAGAAATCTGTGAGGGGGTAGAGCATCACCTGTGGCCAGGTGATTGTCATCCTGCTGACAGGGGAATTTTGCGCATTGCATTCCTCCAAGCCCATCCCTCGTTGTACTGCAGTTGGAGCGGAGGATGGTGGCTTCTTGAGAGAGGAGTCCAAAGTGAAAGCCTGCTGGGCCGGTTACTTTGAGCGGTTGTACGAGGCTGATCCACCATCTGTCCAGTTGGATGTCAGAGGTGTTACTAGCCCTATTGCTGACCCTCCAATCAACTGTGATCCACCTTCGTTTGTGGAAATACTGGCTGTGGTGAAATGGGGAAAAGCTCCTGGGATCTGTTGCATCCATGCTGAGCTTCCCAAGGCTGGTGGAAATGCTGTACTCATTTCATTGCATGCAGTTCTGTGCTCTAACTGGAACACAGGCATAATCCCAACTGACTGGAAGAGTGGCGTTGTTGTCCCTCTCTGGAATGGGAATGGTGATCGCCAGGACTGTATCAACTACCGAGGGGTGATGCTGCTCTCAGTGCCGGGCAAGGTCTTTGCTCGGATAATTTTTCTTGATAGGGTTCACCACCATCTTCTTGAGCACCAACATCTAGAACAGTCAGGCTTTACATCAAAGAGGTCAACGATTGACCGTATCCTTGCTCTTCAAGGCGTCACCGAACGCAGACGAGAGTTTCAGCAGGGGCTGCTTGCAGCCTGTGTTGATGTCTGCAAATCATTTGATTCAGTGAATGGGGATGCCCTCTGTTGGATTCTTCGTCTTTGTGGGGTGCTACCAAACATAATCAATCTGATGTCTGAATTATACTCTGGAACTGAGAGTGCTGTGAGATGTGGTGATACCATCTCCCACTTATTTCCAGTTGTTACTGGAGTTTGTGAGGTGTCTGTATTGGCCCCCACACATTTCAGCACTTGTATGGACTGGATTCTGGGGACTATGTTGAAGAGATTAAGCTGCGGTGCATCGTTTGGGAATGTCAAGATCTCTGACCTTGATTTCGCAGATGATGCAGTCATATTTGCGGATTCCATACTTGTATTTATTTTGTAAAAAAAAAAAAAACGATGTTAAAACTTTTGAAACCCTGACCCAAGTATTTTAATTCTTTTCTGTCATTCTTGGGGAGACAACTGAGTTTTGCCTTTCTTAATTTCTTTTATTTCTTGCAGCTTATGGGATTCCTTTTGGGCGTCTTTTATACTCTTTATAGCACCCGCTACATTTCCCACAGCAGAAGCAGTTGAACCAATTTGGTCTTTATGTTAAAGAATAGTTGAACCTATACCCATTGGAGTATCAATTATGCCATCTCCTTTATTTCTAAATTGATGTCCACCCCTTTGTCTCTTAGGTTTATAGTATCCTCCACCAAGATACATACCTTCACCCTTGTAGTATGGGGAAAGGAACATCCCATCCCCAGTAATTATTTTATATTTTCCCAACTCGTGTTTCCTCACAATAACCATCGTATTTATTTGTTGGAAAACTTCACATAGATGAATTCTAATGGATATAATTTCTCCATTATAAGAAATCATACGATTATCTTGGTCGGTTATCCTAAAATTTACTCTGTGTATGGTTTTTTGCGCTGAACCCAGGGGAAATAACAGAATTGTTGGGTTCCATATTGAATTTATAACCAATTGGGTTAGTATGCGCTGAATGAAAATATTTTGTATTTGTTCTTATCCATCATTATAGACCATCAATCAAATCACCAGTGAATTAATACTGAATTTATTCCTGAGGTTTGAATGCATTATCACTGTTAAAACGTCCCATTAGCTTCAATCTTTTGTTGAGGAGAAACCCAATTACTCTCTAAATGAATTATCAATTGTGAAATCAACCTTGTAGTTATTTTAAAGTTTAATTCTTGGTTTTGAAGTATGTTTTTTAATATCTATAACAATATTTTTTGGTTCATCACCCTGTTGTTTCATCAGGCTCGAATTTCGGTAGATATTTGAGAAATCTCCTATGCTCCGGGTGAAACTGTTATAGTTTTGTAACCGCTTCCCGGATTATACTAAACTTGTCATTTTTCTCTGTGATATTAAAAACAGATCCCTGCAACTACAGACCAATCATCCTTCTCCCAATCATCAGCAAG
>CM068963.1:100164457-100194179 GCA_035128595.1 Eptatretus atami
CACTTTGAGCACTATTCTCATCTCTCCTCTTTGTCGACAAATAACCCCCATAAATGTTCTATATTTCTATTACTATATTAGTTGGCATCCAGTATGCAAATTATTTATTGGCACTCTGTGGTTCTTAAAAAATATTTATTCCAATTTTAGCAAATATCACATTTTTTGGCGAAGCGAAGCGGGCGTATAATAATATCGGGTGATAAAACAGAGATGTCCGAGAGTTATACACTGCTATCACTTTTTTTCATATCTAGGGACATATATCTTGCTAAAAATAACAATGAGCCTTACTCCATCTGTATGGTACCGACCGGTCAATTTGGGGGTCTGGCTCATAGCCTATGGGGTAAAAAAAAAAAAATCATTTATATGTTTAGAAAATAAATTATTTAAACTTTTATTGGCTTTTTTTTAGAAACTCTATGTTTTATCCTGAGTTCAGGTTTAATTTCAAGAGAATCCATTATTTTATTTACATAATATCTTGTGTTGACATTTCCCTGAAAATAGTAATCGTTAATAATATACATCATCAATCCATGAAACATGAAACTATAGTTTTCAAAGTCGGAGTTTGGAGCGATTTCATGCATTACATGAGCCGATTTTCCACGATCTACATTCACGGACTAATTCAAGTACATCATTGAAATAGTATTTTGCTTTTTAGGATCGGATATCGTCCGGACTCAATAAGTGTCGAAAGTGTTGGTCCTAGAAGAGTTTATGGTCAATAAATAAATGGACATTGTGTATCAGTCATGGAATCGTTTATGGTAAATAAATAAATAATTGGACGTGGTGTGTCAGTCGTGGAATCGTTTATGGTAAATCTATATTAATAAAAGGGTGTGTCTGTCTGTCTCTACATATGGGGTTTCAGAATGTGGAATGGAGTCTTCCCAGGGTGGGCTCAAAGTATCCACCATCATTACGGTAAGGGGGCACGATGCATGGACCAAGCTGAAGTTGTTTGTGTATAGGCGGGCTTCAGAAGGTGGAACGGATCCCTCCCAGGTCTCGAAGTATCCACTGTTGTGTGTGTGTGTGTTTTGGTTGTTGGTTATTATCTCCATTTGCGGGTTTCAGAAGGTACAACGGATCCCTCCCAGGTCTCAAAGTACTAACCGTTGTGTGTGTGTGTGTGTGTGTGTGTGTGTGTGTCACTCACTTACTCACTCACACGCATCCCTCCCTCCCACAGTGAATAGCAACGTTTGGTGAGGTGTCGCTCTCCCCACCTGCCCCTTAACTCCCTCTTTCCCCCTCTCACCCTATACCTGCCTCCTCTCTCTCTCCCTCACCCCCCCCCCCCCCCCGCCACACACAAGCACTTTATTGACCTGTCAGTGAAGCGACGGATTGTATTTGCTCGAAAATACATAAAACTGTCATTCAAATATTCAAACTGTCATCAATAACCGATTTTAACATGCCGCACGCATAGCTTAGCAACCACCAATAAATTACATTAATGCTTATGCATGTATTTTATTAAATTAATTAATTTATTTTATTTTTTATCTAAATACCAATATATTATTATTATATATATTATTATATATGTGTGTTTCATCAGTAATGTTAATTAAATAATATACCTCACTAAAATAATTAATTAATTATTATTACATCAAATGCAATGCAATAGGAACTTGTTTCCATGAAAACCACCCAAACTTAAACCGAAGGTGACGATGGAGCTTATAGACATTCTCACAAGACCTGATCAAACAATCGAGAGAAACTGGAGGGCAGACCTCGCTCATATCGATGATATCGCCATTCATGGACTGACTCTTGGTGTGTACATTAAGTGGACAGTTTGGGTGTTGATGAAGATACATGACATGAGGTTCACTTAATTGCATTTTCCAAAGGTCCGTGATTGTTGATGTCCCTCTTCACCCCCTGCTCTCTGCCGCTGTCCCTCTCCCCCATCGTTCCCATTGACTGGATGTCTTGCCTTTGTGGTGTGGGTGGAGAATGGGCACCATGGGGTTGGTATCGTGGAAGATGGGTGTGCTTGTGGATTGGATGATTTGAGAGGGGTGTGGACGTGGACCAGGCATGATGGGCCTATCGGTTGTCTCCTGTGTCAGCATTTCTTTGTACGTCCTTTATATATATATATATATATATATATATATATATATATATATATATATATATATATATATATATATATATATATATATATATATATATATATATATATATTCTGTACTTGCACAGGACGGCGCCGGCACTGTGGTCGGATTTCGGCTAAATAATTAAATATGTTTCAAATGGTGGGATGTAATATGTTTACCGATGTGGTTGCGTAAATTCGAGACATGGCTCTCTAGGTACCGCTTGATGGCGACGTAACCCCATTTTAAATCCAGCCATTAATGAGTACTCTGCAAGCAACATGAAAGCAGTGGGGAAATCTGCATTTCATATCCACGTGACAACAAAACCACACCCACATCACAAGCAGGACACGCCCACCACGTCGTTCATCACAAGCAGGACATGCCCACCACGTCGTTTATCACAAGCAGGACATGCCCACCACGTCGCTCATCACAAGCAGGACACGCCCACGTGGCTTGCAGACTGCCACGTGTAAAGGAAAAGGAAGGAGAGTTCAAAACGCTTTTGGAGCCCTTTTTCCGGTGTGATGCCTGGAGTTAAGGGCGCCCCAGTTTGAGAGCCATGGTGGAGGATGGGCGAGCGGATTGTGAGGGAGAGACCTGGCGGATGTTGAACGAAATGTTGACAGAGCACACCTCTTCTCTCTCACAGATGCTGTCGACCTCTCTTGGGAAGCTGCGAGATATCTATTTGAGTTGTCCGCAGGGCGACGCGGTGCTGGACCAAGAACTCATGGAAATTCTTGAGGTGGAGTAATCCCGACGGAATGAACGGTTAACGTGGCTGAAGGTTGAGTGCTGTTAACATGTAACGTCCACCGACTTCCACAGGCTCGGGAGCCACTCTTATACACGCTTCGACATTCTCTGGACACCCTGATGGAGGAGAACGCCACGCTCATGACGGACAATACGGAGCTGAGCGTCGAGAACACCTGGCTGCACAAGAAGGGGCCTCGAGGTGCACGGGTCGTCCTGAATGCTGACCCGTTGATGGCCTTAACTCCACTGGAGAACCGTCCGAGACTAAACTTCGACCTGGTATCACCTGTGGACTAAAAGATCGTTGTCATACAGAATGTTGAGAACTGACACACAACGTTGAGGGAAGACATTCTTTGGATGCTTCTTGCCTGCCCTTTTTAGAAGCCCTCAATGCATTTTACTCTCAAGGTCTTAAAACATGCAGTTATCTACCTTTTAAATAAATGAATATTACATATCTATATATATATATATATGAGCACATTGACATAGCTTGATAACTACCCCACTTACCCTGTGTTACCCAAAACTTACTTTGTAAGGATACAGACCTACCTGGACATGTGATTTACATGATGGAATGTTACTGAAGTTAGGACATGGAGTCTGGTGACATGCAAGCACACATTTGGTAGAACGAGCTAACCATGATGCATGTATTGGCGCTGACTTGTAAGATTTAACTTGTTACAAAAATATACCTTTCGACAACAAAAGTTTCCCAGATGTTTATTTATTATTTATTTATCCATTGTGCTGAAATGATCTTGTCATTATGAGTATGTTGGGATTTGGTTCTGAATTCCACCTGCCGGTTGCATTATGAATGGGGCACGGATCCACATTCGGGCAGGAATTTGTGATTTGTTTCAGGGTGCCGTGGACGACTCGCCTCCTCTTCGCGAAGGACACCGTGAGATCTTTAACGTCCACGAACGAATGCCGGAAGATGGGACGCCGAGTCTGATGTCCTTCCGACGGATGGCACACGAGTTGTTGCATCAATCGTCCTGTTAAACACCAGGGTGAGTTTATAGCTGTTTCCAGATTCGAACCCAGGCAAGTGTGCTTAACTCGAGGCTACCCTGCCAGTACAGGAAAGATGTTGCTAAACCGTCGAAAGACGATTGCATCACTTGCCGACCAAACTGCTCTCCTTGGCCACGTTTCAGTCGACTCCGATAGTGGTGGTGGTGGTAGTCGTATGGCAGCTTAGCTGCCGGGGTAGCTATCATTTCCTGAAGCGCGACTGTCGCTGATGCAGTGCCCCTCTACCAGTACACACACTGGAACTGGTACTCATTTCGCCAACCTCGGAAGGATGACAGGCTGAGTCAACCCCTGGTGTATTAATTCAGCAGCTGACGGGGATTGAACTCAGGACCCTAGGATCCCAAGCCACCACCCTAACCACTGAGCCAACATCAATCCGACTCCGATGGTGAAAGGAGCTGAGAGCTCATTTTATCCCCTGTAAGATCACGCATCGTGGCACCAGATAAGTGACGCTGGAAATTTTCTTCGGCTGATGAATTGTACAACTACAGCAGGCAAACGATTCAACATGTGCATTACATAATTTGAGAAAGTACAATCTGCTACATAATCTAACTTGTGGGTTAGCCAGTTTCAAATTGATTACGTCATCACCTTGTGTTGGAGTTCTGTGAGATTTCAACTACATCATGACATGTCTCCAGACGGGTTATACCGAAGAAAGTTCACAGTTTGTTGAATTACACTGAAATGGTCTGAATGTGGAGAGATCATGTTCACTAGTAGATGGGGACATCACTTGCCCTGAATATAGCGTTGCTGTTCCATTTTCGCCATCACTGCAACTATCCCGAACAACTAATTTTCACAGCGATCCGTCTCATCCTTGCATCATTTGGTACTCACCAAGTCCATCTTTGATTCCTTTGGCTTGCCAAGGAGGAATTCATATGGGTAATCATTACATGGGCAATTGCATCGAGCTTCCTTACGACTGCAGTTGTAAACCGTCTCGGACTGGATTTGAATCCATTCCTCCATTGGGAAGGCAGAACAAATGGAGGCATCATTTGATCACCAATTTGCAAAGAACTCTGTTCTATTAACAGCCTGAATAATTTCAGTGTTACATGTACCAATGGGTTAATCATTTGGAGGTGTGATTATGTGTCATTTCTCACATAATACATCCCTATTGTTTTTTCAGAATATGGTCTTTGTTGATGAACCCATTACTGGTATTCTAACGCATGCCAAAGACCCTGCCATCAGCCTTGACCATTTAAACTCCTTAAATTCACCAGCAGAATACCCACCCTATGGGCGATTGTTGTTCCAAGCGTGCAATACGTTTTTCTGATGAGTCCTATTTGGGCGGTGTATAGGCAACAGACCGCTGCAATTATTCTTTTTAAAAAACTATGGAATCAAACGAATCGTGCACAGACAACTTAAGGCTGCCATCAATCTCTCAAAATTTCAGCTTCCTCGTTCAACTCCTCTCGGAGTAGATGATAGATATACATAATACTTTCCCCCCCATTAGATTTCAAACAAAAACAGCACTCCGTAGAGTGCATACCTCCACCAGGCTGAACTGTTTATGCTTTGCATCCCACCGATAGGCCGGATCTGCTGACCTGAACCAAAATCTAATCGGCTTGTTCTCGTCATCTAACCAACTCGTCCACCAAGTTTTGTCATCCATCCAAAACATTTTGAGATATCATGCTATATATTGTTTTGGTCCCATTTCTCAATGGGGAAGGATCAATTATAAAAATTTGAAAATTCTCGTATCCAGATCAGCATCTTCACCAAAATCGAATCAATTCGTCCTTGTCACACACTCAACCTGTCCAAGTTTATCGTCTGAATCCATACACAACTTTTTGAGATGTCGTGCGACATATCGTTTTTGGCCCTATCACTCAACGGTGAAGAATCACTTAAAAAATTATCAGATCCGGATTGGGATCTTTCACCAAAATCAAATAAATTCTTCTTTGTCATACACCCAACATGTCCACCAAATTTCGTCCAAATCCATGCACAACTTTTTGAGATATCCTGTTTACAGAGAGACAGGGGTGAAGACATAACATTTGGTCACCTTCGGTGGTGAAGGTAAGTATATATATATATATATATATTTATACACACCGTAGAAGGTGGTACAGAACATTCACTTGGAGTTCAATTAAAAAAAAATACTTGTGACCATTCTTCTGAATACTTGAACTGTTTCCTGATGGGTATCATCCTATATGGGAGTCAAAACAGTTGTACACAATGGATCACATTCAGACAGGCTTTTTCCTGATGACGTGAGGACAATGTCTCTGTTATTAATGAACTCTTGCTTCAAGACTGATGTATCACCATTCAGGAACTCATGACAGAGCCGGCAGTTCCCAAGTTAATAGTGCGTCGCATTGTCACAAAGGATCTGAGAATAAGATCTACACCGAACCAGCTTGTACTTGGCATTTTCTGTCAGGATGATGATGATCCATGATTTTCAGAATGCATCATTCCTGGAGAAGAAACCTGATGTCACAAATAACAGCTGCAACTGAAGTGTCATACAGCAGAATGGGGAGGTTGGACTTCTCTGCATCAAAAAAATGCCAAGAGCATTAAGGTGCAGTAGGTCACATTTTCCTTTTCGCGCCACATTTGAATTTCACCAAAATAGCCAGTTTACACAGGATGCAACAGTGAGTTGAGACCCATAGTGCACAAAACGCATCCACCTCTTCTTGACAACATCCTCCTCCTCCTCCTCAGTTGTGTCACATTCAAAATACAATGTCAGCAACCTGTTCAGAGTCCTGGGGTGGGAATTTCTGGCTGGCCCACCATATTCATTGCATTCAAGTTCAAGCAACGCCACTTATTCCCAAAGAATGAAAACCGAGCTTTGGGGAAGATGTTTTTCATCTGCCAGAGAGGTTAACACAGCCACATCCACTGCACTGAGGACATGAGAAAGAAGTTTTCTTTGCTGGGATCACCAAGTTGGTTGACTGCTGATGTATAACAAATAGGATTAAGATTTTAAAAACAAAAATTGGATTCAGAGTCAAGGCTCGTAGAGGAGTTAGAGCACAGAACGGATCAGGATGCAACACAACAAAAGAAACAGCAGAAAGAGAAGGAAATGCCAACAGCAGGGTTGAGAGAGAAAATAAACAGACGGACAAACAAAACAAGGAATGCCGGTAAAAGAACGTAAGGGGTGGACAAGATGGATACTTGTACAGAAGCAAAATTTTGGGGTGTGGGGTTTAATGGATGTCAAAATATGATTGAGGATGATTGGAGATGGTGGTGAACAGCTGTTTTGAAGACCTGGAGGGAAGAATGAGATTGAAGAAAATGTGGAAGTTGGTTCCACAGGTGGGGGAAAAAAAAACAAGAGGAACGAATGAGTGGAGGTGAGCAGTAATTCTGGATTTTGGCAGTTTCACAAGAAGGAGGTTGGTGATAGACCACGTGTGCCCTGCAGACACCTGTTGGGGGGGCTGGGGTGAGGCAAAGCACGCAGAGGGCAGAGGGTGCAACACCAGAAAGGACGCGGAAGAAGACAGACACCATCGACTTGTCGGCAATATCTAAGTGATAGGCCCATAGACAGCTTCATCGCCGGAGACAAAATAAAGTGATACGAATAAGGTTTTGTTTACGGTGCTCTATCTTTGAAGTCTGTGAGATGATACAACCGCTCAGGTGTGACCCTTGTGGTATATTGCATGCTGAGACTTCTGTCTTGGCTGACGCACACAACTGGATTGCAATAGTTGCGAACACATTATATGATCGTGACATTTTGAAGCAGCTTCACCCGTATTGGGCCAAAATCATTACTTAACGTTGAAAATGAATGCCACAGAAATATTTATAGGAATGGCGAGCTCTACACACATCGTATGCTGTCAATATTCCAGAGAATACCAATGGAGGGAATGGGATGGTTATCATGTCAAAAAAACAACACTCATAAGTCAATTGCATTTGGAAAATACTATTGCAGTATTCTTTTATTGAGAAGAAAATAAAAATAGAAAAAGTCATTTTACGCGAAACATGCTCCATGCCAGTTTTTTTTTTTCTTTTATCATTTTTACAGCACAATGTCAAAGTGTGCAAAATGCATGCAGAGTAGGTATAAGCGTGCATTTGAAGCATTGTACAAGTTCAAAAGTGCCTATTGGGCCTTGTTATGCATCCTATCATCGTTGCTGTAGCATTAACGCAAAGATCCTTTGTTTACTGGAAACAGTACAACCAGGCCAATTGCTTGGGCACCAAAGAACCAAACTCCTTCAAGCTTTCGATAAGCTCGAGTACAAACTTGAGATTGCAATGCATCGCTTCAAGGACAGAGATCCACCGTCGCCGTCACATAACTAAGAGTGCGAGTGCCGAAGATATTTTGGAACTTTTTTTTTTTTTTAACCATTCACGAATCGTTCCTCTTCGGTTACACTTGATGGTGTACAAATCGTTTCCCCTTTCGTAATGGCAGATCGATTTGGATCAAATGTACCATCGCTAATTGGCAGGTGAAGACCATTTCAAATTACCTTTTATGGAGGTAATATGTGCAGCCTAAGAACTACAGTGGAATAAACTGCCGAGGGCACGCTAAGTCGTTTCGGTTTAAGAAGTTAAGACGTGAGAAGGCGAAGAAAGAAACTGATGAAGTCGTTCATCACATTCTGTCAGGTGAAACGGTTTCATAAGCTGGTGATTTTGAGAAATGCACCAAACAAGTGAGAATGCGCTTTCACAATCCCCTGAAAGATGAAACGAGGAAGGTTTTCTTAAAGGTAGGAAATCACGAACTGTACTTTGTCAATCTTCATTTACAATACTTTTTAACAGCTGTGTTTTCAGGTGAACACAGCTTGTGCATTGCATAGTGCTTGCATTATATACAAAAGATACCTTTGCAAAGCTGACTTACAGTAACAGTAGTTGCAGTATTGCACGAAGGCAGTTATAAAAGGCATTCACAAGTAAAAAATAAAGCAAATTTTTTTTCATAAACCTACGCACTATAGATCCAACAAAGGAAGGCACAAGCAGAATTTGGTATTGAGCACACGGCATGACGAAAGGAACCATGACTTTCCGATGTAAACCACAGGTTAAGGAGAGGGGGTAAGGAAGACTTGTGCAGATGAACAAACTCGAAGCAGGATCAACTTTGATGTACTGTTTGCATTTAAAATGCTGCGCACTGTATTTGACAGAAATTTTACTTGAGAATATTTATGGTTACACTTTGCTTTAGAGAGTGTGGTGAACGTCAGGCACCATTAGGTGTGAGGCACCCATGATCATCACTCAAACTCAGGCCTCTCAACTTCCTTCTGTGCAGGTATCTGAAGTCCGTCATCCATGATGACCGTCCAAAAAATCTGGATCAAAGTACAAAATATGATCCGAGTCTGCCACGATTGATGTTCACATGCTGTGGAAGGTCCGAGCATCCCGTGTGAAACGGATTGGCAAGTGGATCGATGTTAACGGTGAAAAGGTTCAAGAATCCGTTGTAATTTTCCGTGTCAAGGAAGAATAACAGAAGATGAACGTTAAGACTCGACGGTGCCTGACTTATGTCACACTATGCGTGTAGAACACGAAGTGTAGAATGAACGGGATGAAATCATAGTTCTTTGTCAGGCCCATCGATTTGCCTTATTTGTAAAGGCCCAAATTGTTCTAAATACTGCCCGACTTTGTACAGTACTTGCAGAAACAAAGCAAGACGTTTCTTTTGAAACTCATGTTGTGAAGCACTAACATGTACGCAATAAAATTAATCTTTAAGCAATAACACAAACCTTTTGTTATTGTTTTTAAATCTCACCACCCTCATGATGAATTAGCACAAGCACGCTCATCGACTTTGCACACTCGCATGGAATACAATTGACCAGCGAAAAATAAATTTACCATAGCACGCTAACCACGCCAAAATTCGGCAAAATTCAACAAAAGATACAACGAAGGGTGAACTTGAACATATGAGCCGTTGAGATATTCCATTTTGGCGAATGCAAATTGTTGCCTCTCAAAGTTCAAACTTTTTGTGACTTGAAAAGTTTAACCGACCAGACAGCATTTGTTTGATGTTAAACACCATGAACATCTGAACGTTACCACACTTGTGTATTCCAAAAAGGAGTTTCGAGTCCCTAAAGTGTGCAATGTGTGAACTACAGTAGAAAGCTGTTGCAGCGCTTGGGCTTGACAGAGCAGCAGTAAAATAAACGAAACCTCACACTGCACCCTTTTTTTCAGCTCAAAAGGCACCGAAATCCCAAGTGCACCTTCTCATATTTAGAGAGTTCCTGTGATATTGCTCAATGATGCTTTCCTGGTGACTTTGGTTCTCTTCAGCGACTGGATATAGCAATCGAATGGGGAGAGGGAAGGGGCACAAAACAAGAAGAATGTGTTAAAGACAAGTTCAAGTTCTGTTGACAATGGAGAGCAATATTCTGCACTTGATTTGTAATTGTATTCCCAAACACGCAACATATTTGAATGTAATCTATATATTACTAAAACTCTCATCTTGTATGTATGTATGTATGTATGTTCCCGAAATACAGCCAAAAACGGTACACCGATAGCGCAAAAATTTTCGGCCCACCTTACTCACATTCTCTGCGGTGTGCAGTATCAAGTTTGGTTCAAATCGGGCAACGAAAAAATTATTAAAAAATCAATTCCCGATTCAGTCAAGTACTCTTCGGGAGAATTTGATCAATGCAAACAACCTCAGCGGTATAGTTCGCTGGAGCTTTTTAAAATTTTTTTCTTGAAATGATTTATTTAATAATCTCAACATTTAGTATAGACAAAGAACGATTTATTTTTAAGCATAAAATAAACATCGCCATTTTAATCTAATACTTCTGTGTTCATTAATATATAAAATTGTGTTTAGAAGATTACGCACAATAATTTATTTGACTTTCTTTTCTCCGTTTTTTTTTCACATTGACGCGCAATATAAAGTTTCGTTCAAATCGGGAAACGAAAAAATTATTTAAAAATCAATTCCCGATTCAGTCAACTACTCTTGCGGATTATTTGATCAATGCAAACAACCTCAGCGGTATAATTCGCTGGAGCTATCTTTTTTTTTTGAAATTATTTTTTTATCAACCGCTGTCACAACGGGAACCCAACGGGTTCACGGGTCGTCTAGTTAATAATAAACTCTGTACAATACTGTGATGCCACGTATACAAACGGCAGCATGCCAGATTGCGCATGTGCGTGGTGAAACCGTCTTGAGAAAATATGCATTCTCTTGGAACCCCCACCAGTGGTAACTTGGTGTTCCTATGCATGGCTCGGAAACATTGTGTGTACGCCTTATGGAGAACCCAGGACCCAACATCAAGCTCACTTGCGATTCAAATTATTTAGCCTCCCACTGTCCTCCAAGGACCTACTAGCTTCCATGAGGATGTCTCCAGTACACATCCCCCTTCCATTACTTCCTTCCTAAAGGACAGTAATGCAGGATACTGCTTGGGGAGGAAGAGCAGAGTTCTTGAACGCTGCATTTACTTTAAAAAAGGTTAAGGTTCCATATCAGTCCCTTACTGTATACCCACCCTTTCTCCCATTAAGGTTGGTAGGACGGCCTACCTAGAGGTAAGCAACACATCACCTCTAAACTGCCTAGCCTGGGTTTGAATCTCGGCCCAGCTATACACCGTTTCACGGGCAGGGTGATTCATCATTGTGTGTGCCGTCCCTCGGATGAATGTTACACTAGGCATCCCGTCTGCCGACATTAGTTGGTGGACGTGAAAAACCCCACGATATTCTTCGCGAAGAGTGGGTGAGCTATCACCAGCACCCTGGCCAAATTTCAAATTCCTTCCCTAACTACTGCTGGGAAGGCAATGACAAACCACCCACTATAACCCTTGCTCAGGAAGCTGCTTCAGCGCCACTGATGCTTTGTAACAAGAGTACAGTACATCAGAGAGCAAGAGATCTCCCATTAAACAATCTTCTCTACAGTATGTGGACGACTACCTCGTCACAGTGAAGAGTTTTCTTACCCAGCTTCACAACTCTTTGGCAGTCAGTCCTGACAGCAAAAGTGCTCTAATCCTCAAACGGTGATTCATTCCTATCGGTACAACATACATACCATCGCTCCTCTCTATTTCACAGTTCCTTCTGGGATGGGTAACTTCCTTTATCTTGGAAAATTGCAAACGTCACTACAATCCATAAAAATAAAGGTTCAAAAACAGTCCTATCAGCTTTCACCCCATCAAGAGTAAAGTAAAGAAGTCCATAATTGCAGCCAGCTTCAAACTCTCTTCTTTAACTGGATAATCACTGACAACCAATTTGGTTTCTAACATGGCCATTCCACCATTGATATGTTACTTCTTCTGACAACAGTGGATGGATGCCCTGAATCACAAGCAAGAGGTTAGGGCTGTCCTCTGGATAACTCTTAACCCTTTGACGGTCTTGTATCTCGGCTCAATTTCCCTTTGGTATTCAGGGGCCCTGGCTCATGTGGGTGGCCCTTGATCATTACCTTCAGGCTTGGGTTCCACAAGACAGTGTCTTCAGACCCATGTTATTCTTGATCTATCTGATTCACCTAAAAAAACAACTCTTAGCGTTTAGCCAAAGATTCCACACTGTGCAGAATGAAACATCACTCTTGTGAAAGGCTTGGACAAGATAAGCCACTGTTCACCTACTTGGAACGTGACATTTCAGCACTGGAAAGTCGCAACGTCTCACATAGCCTCTCAATCCTCTCGATAAGGATTAGCAATCAAACTATCCAGTTCACTTGTCCGGACCAACAAAGAAAGAAGTTCTTTTCGTCTGACAAAGTGGAGAGCTTGCTTTCAAACCTCGACTCAGATTCTGCAACCGGTCCAGACAGCATCAGCCCACTTGTCCTAAAAACCTGCTCCTCTGCTCTTGCTCACCCTCTCTCTGTTCTATTCACCCTCTCATTTGCTCAAGGTCATCTGTCATCTACTTGGAAATTAGCAAACATTACTGCCCTGCATGAAAAGGTGCAAAAACAGATCTCTGCAACTACAGACCAATCAGCCTTCTCCCAATCATCAGCAAGGTTAAGGAATCCATCATCGCTTCAGACATTAAATCCTTCCTCTTCCCCAATGGCTTGGTTTCCAATCATCAATTTGGTTTCAGACCAGGTCACTCTACCCTGGATATGCCGCTTCTGCTCTCCCAACAATGGATCTTTTCCCCGCTTTAGAATAAACTCCTCTCTATTCAATTCCCATTCTTCCTCCGGCCTTCAAACAGTGTTCACACCACCCTCTTATCATCCCATACAATCCTCGATCTTTTTCTCCCCGATAATCCACCCAAGCCCACTCTTCAAATTCTGCTTCCTTCCTGAAAGTCCCTGTAATGTCCATCTTGTATTCCCATGTTCCCCGCCCATCCCTCTGTTCCCCACTGTTTTGTCCTCCCACTCCCGCCCCTCTCTGTGCTCATGCCCCCCTTGCTGTGCGTTGTGTGTTAGCTCTCACATTGAAGCCTCGACAAAGTGTACAAAAAAAGGATATTATATAGTTTCCGAGACAAAAGTGCCTCATATTTGCTTTTGTTGTGCTCACAGTCTGTAGTGGGTTAGGGAATGAAGTGTGTTGATCACTCGTGAAATTAAAACTAAGGATTGTGCTCTCATTTATAAGTTTAAATGTTTTTTTTTTCTGAAAAATTTATGTTTTTATTTTCTAAAACACCACACTTGGTTAAAATAGTCTTGAAAGAAGATACACAAATCATTTGTCTTCCACTTCAGTGGCAGTAATTCTACCATTATCTTAGCTTATAATATATATTAAATTTTTCTAATATATTTAATATATATATCATATATATATACTTCTTTTCATCTTTCAACAAAAAAAATAATTCTTCATTAGCATCTACAATTGATCGATATTTTTTCCATTTTCATCGTGAGAGAAATTAAATCATTTAACATGGACCAAAATATCTTTGATTTGTTTCGTTTGTCCTTTCAATATTTTCTTCGTTCCTCAAATCGCATTGTTCCTCTACTGAAATGTAGTCATTAACACTTCACCTTCTACTTCTCCGTTGCATTCTCTGGGTTGTTATAATAACAATACGTATACCAGGGGTGTTTTTTTGAAACATGTATCTTTTCCTATTTCACTATTGAGACCTCGATTACGAAAGTTTTCGCCAGAAGCAGAATTTACCCACAAGATTGATAATCGACAATCTTTTTGGATGTCGATTGTCTATAATAAAAATATCCGCTCATTATCTGATCATGTTTCAACACAATAGTATATTATATTTATCCGATTGTGTGTTGCATATATTTCGTACAAATTATTTCTCTACTTAAGTGAACAATTATCTCTCAAAATTATTTATATCTATTGAATTTTACTTGAATATTAGCATTATTTCTTACGAGTCGCGGGGAGTTTGAGTATGCTTGACTAAGTAAATACAATTACAAGAAGAATGCCTCCTCTTGATGTAAAATATCCATAACCGTTTTGGTTTCTTTCATTAACAAATTTATCAAAAGATATGAGATTCTTTTTGATTTATCGAAATTGGGTGAAAGGTTATCACCGTTATCACTAAGATCAAGTTATAAGTTTGATTTCCTTTTTAATAATTGTTGGTATTAAAAATGTTGAATTATATTTCGAAGGTATATAATTTAGTTTGTTTGGAAGTTTAAATAAACCAATTATTTTTAATTTTGAAGACCAAGCATTAAAAACTTGTGAGGACGTAGTTGATGCTCAGGTTGAAAACTTGACTTTGTGAAAATATTAAATTTACAAAATCTAAAAAGTGGGAGTAAGGGAGCATCTTTTCAAAAGCACGGCTAGGTTTTTCCACATCCACTTGAACCAATATGAGACATCTTAATGAATCGAAGATTTTTGATGGTTGTAATTTTATCTTATTTTCCCAAATGGTAGGTATGAGCCAAGGGGGTTGGTCGGTACAATAGATGGAGTAAGGCTCATTGTGATTTTTTTAACAAGATATATGTCCTAGATATAAAATGATAGAGTGTTATAACTCTCGGCATCTCTGTTTTTATCACCCGAAATAATTATTATACGCCGCTTCGCTTCGCAAAAATTGTGATATTGCTAAATTGGAATAAATATTTTTTTAAGGACACAGAGTGCCAATAATTTGCAATACTGGATGCCAACTAATATAGTAATAGAAATAAGAACTTTATGGGGGTTTATTTGTCATAATTTTTGAATACAATACAAAAAATATTGTAATATTTTTAGTGGAAAAAGTGGCCGAAATCGCTTCGAGTTCAGAATTCACCTGCTGTACGTTTTTTGTCAATATTTCAAAAATGAAAACATCCCAGAGTAACATTTTGACCCGCTCAATCTTCGAAGGACACACTGCATTAGAATAATCTACTTGATATGTGGTTGTTTGGGGCACATATTTTGGGCAAAGTTCAACCATGCCCCTATTTTGGATATTTTGGAACAAAACATAGATTTTTGACATTTAGGTTTATTCATCTACTTTTGGTATTCAGTGTAATTTTGTTGGTGTGAGCTGTATTCTAAATAGGTATGTAAATCAGGTAATTATTTCCAATACATGCAAAATTGCTGCACACTCTAGGGTTTATCATAATTATTTATCATTAACTGATCTCTCGAACAGAATACGCTTGTTATTATACATTGTCATTCACCAATCAATTTTTTTAACACAATTGCCACAGATTACAGGCATTTAAATTAACACATACTAATAATGCTTATAAATTGAACCCTATCTTTTATGCGCACTAATACAGAGACCTCCCACCCCACCATCCCCTCCACTACAATTAATAACATGTTTTACTATTGGATATTCTAGAATACTGCGATTTCTGGCCAGTGAGCCTTCGCTGTGAGGTTTGTTTTCTATGCAGCAGCGTCCCGGAGACCAGCATCTTGAAAACGAGCTCCCTAGAATGCGAGTATTATTGCAGACTGTATGGAAATACCCAGACGGAGAATTATTCGTGAATACTTGTCAGTGTGTTTCCGATGATTTCGGCTGCCTTAGCGTATAATGCTCGGTCCACACTACGACAATCTCCCTCTAACGTAAGTGCGTCCTCACAAGTTCTGACTGGTTTAATATTTTCATGACTGTAGTCAATTCCGTAGCTGGACATTGATCGTGAGGCGATATAACCAACAACATCCTTTGATGTCAGAGATACTGTGGTGTTTATAGTTGAAACCGTCCAGCTTGGTTATGCGTTGCTTCTCTCTCGGTCATTCGAGCAAGTATCCAGATGAGCTTTTTTGTTCGTAGCTTTGTACTCTGTTACTATGCTCAGTGTCTGTTGTGAGAACTGTGGTCCCACACGCTAGTCAGCAATGATGTTGTCATTCGTGATCAGAAAAATCCAAAGATCTTTGCTTTTTTTGCTATCTCAGGAAGCGCTTGGTTTTGGAAGAGTGGCTCATAAACTCGGGCCTGTTACACGATACATTCACACGATAGTTGACGTTCCCTTCCACTCATGTTTCTTCGCAAATCTATCATGTTGTCCATGCCCAAGTTGGTTAAACGTATATGTTGCATACTTGTTGTGTATGAGTGTCTGTTGATTTAGATTAGCTGCGAGTTCTGTAAGCACAAGGCTGTCATTTTCTTCAGCTGACAGTTAAATATCCCATGGTCCTAATCTGTTCAACGTCCATATCAACTCCGTATTCCGTGAGTGTTATACCATGGTATGGAAGAGTTAATGTTTTGTGTTTGGTGGGCTTCGATACCACATGTCACTGGCATATACCACATCTTGACTGAAAGGATCCCTGAGCATTGTTACTCTCCGTGAAGGGTAGGTTTTTTTCTGGATCACCAGGTTAGTAGACGGGATAAGAAACCGTCAAAGATATTCTGGTGGTGACATGATTCCTTCTCCACATGACGGTAGATAGGCAGGTTGTTGGTTTTTTCCTCGTCCTTTATGTTCTGCTAAAATGAGATGACTGATCATGATCTTCGAGATATGTTGATTTTATCTTTCCAAGTTTTGCAGCTCCCTTTCCATATCACAATACACTCACTGAATATCTGATTGTTAGCAATCAGGTAACACACAAGTTTTCCTTTTGTGTCAGCGAAATCTGAATACGTCTCCAACTCCTGTTTCACTTTCTGAGCGGAGATGTTCTGGTAGATTCTTGTTAGACATGTTATGCTCTGGCAGACATCATCATTTCCAGTTTCTTGTAGCGTTGTAACTCTGACAATTGCTTGTTGGGAACGATATCAGTTTCGTATTAATGAAACAGTTCTGCATATGATTGTCTTGCTTTCGAGATAAATATCATTCTCCTGAGAAGGAGCAGGCTCTGTATCGAGACCGGTGCTGGTTTGTGTCGTCCTGTAGCAGGAAGCATGATATTGCTTCGCAGCAACTAGTGTCCCTACTCGTTATGCTAAAAGCTTAGGTGTCACACTGCGCGCTGACAAGCTCGAAGCTTCCTGTCCGATCTCACTCGCAGATTGGACTAGTATTAGTTGTGTAAGTTTTTTTTTGTTCTTAATTGTTAATTATTATGTTCCCTGAGTTGACGTTCCTTGTATTTCTTGACATTTTCGCAGAGAAGATTGCATGGTGTAGTCATAGGAGCGGGATTTGATGAGGATCGTTTGCCCGGTCGCTTTAGATTGACACCTGCAACAGCTTTCTCAGTTGAGCTGGGATACTGTTTACGTTTAAGGGCTTCCAGATCTCTCTTCATCGGTGAAAATGCTCCTGCATTTCCTATGGTAGAAGTCACTGGAATCTCTGTTCTGTCACCGATTTAGCAATGTCAAGTATAGGGGAGTGATCTCTGACTTGAGCAGCATTTATTAGGGTTTTCCATGATTCAAAATTTTGTGGACTGGTAAATTGTTCATTTGGATCAATACTCATGATTCCTTGTGAATTAACAGTGTTTCCAGTTGCCTCTTCGGCCTCATCTCTGGTTTGTTCTTCATTGCGATTGTACTAGCACTACACATACTGGGCAAGCACTAACACACCACCGCCACCATACCACATTACCTGGAATGACAAAAGGAAATAACAATTTAGTTGGGTAATAGGTAATGTTTAAGGCTATCCCTACTTTTAGGCATTTTTAATATATGTAGATGTTTCAATTTGTAAATATTGCATCTGGGATGTTACATATTTATCTAGTTTTTTGTAATATAAATAGTAAAACCAAAAATTACACTGAGATACCAAAAGTAGACGAATAAACTAAATGTTCAAATCTATGTTTTTGTTCCAAAATATCAAATTAGGGGGTATGGTTGAACTTTGGACCAAATATGTGCCCAAACAACCACCTATTACAAAGTATGATATATTCCAATGCAGTGGTTCCTTGCGAAGATTTTGAGGGTCAAATGTTACTCTGGGAGTTTTCATTTTTGAAATTTGACAAAAACGTACAATGTGAATTCTGAACTCGAAGCGATTTCGGCCACTTTTTCACTAAATTTTAACATATTTTTTGTCATATATAAGTTTGACAAATACCCCCATAAATGTCTATATTTCTATTAATTATTAGTTGGCATCCAGTATGTCAAATTATTTATTGGCACTCTGTGGTTCTTAAAAATATTTATTCCGAATTTTAGGCAAATATCACTTTTTTGGCGAAGCGAGCGGCGTAATATAATTTCGGGTGATAAAACAGAGATGTCGAGAGTTATACACTGCTATCACTTTTTTTCATATCTAGGGACATATATCTTGCTAAAAATAACAATGAGCCTTACTCCATCTGTATGGTACGACCGGTCAATTTGGGGGTCTGGCTCATAGGCCTATGGGTAAAAAAAAAAATCATTTATATGTTTAGAAAATAAATTATTTAACTTTTATTGGCTTTTTTTAGAAACTCTATGTTTTATCCTGAGTTTCAGGTTTAATTTCAGAGAACCATTATTTTATTTACATAATATCTTGTGTTGACATTTCCTGAAATAGTAATCGTTAATAATCTACATCATCAATCATGAAACATGAAACATAGTTTTCAAAGTCGGAGTTTGGAGCGATTTCATGCATTACATGAGCCGATTTTCCACGATCTACATTCAGCGGCTAATTCAAGTATCATTGAAATAGTATTTTGCTTTTAGGATCGGATATCGTCCGGACCAATAAGTGTCGAAAGTGTTGGTCCTAGAAGAGTTTATGGTACAATAAATAAATGGACATTGTGTATCAGTCATGAATCGTTTGGTAAAATAAATAAATAATTGGACGTGGTTGTGTCAGTCGTGGAATCGTTTTTGGTAAATCTATATTAATAAAAGGGTGTGTCTGTCTGTCTCTACATATGGGGTTCAGAATGTGGAATGGAGTTTTCCCAGGGTGGGTCAAAGTATCCACCATCATTACGGTAAGGGGCACGATGCATGGACAAGCTGAAGTTTGTTTGTGTATAGGCGGGCTTCAGAAGGTGGAACGGATCCCTCCCAGGTCTCGAAGTATCCACTGTTGTGTTGTGTGTGTGTTTTGGTTGTTGTTATTATTCCATTTGCGGGTTCAGAGGTACAAGGATCCCTCCCAGGTCTCAAGTACTAACCGTTGTGTGTGTGTGTGTGTGTGTTGTGTGTGTGTCACTCACTTACTCACTCACACGCATCCTCCCTCCCACGTGAATAGCAACGTTTGGTGAGGTGTCGCTCTCCCCACCTGCCCCTTAACTCCCTCTTTCCCCCTCTCACCCTATACCTGCCTCTTCTCTCTCCCTCACCCCCCCCCCGCCCCCGCACACACAAACACTTTATTGACCTGTTCAGTGAAGCGACGGATTGTATTTGCTCGAAAATACATAAAACTGTCATTCAAATATTCAAATTCTGTCATCAATAACCGATTTTAACATTGCCGCACTGCATAGCTTAGCAACCACCAATAAATTACATTAATTGCTATGCATGTATTTATTAAATTAATTAATTTATTTTATTTTTATACTAAATACCATATATATATATATATATATATATGTGTGTTTCATCAGTAATGTTAATTAAATAATATACCTCACTAAAAAATTAATTAATTATTATTACATCAAATGCATGCAATAGGAACTTGTTTCCATGAAAACCACAAACTTAAACCGAAGGTGACGATGGAGCTTATAGACATTCTCACAAGACTGATAAACAATCGAGAGAAACTGGAGGGCAGACCTCGCTCATATCGATGATATCGCCATTCATGGACTGACTCTTGGTGTGTACATTAAGTGGACAGTTTGGGTGTTGATGAAGATACATGACATGAGGTTCACTTAATTGCATTTTCCAAAGGTCCGTGATTGTTGATGTTCCTCTTCACCCCCTGCTCTCTGCCGCTGTCCCTCTCCCCATCGTTCCATTGACTGGATGTCTTGCCTTTGTGGTGTGGGTGGAGAATGGGCACCATGGGGTTGTATCGTGGAAGATGGGTGTGCTTGTGGATTGGATGATTTGAGAGGGGTGTGGACGTGGACCAGGCATGATGGGCCTATCGGTTGTCTCCTGTTGTCAGCATTTCTTTGTACGTCCTTTATATATATATATATATAATATATATATATATATATATATATTATATAATATATATTTCTGTACTTGCACAGGACGGCGCCGCACTGTGGTCGGATTTCGGCTAAATAATTAAATATGTTTCAAATGGTGGGAT
Source organism: Eptatretus atami (assembly GCA_035128595.1). Lineage (NCBI taxonomy): Eukaryota > Metazoa > Chordata > Myxini > Myxiniformes > Myxinidae > Eptatretus > Eptatretus atami. Next base: position 100,185,170 of record CM068963.1, read on the forward strand.
GTAATATGTTTACGATGTGGTTGCGTAAATTCGAGACATGGCTCTCTAGGTACCGCTTGATGGCGACGTAACCCCATTTTAATCCAGCCTTAATGAGTACTCTGCAAGCAACATGAAAGCAGTGAAATTGCATTTCATATCCACGTGACAACAAAACCACACCCACATCACAAGCAGGACAACGCGCACCACGTCGTTCATCACAAGCAGGACACTGCCCACCACGTCGTTTATCACAAGCAGGACATGCCCACCACGTCGCTCATCACAAGCAGGACACGCCCACGTGGCTTGCAGACTGCCACGTGTAAAGGAAAGGAAGGAGAGTTCAAAACGCTTTTGGAGCCCTTTTTCCGGTGTGATGCCTGGAGTAAGGCGCCCCAGTTTGAGAGCCATGGTGGAGGATGGCGAGCGGATTGTGAGGGAGAGACCTGGCGGATGTTGAACGAAATGTGACAGAGCACACCTCTTCTCTCTCACAGATGCTGTCGACCTCTCTTGGGACTGCGAGATATATTTGAGTTGTCCGCAGGGGACGCGGTGCTGGACCAAGAACTCATGGAAATTCTTGAGGTGGAGTAATCCCGACGGAATGAACGGTTAACGTGGCTGAAGGTTGAGTGCTGTTAACATGTAACGTCCACCGACTTCCACAGGCTCGGGAGCCACTCTTATACACGCTTCGACATTCTCTGGACACCCTGATGGAGGAGAACGCCACGCTCATGACGGACAATACGGAGCTGAGCGTCGGAACACCTGGCTGCACAAGAAGGGGCCTCGAGGTGCACGGGTCGTCCTGAATGCTGACCCGTTGATGGCCTTAACTCCACTGGAGAACCGTCCGAGACTAAACTTCGACCTGGTATCACCTGTGGACTAAAAGATCGTTGTCATACAGAATGTTGAGAACTGACACACAACTTGAGGGAAGACATTCTTTGGTGCTTCTTGCCTGCCCTTTTTAGAAGCCCTCAATGCATTTTACTCTCAAGGTCTTAAAACATGCAGTTATCTACCTTTTAAATAAATGAATATTACATATCTATATATATATATATATGAGCACATTGACATAGCTTGATAACTACCCACTTACCCTGTGTTACCCAAAACTTACTTTGTAAGGATACAGACTACTGGACATGTGATTTACATGATGGAATGTTACTGAAGTTAGGACATGGAGTCTGGTGACATGCAAGCACACATTTGGTAGAACGAGCTAACCATGATGCATGTATTGGCGCTGACTTGTAAGATTTAACTTGTTACAAAAATATACCTTTCGACAACAAAAGTTTCCCGATGTTTATTTATTATTATTTATCCATTGTGCTGAAATGATCTTGTCATTATGAGTATGTTGGGATTTGGTTCTGAATTCCACCTGCCGGTTGCATTATGAATGGGGCACGGATCCACATTCGGGCAGGAATTTGTGATTTGTTTCAGGGTGCCGTGGACGACTGCCTCCTCTTCGCGAAGGACACCGTGAGATCTTTAACGTCCCGAACGAATGCCGGAAGATGGGACGCCGAGTCTGATGTCCTTCGACGGATGGCACACGAGTTTGTTGCATCAATCGTCCTGTTAAACACCAGGGTGAGTTTATAGCTGTTTCCAGATTCGAACCCAGGCAAGTGTGCTTAACTCGAGGCTACCTGCCAGTACAGGAAAGATGTTGCTAAACCGTCGAAAGACGATTGCATCACTTGCCGACCAAACTGCTCTCCTTGGCCACGTTTCAGTCGACTCCGATAGTGGTGGTGGTGGTAGTCGTATGGCAGCTTAGCTGCCGGGTAGCTATCATTTCCTGAAGCGCGACTGTCGCTGATGCAGTGCCCCTCTACCAGTACACACACTGGAACTGGTACTCATTTCGCCAACCTCGGAAGGATGACAGGCTGAGTCAACCTGGTGTATTAATTCAGCAGCTGACGGGATTGAACTCAGGACCCTAGGATCCCAAGCCACACCCTAACCACTGAGCCAACATCAATCCGACTCCGATGGTGAAAGGAGCTGAGAGCTCATTTTATCCCCTGTAAGATCACGCATCGTGGCACCAGATAAGTGACGCTGGAATTTTTCTTCGGCTGATGAATTGTACAACTACAGCAGGCAAACGATTCAACATGTGCATTACATAATTGAGAAAGTACAATCTGCTACATAATCTAACTTGTGGGTTAGCCAGTTTCAAATTGATTACGTCATCACCTTGTGTTGGAGTTCTGTGAGATTTCAACTACATCATGACATGTCTCCAGACGGGTTATACCGAAGAAAGTTCACAGTTTGTTGAATTACACTGAAATGGTCTGAATGTGGAGAGATCATGTTCACTAGTAGATGGGGACATCACTTGCCCTGAATATAGCGTTGCTGTTCCATTTTCGCCATCACTGCAACTATCCCGAACAACTAATTTTCACAGCGATCCGTCTCATCCTTGCATCATTTGGTACTCACCAAGTCCATCTTTGATTCCTTTGGCTTGCCAAGGAGGAATTCATATGGGTAATCATTACATGGGCAATTGCATCGAGCTTCCTTACGACTGCAGTTGTAAACCGTCTCGGACTGGATTTGAATCCATTCCTCCATTGGGAAGGCAGAAACAAATGGAGGCATCATTTGATCACCAATTGCAAAGAACTCTGTTCTATTAACAGCCTGAATAATTTCAGTGTTACATGTACCAATGGGTTATCATTTGGAGGTGTGATTATGTGTCATTTCTCACATAATACATCCCTATTGTTTTTTCAGAATATGGTCTTTGTTGATGAACCCATTACTGGTATTCTAACGCATGCCAAAGACCCTGCCATCAGCCTTGACCATTTAAACTCCTTAAATTCACCAGCAGAATACCCACCCTATGGGCGATTGTTGTTCCAAGCGTGCAATACGTTTCTGATGAGTCCTATTTGGGCGGTGTATAGGCAACAGACCGCTGCAATTATTCTTTTTAAAACTATGGAATCAAACGAATCGTGCACAGACAACTTAAGGCTGCCATCAATCTCTCAAAATTTCAGCTTCCTCGTTCAACTCCTCTCGGAGTAGATGATAGATATACATAATACTTTCCCCCCCATTAGATTTCAAACAAACACAGCACTCCGTAGAGTGCATACCTCCACCAGGCTGAACTGTTATGCTTTGCATCCCACCGATAGGCCGGATCTGCTGACCTGAACCAAAATCTAATCGGCTTGTTCTCGTCATCTAACCAACTCGTCCACCAAGTTTTGTCATCCATCCAAAACATTTTGAGATATCATGCTATATATTGTTTTGGTCCCATTCTCAATGGGGAAGGATCAATTATAAAAATTTGAAAATTCTCGTATCCAGATCAGCATCTTCACAAAATCGAATCAATTCGTCCTTGTCAACACTCAACCTGTCCAAGTTTATCGTCTGAATCCATACACAACTTTTTGAGATGTCGTGCGACATATCGTTTTTGGCCCTATCACTCAACGGTGAAGAATCACTTAAAAATTATCAGATCCGGATTGGATCTTTCACCAAAATCAAATAAATTCTTCTTTGTCATATCACCAACATGTCCACCAAATTTCGTCCAAATCCATGCACAACTTTTTGAGATATCCTGTTTACAGAGAGACAGGGTGAAGACATAACATTTGGTCACCTTCGGTGGTGAAGGTAAGTATATATATATATATATATTTATACACACCGTAGAAGGTGGTACAGAACATTCACTTGGAGTTCAATTAAAAAAAAATACTTGTGACCATTCTTCTGAATACTTGAACTGTTTCCTGATGGGTATCATCCTATATGGGAGTCAAAACAGTTGTACACAATGGATCACATTTCAGACAGGCTTTTTCCTGATGACGTGAGGACAATGTCTCTGTTATTAATGAACTCTTGCTTCAAGACTGATGTATCACCATTCAGGAACTCATGACAGAGCCGGCAGTTCCCAAGTTAATAGTGCGTCGCATTGTCACAAAGGATCTGAGAATAAGATCTACACCGAACCAGCTTGTACTTGGCATTTTCTGTCAGGATGATGATGATCCATGATTTTCAGAATGCATCATTCCTGGAGAAGAAACCTGATGTCACAAATAACAGCTGCAACTGAAGTGTCATACAGCAGAAGGGAGGTTGGACTTCTCTGCATCAAAAAATGCCAAGAGCATTAAGGTGCAGTAGGTCACATTTTCCTTTTCGCGCCACATTTGAATTTCACCAAAATAGCCAGTTTACACAGGATGCAACAGTGAGTTGAGACCATAGTGCACAAAACGCATCCACCTCTTCTTGACAACATCTCCTCCTCCTCCTCAGTTGTGTCACATTCAAAATACAATGTCAGCAACCTGTTCAGAGTCCTGGGGTGGGAATTTCTGGCTGGCCCACCATATTCATTGCATTCAAGTTCAAGCAACGCCACTTATTCCCAAGAATGAAAACGAGCTTTGGGGAAGATGTTTTTCATCTGCCAGAGAGGTTAACACAGCCACATCCACTGCACTGAGGACATGAGAAGAAGTTTTCTTTGCTGGGATCACCAAGTTGGTTGACTGCTGATGTATAACAATAGGATTAAGATTTTAAAAACAAAAATTGGATTCAGAGTCAAGGCTCGTAGAGGAGTTAGAGCACAGAACGGATCAGGATGCAACACAACAAAAGAAACAGCAGAAAGAGAAGGAATGCCAACAGCAGGGTTGAGAGAGAAAATAAACAGACGGACAACAAAACAAGGAATGCCGGTAAAGAACGTAAGGGGTGGACAAGATGGATACTTGTACAGAAGCAAAATTTTGGGGTGTGGGGTTTAATGGATGTCAAAATATGATTGAGGATGATTGGAGATGGTGGTGAACAGCTGTTTTGAAGACCTGGAGGGAAGAATGAGATTGAAGAAAATGTGGAAGTTGGTTCCACAGGTGGGGGAAAAACAAGAGAGAACGAATGAGTGGAGGTGAGCAGTAATTCTGGATTTTGGCAGTTTCACAAGAAGGAGGTTGGTGATAGACCACGTGTGCCCTGCAGACACCTGTTGGGGGGGCTGGGGTGAGGCAAAGCACGCAGAGGGCAGAGGGTGCAACACCAGAAAGGACGCGGAAGAGAACAGACACCATCGACTTGTCGGCAATATCTAAGTGATAGGCCCATAGACAGCTTCATCGCCGGAGACAAAATAAGTGATACGAATAAGGTTTTGTTTACGGTGCTCTATCTTGAAGTCTGTGAGATGATACAACCGCTCAGGTGTGACCTTGTGGTATATTGCATGCTGAGACTTCTGTCTTGGCTGACGCACACAACTGGATTGCAATAGTTGCGAACACATTATATGATCGTGACATTTTGAAGCAGCTTCCCCGTATTGGGCAAAATCATTACTTAACGTTGAAAATGAATGCCACAGAAAATATTTATAGGAATGGCGAGCTCTACACACATCGTATGCTGTCAATATTCCAGAGAATACCAATGGAGGGATGGGATGGTTTCATGTCAAAAAAACAACACTCATAAGTCAATTGCATTTGGAAATACTATTGCAGTATTCTTTTATTGAGAAGAAAAATAAAAATAGAAAAAGTCATTTTACGCGAAACATGCTCCATGCCAGTTTTTTTTTTCTTTTATCATTTTTACAGCACAATGTCAAAGTGTGCAAAATGCATGCAGAGTAGGTATAAGCGTGCATTTGAAGCATTGTACAAGTTCAAAAGTGCCTATTGGGCCTTGTTATGCATCCTATCATCGTTGCTGTAGCATTAACGCAAAGATCCTTTGTTTACTGGAAAAGTACAACCAGGCCAATTGCTTGGGCACCAAAGAACCAAACTCCTTCAAGCTTTCGATAAGCTCGAGTACAAACTTGAGATTGCAATGCATCGCTTCAAGGACAGAGATCCACCGTCGCCGTCACATAACTAAGAGTGCGAGTGCCGAAGATATTTTGGAACTTTTTTTTTTTTTAACCATTCACGAATCGTTCCTCTTCGGTTACACTTGATGGTGTACAAATCGTTTCCCCTTTCGTAATGGCAGATCGATTTGGATCAAATGTACCATCGCTAATTGGCAGGTGAAGACCATTTCAAATTACCTTTTATGGAGGTAATATGTGCAGCCTAAGAACTACAGTGGAATAAACTGCCGAGGGCACGCTAAGTCGTTTCGGTTTAAGAAGTTAAGACGTGAGAAGGCGAAGAAAGAAACTGATGAAGTCGTTCATCACATTCTGTCAGGTGAAACGGTTTCATAAGCTGGTGATTTTGAGAAATGCACCAAACAAGTGAGAATGCGCATATATCCATAGAAGATGAAACGAGGAAGGTTTTCTTAAAGGTAGGAAATCACGAACTGTACTTTGTCAATCTTCATTTACAATACTTTTAACAGCTGTGTTTTCAGGTGAACACAGCTTGTGCATTGCATAGTGCTTGCATTATATACAAAAGATACCTTTGCAAAGCTGACTTACAGTAACAGTAGTTGCAGTATTGCACGAAGGCAGTTATAAAAGGCATTCACAAGTAAAAAATAAAGCAAATTTTTTTTCATAAACCTACGCACTATAGATCCAACAAAGGAAGGCACAAGCAGAATTTGGTATTGAGCACACGGCATGACAAAAGGACCATGACTTTCCGATGTAAACCACAGGTTAAGGAGAGGGGGTAAGGAAGACTTGTGCAGATGAACAAACTCGAAGCAGGATCAACTTTGATGTACTGTTTGCATTTAAAATGCTGCGCACTGTATTTGACAGAAATTTTACTTGAGAATATTTATGGTTACACTTTGCTTTAGAGAGTGTGGTGAACGTCAGGCACCATTAGGTGTGAGGCACCCATGATCATCACTCAAACTCAGGCCTCTCAACTTCCTTCTGTGCAGGTATCTGAAGTCCGTCATCCATGATGACCGTCCAAAAAATCTGGATCAAAGTACAAAATATGATCCGAGTCTGCCACGATTGATGTTCACATGCTGTGGAAGGTCCGAGCATCCCGTGTGAAACGGATTGGCAAGTGGATCGATGTTAACGGTGAAAAGGTTCAAGAATCCGTTGTAATTTTCCGTGTCAAGGAAGAATAACAGAAGATGAACGTTAAGACTCGACGGTGCCTGACTTATGTCACACTATGCGTGTAGAACACGAAGTGTAGAATGAACGGGATGAAATCATAGTTCTTTGTCAGGCCATCGATTTGCCTTATTTGTAAAGGCCAAATTGTTCTAAATACTGCCCGACTTTGTACAGTACTTGCAGAAACAAAGCAAGACGTTTCTTTTGAAACTCATGTTGTGAAGCACTACATGTACGCAATAAAATTAATCTTTAAGCAATAACACAACCTTTTGTTATTGTTTTTAAATCTCAACCACTCATGATGAATTAGCACAGCACGCTCATCGACTTTGCACACTCGCATGGAATACAATTGACCAGCGAAAAATAAATTTACCATAGCACGCTAACCACGCCAAAATTCGGCAAATTCAACAAAAGATACAACGAAGGGTGAACTTGAACATATGAGCCGTTGAGATATTCCATTTTGGCGAATGCAAATTGTTGCCTCTCAAAGTTCAAACTTTTTGTGACTTGAAAAGTTTAACCGACCAGACAGCATTTGTTTGATGTTAAACACCATGAACATCTGAACGTTACCACACTTGTGTATTCCAAAAAGGAGTTTCGAGTCCCTAAAGTGTGCAATGTGTGAACTACAGTAGAAAGCTGTTGCAGCGCTTGGGCTTGACAGAGCAGCAGTAAAATAAACGAACCTCACACTGCACCCTTTTTTTCAGCTCAAAAGGCACCGAAATCCCAAGTGCACCTTCTCATATTTAGAGAGTTCCTGTGATATTGCTCAATGATGCTTTCCTGGTGACTTTGGTTCTCTTCAGCGACTGATATAGCAATCGAATGGGGAGAGGGAAGGGGCACAAAACAAGAAGAATGTGTTAAAGACAAGTTCAAGTTCTGTTGACAATGGAGAGCAATATTCTGCACTTGATTTGTAATTGTATTCCCAAACACGCAACATATTTGAATGTAATCTATTATTACTAAAACTCTCATCTTGTATGTATGTATGTATGTATGTTCCGCAATACAGCCAAAACGGTACACGATAGCGCAAAAATTTTCGGCCCACCTTACTCACCTTCTCTGCGGTGTGCAGTATCAAGTTTGGTTCAAATCGGGCAAAGAAAAAATTATTAAAAAATCAATTCCGATTCAGTAAGTACTCTTCGGGAGAATTTGATCAATGCAAACAACCTCAGCGGTATAGTTCGCTGGAGCTTTTTAAATTTTTTTTCTTGAAATGATTTATTTATAAATCTCAAACATTTAGTATAGACAAAGAACGATTTATTTTTAAGCATAAAATAAACATCGCCATTTTAATCTAATACTTCTGTGTTCATTAATAATATAAATTGTGTTTAGAAGATTAGCACAATAATTTATTTGACTTTCTTTTCTCCGTTTTTTTTTCACATTGACGCGCAATATAAAGTTTCGTTCAAATCGGGAAACGAAAAATTATTTAAAATCAATTCCCGATTCAGTCAACTACTCTTCGGGATTATTTGATCAATGCAAACAACCTCAGCGGTATAATTCGCTGGAGCTATCTTTTTTTTTTGAAATTATTTTTTTTTATCAACCGCTGTCACAACGGGAACCCAACGGGTTCACGGGTCGTCTAGTTAATAATAACTCTGTACAATACTGTGATGCCACGTATACAAACGGCAGCATGCCAGATTGCGCATGTGCGTGGTGAAACCGTCTTGAGAAAATATGCATTCTCTTGGAACCCACCGATGGTTACTTCGTACCATCTGTCATCCCTCAGACCAGCAAGCAGCAGCTTCTTCGCTGACTGCAGATCTGGGTAAAAATCACAAACTGGTCCTACATGTGGAACATGTCTTTCAATCCGGACAAATCTCACACTCTCACTTTGTCTCTCCG
>CM068963.1:100194326-100216712 GCA_035128595.1 Eptatretus atami
TTCCTCGGCCAACCTGAGCTCCTGACCACATACAAAGTTTTCGTCCGCAGCCTGATGGAGTACTGCCCTCTCCTCTGGGCTGGTGCTCCTGCCTCCCACCTTTCTCGGCCTCACGCTATGGAAACAAAGGCATTTTGGATCATTGGCATCTCCCGCGATGAGGCTGAGTCTTTAGGCCTCTCACTCGCTCACCGCAGGCAGGTCGGTGTTCTTTCAATCTTCTACCGTCTACTCTCTGATCTTGCCCCCCCTGCTCTGTCTGCGATTTGTCCCCACCATATTTCCGCAGGGTGCCAACAACCCCCTTCTGGTAAAACTACCAAAATCACGAATCACTGCTCACCTTCACTCTTTCATTCCTCTTTTTTCCTGTCTTTGGAATAAACTCCCTCACTCTGTTCAATCCCATTCTTCCTTCCAGGCCTTCAAAACAGCTGTTCACCACCACCTCTTATTGTCCCTCATCCAAATCCTCGATCTGATCTATCCCCATTAATCCACCCCAAACCCACCTCCTTCAAATTCCCTGCTTTCCTTCTTGAAAGTCCCTGTAATGTCCATCTTGTTTACCCCGTATTCCCCACCCCATCCACAGATCTCCTAATGTCTCTTCTTCCCACTGTTTTGTCCTTCCCACTCCTGCCCCTCTTGTCTCATGCCCCCTTGCTGTGCGTTGTGTGTTAGCTCTCATACAAGCCTCGACAAGGTATACAAAAAAATAATAAAGAGCAGTCCCTGGAACGCCTTGGCCATAATGACTTTTCATGGGAGGATCATATCACCAAACTGACATCAACGGTGAGATGTTGTCTTGTTATTGGATGTAATTATTGACCCACACCGAGCTTGTCACGGTGTAGGAGGCTTTTATGCCGAGCTCCATGGAGTATGGCTTCCCATTATGGGCTAGTGCTCCTGCTTCCCACCTTGCTTCGACTGAGGTACTCAGAAACAAGACCTTTTGCACCAACGGAATCTCAATACAGAAGGTGGATACACATACACTGTTTTACTTCCACTGGTAGGACATTGGTGGGTTCTATTTTATACAAGCTTACATCCGACTGCTCCTCATGCCCTCTCTTATCTCTGCCTTCTGCAATGCACCCCAGGTCATATGCATTCCTCAAAAAAACAAAAAACCGATGACTGCACACCCTCTCCAAGTCGAGACTGCTTGCCCACTTGCATTCATTTAACTGCTTATTCTCCCAACTGTGTAATATTCTCCCATCTCTTCTACATGCGCTGATTCTTCCAAGTTAACTCCAATTTTGTTTCTCTGCACACCATCGTTACTCGTTTTTGTGTTATTCCCCATTTTCTTCCTCATGTATGCCCTACCCCCCAAACAATACCCTTGGTGGTCTAAACCTGCTGCCCTTTGTCATTTAGCTCCTCAATGAGCCTAGACCTTGGCAAAGAAAAAAAGAAACAAGCCGGTAGGCGACGAGGGATTCGCTAGGATCGAAGCGCTGGATACGATGCTTTTCATTCTGACCGATCCACCGACGAAGATTCATTGCAAGACGTATTGGTTCACATACAATTGTTCCTCTGCCTGGCAAGATTTCCCTATTTTGTATTTTGCCAACTGGCACTCCTCATAAAAAATGATGGTAAATAGACACCCTATTTTTGAAGGACTACCATTTGAAAAATAATCGGTTTGCTGGTTTGTGCTGTGGAGCCTCGCGTTGCAGAAACACACACACACACACACACACACACACACACACACACGGAAAACCCGATAAACTTCTCTCAATGCTCTTGTTTGACCACACCTCCTGAGCCACACATATTTTTCATAAGCCACGCCCACTTTCCTACGCCACTCCCACTTAAATAATAAATAATTGGAGGCGGAGTGTGGGTCTGGAATCGTTTTCGGTAATATAATAAATAATTGGAGGTGGTGTGGGTGGGGAATCGCTTTCGTAAATAAATAAATAATTGGAGGTGGTGTGTGGGTGGGAATCGTTTTCGGAAATAAATAAATAATTGGAGGTGGTTGTGGGTCGTGGAATGGTTTTCGGTAATAAATAAATAATTGGAGGCGGATGTGGGGTCGTGAATCGTTTTCGGTAAATAAATAATAATTGAAGGTGGTGTGTGGATCGTGGAATCGTTTTCGGTAAATAATATATAATTGGGGTGGTGTGTGGTCGTGGAATGGTTTTCGGTAAATAAAATAATTGGAGGTGGTGTGTGGGTCGTGGAATCGTTTTCGGTAAATAAATAAATATTGAGAGTGGTGTGTGGGTCGTGGAATGGTTTCGGTAAATAAATAAATAATTGGAGGCGGAGTGGGGTCGTGGAATCGTTTTCGGTAAATAAATAAATAATTGGAGGTGGTGTGTGGGTCGTGAATCGTTTTCGGTAAATAAATATAATTGAAGGTGGTGTGTGGTCGTGAAATCGTTTACGGAAAATAAATAAAAAGGTGGAACGACGGTGAAGTTCCTTACAAACACTGTATACACACCTTAAATGACGGTGAATAGACACCCGATTTTTGAAGGACTACCATTTGAAAAATAAAACCTCAATCAAAAATCGGCTCGAGTAAAATTTTCTAAATACCTCGAAGTGTTTAATTCCGAAGTCTCGTTTCTCTATCATCAAAACTGAAGACACAGTATTGAAAATACTGTACGCTGTTTTTCGGCGCTGAACAGCAACGGGTGTTGCTAGGCAACGAAATTCAACGCGCACATTCCCAGTATATATTCCAACTGTTGGCAAAGTTTCATCGAAATCGTTCGCTGGTTCGTGCTGTGGAGCCTCGCGTTGCAGCACACATACACACAGACAGACAGCCGGAAAACCGACAATGGGATATTCATATATAGCGAATCCAATTAACAAGCAAATTATGTTCTTGCCGCCAAAATCATCACATTAACAAACAAACAAACAAAGATTCACATTAACAAGCAAATTATGTTCTTGCCGACAACAATCATCACAATAACAAACAACAAACAAAGATTCACATTAACAAGCAAATTATGTTCTTGCCGACAACAATCATCACAATAACAAACAAAGATTCACATAACAAAGGCATTAACAAGCAAATTATGTCTTCCCGACAACAATCATCAATTAACTAACAAACAAACAAACAAAGATTCACATTAACAAAGGCATTAACAAGCAATTATGTTATTGCGGACAACAATCATCACATTAACAAACAACAAACAAAGATTCATATTAACAAAGGCATTAACAAAGCAAATTATGTTTCTGCTGACAACAATCATCACATTAACAACAAACAAACAAGATTCACATTACAAGCAAATTATGTTCTTGCGACAACAATCATCACATTAACAAACAAACAAACAAAGATTCACATTAACAAGCAAATTATATTCTTGCCAACAACATCATCACATTAACAAACAAACAACACAAGATTCACATTAACAAGCAAATTATGTTCTTCCCAACAACAATCATCACATTAACAAACAAACAAACAAACAAAGATTCACATTAACAAGCAAATTTGTTCTTGCCGCCAACAATCATCACATTAAAAAACAAACAAGCAGTCATAGACTGGTACTTACGAAATCATCAACTTGACCTCTGACCTTGTCTAATAAAAGCATGAATCAGTCAGAAGCCCAAGGGGAGCTTGAATTCTGAATTCATTGTGGTCTACGATTTTACACTGTGGTTTGCAGATAATGAGTCCCAGACAAAAACTAGATTTCTTATAAAAATTCCTATTTTTTTTTTTTAAAGTGATTCAGTACCAGCAGGATATGCAGATAATAGGTGTATTACTTTTCAGAAGAATCTGATAAAAGACTTATTATTTATTATAATAATCAGTTATTCATCGCTGTTCCAGAATTTTCGACAACCGAGTTTTAAGCGTCCTAAGCGATCGCAAAAACCGAAGACAAAATTAAAATCGAAGTAAAACGAACTCGTAACGTCGAGCGAAGCAAAAATCTCCATTTTCTCCATGCAAAACCTTAATGTCACTCAACGACACGTCTGCTCGACGCGCACTGCATCATGGGACACCCGTGACGTCTGCTCGAGCGCAATGCATCATGGGACGACCTTGACGCTTCGAGTGAAATATTTTTTTTATACAATCTTAAAACGTCTCCAAAACATCCGATTTTTACCAGAATTTCGACAACCGAGTTTTAAGCATCGAAGCGATCGCAAAAACCGAAGACGAAATTAAAATCGAAGTTAAAACGAACTCGTAACGTCGAGCGAAGCAAAAATACTCACATTTCTCCACGTTAATTTACGAATTATGTTTGACCTCACTGTGACCTTGACTTTGACGGATTTTGACCAAAATCTAATCAGCACTAGCCCTACCACCCTCTGAATCACGTGGTGTAATTTGACATTGGTAGCTTCTTCGTTCTCGAGTTATCGTGCTACAACAAACAAACAAACAAACAAACATACAAACAAACAAACAGAAACGGTAGTCATCAATATACTTACGAAATCTTTAGATTTCGTAGTAACAAACAAAGATTCACATTAACAAGCAAATTATGTTCTTGCGACAACAATCATCACAATAACAAACAAATAAACCAATGTACCTGTAGGGTGATTCGTACTTGCCAAAAGGTGACCACGTGTGACTTCTTAAGGTCACACTGAAGGTGAAACAGAGCTGCTATCCACACAGGAGCGACTCCTTGAGGAATATCTGCCTACGAGAGATTCCGATGAGAATCGTTCTACAAGAGTAACCATGAAAAAAATATGCGTTTGCCTCATAACGTCACCAAATCACGTCATAATGTCTCAAGCTTGACATATCTAGAAAGCACTCATCGAGTGTGTCAATTTGAGTACTACACGATATGGTTCCTAAAACTTGAAAATTTGACCTTGGGTCAAATGTTTGACCTTAGGCGTTAACCATGAAGGTCAAGGCCAATCGCCACAAAATTAATCAGCTGAGCGCCAGACCATGAACTATATTCCCATGAAGTTTGAAGACGATCCGATCAAATTACTCAAAAAATGAGGGTTTTGTCGATTACACTGATTTGCGAAAAAGTGACCTTGACCTTTGACCTTGACCTTCAAAATTTTATGGCCTGAAAGGGACCTCCATAGGCCTCTGATATGCGAAGTTACAAAATTTCCAATGAAAACTGTGGTCTGCAGAATTTTTTTTTTCGTGATTACAGACAAACAAACAAACAAACAAACAAACAAAAAACATACAGACTGACTAACATATCTTGCAAAAACTTCGTTTTGGCAAGATAACAAAACAAAGATTCACATTAACAAGCAAATTATGTTCTTGCCGACAACAATCATCACATTAACAAACAAAGATTCACATTAACAAAGGCATTAACAAGCAAATGATGTTCTTGCCGCCAACAATCATCACATTAATAAACAAACAAAGATTCACACAAGCCGTAGGCGACGAGGGATTCGCTAGATCGAAGCGCTGGATACGATGTCTTTCATTCTGACTGATCCACCGACGAAGATTCATTGCCAAGACGTATTGGTTCACATACAATTGTTCCTCTGCCTGGCAAGATTTTTCCTATTGCGTATTTTGCCAACTGGCACTCCTCATAAAAAATGACGTAAATAGACACCCTATTTTTGAAGGACTACCATTTGAAAAATAATCGGTTTGCTGGTTGTGCTGTGGAGCCTCGCGTTACACACACACACATACACACACACAACACACACACACACACCCACGGAAAACCCGATAAACTCTCTCAATGCTCTTGTTTGACCACACCTCCTGAGCCACACAATATTTTTCATAACCACGCCCACTTTCCTACGCCACTCCACTTTAAATAATAAATAATTGGAGGTGGTGTTGGGTCGTGGAATCGTTTTTGGTAATAAATAAATTTGGAGGTGGTTGTGGGCGTGGAATCGTTTTCGGTAAATAAATAAATAATTGGAGGTGGTGTGTGGGTCGTGGAATGGTTTTCGGTAAATAAATAAATAATTGGAGGTGGTGTGTGGTCGTGGAATCGTTTTCGGTAAATAAATAAATAATTGGAGGTAGGGTGTGGTCGTGGAATCGTTTTCGAAATAAATAAATAATTGGAGGTGGTGTGTGGGTCGTGGAATCGTTTTCGTAAATAAATAAATAATTGGAGGTGGTGTGTGGGTCGTGAATCGTTTTCGGTAAATAAATAAATATTGGAGGTGGTGTGGGATCGTGGAATTGTTTTCGGTAAATAATAAATAATTGGAGTGGTGTGGATCGTGGAATTGTTTTCGGTAAATAAATAAATAATTGAAGGTGGTGTGGGGAGAATCGTTTCCGGAAAATAAATAAATAATTGGAGGCGGAGTGTGGGTCGTGGAATCGTTTTCGGTAAATAAATAATTGGAGTGGTGTGTGGGTGGGGAATCTTTTCGGTAAATAAATAAACTTTATTAGAAAGACAGAAATGCGGTGATTCCATTTATTTTGGATCCTTTTCACTTTGGTCAATAACGTTGGATCGAGGAGAGATCGAAGGTGGAACGACGGTGTAGCTCCTTACAAACACTGTATACACACCTTAAATGACGGTAAATAGACACCCGATTTTTGAAGGACTACCATTTGAAAAATAAACCTCAATCAAAAATCGGCTCGAGTAAAATTTTCTAAATATCTCAAGTGTTTAATTCCGAAGTCTCGTTCTCTGCATTCAAAACTGAAGGACAAGTATTGAAAATACTGTACGGGTTTTTCGCCGCTGTAGAGCAACGGGTGGTTGCTAGGCAACGAAATTCAAACGCGCACTTCCCAGTATATATCCACCTTTTGGCAAAGTTTCATCGAAATCGGTTCGCTGGTTCGTGCTGTGGAGCCTCGCGTTGCAGACAACACATACACACAGACAGACAGCCGGAAAACCCGACAATAAGGGATATCTCATACATAGCGAATCCAACAAAGTGGCTTTCTGTTTTGTGGAAGCTACAGGGACGTACACCATAGCGCTGCTGAGATTTAGGCATCTTCCGTAGGCGGGAACGGCGGATGCTTGACGCAATTACAGCTTCCTCCCAGGCATCGTCGGCATCGTCATCATCACTGATAGCATCAGAGCGCTCACCATCCGTTGAGGCACCAGAGCGGTGCCGTCCCATATCCTTCTCCATGCCTGTGGGACAGTGAGTGACAGTTACCATACACTTGAAAAGCATGATGCTATTTTAACGACATTCTAGAAGGGTGTTGATTTAATGTTTTCTTTAAAATTATTGATCCAGGAAGAAATACTGCAATTTGATTAAAAAATGGTGAGTGTAGTGCCAATTATTTATTATGTATGCGGCTCAAGCCGAATTTACAACAAAAATTAACGAGTGTAACAAACAACACAATATTGGAACGAAGGCCATGGTCACACGCTGCCAAGAGCACTGCCCTTTACCATACTCGTGGGACTCACTGGAGTGGCCAAGAGGAGACCGCGTCAAAGGTCGATCCCCTGTCGGTGGCTCAGTACTTGGAATAGCATGAAGGTCTTGCATGCTGAAACTGCGCAAATGGTGTGTGAGCGCCCCCTGGCCCTGTGTGGTAAAGACTGTATATTAAGTTTGTGCAACAAACGATGAAAAATTCAGTTTTCAATTGCATGTCAAACATCATAAAACAATTGGCTGCAGAAGTTGGCAACTTGCACGGTATAATAACAGACTGGATCGCCATGAGACCTTGACTGTCCCAATCCATCACAACTTCCACTCCAGTTTATTGGTGGCATATTGTCTCTACATCGTGTGGATGAGGATGTAGCAAGAATAAGTCTTTTCATTTATTGGGGCTATTTACATATGAAAAACTGGAACGGCACTCGGTAGAACGCATACCTTGGCCAGGCAGAACAGTTTACATTTTGTATCCCACTGATAGGCTGGATCTGCATCCAGACATAAACCAAAATCAAATCGGCTTGTTCTTGTCACCTACCCAACTCATCCACCAAGTTTCATCTGAATCCGTCCAGAACCTTTTGAGATATCATGCAATATATCATTTTTGGCCCCATCTCTCAACGGTGAAGAATCACTTTACGGATAAAAATTTTTTTTTTTATCCTTTCCTGATCTGGATTCGAATCTTCACCAAAATCGAATCGATTCATCCTTGTCACACACCCAACATGTCCACCAAGTTTCGTCAGAATCAATTCATAACTTTTTGAGATATTATGCTCACAGACAAGCAAACAGACAAACAGGGGTGAAAACATAACCTCCTTCCACCTTCGGCGATTGAGGTAATAAATTTTGACTAAACAAAAAAAACTGGAAGGGGGGTTGGGAGGAGATATATTTCTTTGATGTTGTTTCTCCACCCCCTTCCTCCTCTTCTCCCTTCCTCTCCTCCACCCAGTCCTCTTGAATGGCATGCCACCCCATTACCTATCCTTGGTAGGTATAAAACTCCTTGACAGGTATATCTGCCAGTTTAAACAATAGAAGCAACTTCCTAAATGTTGACCATACAAACAAGGAAAGAGGTTGATGGGTAGTCGCTCAAGACCAACGAAGAAAAGTACAACCAAAGAGATCTTGGTCAACACGATGAGATCTCGCATTGCAATACTCATCAAGGGCAGGTGTTTCATGTTTGAGCATTCTCAAGGGGCTGTCACACCTTGACGATTTAGCCAGCGTATGCCGATTTATGAAAAATTTGTCTAAAACGCTGGCACACGTCGAATACGTTATGGGTACGTTTGTTGTACGTTAGGTGCACGCTGAAAAACACTACCATAGGTGCTATTACGCTGGTTTAAAACGTTGTACTTTTTGGTTGTCCAAAATTTTTGCATGCTTGAAATTTACGACGTACTTGGGGTTTGGCTCACACGTTCCGCTACGCTGGCCATAAGTTGTAGGCACGTTTGCGATCGTTGACACGCGTTAATGTATGTTACTCATAAGTCGAACATGTAGAGTACATTCGCGTACCCGAAACTTATTCTAACCTATGAGTAACGTTTTGTAAGCACGCTACACGAATGTTGTTCACACTTCACAACACGCTACTTGAAAGTTCCTCATACGTCGAACACATCAAAGTAATGTTTAGGGTACCCGTGACTTATTATAACCTATGAATAACGTGCTTGGGAATTATTACGCTATGCATCGCTAGACTATCGTTGGGCATAGGTTGTGGACGCTAAAACACGATAAACAATCGTTGGTATAATTATCTATAAGTTATCGAAGCGTTCTGTGTTCATTACTAGTACATTATGCATTTGTCAAAGTCGTTTTAATACTTTAAAAAGTAAAACAAAAAATATTTCATCGTGGGAATGAGGAAAAAAAAATTGCCGAAAAGAACATCGAACAATGGTGCAAAGTAGTCTCCTATTCGTGGACGATAAAGGAACCATCATCACCCACACCCTCCCATCACGCTCACCTACTACTACTGACATAGACATACTACTACTACCAATGCTACTACTACAACTACTACTACTATTACTACTGTCACGCACACCAACTACTACTAATACTACTGGCATTGACATCTACTCAACATGGAGCTGGAACAATGATGGGTTCCTCTTGTGGAGCCCATTTGTATATACCAATTCCCTTAACGCTGCCAATACGCCATTACACGGTAGATGTAAGTTAGAAACACGTTCAGTAAGTGCTGTGGTGTCCGGAAGACGTCAATCTAATTTGTCTACATATGACAATGTGCGTTTGAGATACGCTACAAATAGGTTCATAGCATGTTACTCAAAGGTTAGAAGCACGTTATACTTAGGTTCAAAGCATGCTACACATAGGTTAAACGCACGTTACTCATAGGTTCATAGCACGCTAGTCATTGGTTCAAGGCAAGTTACAAATAGGTTCAATGCACGTTACTCATAGGTTTCAAGCACGTTAAACATAGGTTCAGAGCGCTACTCATAGGTTAAAAGGACGTTACCCATTGGTTGAAAATTAGTGGCGGTATGTTAAATATTACCTTGACGTGTTTCGACTTATGGATAACCTACAAGTAACGCGTCCGTCTCGGTGTAAACGATCGCGGAGCGTGCCAGGAACATATGACAACGCATGCGGAACGTGTTAGCCATACGCCGAGTACGTCGTAAAATTTTCAGCATGCTTGAAATTTCACTACGTATTACACGTACCACGTAATATGACAGCGTACTTCATTGTTTCCAGCCTACTCTTAACGTATACACAACTTACCTATACCGTATTTGACGTGCGCCTAGCATTTTAGACACATTTTTCATAGGTCGGCATACGCTGGCAAAATCGTCAAGTGTGACTGCGATGTTGACACTTCCAATTTTCAGGTGGTTATGATTTAAATCGGCGTCCGGCAGGTTCTTAACAGGCTACGCCACGAGTTCGCCGGCGATACGTTTAGCGCGCTATGCATAAGTTAAACTATCGTTGGGCATAGGTTGTGAACGCCGACAACAGGCTAAGCATTCGTTGGTAAAAGTTATCAATAACACAACAAAACGTTCTGTGCCCGTTACTAATATGTTATGCATACGACCAACACGTTATGAATACGCCCAAAACTTTAAAAAAAACATCAAAATTTCAGCGTACGCCAACGTTTTACATACATTTTTATACGTTGCCATTGCTGGTTAAAACGTCAAGTGTGACAGGGCCTCCAGTAAATAGCCCCATATAAAACAGTGTTTTGTTCTCAAATAGTGTGCTTGGAGTGTGGATACCAACTAGGAACTGTGTGCATGTTTTGATTGTACAGATCGGAGTGTATTCATGGATTCATCTGAGTCGGCGGATGTGAGGGTGATAGTTATCTCCAAGCACATCAAGTTCTGTGCTGATTCTATCGTTCCTTATAAAGTTGTTCAAACATATCCGAATAATAAGCCGTGAACTACCAAGGAGCTGAAGGAGCTGTAGGAAAAGAGAGAAGCCTTTCTAAATGAAGATAGTTCATAAGGGAAAGCTATTCAGAAAGAAACAGATGGGCAAGTTACAAAGTTTAAAGCAGATTACAAACAAACGAAAGTTAAAACAGAATTTTAAAGGAAATAATTCACATGTGGCTTGGCAGAAAATGCAGATTATAATAGGATTCAAGGACAAAACAAAGAGGCGAGCACATTGTACTAACAATTTTGTTGATAATCTGAATGATTTTTATTGTTGTACATTTGATGTTCATGATTTCAAACCCAAGAATGATTCCATTATGGAAATGTTAAAGGAGATTCCTGAGGACTTGGATGAGAGTCTTGTAGTGAATGTGTTTGAGGTTCATAATGTATTTGCTGAGATGACGGTAAGCAAGGCCACTGGACCAGATGGTATTTCCAATAAGGTTTTGAAATTTTGCAGTCAACATCTTACCCTGGTGTTTACATGTACAGTACCTTCCAGAAAGTATTCACACCCCTTGACTTTTGTCACATTTTGTTGTTTTACAGCATGAACTTAAAATGGATTAAATTAAAAAAAATTGTCACCGGTCCACACAAAATACACCATAATGACAAAGTGAAAACATGTTTTTCGA
The DNA here is from genome assembly GCA_035128595.1 of Eptatretus atami. Taxonomy (NCBI): domain Eukaryota; kingdom Metazoa; phylum Chordata; class Myxini; order Myxiniformes; family Myxinidae; genus Eptatretus; species Eptatretus atami. Next base: position 100,205,887 of record CM068963.1, read on the forward strand.
AATTTTTACAAATCAATTAAAAATTAAAAGCTGAGATGTCTTGCGTCAATGTTGAAATGTTTGAGTAGTCAAACAGCCTTGTTTGACCAACTCAGTTTGGATATCAGAGGAATTGCGGTGTCGAGGATGCTTTGCTTGTTTACCTCCAAAGATTGTTCCATCATTTAGATACTCCCAAGTCTTTTGTAAGATCATTACTTTTCGACTTCTCCAGTGCCTTCAATACCATTGTGCCACACATTAATTAACAAGTTACTGGAATTAGATGTCACACCTTGGCTTTCAAGATTCATTCACAGTTTTTTTGTAGATAGAACACAACGGGTGAAATGCAATAACATGGTATCACATGTCAGGGTTTTGAAGTTAGGCACACCATGAGGTTGTGTTGTTTCCCCCATTTTGTGTTCTTTGTATACAAGTGACTACTGTGGTTCAAGTCCTAATTGTAGTGTTATCAAATATGCTGATGATATAGTAATTACTGGGTTCCTACTGAATGATAACCATGAATATGTGAACGAAGTTCAGAAGTTGCAGACTGGTGTGCTCATCATTATTTAGTAATCAACATCAATAAGACAAAAGGAAATTATTTTTTATTTTCACCACTTAACAAGTTGCCGTGACCCTTTGATGATTCATGATCATAATATCGAACAAGTTTCTGAGCATAAGTATGTGGACACAGTGAGCGATACAAATTGAAATGGAGCAAGAATTCCTAAGTGTTGGCCGCTAAAGTAAACCAAAGATTGTACTTTGAAAGGAAATTGAAAGAGTTTAAATGTCGATAATAACAGTTTGATTATTTTCTATTAGTCCTTGATTCAAGGTATTCTTCCTTGCAAATTGATATGTACACTTGGTAATTCATCAAAAGAGAATGTTAAGAAATTGGAAAGACCCATGAAGATTTCCCAGTGTGTAATAGGGGCAAGCCTTCCCTTAACCTGTTCCTTGTATGAGAAACGTGCTTTGTTGAAGGTTCGCAAGATAATGCGGGATTCATCGTAAACACTTCATGTTTGTTTTTATTCTCATTGTTCAGGTATTCGCCTTCGTGCTCCACTTACCTTGTGCTGTCGTTTTAGACTATCATTTGTGCCAAATTCAATTCACATGTTTAATTCTAATGCAAAAAGGATGTGATGCATCCTTTTTTAATTGAATTGCCAGTGAATGAAAAATTTCTATGTTTCATGTAGAAAAAAATAAAATAAGAAAAAAATAAAATAAAATAAATAAAACAGAGTGAAATTAAATTAAACTAGGAAGCATCTAAAAATGCAAAGCCTGTCCGTGTCTGCTCTGTACTCAAACTAAACTTGACAAAAACGACTGTTATTTGTACTTTTTATTAATTTGTGTTCTCCATATTCTCATAATAAAGGTTTGTTGAAGATTTGATGAAAAGCTCAATTGGTAAAAATGTTATGGCTTGGACAGACACACTGGAGCTCAATGGTAAATAAATAATGAAACACGGAAACGATAAAAAACCGGCCGCCTCTGCTTGACGTACTGTGATGGGCTAATAAGGGCTATTTATGCCTTCCAGATTCAGACCGAATTTTTTTATTATTCTCTCCATATTCTTATAATAAAGATTTGTTGAAGAGTGAAGATTTAATGATACAAGCTGAAATGGTAAAAAAAGGTTATGGCCTGGAGATGGAGACAGACAGACACACGGATTCGTTTCATTTCACCAAAACATTGCATAAATGGGAAAATAGTAAAAAAAAACAAAAAAAAAAAACTGCTGGAGTTAATTTACTTTGCAATACAGAATTGAGAGGCAGAGTCAAGTTTTAAAGATTCAGTTTTCAAGTGTTAAACTCTGAGTGGTGCCAAGATTTTCATTGGTCATTTTAATGCTCTTTGTCATGGTAGTGCTAAAGGGACACGAAAGGGTACACGTACCTTTGATGCGGCTGTGACAGCAGCGGTTGCAGCGATGTTGATACCGCGTTTCCCAAAGTGCAACATAGCATCGTAGCTTCGCTCTTTCGCCTGGTGAAGGTAATCATCTATTTCCTGATAATAATAAAAAACACACACACACACACAACAAAGCTTAGTTTATACTTTGCAAGACAAATATTTTTTAATCCCTCAAATGGTAAGGTGTTAGGGGGTATTTGCACTCGAACCATGCAATAACAACCTATATGCTCAGAGAGGAAACAAGCACAAAGGCAGATAAATTTATTGTATAGTTTGTAAAGCATACCATCTTTCAAAAGGACCGGTATATTCGCTGTGCCATTTGCATGAATGTTGTGGATAAAAGGCATCACACAATGTCATTTTGGTTGTCGTTTCAGCCCAATTTGTCTGCCAAGTGGTTTCAAGACCAAGTCCTTCCTTAGATAATCGGAAGGACCGTATTTTTTGGCGTACAAGTCAAATTGGCTAATTTCCCCATTTTTCTTTCCTTCGATTTGGAATGCAAGGTTAAGCTCGATCAACTATGGTAGTTAGCAAAACTGTCAGTCAAAAATGGAGGTGTTGATTCCTTCCTGACACTCACAATGCATCACTGCAGATGGTACTTCCAGGGTCATGAATATTAATGGACTGTTTGTGCATTGTATTTGAACTACTTTGTGGGATGACCTTTTAGGTATAAATTAGGAATGTAAATAGTTTTTCAACACATTTATCATGCAGAGGTACAGTATTTAAAACAAGCCACAGAATCATTATCAGCACTTGCTTGTAGCACATTACACTTTGCAGTTCACAACTCCGAAATAAAAATGACCACCTGACACTTTTTGTAATACAAACACATTTTAATCCATTAAAGAGCTTAATCACTGAGCACTGTCTCAACATGTTTGATCTGGTCACACTTCACTACAGTACACCACATAATCACTTGACATCGAAGAAACCGTCAAATTCCTCTCTTCCGTATCAGAATTTAGATGGCGGCGAGCTCGGGGGTCAGGCTAGGTGGGCTGTTCTCATCATCCTTGGGCTCCTCTGGTCTTCTGATGATCTCTACTTTGACAAAGCTGTTAACAATGACCGCCTGAGGCATACTGTCCCATGCATCCTTGATCCACTGAACGACCTCGGCATAGGAGGCACGATGCATATGTCCCATGTTCGTGAAACTGTGTTTGCCTGTGGTTATCCAATTCTCCCAAGTCTTTCGGAGCTCAGCCTTGAAGCAACGATTAACGGAAATGTCCAGTGGTTGCAACAATTTGGTCATTCTCACAGGGATGATACCTAACACTGTCTTCCTGCTTTCAACCTTAGCCTTCATCTCATCACTTGTACGTGCATGCATTGAGTCTATGATGAGCATTAATATAATCCACAAGACCGACACAAGTGACACAATTCCAGCCACTTTCCCATCGTGTCGTTGACCATCCAACCTTTGGGATTCACGTCTACCATAACACCATTGGGAAACTTCTCCTTTGGCATTGTGTTTCTCTTAAAATGACCATCAGGGGTAACTTCCCGCCATCTTCTGAACACGAGAGAACAAGTGTGAAAGAAGATTTCTCATGGCCCGGAGACCTGATCGTAACCATCTTCCTCCCTTTGGGCTCAACTGTTCTGTTCATTGAAACATCAAATGTCAACGGCACCTCGTCCATGTTGATCACATTCGACATATCCAAATCGCCCCCTGTATCTTCGTCTGTACAGATTCGTGGAAGTTGTCCAACTTCTCCTCCAAGTCCTCAGGAAGTTTATGTGCTGCAGTCATGCACTGCTTTATACACAGTCCTTTTCTACACATAAACCTGAAGCACCACAATGGATCACCTCTAAAACGTTCAACTCCCAAATCAGTTGCGATTTGTTTGGTCTGTAGCCTCAGCTGCACAGTGCTAAGTCCTCGACAAGTGGCACGTTCATCAGCACATATTCCTCCAACTCATCCTCGATGTTTGTCCACATAGTTTTGCAGCTGTGATTAGCCTTCTTGGTTTTCGGCAATATAACCTTCGTTTTATGCCAGTCCTGAACACATTTCTCGCCGACACCATATTTCCTGTGTGTAGCCTAATTCCTGCCATTTTCCTCTGCAGACTCAATAACTTCAAACTTAAAACTGCCGTGTACGACTAGCGTGACTTTACGTGAAGCATTTTGAGATGATGTAGTGAGAATGGGTACACATGATTAGGATTGAAATGGATGGATCAAACGTAATTGGTGAGTGCATGCTCGTTTTGATTGGATAATTTTGCATGCATCAGTGAGCGGATGAATGTTTCATTGCTCACTCCATCGGCAAATGTTCCGGGCAATGATTTCTGTCGCGCTTCAAATTCACAATTATACAATTTATTTCATGAAATAGCACACTTTGCAATTTTTTTCATGAATGTAAATAAATGTATTAAATCATAGATACGTCGATTCTGAGTACATGTTGAGGTCCGGACTTCTGGGGAGAAGCAGTATCAACTTGCACGCTGAAAAATACGGTATTCAGTCTGTAAGATCTTTTTCTCCAGTTCATTGGAGTTTTCTCCAATGTTGGCTGGGCCAATATCATGTGTGTCTTTCTAGAATTCTGTGGAGTCTCCAACTAAACATTCTTGGGATCTCCTGCAATAAGGTTGAGGAACAAGATCTGTAGCTCACATCACAGGCAGGCAAATTCTACATTTGCACAATGGTGTTCTGCCTTTCCCAATGGCCGCACACAAGTTCTCATCAACAAACAATTTATGAACAAAACAAAGCAGCCGGGGGGGGGGGGGGGGGGGGGTGGAGTCTTGAAACCCTAACCTCCCAGCCATCAGTGTGGCCACGTGAGTTTTATGTGAGGTCTGTGCCATCCAATCAGTGTACCTCATGTGTGAAATCAGCGAGCCCTGCAAGTACATGAGCACGCAATGTGATGCTGTTGGTGTTGACGTTCAGTTCTCTCTCTCTCTCTCTCCTCGTTTCTCTCTCTCTCTCTCTCCTCTCTCTCTCTCTCTTTCTTCTCTTCCTTCTCTCTCTCTCTCTCTCTCTCGCTTTCCCTGACAGAGCTGCATGTGTGCTCTCCTGGGCATCCTGTGGTGTTAGCTGTTCCGGATGTGCAGCATCAGGGTGTTGCCCAAGCGTTCCGGATGTGGTGCCAAAACCAAAGGATGGAGCTGAACATTCGAGCCACCCCACACCACAGCGTGCCATGCCCAATTTGCACCAACACCATGTGTGAGTAGGGCTCATGCCACAGGTTTGTCTCTGTCTTGTCAATCTCCCCACAAATCTTATGTTTTGCCTGAATGAATGTGAATAAGTTTTGTAATCAAGCCCCATCGAGGTTCACACGGGTTCATTTATTATTAATTTCACCGCATGTGCGGTCGTGTTCCTTTTTCTTCTTTCCCACCCCAATTTATTGTTAATAAATTCCCTTAATAAGAACCTCTTTTGTGGTCATCATGGAACAGGAACTCCATAGCACATAGAAAATTGGAACAAGGCCGTGAGTCGGGCTGTTTGGAGAGCGCGCTATTAAAAGCGAGTAGCCTGTCGCGGTTTGATTGGCAATTTGTGAGCGGCGGGTTCGCCGCTGTCGCATCCTGTTTAACCGCTGCCTCGCACCCCAAATTAACGGGCAGAAGAGTAGTCCTTCTGGGCTCCTCCCCACCTGGTGGCGCATCAGTCTTATAGACCCCCGACCGTTACAACACCGGCTCTCCTCTGATCGAGCTCCCTATTTTCTGTAAGTGCTATAACCCTCCCCAACAACTCCATGATGTGCGTGTTATTCCAGTAACCCCTTCCTGGTTAATTTTCCAAAATCCAGGCTGACTGAATAACTGAACTCTTTCGTTCCTCACGTCTTCCATATTTGGAACCACCTTCCAGAAGCTTTTCTGTTTCACTCTTCCCTCCAGGCTTTTAACAAGGTGGTGTGCTGTTATCATGTCATCCCCCATCTTTACTATCCCCATTAACCCTTCATAACCCAACCCAGTTACTTGCAGTGTTTTCTTTCCTCCACTCTCCTCTTTTCCTGTTACCATTCCCTTCCTCATTATGTCAAAGATTTTCCCAGTTTTGTCAGCTTATGCCTTTCGTCAATTTGCTCTTCCATGAGCTTCAATCTTGTGGAGAAAAAAAAATGGAAGATTGACGCTCCAAAGTGGTTCTCAGGGTGTTTTTCTTTTTAACCAGCCAAGTTAACTTCATCCCAGACACGAGGTAGGGACCTAAACTATATAATCAATCCAAAAAAACAATGGAGAGAGAGAACAACTGATGATGGGAAAATAACTAATGGCAGTACCTTTAGAAGCTACTTGTACAGTACAAATCTGTTAACAGTGGTCATACAGAAAGGAATAAGAACTGGAACAGACCTGTTCATGCGCCGACAGCATTGGATGCACAAACTTGCGGTAAAGCACGCTTGAACCCCTCGTGTAGGGGGAAAGAAGCCAGATCACAAAAGCAATCTTCAGCTCAAAATAAAAGGGTAACCTGAACACAGGTATTCAAGAGAGAGAGACAAAAAGACAAACAATGTTTAAAAAATATTTTTTGTTAAAGCCACAAGAAAATTGGAGAAACAAGAGGCTTTCATTTCAGTCAGGAGAGATCAGACTAATCATCTTTAAGTAATACCAGAGTTTATAGGGAAATTGAGCACGGCAGTTTGCAAAGGGCGAACTGCTGCTGGCTGTATGCAAATGCCATCACATAATAATGCACACATTTAGTGTGGTCTCATCGGTTTTTGCTCGAGACAGGCCCGGGTGAGCAGAACATCACAGAAGGTAGGGCAAACAGAAATGGTAAGACTACAATGGGGAAAGGTGCTGCAGGCTGGAGTTCGTCAGATTTGTAGCTTGCACATACGAAAGACCATTTGCCAAATACCTAATGGCGTGTGTATTTCACAAAAATATGATCGTTTCTGTCGCAACCCATTACACAGCGATGTTTACCAAAAAATAAAAATAAATACTTGCAGTTTTTCTGGCACTTCATCGCGTCTGCTTGTTACCATAATTTCTCAATACAAACCAGTTAAAGCGCAGTTCCAAAGTTCCAGCATGATTTGTAAAAGGCCAAATGTGTGTGTAATATGTATACGTATACACACACACACACACACACACACACACACACACACACACACGAGGGTATTTCAATAAGCGGATAGACAAAATCGGTGCAGAAGTTTTTCAGCAGAATAGACAGTGAGGGGACCAGGAGTCATCGGCCCAGAGTAAAGAAGGCGATGAGTTAGCACTGTTAAGTAAAAAACTGAAATAATTTTTTGAAGTCTGGGGAAGACAGCTTCTGAGTTAAATATCACAAACTTGTGAATCACAGGAGTTAAATATCACAAATCCCACGCCAATTTGAGCCTCGATTGGTGGACTTGACTTTGTCTTGAGTATCATTATCTCCATATGCATGTTTCAGAAGGTGGAAGGAAGCCATCCCAGGTCTCAAAGTATCTGTGTGTGGTGTGCGTGCGCTGCGTGTTTTATTGCATTCCTAACTGCTGGACAGAGTAAATTGAAATTTTGTGGTTGTACTTGGGGCATGCCCAGGAGAGTTAAAAAAAAAAAAAAAACTTCATAGTTTTGTGGGTGGGGGAGGAATGGAGGAATTCTCCATGTAAATGTGCATCACATAGTACCATCAGGTGGTGATGAGAGGCTATTACAAGTCAGCTGCAGAGATGACTTGCAATTTTAAACTGTCCACATGGCTTGGTGAAAGTGCTTTCCTGACCGCTGACAGAGGGAGGGAGTATTATGCTCGCTTATGGAGCTCTCATCAGTTTAAATGATCCACCAAAATGTGAGCACACAAAACTTACTCACCAGGACAACATGAGGTCTGTGAAAGTTTCCACAGCACTGAAAAGGGCAAAGACGATCCAGTACATCATCCATCGCACCTGTGAAAATGACAATAAAGATGGATTGTAATCATGGCCTGCTGTTCTTTGTACACCTGTTTAGCCACAACGGCTGAGTTACAAAAGTCAGCGTACAAGTAAATGACGCAGGCTATGCTTTCCCCCTTGCCTTGTGAACCTTCAATTTACTGGTGGGAGAAATTTTCTTTCATAATATGGGTAATATCTGGCAACAAGTCTTTGCAGCAACAACTCTGACATATACAACGAGAGTGTTCACAAAAACCTTACCCACATAGTTTTAAGAAAAAAAGGATACGGGAAGGGTCCGCGAGCGGTTGAGATGACGTCAAATGCCATAATATTTTGTCCAAGTAATGCGAAACGGAAGGGTTTTGCAAGTGCCATTAATATTATTTGTTTTATAAAATGTTCAAGTATACAATTCAATTGAAATTAAACAAAGATCTTAGAGGTTGTAGAAAAAAACTTTTTCGGAAGTTTATCGCCGTTGACGCAGTCTTTCACATCACCTTACATAACACAATACATGAGTTATTTGTGCTTGTTTCTCGTGTTCTTTATGGTATCCTTAAAAAACATTACGTTTCCTGTTTGGAATGATTGTCAATTTCGCTTCACTGCCAGACAGGCAGACAGAGCGAAAATGTTATCTCACTCCCCTCTGCGCATATGCAATCGGGTCAAATTCAGAGCCAAAGTAGTGTGAAACGACAGGTTTGTTTTCCGATTTGTGTTCAAAATATAACATTCAATTGAAATTAAGTTGTTCCTCGATCATAAACTTACCTTTGTAGATGGACAGACACAGTGAACCAATTGCTGGAACCACACTTTTAGCTTCGCTACGTGCATGTTGCTAGAAAATATAATATAGTATATATAATAAAACCAGTTTCTTTTTAAACCATTGCGTGTATGACCTTATACATATATATATATATATATATATAATAATAATATATTTATATAATAATATATATATATATATTGTTGCGATTCGCGCCCGCGGCGTGCGATCGGCCACCTGGACTCGAATCGCGACCGCCTCGCCCACCGGACGGAAATTCTGTCTGACCCTCTCGGACTAACGCCGGGATCCAGTCACGGGTGGGCCTTTCGGCCTCACCACGATCGTGCCAATCGGCCACCCGCGTGGGATAGGGTTGTTCGCCAAACTCGACCTACCTAAGTACCCACCGGATGGTAAACCGGGCGACCGCACCTCGCCGCAGGTCGACTTCGACACGGGCCGCTTAAGCGATCCGTTCCGTACTATCGGATAACCGAGCGGTGTTATCGTCGGCCTCGACGGTTCCTGATTAATTATCGGCGTCCCCGCGCCCACTACGTACCCTTTACGTAAAACAAGATGGAGACCCAACGAAGGAAGGACGCGCACAACGGGGAAACAATTTAACAAGCAAGCATTTATTACACACACGGACACAAAGCACACATATATCACATATTTACAGCCAGAATGCACATATATCAAATAGAAAATAGACAACGACGACGCAGAGCTACAACCGACTAACGCGAACACTCGGCAACACTTATACAATTTTACTTACTAAGACTCGGCGCCACACACACACGTTCACACAGAACCCCAAAAAAAATGGAAGTCGCACTTCCCTGCTCTCAAGTCCTTGGCGACCGTCCTCCCTCGCGGTCTGCGAGCTCTCTCCGCTCCACTCGACGCGAGATCCTCCGGCGTGCCTCGTGCCTGCCCGTGCTGGCCCCTCGACGCCACCGACCGAGCACCGACGAACAGAGAGAGACCAAAGAGAGCGCCGAACCAGAACACGAACAGAGAGAGCACGAACAAAGAGAGCACGAACAAGAGAGAGCACGAACAGAGAAGAGAGAACCTCCTGCGCTCCTCTTATACCCCCGGCGCCCCGCCCCGTTCTTGGCTCCACCCTCCTTCAAGGCGCTTCGAGAAGGGGGGCGTTCCCTCTCGCTCCCCCTCCCCGCGCCATCCAGGGGCGAGGAGAATCCTCCTGGCGCCGGGCCAGGAAGAAAACGAGCGGGAAAACCGCGCGCCCTCGCTGTGGATATTCTTCCTTCCCTTCTCGCGTTCGACGGTTTCCAGCGCGGAAACCGTCGTACATGGACCGCGGAGGATGGCGTTCGTTGGTGTGGGTAGTGGCGAAGATGTGTGGTGTTTGTGAGATGGCGTGCTGGCGTTGTTGGAGTGGTGGCGTTGGCATTGTTGTAGTGGTGGCGTAGTTGGCGTTGTTGTAGTTCGAATAAAAGCAAGAACAGAAAAACGCCTAACTCAAAGTGTCGCAGCCCGAATTAATCACATTAATTCCCTCTAAACAATGGGTTTGGGCTAACTACACATGTACTTCAGAAATATATCTCACCTACGGGACCTGAATGGTGTAATGCGAATTTCCACAGCCGTAACAATTATTATATATATATATTTAAATATAATATATAATATTATATATAAAATATATATATTTTTTATGATATTTCAGCTGTGTTGCGTCACTGAATTACTCCCTCAAAGTTTTGTAAAATTGTACCAGACTTCCAGGCTGCACCCACCTCTTCTGTGGCATGTACGTACGAAGGGTATTGTTTTTGAAAAAAATTTTTTCCCCCAAACTTAAATTGCTTATAAAAATGTATTATCACGAATGTTGCAATTACATTTGCAAAATAAATGTTTGAATTCTGCTTGGTGTAAATCATACAACCGCAAATCACTACTGATCCTCAGTTAAAACAAGCCGGTCTCTCGAGCGACGTGTGACGAGGTGTTTTGAATTACGTGGAGGTGAGGTGTTTTTAATAACATGGCGGTTACGTGGTGGTGAAGTGTTTTTAATAACGTGGTGGTTACATGGTGGCATGTTTTTAATAATCTACTAGATGACCCGTGAACCCATTGTGACAGTGGTTGATGAAAAAAATCATTAAAAAA
>CM068963.1:100217325-100230761 GCA_035128595.1 Eptatretus atami
GCCACAGCCTTTATTGAGGCCTCCAGCTCGGAGGGAAAGGTGAGCAGAAGACCAGAGCCTGCCTCGGACCTGTCCACCTCGTGTTGTTTGGGCGAGCCGATTCGAACCAGGCACCAGACACCGGCGAGCCGTGATCAGCCTCCTGAGCTCCGCTCGGCACTCGTCCTGGCAACCAAAACCTCTCCTCTGTATCCTAAACTGACGAGAAGGCAGGAAAGTTTCTCTTGCCACTTCCCCAAGTCTTTGAGTTTGAACATCAAAGCGAGGGCTGATAATCCACGCTTGTTCAACCTGCCCGTCAGATTGACCCACAACCTTGCCTGCCTCGGTGGTCATCAACTATTCCAAACACTCGCTAGTCACCGACGAGTGACGGCGCCACCACCCCTTCGGTTTCTTGGAGGAAGGGTCTCTGCACGCCTCAAGTCTTTTGGTCCGATCGCCGCCGCAAATTATTCACCCTGTCTCGGGGCGGGGGGGAGGGGGATGCCTCCGCCCTCCCCGCCTCTCCCTCACTGGACGGTTTGGCACGCAGAATCGCTTGTCGCCCTCCTGTCACTGGCCAAAATGAGTGTCAAGTCCGGTCGATTGGCCCGGGGGTGTGGTGACGTCACAGCGAACTGCCTTTCTCACCTGTCGCGGGTCTGATTGGGAGCGCGGCCACCACCCGTAGCACCGCTGATTTCGTCGAGGTGCCGCCGTGTGTGCGCTCCTCCTTGAAACTCCGCCCACAGTACGTGCCAACACCACGCAGACAATGCGTCGGTGGTGAGGGAAGCGGAGCGTTTTGAAGCGTGTTGTTGTAGTTGAGGATTTAAAAATAAAAGAAAACCCTAACTATCAAAATAACTCACAGCGCAAGTACATTTATTCACACATTAAACGAGGGACGGGGACCCTAACTAAAAATATACCCATCAGAGATGGGGAATCCCCCACCATTGAAAAATAATTGAAATCAGATAAGCGTTTTTCCATTTATTACAAAAAAAACATTTTTTTCAAGATGGCCGCCCCAGTCGGCCATCCTGGATCCGGCCACACCCAAAATCAATAGGGTCTTCCTTTTCAGGTGGTACATGTGTGACCCAAATTTAAAATCGATATGGCGAACAGTTTATGAGTTATCGCACTCACAGCTATAAATGTTGACGCCCAGCCAGCCAGCCGGACGGACGACCGCCCCAGTCGGCCATCTTGGATCCGGCCACGCCCAAAATCAATAGGTTTCTTCTTTTCAGGTGGTACATGTGTGACCCAAATTTCAAATCGATATGGCGAACAGTTTATGAGTTATCACACTCCACAGCCTATAAATGTGACGCCCAGCCAGCCGGACGGACGGACGACGGACGGACGACCCGGGTGACAACAATATCCCCCTTCCGCCACAAGGCGGGGGATAAAAACACATACTTACCGATATAACTGTTCTATAGGACCTGTATGTTGAGTGCTCAAGGCTTCCAGATTCGCAACAATATATAGATATACATATAAAAACGAAAAGCACGGTGAGGCGGTGATGCCGCGAGTCAGTCCGGGAAGCTGTGAAGACTATACCTATTAATCACGTCTTGTTTGAATGTTATTTCCCCAAGTCCCTTAAGACCCATAAAGACCCCGAGGACCCAAAAGACCGAGAAGACCCCAAGGACCCTGAAGATCCAAAAGACCCTGAAGACCCAAAAGTCACCAAAGACCCAAAATATACGAATGACTCATTAGTCCCCAAGGACCCTGAAGATCCAAAAGACCCCAAAGACACAAAAAGACCCTGAAGGCCCAAAAGTCACAAAAGACCCTGAGGATCCAAAAGACCCCGAAGACCATTTAGACCCCTGACACTCTCCAGACAGATTGTCTAATCTGTCTGGAGGGTGTAAGGGATCTAATCTGTCTGGAAGGTACGAGGGAAGACAGCATCACGGCTCAAGATACACAGCCATGGTTTTAAAAGAAACTGGTTTAATAAATAATGGGGATGGGGATATGAGAAGCAAAAATGGCAGTAAAAATAGAGACAAATGGAATGGAGTGCTTGAAGCACAATTAAACCGACAGCTTTGAAGGAAGTCAATAAGTACAAAAATAACTCCTTAATTTTCCCTGAAATTTAGCTTTTAATATCATTGTATTTTGAGAAATAATGAACCTTGAGAATCTGTAAAGATTGTTCATCACCATATGGGCTATGCGAGAGGGAGATCTCGTGATAATGTGACGTTAAGGCGCTAGTACAGCAAGCACGATGTCAGAGTGCCAGGAGTATAGCTGTGTCAATGAGAGAGGAAAGTACAGTGAAAGCTTTTTCCAGATCCCAAATGTGGATAAATATCCAGAGAAGAGAGAGTTGGCAATGAAGTGGCATCACAACATCGGAACTGATCATACTGTTGACAAATTTTCTTTCGAAAGGCACACAATAGTTTTGAACACCACTTCGAGTCTTGGTGTTTTCAAAAGGAGCAACAAAGATAGGCTGATCTATTAGGATACCACGTGGAGAAGAAAACATTTGTAGATGTGTGTATATATATATATATATATATATATATATATATATATATATATATACAGTATATATGTTTTTTTTTTAACATTAGATGCACTGTACTCGAGGTCTCGAGCGTTGGTGCCGCCGAAGCACTTTCTTGGCAAGGGTTACACTGCGTGGTTTACAATTGCCTTCCTAGCATTTTAACCATGCTCAAATCCATTTAAATGCTGAGCGTCAAGCAAAGAAGCAGCACGTACCACTTTTAAAAAGTCTTTGGTACTACTCGGTCAGGGTTTGAACCACCGACCTCCCAGACTCAGAGCGGATGCTCCAACCATTACGCCACCGAGTGTGGTGTATCGGGTCACCACGACATAGAATGACTGGAACAAAGGATGATGTGAATACTGTCTGTACCCCAAGAAGCAGACCTTTTATGACGTCTTGGCCAACCTTTGGCACTAATGTTGGTGTGATGTGGCAGGAACTTTACAGCTGTTTACAGCATGTGTTGCTCAAATCAGTACCGATGTAAGAAAGGCTGCAACAACTTTTCAAAACAAATACAAGGGAATGCAGCTGTACAATTCCCCTCATTTAAAGTCTAATGACTCCTGCAGACACCAAATACAGATGGGATAAAGTGATCCTGCCAAACAAGGAATGCACAAAATTACTCCGGCAAATTATGAGCAAGAAACCCAAAGCTATGTAACCGACCAATGAGTGAAAAGCATTACAAAAAAAAAGAATTGTTTTGACTTGTCCACCCCTCCAACGTGAGGCTCGAAATGTAAGCGGTGCACCTTTCCTTCGATGGCCAATGTTAATTTTGATGCTCGCCGCAAACTGCAGGAAGTTTTTCTCACGACTTTGCAGAACCGAGGGATGTTTTGAACAAGCGATTTATTACTGAAGCCCACGTTGTGCAAACCCTGTGATGTTGCTCTTAATAGAAAGTAACTTATGCTGTACCAACAACTCTGATTGGTGCCATTCAATCAATGCTTCAATCTGAACCTCTCCCCTGCACTCATTTGCACTATACATTGCAAGATAGGCTAATGCAGGAATCAGCACAATTTTCTACTGTTCAGAATGGTTGATGTTTCGATAACATCTGGTTGTGAGGAAAACAAACCAATTACAATAAAATAAAATAAAAACACAATTTAACAATGTCGAGTCTCATCGGCATATATAGATTACAGTAGATCTTACAATGAATGACGTGCAGTATATTAAAGCAGGTCTATGTGAGTTGCGCACACACACCTTTACAGAATGGATGAGGCTAATAATTATTTGGATTGGTAGTTAAAAGTGAACTTCTCCAATTTCAAGTTTTATGAAGTAAGATGCAACACAAACATGCCAAGATATTGTTGTAGTCGCCGGTTCGTTCCAGTTACCTGCACGAGCCCAGCGAGTCTCCTCAATGCGACTGTAATGGTCAACCGGTTTGAAGACCCCCACAGCCGGATCACGTGTCCACTAGTCACAACACCATACTGATTGGGGTCTCTGAGCCGGTTGAGCGCTCCACTAATTAGCACCACACGTCTCATCCTCATTAGGCCGAGCAAAGTCGGACACCTGTGGCACTGTCTGGATGTGCGGCGTTTCATTGCTGCTGCCAATTAGCCCTCAACGGGTTTTCCTCATTACCTGATGAGGGACCACGATGACCTGAATTCACCCCGAGATCAGCAGGTATATTTAATGATGATAATGGTCACATGGGGAGGGAATTCCAAAGAAGCAACAAACAGATAATTGAAACGAAGACAAAGAAGGAACCCGAAGAAGTAAAGAGCAAAGATGGAGTCATCAGGAGGAACCTGGATAGGATTCGGGTTTCAGTCGCTACTCCCTCTACCATCAAACCCATCCAGGCGCAGCCAAGTGGGCCTTACAGAAAAATTTCTGCAAGAATTCACTTCTCCTGAAAGAGATACATAATGAAAAAGAGAAATAGCAAGTAAAAGAGATGAAAGAGAAGAAAAAGCAAGAATTAGAATGAATAAAAAGAATTGCGAAAAAATGAGAAAAGTGTGAAAGGAACAAAGGACAAAGATGTTGGGAAGAAGCCGGACAGATAGATTTCAGCAGTTACACCCCAGGCTCAAACGCAGCAACATGTACAAGCTACCAGACCAACCCCTTACCCACTACCGAATACGCGCTTATGATACAAACGCCGAATGGAGATCCTTCATTATCTAAGCCTTAGCAAGAAGAGATACCGGGACAAACCCAGTAGTGTTGTGTCACAGTCCGCAGGCTGTTTGGATCCACGGCAGGGCCAACGTTCCATCACCTCGGTGCCAAGGAGGGCGTCGCTCTGGCCTGATAGGGCAGAATTCAGCTCACCTGGAATTGGTGACAGTGTCCTTTGCACCAATTCCAGAGCTCTCTCTCACTTTCGCAGTCACTCCGCCCTTATAACCTCGGGGCTTCCTCCCACCCCACGACGTCACCCTAATTTGCAAGCTCCACACCCATTGGCCGCACAGACGTCACTCACACAATGGCCAGCCTCTGTGCTTCAATCTGCACCCCTCCCCTGCACTCATTTGCCTTGCTGGCCACCCTGAAGCTCCCCGGCAGTGATTTGTGCCTAAACTGGTGCTTTTCATGGTGTGCAGGCCACTATTCTCCCCAAAGAAATATTCGACTGATTAAGTGTTCAGAGGGGAGAACATCAAAAAGGGTTTTTAAGACACAACAACCTCTATCTATTACATAAGTGACAGATATCAAATTTCATAATTAATGACCATGCTGATTCTATGATGTACTGAGGATATAACTAAACTACGTTGAGAAATATTAACCCCTTCGGTGCCATTTCTACAAGAGTATTATAACCAAATTAATAACTCAAGCATTTTATAACTGCTACAGTAACATTTAGAACTAGAACGAGCAAAGATTGCACACCCTCACCCGGACTTGTTTTGTGTGGTTTTGTAGTATGTATTGCAGACACGTACTCACATTCTAATGGCTCATGCTTTGTGGAGATACACGGTTGAAAAACAGAGAACGTGCACTACTGGCTACCACGAGGTGGCATTTGTGGCCTACGTTAGCACATTCTGTGTCGAAAGAGAGATAAACAAACAAACGGACCCAATGCAATACCCTCTCCATTGGCAAGGGTAATAACTCATTCTAATAATAAGGATGGAAAGTTAATATGTCTATTTAAAGTCATCAAAACATTCAAAAAGTAGCAAACATGTCCTACTTCACATTATACTAAAATAAGCAATTTGCTGTCTGTCTGTCTGACTCACTGTGATACATTTGGTCGTTACTTATCCAATCTCAATCAAACTTACCTGGGGGACTATAGGTCACATGATGGAGGTTGTAGTGACTTAACTTGCCCCCCCCCCTCCACGAGGGGGATTTCCGCCTTGGACAAACTCTGTGTTAAGGTGTGTAAATAGCTCAGCATGGCATTTCATGGGGCACACCTACCGGAAGTAAAATTACAATAAGCACAAACTATTCTGTCAATTCTTTCCAACATACGATTACCTTCTTAAACCGTCTATCGTTTGACACTAAAGTGAAAGAAATCTGGAGCAAACCCAATGTCCTTGAGGCATTCTATGCTTACGCATTTCCCCACAGACTAAATGATTCGAGCCATCTTAACTCGCTAGGCCTCTAGGTATTGTGCTCAAATGAGTCTTCACACGTGAACGATGCATCCCATTCCCCAATTTTTCTAGTCATAATATTTTATGGACTGTACATGGATTGTTTATAACGTATCTTGGGGCCTCATATGTAATTTCTCCCGGCCATGGCTTCAAGTGTGACGTGCGACATTGCCCCCAACACTCTCACGGCCCAATCGTGACCTTTATTTGACATATAATCCCATTCGCAATGCACAATCGTCTCAAAGCTTCCCAGCCTGGGTACGAATCTCGACCCAGCTATAAACTGCCATCCCAGTGGTTTCATTGGCAGGGTGATTCATCAGTGTGTGCCGTCCCTCGGATGGAAGTTAAATTGGGCATCCCGTCTGCTGGCATAAGTTGTTGGACATGAAACATCTGTGTCTTTCGAAATGAGTAGGCGAGCTATTGCCGACACTCTGAACAAATTTCAAATGTCTGCTCCAACCTTAAATCAAACATGAGGCCTGGTCAGCTGGTTTCTGAAATATTTAGGCCAAGCTTCCCCTGGCCAAATTGACAAAAATGTGGGAATAATTGTGGCCGTTAAAGAAGAAGAAGAAGAATATTAACCCACCGCCATCCGCATGACAATGCCGGACATGCACAAACACGACACCCCTCTCACACCCCCAGGCTGCTCCCGTAGCGAGCGGTTGTTTCACGTATGTAAAAGAAGGCAATTCTCTGTGGGTACGTACATCTAATAATTACAAAATCGAAAATGGCTGGACCAATCTCCACCAAAGTCTGTATACGTTCTAGAGGTACTGATGGTCATTTCATGAGCACGACATCCCCACTCCCCAAACGACGGTGGGGAGACTACTTACAATTTTTACCTGTACTCGTGGAACATTGCAAGTGGTTGACTGACCACGGCACAAAATAGATAAGCCTCACTCTCCCTCCTCCCCTCCCCCACGCCGCCCAGGCCACTACTGGAGGAAATGGGTGTTTCTTGTGTTAAAATAAAGCAACTCTCTATATGTGTGTGCACGTTTGATCAGAAAAGAATTGAAGGCCAGGCCAATCTTGGAAGACAACTTGCAATTTTCACTTGTACATGTGGAATAGTGCAAGTGGATTAACCACTGATCCTGCCTAAGGAAGGGTGTAACGACACCATGTTCCGCTCCCTCCGGGAGTGGATATTACGAGTTAGGAATATTTTTTAACGTGTCTGAGCTTTGTGAAAGAACTTGTACTCACATCACATGTAGGGTAAAGGCAACAGCAGACACAAAATCCCCTCCCTCCCACCTACCCAAGATCGATAAAATGATACATTGGATTAATGTGGCGTTGGTGTCACTCTGCCATGATTGGCCAGATGACATCCTCCTGTGTTCAAAGTTTCTTGTTATTTCCTTGTAAGATAAGGAGAGGAGGAGGAGATTGGGACCATACTCTGTGCAGAGCGTTGGTGCTGCTTAAGCAGTCTCCTTGGCGATTGGACACAATCCTGGATGGGTCGCCACTCTGACACAGGATACCAGCATGGTGGCACTCATTTTGCCGACCTCGGAAGGATGGCAGGCCGAGTTAACCCCACCTGGTATTAATTCAACAGCTGAGCGGGATTTGAACTCAGGACCCTAGGATCCAAAGCCCGCCACCATACCATTAAGCCAACACCAGGCATACAAGATAAGAACTTTATTTGTAAGATAAGATAAGAACTTTATTTTGCGAAGTGTAAAAATGCAAGGAATATGTACGTCTAAGCGTACTTTTACAATCCTTGTCAACAATGTTGTGTTTATTTTAGCATGGAAAAGTCTTGATCGTGAAGGCT
This sequence comes from Eptatretus atami, assembly GCA_035128595.1. Lineage (NCBI taxonomy): Eukaryota > Metazoa > Chordata > Myxini > Myxiniformes > Myxinidae > Eptatretus > Eptatretus atami. The sequence goes on from CM068963.1 coordinate 100,225,322, forward strand.
AGCGTTGAGCTACGCCGGCAGACAGGCCAAACAAAGGGTTAACGCACAAGACCTCAGATTCTGTTCGCTTCCTATGGTGGTTAGCACACTTCGATCAATGCTATGTTGCTTCCATCCATTGCTCTCATGTTAATTTTAGCTTTTTTCATTGTATTGAGATGAGCAGCACACACACCAACAATTTCATCAGGGCATTCACATGGATCCCCAGTTCAAGTTAATATTTTGACATTACTGCGATTTGGTCTGTTTGGTGTTCCCAAATCAGAAGGTAGCTCATCCTGTAATTCCACATTTCAATCCCAAACGCTATCGATTTGTCTATTGCCGTCTCCTAATTTCCCAGTCCAGCATTATATGCACACATTCCTCCATGACCCTTAAATAAAGTTCTCCGCAACTGAAGTAGCAGCATCCATGATGAGAATCGATGGAAGTTGGTGGTGACATAATGGCAGGTGGTGTGTTCGCGTGAACTTCACGGAATGTGATGATCCCTTCCTTTGGTATCCCCATTGTACTTGATGATTTGTTTTTAATACATTGTGGACACACAGACCCATGAACTGACTTCCCAAATTCACATCAGCAGGTGATTCCAGCACTGGATACACAGCTTTCCAAATTATCCAAAAATATTTTGAACTTTGAGAACTTGGAGCCCTTGCTTGCTGGCTCAGGTATTTCACTTAAAATTCATCCTAAAAGTTAAGATTGCAAAACATTACGAGGCACGAAAGGACGACGCCACGCCAGGTGTCTTGACATAGTCGCTAACCGATCTTTTTGCAAACAAATTCCATACATCCATCAAAATTTTTTATTTGTGTTGAAGTACATTAACTTTGCGGAAGGTTACAATCCATCCCATATTGTGTTGTGGAAGCACAGGGGTACAGGACTGTTTGTGCTTACTCTATTGTTTGATGGTTTAGTTTTAAGTTCAGTGCTTGTTCAGTTAGGTAGGGTATATGCTTTGGTCCATCATCACACCCTCACACTCCTGCATTTAATCCTTTTGTGAATCAATGAGGAGAGGGCTGACAGGATGGCCGAGGAGGTACGCACACTCGCCTCTAAGCCATCTGGCCTGAGTTTGAATCTCAGCCCAGCTATAAACTGTCATCCTAGTGTTTCACAGTGTGTTCCATCAATTTGCGTGCTGTCACTCCACTCGAATGGACGTTAAACCGGGTGTCCCGTCTGCCGGCATTAGTTGATGGACATTAAAGATCCCACGGTGTCCTTTGCAAAGAGTCGGCGAGATATCGCCGACATCATGGCTAAGTTACAAATTCTTGCCATAACTACTTCGTTGAGTGGCAGGCATGGTTCGTGAAAGACTTTGGCCAAAAAACATCCCCCAACAAACGCCGCAAGAATGTGGGAATAATTATGACCGTTAAAGGATGAGGAAGTGAATCAACGAGGAGGGATTAGAATCCTGGGATAAATCGTCATTGCCTCGGAAAACCTTTAGTTCTCGGACTGTTACTCTGGATACCAGATATATTACAGTAATGTAAAATTACAATGGGATCAGCACGTGCATATTTTGTGGATGTTTATGAGAAGGCCACCCTAATTCCTCATCATGGTCTGCAGAATAACATTTGCATTTCTGAACGCACATTAGTGGTTATTCAAATTGGCAAGAGGTGACTCACTCACTAAATGTACCTGTATAAATGTGTACAGTGTAGCACAACCTGGTGGTGGTGGCAGAGGGTATTATAATTTCCAAATTTCCTTTGGCTACAAAGTGTTACTTACTCACGTTCTTCTTCCCGCATAACACCAGGTAAACCAACTTGGCCTCGACGTCTGAGGCTCTCATTGGCTTAAACTGGCATATTACCTCAACGTCTGAGGCTCTCATTGGCTTAAACTGGCATATTACGTCACACCTTATGTCATCATGTCCTGTCTAACCCTAATCCTAGATTCCTGTAAGTTTAGTGATTGTTATTCTGTTAATAAAATTTATGCATAATAATTCGCTATTTTGATACATAACCACCCCAAACTTAACTTACCGAAATTAAATACGAAGGGACGTTTTAACGAGTGGGTAGAGAGAATAAGAGTACTGTACTGTACTGTACAGCAAGTGAAACTGTATGACACGGTTATTAATGTTTGCATGTGTTCAGTGCGAAATGGCTCGAGGTTACGGTGTATAAATTATATTAAGGGAATTACAGTAACAATGCCTGGACTTCCCGAAAGGGGGTGATGCGTGGTAATAGTTAGTTCGGGATTATGGTTAAGGAAATTGTGCCACATAACCTCTATGTAAACCTCCACAGAGGGGTGCCGTGAGATTGGTAAGAGAGGGATGGAGTTATAGACTCTGAAGGAGCGGAGCGTTGCCCGGCGAGAAGAGGGTGGAGCTAATCGGGTGGTTGGCAGAGTCGGTGAGGCTTCGTCCTGCCTCTGCCCATTTCATCGACCTGCCAGTGTTCTTGGTCTCATCATCCTGGTCATTGTCTCCTCATGTAGTTAGTTATGTTCTTTTCAAGAGTTTCTTTTAAGTATTGAACAAACGTATCGGCAATTAGTTTTGACTGCAAACTTCCGGGCTTCTTGTAGTCGGGTAGAAAGGCTCTATGGCTGTAGTTTGAGCCCTGTTTACCACCCCTCTCGGGTTGCTTGTGGAGTGTGGGGTTCAACGGTTGTTGATCTGGTCCAACCGCGCCACCCTCCCTGCCTCCCTGGCCCAGCCACTGCCCCCACCCTGCCTCCCTGGCCCAGCCACTGCCCCCACCCTGACACCGGCGCTTCTCCTGCCCCCACCAGCCCTCGGCCCACTGGCTCTCCTGCCCCCCCCCCCATACCCATGCTAGTATATATGAGGGGCAGTCAATAAGTAACCTTAAAATGGCGATATAAATTTGAGAATGTAATGTGTGTAGTTGTAGACGACATATGTTCTATGGGTAAGAGTCATGTTTTGTCTGATTTAGATCTGGCAACATTGAGCGGATGACGTCAGTAGAGCAGCTCCAAGATGGCGGCTCCCTTAGAAGCATGCACCATGGAGGAGCAACATTCTGTCATCCGTTTCTTGGGAAGTGAGGGAGTGAATCCCAGTGAAATCAATCGCCGAATGAAAATGCAATATTGTGACATGTTTATCGCTGCAGCAGTGTACGACAGGGACAGGAAGTTTAAAAGTGGAGTTCTTTCAGCTCGGGTGTGAGTTGTCTAAGCACCCACCTCGCAGACACTTTGTGGAACCCCAGAATGTTGTGAATGATATGGTATGCTGAACCATGGCTAATGTTCAATTCAGAGACCATTCCATCCAGCGTAATTATTACGGTTTTCCCTTCGCATGCACTCAACTCCTGCAACCATTTCTGGTGTGTCGGTAGTGTGAGGCCGGCCCGAGCGAACAGCATCTGCCCCACTGTACACTCCACTTCTAAACTTCCTGTCCCAGTCGTACACCTGCTGCAGCGATAAACATGTGTCACCATATTGCATTTTCATTCGGTGATTGATTTCACTGGGATTCACACTCTCACTTCCCAAGAAATGGATGACAGAATGTTGCTCCTCCGTGGTGCATGCTTCTAAAGGAGCTGCCATCTTGGAAATGCTCTACTGACGTCATATGCTCAATGTTGCCAGATGTAAAACAGACAAAACATGACTCATATTACCTCAACGTCTGAGGCTCTCATTGGCTTAAACTGGCATAGATATAACATGTCATCTACAACTACACACATTACATTCTCGATCTCGCCATTTTAAGGTTACTTATTGACTGGTGTGTGTGTGTGTGTGTGTGTGTGTGTGTGTGTATATATATATATATGTATATCTTGTACCATACACACAGAACGTCAGTTCCGCAGAAGCAGCTTCCTTGAATGAGGGTTATGCTGTGGGTGGTTTACCATTGCCTTTCCAGCAGTTGTTAGGGCAGAAATTTGGAATTTAGCCATGGTGTCGGCAATAGCTCACATATTCTTCACAAAGGTCACTGTGGGGTCCAATGTGCACCAACTAATGCTGGCTGACAGGTTAACCTTCAACGTCCATCCGAGGGACGCAACACTTTGATGAATCACCCTGCCTATGAAACACCGGGATGACAGCTTATAGCTGGGTCGGGATTTGAACCCAGGTTAGACCAGCTTAGAGGTGTGTGTGGCATACCCATAGAAGGAAATTGTGGGGAGGGCCATATAACAATCCCATAATGGAATGGTGCTGGAAGCACCGCCCACCTTGCTGATATACTTGTCAAGGAGGGGTGGGTGATAGTTTGTTGTGGGACATGTTAGGGTGGGAGGGCCAAAGAACAACTTGCAGCAGCAGCAATCTCATAATGCAATGGCAACATAATGCTGCCAACTGTATTACAATTATGTCATCCAGCATGGTGTACGCTTCAAGAAAAGTGTTCTTTTGACCGGGCTGGCTGGGTGTAATGAAAAAGGATTTGGAAGTAAATTTAGACGCCTTAAGCAGAAATGTAAGACATTGTTAATTATTCTAACAAAGTGTGGTCACTATGCATGAAGCGGTGAAAGAGAAGAGCGGCGACGTAAAAGGATAAAGACAGACAGAGAGACACTGTCAATTTATTTATTTCCAAGTAATGTTGCCATTACTTGTACAACAAATATTGAATATTTGAATATTGAATAATATATTGAATAAATATTGTTTTTGAATAAATTGACAAATAAATATTGAATCGTACGAACGCTAACTCACAAATCATTGATTATTATCAATGCACATTTTGCGTTTTCTATTATTGAGAGACAGCAAATCTATTATTGCATGACAGTGGCATTCGTTAATAAAAGTTGAAAAACACAAAAGGTCAATCTGTCATGTCAGAAAAAAAGGCAATCCACTGTATTAGGGACATCAATTCGGATTGGTAATGATCATGCTCAAATTTATTATTTTGGCCTAAAATTACAGATATCAATCTTGTTCCAACGTAAATTTGTTCAATTATCTCCCAGCAACACTAAGCAATTTTTCTCTCGAGAATATTTAAAGATACATAGAATCAGAAATTAGTTTAATGAATAAATATGGTTTTGAACACCTAATTGTTGGTTGTTTTTTTCTTGAATAAATATCTTTAAATGAAAATATTAATGCTTTTTTGTTGTCCTTGTCGGCTCGATTGCCCCCCCCCCCCCCCCCCCAAAAATAAAACGGCGATGTAACTACGTCATATATTGTTACGAATCTGGCAGCCATTTGCACACAAGCAGACAGCAGTCCCCGCAGTTCAGTTATTTCGATATGTGTTCATAGTCAGGGTCCCGTCCCTATGTCTAATGGGAATTTCGTGTGTGCGCTGTGAGTTATTTTATAGTCAGGTTTTATACATCTACTTTAACAACAGCGGCACCGTCCCTCACTCAACCCGGTCGCCATTGCCCACGTGTTTTTGGCTGAA
>CM068963.1:100284653-100304653 GCA_035128595.1 Eptatretus atami
AGGATCCCAAGCCGCCACCACTAACCCTAACCCTAACTCAGGACCCTAGGATCCCAAGCCACCACCCTAACCATTGAGCCAACACCAGGCTATAGTCTTAACTTGTTTCTATAAAGGTGCTGTGTTTGGAATAGGGGGGAAATTAAATAAAACAAACAATTTGTGCGAAACTTGTGCTTCATTTTGAGATCGAAATGCGATTTCAAATTATTATCTTTAAAAAAAAAGCATAAAAATAAATAATTGCCAATGTATTGGGGGGGGGGGGCACCACTGTGACGTCATACTGTGCCATCTCCCGCAGCACCAAACCAAAAGATGGAGCACAAGTTTGCCAGAATTGTTGTTGCTATTTAATGGGTTTTTATAAGGGCGGGGATGGAGGGCCGGACGGGGATATAAACAGTTCGGTTTTTAATAACCAAATGCACTCGTTCATGATGACAACGTGCAGGCCAAGCATGTCAACGCTCGGGTCGCCCACTCTGGTGCCGTTCAGTGACGTGCTGCTCCCGGGGCCGGTGCAACGTGAACCTCGGGGTTTATTTTTATCTGTTATAAGAGTTTGATCTCCCTATCAGATCCGTTTGTTTGTTTTTCGGGTTATGAATGCCATTCGAGCCCCATGTTGATCCTCTGCCTCTTTGGACTTTGATTGGTTCGAAGTGTAATCCGTCCAGGACAGATTCGCACGATGGTTTGGTATCATCTTCTCAATATCATAGAGGTCATGATATATATATATATATATATAATCAAAACTTCAAAATTCATCACTTGGTGATTTACATCACAAAAATGTTACATTGTGGTCGAGTAACACCATCAGAGTACTGTATGTCCCAAAAATAATTTTCAGGTGTACAGTGGAAATACCACCTTCAGATTGGCAGAGATGGGCACTCCGGCCCAGATGATGGGACTGCTGGTTCTCGTGATCTTCGTTAACGGCCACCATGATCCCATATTGCGGGGTCGGCAGTGGGAGTCTTGGCCCGAGTCTTCACGAACCGGCTGGCCAGGCCTGACGTTCGACTAGTTCGGGCAGCAATTTCTAATTGGTTTGTGGTGCCGGCGACGGCTCGCCTACTCTTCACGAAGGACACCGTGGGATCTTTAACGTCGACCAACGAATGCTGGCAGACGGGACGCCCAGTTTAACATCCACTCGAGGGACGGTACACGCATTGATGAATCACCAGGACGACAGTTTATAGCTCGATCGGAATCAAATCCAGTCTAGACAGCTTTGAGGCAAGTGTTGTTATTGGTGATAGTATAATAATAATAATGATAATTAATAATGGTTCCATTACAAGGTACTTCAAAGCTCGAGGAGGCAATTATGCTCATTAAAGCCTGTGCAACGGTTGCCAACCCATGGCTGTTTGTCCGTGTTCTATCCTTTTAAATGCTGAGTGGCGAGCAAGGAAAGCACCACAGTCCAATTTTTAAAAAAAATTCTTTGGGATTACTCAACTGTGGTTCGAACCACCGACCTTCCAGACTCGTGCCATGACCGATTTGTTGTAATTGATTTGTAGATCATGTTCCGCTGATGTGGTGTAATCAATATGTTGTGGCTTGTTTTGTTTTTGTGGACACCATTTTCTCCTGAGTCATTGTCGTATCGGATCTTTCAGTCCCATATTCAGCCGGCCTCCCCCCACGGTGTACGTGGTCCGTACTGTTCCCTTGAGAACTTGGGACAGCTGGCGAAACCCTTTCCTTTATTCATCCCCCTCTTCCACCCATCGACCCCCCCCCCCCCCCCCACGTCTCGTTGTTAGCCGCATGTTACATTCACGAAGATCTGATATGTTGCTCGAGTTGGCACAATGTTTCAAACATTTTAAATTGTTGCGCATGGAGAGTGAGTCACTGATGTCCATGTACTGCACAAGGAACGATGACACAGGAGCAGGCCATTTGGCCATCAAGCTCCCCAACATTCCTGCATTAAATGTATTCATTTATTTACTTAATTTCACTGGAGTAGTTGGTAGAAGAACAGTGGTGGCAACAATCAGGATATCAGCAGGGTGTTCTTCTTCTTCTTCCCTTCCTCCTCCTCCTCCTCCTCCTCTCCTCCTCTCCTCCTCCTCTCCCTCCTCCTCCTCCCCTCCCCTCCAGTGAAGGGGATTACTATACATGTTTGAATAGGGTTTTAAGGTAAGGAATGAACAAACACTGCAAGTAAATTCACCTTTTGACGAGGCCCTCTCACAGACAAAACAATCACTAAACTTGTAAACAATTGTCACTCATCCGTACCAAGCTACCAACCAGTCCTGCCAATATCCATGTACCCATTTATGCACAATTATTCTTGGGTACCGATATCGAACTCAAATTTAAACCTATCTACGGTTTTTGCTGCCACTACCTTTCCAGGGATATCATTGCATGCATCAGCTACTCTCTGAGTGGAAGACCCGTCGCCTTTCTACCGTCCCAACACTTCATTACTCTCAGGGCATAGCACCTGGTCTAATCACTGTCCATTCTGCTGAAAACTCTTCTGCACTTATCTCGTCTCGACCCTTCATTCGCCTAAACATCTCTATCGGATCACCTGTCACTTCCATGTGAAATTTTCTGACTCTGTGCGTTAAACTGTAACAAAGTTTTTCATAACTTGAGTTTGGCACCATGTTTAAAAAATATTAAAAAAACAATTGGTTTACCGCACGTAGTGCACAGAATCCTTGCACCACCAATCACCATGGTCGTGAACTCGCGACCTCCTCACACCAATTTCCTGGTCTGCACGTTAAGTGGTCACAAAGTTTGATGACATCTGTTCCTCTCGTGGAGCTGGAGGAATTTGTACACACAAATGCTAATGAAGATGCTTTTTGCACAAGGATCGTGGCAAAACCCTTTCCTTGGCTTTCATTGAGGACATGGTGTTCAAACTCCGTTCTTATTCAGTGTGATTAGATCGATATGATAATCCTCAACATCATTGTCTTCATGGGTCTTCAACAGCACACACACACACACACACACACACACACACACACACACACACACACACACACACACTGAACCTTGAAATAAAGTCATCCTACGGTTGATGCCTTTCCTCCTCCACAAGTGGCAGACTGAGCTAGTTGGCAGGCTTGTCCCATCTTCAACGACTTGTCAGGCATTTAGGTCTTGCAGTGTCCTGTCTTCTTCTGAAGTATCTCTGACACCAGTGACATGTATCACATGTGAAATTGACAAGAACACTAGTTGTCAGTTCTTGTCTGGCAACAGCATGAATAGCAGCATCGCAGTTCTCTCTGTCCATCTCCACTCGCTTCTTGGTACCAAACGATCTCTTTGCATTTCGTTCTCCAAGAATCTCTTTCCTGGGCAGCGTGGAGCCAGCTGTCATCATCCATATCAAACTTCTTCAGATCTTGTCTCACTTTGTCCCTCCATGTCAGCTTGATTTCATGTGCTGGGTGGCACTGTGGCAACCATCCAAACAGGAGTTTCTTCGAGATGCGGTTTTCTTGCACCCCAGCAAGATGACCTAGCCAATAAAGTCTTATAGCTGCGATAATCTCTTCCAGTGACTCCTCCATCTCAAACTGTTTCCCTACCTGTACACTGCTAATATGCTCTATCCATTGTTGAGCCTGACTGGTACCTAACATGCCTGTGAGGCACCTGATGATGTGGAAGGCCTTGTTCTTCCTTGAAATTTCTCTCTTGTTGGTTCATCTCTTAACACCACATAACAGCACATGAAGCAATACAGCACAGTAAACTAGTGTTTTTTTTTGTCTTCAGGGAAAAATCATTGTCCCTGAATAAAGGTTTGCGTAGTGCTCCAAGCATTCTCGATGCACAGGTAATCTTGTCTTCGAGGATTGCCTGTAAGTCGCTTTACCCCTGCTAAATTTCTCACACTTCCCTCCCTTCTCTTTCGGCCTCTCCCACCGGCAACACCGACACTGGCGAATGATGCAATGCATATAGATACAATGACTGATTAATTATTGTAAGTACTGCACAATAAAACCTGTGTATTTGAAGAGTTTAAGAACGAACGCTTCACAGGGAAGGGATAAAGCGACTTTCAGGCCACCACGTACGTCTTGTGGCTCGCATGTACACACACAAACATACCACACCCTCCAATGAAGAGTATAATTGGACAGACTTCCTTGTCCCAGGCCAGGAAGCTAGATATGATTCTTGACAGAAACGGAGTCATTGCTCCTCGTGCCTTCGACAGAGTTGTTCCACCGATCATATTGTACGCGAACGGAGCAAGTCACACTCCCAGTACAATTGGTTTTCTTCCCCCCAACACCTTGCCAAAGAGCAGGGATTCTGTGTGACATTGAATCAAATTTTTTTTCTTGCCTGTGCTTCATTTTGCGATGTAATTGAAGGCCTGGACCTGCCTTCTATATCATATGCCCTGGGGTCTTTTGTGCAGTACTTTGGGAACTTGTGTTCCTAGGGATTGAGGATTGCGAATGACTAGGAATTAGGAGGAATTTGAGAGAAGTCAGGATTGAAGGGGTGGGGGGTGTGTCGGAGAAAATAATGGAGAGAGCCATTGTTCTCAATTTTGAGTCATCGGTCCACCAGCATGAGTTATCAAAGTGTTAATACGAGTACTTTGTTTTTAAGTTTGACAAAAGGGGGCTGTGGGTGGTGGGAGGTGGGGGTTCGGTAAAATCCTGATTCCCAGGTGTGCATGAGGTCCTTGAATTCTGATGTGAGGTTTTGTACGCATGATGCTGGGTTTGAATACTGAAACCAGGCTCTACTTGGCATTGCATTCACCATTTTTAGAAAAAAATTGAACCATGTGACTCCTGCTCCTGTATACAGCCGAGATGAACGGGACGAACTCCGCATGTATCTTTATTTAACTCATGCAATTGCATTTGATAATGACATGTAAAGATTGGCATACATGTTGTTGCGAGCACGTCTCTCGGGGTTGGCTGTATGTAACTTTTGTTAAACACCAGATATCTCGAACGCATTGGCAGATTTTTACAAAGACTTCTCCATCCTCCACCGAACTGCTTTGCAGCTGAGCTCCGCTCCATTTTCCCCATTGGTCAATGTAGTTCATAACTTTTTCCCCATTGGTTTAAGGTGAGCGTGTTTGATATATTTTCCTTCATGGTGGATCACACGTTGTGGGACGTCAATACACCGGCCAAATTTGGGAAGATAGAGGTGGATGAAAATGTCAAGCGAAATGAAAATAACCAAATGCAGATGCAAGTACAGGCAGAACAACATGTGTCCCACCAACATATTGGGTGAAGGTTAAGCAGCGCAGGCCTACCTTAGGAGACCTTTAATAAGGAGCCAACTGTCATCAACATGAATGACCGTGCAGAAGCCACAACACCATTTATCAGCAAAAGACTGCAAGTTAACTTGCTTGCAAACATCTTGCATCACCACACATCTCATCAGTGGTGGGAATGCACAACTTTCGAAATGACGTATGAATGGTAATACGAGGCCTTTTGCACGTGTGCTGTGTGTGTGCGTTTTCAGTGACCCGTTTCTGCTCGTCGACGACAACACAGTGAACACTTTTAACTTGCCGTCGTTCGTGAGAAACGTGCAATTAAAAAAGAAAAAAAATGTAAACAGAGTTTCAGCATTTAGATGAAAGATTTGCAGTTTCAAAATGGTTCACCATACTTCTGTTCCTCAATGCGAATTGGACTCACGGAAATATAGGAAATACAAGAAATATCCGTGGGTGAGACTGAGATGTTGAGTTCCTATCATTTCCTGATAATAGAAGCTTGCGGTTGTCGTGGATAAATAATAATAAAAAAAATGCACGCGCGCACACACGTACTCAGACGCTTCTCCTTTTAGCAATAGATGTAAAAATCTCATATAATTTCTCTTGTGGCCCTGGAACCAAACAAACGACATATTTATAACAGCCGTCACAGCTTCCTTAGCTCCCTCCTCCCAATATGATTAATAGTAAATATCATCGTTTTAAACTTACCCTGCACATTCACAAGCCCCAGATGTATCCTTCACATCAGTGTTTGGAAGCATCTAATATAGATAGATACGGTGTCTTCCTCAGGGAAGTCCACCTGATGCATCCCACGGAAATACAGTTGGCACAAGGTTTACGCATTTTCACGTTGTGAAGATGTCCTTTGCCAAAGAGTTGGTTACCGTTACTTGGTAATGACGCATAACATTGTCTTTCTGATTGCAGACCTCCATTAAATAAATCACCAAGCCTGCCGTGTTTCTAGGAGCCACTCACTGATAGCGACCCGTCGACTCGGGCCTTGTACCGGCCCACATGGTTGGGAGTTTGTACTAAGAGCAGGTGCCCATTCTGTGATCTGAGAAAGTTCTCCAAGACTTTCATTGTGCAGATGTACAGCCCTTTCTCTCATGTACTCTTCCAAGTATTTTTGGCTTCATTTAGAAGCTTTTTGAGTCATTTTAGGTAACAATCCTTATCTCGCACACACAATATACTTGATGGTGCTCCAAACACCACCGTTTCTATGGGTTTCTGTGCATGCTCGCACCAAGCATTCTGTAGCGGATTGCGTCATTTTGAAAGTCGTGTATTAGTAAAAGGGAAAAGAAGGAAATAAAAAAGTGAGATACGACAAAGTCGACATATTTTAGATCTGTGACGGAGCGCTGAATTTGCAATTTTTCAATCCTCCTCCCTGACTTGTACAATTCTCCAAACCTCCTCGAAATGCTTCTTTGGCGTGAAGGTTTGTTGCAGCAGGTGCAGTTAGTCTGTACTGAATGAACACCGCTTGGAGTTGATGACAAAATTGTATTTGGTGGGGTGCCCCGTTGCGATATTCCAGATAGGCCACTGAACTGGGAGTTAATTGCCGCATATCGTTTTTGTAAGCTCAGAACTTGTAAATCTTCTGAGTTTTGCATGCTCGCAGCATGGGATGGACCTTTAATTAAGAAAAATAAAGAAGCACATTAAATTCTCCTTGAGGTGAAATGCTGAATGGGTTGGTGATTGTGGGGTGGAGGGCAGTGGGATGAACCACCATGGAGTGCAGCTTGTTTGGGGGATAAAACGGGTAATTGAATTACACATTTATTCATCTATTTTACTATGGCATCTCAGCACACCAAATCATATAATCGCCCCCCCTCCCTGCCCCCCTCTTGCATTCTTGATCACAGCGCAACGCCGCATTTTCTTCTCTTCTTCTGTCGTAGAATGCATGGCCGTGCATTTTTATGACCACGAATGAAAGGATTGTAAATCGGGGCAAGTAAACCGGTCCTCTTTTACCACTTACGTCCCGGCCCCCTCTGTCTGTGCATGCAAGGCTAAAAGGAATGTGTAAATCATCTGGGAATGTGAGCAATGCCAGATCTGCATGTTTCCCGGTTTTCAAAGCGGCGGAAATATCTGATTTACGCGTTGTGCTTCAATTTTTTTTTTGGGAGGTTTTGGTTTTTTGTGATATTAAATGAACAAATGCGGAATGTCGTGGGAGTGTGACTTGAGCTGACTGAAAAAATAGGAAATTTGCTTCTGAAAAGGTTTTATTGGTTTTTTTGGGGTGTTTTTCAGCTGCTGTGACCAACTACACTGCCATGGCTGCATATCTGTTATATAAGAAAACCTATCGACAAAGTGTCGAATGAATTGAGCTGCTTATCCACTGTGATGCTAATCATTGGAAATTAATTATTAATCACGTTATGACTTGTAGGATTGAGATTCTCTAATCACCACCCCCCCCACCCTCCACCTCCACTACCTTCCTTCAACTGTTTATCGACATAAAAGTGCACAAATATTTTTGAATTATTTGTAATGCCATCATATATGTTGAATAACTTGTTAACCATATTGTTTATAGGATGCTAGAGTAAGCACGAATCATGACGCCGATGTTGATTTGCTTGGCTGAAACCATTCGTCCGTGGCTTGCTTCAGACATTTTGAATCCCAAATAAATGGATACGTCGTCGTTTGAATCGACAGTGTGATTTAACTTTAGGTTGTGAAGTTGCTGATGGTTATTGCTATGCCAAGACTCAAACCAGCAAATTTTGTGCTGGAGTTTGGCCAGCTACTTAACTATATTGCAGGGTCCCAGTATGAGCATCGGAATTTTTTTATATTTTTTTTCGGAATTAATTAGCACTACATGTATGTACAGCCTTTCCTTACCTTTTTGTACATCAGCATCATTCTCTTGGACCATTAATTTGATATCGTGATGAAAATCTGAAATACGATCGCTCGATCGATCGTACATACCTTACATTTGACAGGGTGTCGGTGCTGCCGAAGCAGTTCCTGGGCAAAGGTTATGTTTGACAGTTTGCTGTTGCCTCCCTGGCATTCAGTCAAGGCAGCATGTTTACAATTTGTTCAGGGTACCAGCGATAGCTTGCCAACTCTTCACAAAATACACCGTACTATTTTTAATGACAATAACAGCCAGTACTGGCAGACTTGTCCTCTGCCTTAGTGTCCTTCTGATGGACGGCTCACACATTGATGCATCACCCTGCAGGCTTAACACCAGGGTGACAGTTTATAGGTTGCTCGAGATTCAAACCCAGGTGCACAGCACAAAGGCGAGTGTGCATACCTTGAGGCCACCCTGCCAGCCCAGACATCATTACATGATCTTACATATATATATGCTAAATGGAATGTTGCTTGAAAAAGACAAAACTCTCCACTGCACCATCCAGGAGTATAATTTCGTTTTCATCTGGCTACGGAATTACTTGCAGCGTGTTCGATGGATAGGCAACCGAGATTGACTCGCACGTACGAATGTACGCATGATGCAAGCGGCAGAAAGATTCCTGTAAAGCAGTGGGCAGAACTCATCCGGGTCTTCACGACTTGCCAATTGCCGCTGAACGATTATCATTGTTTTGTGTTGTGTTCACATTATACAACTGATGATGAAATCATTGTCGCTGTCCTTGTGTAGGTATTGTGATAACATCCAGAAAGAAGGTACATTGGAGTACAGGTTTGACTGTGTGAGGCTCACGATGTGGAATGAATAGCCATTGTACAAATGCCCCGTTGCTAGGAACTTTGACTACTTGGAGATGTAAAGCCGCTGAAAAGAAAACGATTACTTTGAATCTCTACAGCCATCTGAATTGTGAATTGAATAAATATCCTTTGATTTCACCGTTTCTCATTGTTTATAATTCTTATTCCAAAGTTATAATGGTGATGCAAAGCAAAATGATCGTTGTACATCATTCTATATAGGATACGCTTTACTTTATTTTGTTTTTCACTTTTTTTGGATGACATCTTTGTTTTGTTTTCCACTTGTGATTCTAATCCAGAAAAATGTAACAAAGATGGAATTTAAAGATTGAGCTTAATAAGAATTCCATTAAAATTGCCCCAGATGGGCTTTTGTCAATTCTCTTTGTGGTGGTGCTATTGGGGAGGTTATTGTAATTTTCCTGTCAGTGTAGTGAGTTTATGTGCGAAATGTGTCCACATGCAGGTCTACTTTAATACAGATTGTTAATATGCTCTGATCTACTATAATCGAATCTATCTACCCAACAAGTCTCTGTATTGTTAAATGCTCTTGTCTTATTACCCCACGCATGCGAAGCGAGAAGCGGGGTTAAGCAATTGGTTCACTTCTGTCTGTCTGTCTGTCTTCGTGTGTCTTCAAATGTCAGTTTATGATCGAGGAACAACTTGCCTTCTATTGAACATTATATTTTGAACATGAAACGTAATATGAATCGGAAAACGAACCTGTAGTTTTGCAGTACTTTGGCTCTGAATTTGTCCCAATCGCACATGCGCAGAGAGGATTGAGATTAAAAAAAAATCTTCACTACATCTGCCTGTCTGACAGTCAACCAAAATTGAAAATCATTCCAAACAGGAAACTTACTATTTTTAGGGATTACAGAAAGGACACAAACAACAGGCAGGAAGAACTAACCTTAATGTTTAAAATAAGGTCGTGTAAAACACACTGCATCAATGGTGGTAAACTTGCGGAATTAATTTTTTTTAATATTACCTTTAAAATCATTATTTTATTTCAATTGAATTGTATACCAACTTGAGCACTACATAGGGTAAGGTGTTCTATGAACCCTCTCTTAAAAATGTTTTCGTCAAAATCCATAATTCACTTTTAAGACCAAGCCAGTATCTAGACAGATTGTGTACCCAAATAGCAGCAATGTAATCTCATTACTTGGTTAGGGTCAGGGGGATGTAAACCGAATGGTCAAATATGTTTGTTTTAAGTACAAGTGCAGAGTTTTCTAACTCACAAGTTTATGACTTCTGCCACCGAAGGTGGATGGAGATTACGTTTTCATTTAATGGACAGGTTGGGTCTGTGACGAGGGCAAAGTGATTCTTTTTTGGTGAAGATTTGGATCCAGATACAAGAATTAAAAAAAAAGATTTTAGCGATTCTTCAGCATTGAGAGATGGGGCCAAAAACTATATATAGCATGAAATTTCAAAACGTTGTGGACGAGTTGTGACAAAACTTGGTGGAGGAGTTGGGTCGGTGACGAGAACAAGATGATTAGATTTTGGTTAAACGTCGGATCTGGATCCAGACTATCAGTGGGATACAAAACTTAAACTGTTTAGCCTGGCGGAGGTGTCGGCGTTCCACCGAGTGCTGTTCTAGTTTGTCTTGAAATTTTCAATGTTTTTGCTGAAATCATTTTTTTCATTTTTGTTTGTATGTACACATCTCTACATTTATAATGCACTTGATGTTATGAACCATGTCGTCATCAAATTCTTTCTTCATAAAATGAGATTTCTCCCCTGTACACTCTTGAGATGTCTATTTGCTGTTTTCTTCGTATTCATCCCCACTATCGGGCATGATGGAAAATATAAGCAGATAATTTTGGTTTTGTCTGCTTATCTATGGGAGGATTCTTCTTCTTTTTCACCATCTTGCCACTTGATGATCTGTTGAACTACGTGACAAAGTCAGTTTGTAAGTGTGAAGCTCGATATTTGGCTGCCATGAATTAATGTCAACTAATTTTAAAAGGAATAAATCATAAAATAGATATCGACTCTAGCATCGCAATGTTGTTTTCGACCTAGCAACAGTACATGAAATCCCACTTTTAATCTCTATGAGAAGTGAAACATATTTAGAAATGAAAAAGGATGTCTGTGTCTGTTTTGTAGATTATGAGAAAGCCTTTACGGTATACTGTGCAAAGATTGAGTGTATAAGGAAAAAACGAGTTATATGGAAAATATATCAGATTGATTGTAAATCTATACAGGGAACAGATGACGACTGTATTTTTGGCAGAGAGTAGGATGTCTTAATCTATCATAGTTTTTAAAAGTGAAATACGGGTGCATGCTGTCACCTTTGTCTCCTTTCTTTGTATACAGAAATTGTATTCATCCAGCTTGGCAAGATGAAAGGCTTTAACAATTGGTCGTACAAATTTGAATAACCAATGCTTTGCTGATGACGCATCACTTTTGGCAGAGTTGGCCGATGAACTGCGAAAAGATCTTGAACTCTGTGAAAGATATGGAACTGAAGAGCGTGCTCTGAGAATTAATATCGGAAAGACAAGAAACGATCCATGGCCATTAGTAAGGAAGATGTTGTATACCGAAATATACAATATTAGATAATGATGAAAAACTATCGCAACTTTCCAACTGTTTATTCACGATAACTTAATAGTTGAGAATATAAAATGTGATGCTGAGATTATAAGAATAGAGATTTCCAGGATGACATTTGCCGTGATGAAGGAAGTAGAAACCAAATATATTTTATGAAGCGTTTTTATACATTCTCAAGATTCCGATTGTGATTCATCCGTCATATTATTCAGGGAGACAGGAAAAATTTTGGTGATGTCAATGTTGGATTGAGGGTTTTCAGAGAAATTAATTTAAATTATTGAAAAACCAACATTCTTTTTGCAATCTGGAAATATTCCATCGCATTAAAGTCAATTTTACTAATCATGGTTTGTATTATAATTGTTATTTCTGAGCATTCTCTTTGGTCTCTTCTTTATTTTTCCTGAATATTTCAAGTCTGATTGATTAAATATTACACAAAGATACATGTTTGAATAAATTAAATATTACACGTTTGAATAAATTAAAATTGTTGTTTAAATTCACGCAGTTTCTACACTAGATAATTTATATTTGTTTAAGTTATATTTATATATGTGTGTATGTATGTATAATATGTATGAATATGTATATATAATATATAAATATATATATATATTATATATATATATATATATATATAATGTATTGTGGCGAGAACGTCCGCTAGGTGGGGGAGTTAAGGGCTGTCACACCTTGACGATTTAGCCAACTATGCGATTTATGAAAAATTTGCCTAATACGCTGGCACACGTCTAATACGTTTGGGTAGGTTTTGTATACGTTAAGAGCACGCTGAAAACACTGCCATAAGTCGTTGTACGCTGGCTTTAATCGTTGAACTTTGTGGTTTTTCTCAAATTTTCGTATGCTTAAATTTTACGACGTACTCGGCGTTTGGCTCACACGTTGCGCTACGCCGGCCATAAGGTTAGGCACGTTATGCGATCATTGACACACGTTATTTATATGTTATCATATGTGGAAACACGTTGAGGTAACATTTGCGTACCCGAAACTTATTCATAAACTATAGGTAACGTTTTATAAGCACGCTACATGAACGTTGTTCACAGCTCGCAACGCGCTACTAGAAAGTTTCTCATACATCGAAACACATCAAAGTAATGTTTAGGGAACCCGTGACTTATTATAATCTATGAGTAACGTGCTTGGGAATTAGTTGTAGAGCATGTCCTACGAACAAATAAGTATGTAGACGTATTTGACGTCTTCAAGACGACCACAGAACTTACTGAACACGTTTCTAACAAACAGCTGACATAGAATGACGTATTCGCAGCGATTAGGAAATTGGTATATCATAAGGGCCTTCGCAGGAAGACCCCGTCTTTTTTTAGACTTCGTGTGAGTACATGTCGATGTCATTCCGAGAGATGGAGGATACGGCAACGCTGAGATGACAATCCCTACCTGTCCTCGAACATCAACATGACCTCATCGATTTGACACTGCACCAGTTGCGTGCCAATAGACCGGGAGAAGAAGACGTGAAAGGAGGAGAAGGTACTGGGTCAGACCATGGATCGGGAGGCGACGCATTACGGCATATATGACCAGCTCATGGTGGAACTCCGGAACGAGGACCATGCATCCTTCATCAACTTCCTGCGAATGCCCCCAGCGATGTTCGACGAGCTGCTAGCCAGAGTGGGTCCAAGGATAACCAAGCATTATTATTAAATCATTTCAATAGTCCAGTGGAAGCGATTTAACTCGTTCAATGGAAACGATTTCAATTGCGAGCACCAGCGTCCTAAAACAATAGGCGAGTGACAGCAAGTTAACTCGTTCAATGGAAACGATTTGAATTTGCCTTGCACCAGCGTCAAAAAACAATAGCCGAGTGACAGGTTTATTAAAATAGTTTAGTGGCAGTCAATGGATAGCAAACGTCACGTAATCGTAAACGATGCGCTTCCACGCTATGCATAGCTAGACTATCGTTGGGCATAGGTTGTGGACGCCTAAAACACGATAAGCAATCGTTGGTATAACTATTCTATAAGTTATCGAAGCGTTCTGTTGTTCATTACTAGTACATTATGCATTTGTCAAAGTCTTCTTTAATAATTTCAATAGTAAACAAAGAATATTTCATCTTCGGAATGAGGAAAAAAAATTAGCCCTTACAGAACATCGAACAATGGTGCAAAGTATTCTCTCTATTCGTTGACGCAACGAGGATCCATCTCCTCACAGCCTCCACATCACGCTCACATACTACTACTGACATAGACATACAGCTACTACCAATGCTACTACCACTACTACTACTACTACTACTATTATTACTGTCACACACCTACTACTAGTAATAGTACTGCTACTATTGATACTACGCGTTCACATCTACTCACCATGGAGTCTGGAACAATGATGGGTTTTTATTGTGAAGCCCATTTGTATATACCAATTCCCCTAAACGCTGCCAATACGTCAGTACACGGTAGATGTAAGTTAGAAACACTTTCAGTAAGTTCTATGGTTGTCCGGAAGATGTCAATTTAATTCGTCTACATACGACAATGTGCGTTTTACATACGTTACAAATAGGTTCATAGCATGTTACTCAAAGGTTAGAGGCACGTTTTACTTAGGTTCAAAACATGCTACTCATAGGTTAAACGCACGTTACTCTTACGTTCATAGCACGCGAGTCATTGGTTCAAGGCCAGTTATACATAGTTTCAATGCACGTTACTCATAGTTTCCAAGCACTTTAAACATAGCTAAGCTGACGCTACTCATTTGTTTAAAGCACGTTACTCATCGGTTAGAAATTTGGTTTCAAGTATGTTGGCCATTACCTTGACGTGCTTCGACTTATGAGTAACCTACAAGTAACGTTTGTTCGCCGTGTTAAACGATCGCGGAACGTGCTAGGAACAGATGCCAACGCATGCGAAATGTGTGAGCCTTACGTCGAGTAGGTCTTAAAATTTTCAGCATGCTTGAAATTCACGACGTATCAAACGGACGAGGTAATATGCCAGCGTACTTCAATGATTTCCAGCATACTCTAAACGTATACACAACTTACCTATAACGTATTTGACGTGTGCCTAGCGTTGTAAACACATTTTTCATAGAATGGCATACCTGGCAAAATCGTCAAGGTGTGACTGCGATGTTGACACTTCAAATTCTCAGGCAGTTTTGATTTCAATCGGCGTCCGGCAAGTTCTTAACTGGCTACGCCACGAGTTCGCCGGCGGTACGTATAGCGCGCAAAGGGTAAGTTAAACTATCGTTTGTCATAGGTTTTGAACGCCGACCACAAGGTAAGCATTCGTTGGTAAAAGTTATGTATAACACAACAAAATGTTCTGTGCCCGTTACTAATATGTTATGCAAACGACCAACACGTTATGAATACGCCAAAAACTTTAAAAAAAAACTTCAAAATTTCAGCGTACGCCAACGTTTTACATACATTTTTATACGTTGCCATTGCTGGCTAAAACGTCAAGATGTGACAGGGCCCTTACGTTGTCTCCCACCAGAACTCCCGGAATTGTAGGCCGTCGTTCACGGATAACTCCGTGAGGCGGCGGGTCGCTTAACCGACTGTGGACGCCAATACCTCCACCGCGAAGCGTAGGTCTTTTTGTGAGAACCAATTTACCTAATTAACCACGCGGTGTCTCTACCGGGGAACCACACCCTCGGCACGTGTGTGGACTCGTCAATAAAGAGTTGGAGCATTTGGAGAAGCCAAATAGGAACTGTGGACGTGAAGATTCTGTCTCAGGAAAACGAGCCTCCAGAGACAACAGGTGGACCGTGGTACGTTGTTGCCAGCGACGAAGGCTGCAAGCGCTCGAGTACCGTGGATCGCATGGAGGATGGGATATAAAGATTTATTACTCAACTAAAAAAACATCGCAACGCACCCCTTCGATATCCCACAACACAAAGGATGGGTTCTGTCTACACATATACTTAACGGCATAACTGACTTGGGACACCTGTATGTTGTATGCGTACGGTTCCTAGAACCGTAACAATATATGGGTGGTCGCTGCTAGACTACCCTTATTCTCAGTTTTTCCGTCTTCTGTTGGGTGGTCGCTAGAGTTCCCTTATTTTCACTTTTTCCGTCTGTCTGTATGTTTGTATGTAATGGACAGCTCTGGAGGCCAGAGGAGTCAACCGATTTTGATGAAACTTGACAGGTAGGTTCATACCAGGATCTATTGTATGCTTTTGAGCACCGTTGCTATGGACGCCACCGTTGCCTAGCAACGGGACTTTGAAATTTTTGAAAAATCCTAAAAAAATTATTTTTTCAAAAATCGGCTTCACGCTTTTATGCGCACTATAATCAACCTCTTTGTCAAAAAATTTCAGTCCGATCCGTCAAAAACTGTATGACTAGTATTCAATTATGTAGCGACCGCTATGTCGCTACCGGCTTGTACATATATAGTTATATATATATATATATATATATATATGTGTATATCTCAGCTCTGGAAAAAATTAAGAGACCACTGCAAAATTATCAGTTTTTCTGGTTTTACTATTTATAGGTATGTGTTTGAGTAAAATGAACATTTTTGTTTTATTCTATAAACTACTGACAACATTTCTCCCAAATTCCGAATAAAAAATTGTCATTTAGAGCATTTATTTGCAGATATGACAACTGGTCAAAATAACAACAAAGATTCAGTGTTTTCAGACCTCAAATAATACAAACAAAACAAGTTCATATTCATTTTTAAACAACACAATACTAATGTTTTACTTAGGAAGAGTTCAGAAATCAATATTTTGTGGAATAACCCTGATTTTCAATCACAGCTTTCATGCGTCTTGGCATGTCTCCACCAGTTTTCACATTGCTGTTGGGTGACTTTATGCCACCCTGGCACAAAAATTCAAGCAGCTCGCTTTGTTTGATGGCTTGTGACCATCCATCTTCCTCTTGTCACATTCCAGAGGTTTTCAATGGGGTTCAGGTCTGGAGATTGGGCTGGTATGACAGGGTCTTGATCTGAGGTCCTCCATCACACCTTATTGACCTGGCTGTGTGGCATGGAGCATTGTCCTGCTCGGAAAAACCAATCCTCAGAGTTGGGGAACATTGTCAGAGCAGAAGGAAGCAAGTGTTCTTCCAGGACAACCTTGTACGTGGCTTGATTCATGAGTCCTTCACAAAGACAATCTGCCGATTCCAGCCTTGCTGAAGCACCCCTAGATCATCACCGATCCTCCACCAAATTTCAATGGTGCGAGAACTGTGGCTTGTAGGCTCTCCAGGTCTCCGTCTAACCATTAGACGACCAGGTGTTGGGCAAAGCTGAAAATTGGACTCATAAGAGAAGATGACCTTACTCCAGTCCTCTACGGTCCAATCCTTATGGTCTTTTGCAAACTCAGCCTGGCTCTTCTTTGCTTCTCATTGATGAAGGGCTTTTTCTAGCTTTGCACGACTTCAGCCCTGCCCCTAGGAGCCTGTTTCGAACCGTCCTCGCCGTGCACTTCACCCCAGCTGCCGTTTGCCATTCTTTTAAGTCACTTGATGTCATCCTACGGTTGTTGAGTGACATTCGAATGAGTTGGCGGTCATCCCGGTCAGTGGAAAGTCGTTTTCCCCTCTGCCAGTCTGTAGCGTTGTTGTCCCCAATGTCTGCTGCTTGACCTTGTTCTTATGAACCGCCGTCTTTGAAATTTTAAGGATGGAAGCAACGTGACGCTCACTGTATCCTCTGCCAGTAAAGCCAGAATTGAACCCTTCTTTTCCTCACTCAAAACTTTTCTTTTCAACTCTTTTGGCGTGGTCAATAGTTATTTTTTTGATTCCAATTACTTTTGAGGTACTACTAGCACTGTTTTTGCCATCCAGCTGGTCCTATTGCAAGAGGATAGTGATGACCACAGCAGTGGTTTTTATACTTTTCCTTGTTAAATAAGATTCGGTTCAGGTGATCACCTAATCAGTACCTCACTAAGTGGAATGAGGTGTGCCTGTGTTGGAATTCAACAGACACTGGAATGGAAGGTTGCCATACATGTAGAGATGCTGATTTCAATTTTTTTTGGAGTGTTCTTATTTTCTTTCCAGAGCTGTAATATATATATATATATATATATATTATATATAATATATATATTATATATATATATACATATATATATATACAGTATATAGACATGATGTCATGAAGTTTTCACGTTTTAGAATGGAAAAATAGGGTGGGTCGATCAGGTTTGTTTTGCCTTTGGCGATCTTGTGCAGTGTTGCAACGTGCTATTCTTACTTGGCTGTGAGCTCAGAATATATTGTCGTTAGTTACATTTGGTAGGAGGCAAGTGCGTGTGTGCGTGTCTGTGTGTTGAAGTTTCAAGAGATTAACAGGGCCAATAAATGCCAAGTCGTCGTGGATACATCCGATCACTTGTGATGAGTAGTTTTAAAATGGGCGATCTCTGAATTGAAATTTTAACTCGACAATTGCTATATTTTGCAATGTTCAATATTTTTTCTTCTGTCCTTTAAAAGGGCTTTTTGTATGATTTGTGGTGTTGGTGGTCGTGCTGCGGGTGGTTGATTCCCGCCGCCTCCTTTCAGAGCAATTTTTATATGATTAAAATTGTTTTGGGCATTCATGTCTTGTGCGTTATTTTTCAGTGGACTGAAAGAATGTGACCCTGAGGGAATTCAATTTGATTTCAAATTCTGAGCCTACGAGGCGAAATACTTATATACATGAAGGGTCCTTTGTGAGGGTGAAGAGATGTGTTCTCCGACCTTGATGCTTTTGATTTTTTGTTGAATTCAAGAATAAGGAAAAGCAAATGATCTCTGGCTTATTTGTGTTTCTTACCAAAAGTGAGATTGATCTTTGAATACAGTATAGCCTCCCACAATGTGCCATGTTATCATGTGATGACATTTATTTTGTGACGTCATCTCCATAAAGTGTCTGTCAAAATACGAGGAAATACTCTCGCAAGCAAAATAATCGGGTCGGTTCATGGGAAAGCCCGTTTGACGAGAGCAAGATGTTTGTGCTTTGATGTCGAATCAAATTGCTTTGAACACTTGCACATTTTGTTGTGGGTATCTGAGATGACCTATTTATTCCCCTTGAAGTTAAACATTCATGTGTATGCAGGAAAGTCATTTTGTTTGCCGCATGCTCAGCTTGATGCATAAATGAAATGCAGCTTCTGTTTCAGTGCTTCAAGTTGGGATGACATTGTGGGGATAAATTTGAACATTTTGGTCTCTGCTCACAATACAAGAATTTCTTTCTTAAATTTGATCATCGAGGTGCTCTCTTGCAGTTCGCTGCCTTTTCACAGGTTCACAGTTTCCAATGGTGTCGGCCTTCTCTGACGATGCATCCTCGTTCATGTTTAGCTTTTCTTTTATCTGCCAGATTGTGTTTCATTCAATCTAGCTTCATCATTCTCTGTCTTCCTCTCTGCCCTTTGCCACTTCTTTTAGCAATCTCTCTTCCCTCAGAATGTGACCAAGCTAGTTTTTCTGTCTCTTCTCAGTTGTCTTAACCAAACACCTCCCCTCCTGCACCAACTCAAGAACTTCTTCATTTCCCTTTTGATCAATCCATCCAATCCTTTACATCCATTCACACGCACACGCACACGCACACGCGCACACACACCTTCTTTTTTTAGTTTCTGTTCCTCACAATTCTATCATATATATGCACGCACAGATACACGTCTGACAATTCTATTTATTAATTGTACAGTATTGGATATTCCTAAAAATATAATTTAAAGGATTGCTCTAAAATTATGTTTACATCCATCCTATATTCAACTTTATTTCAAAAATTGCAAACCTCAAAACATAGTTCCCTTATAGCTAAAGTAAGAACGTTAACCTATAAGCAAATGAATGGTTTCCCAAATGCACGGATCATCAGCAAGTCACCGTTCTTCCTCGAGGTTTCAATCATTTCAGTCCAGAACCTCTCCAAACGCCGGATCCACAACTTCGGTCACAGATCCACATCAGTAGATGACCTACACAAATTGGTCCACAACCTCAGTTGCATCCAGGCAGTCAGTCAACCCACAAAGGGGTTTATAAAACTATTTCAATCATTAATAAAGACATCACTACACACACACTTTGAAAGCGTCCAGTCTCTTTATTTCCTTAACCTTTCTCCAGGTCCATATCTCAAACCCATACAGACCCACATTCCAAATCAAAAATGTTACTAACCTCTTCGTCGGTTGTTTTTCAAATCCTTTTAATAAACTCATTCCTTTTGTTAAAAGTTTGTTTATCTCTGGCTATTATTTTTATGATCTTGTTATGACATTTGCCATC
>CM068963.1:100307153-100312740 GCA_035128595.1 Eptatretus atami
AAATTATTTTGTTCGTCAAGTTGACCTTGAGGCACTACTTGTATTTCAGAAGTTTTTGATGAATTTTTACTCCACTGCCTTTGAATTGCGAAGAACCACGTAGTAATTGATTAATTAATTTATTGATATAATGGTTGCATTGCCGGTGGGAGAAACACTCTTTTGCATCGCAATCTTTACGTCCAATAAACATCCTTTCGTTCTAGATGGAACAATGAGATGGACGAGATGTTCTTGCATGGATTTTCAGTGATGCATGAAATTATGTTGCGGATATCGACTTGCATAGATTGGGCCGCAACACAGAAATCCAGTGTTTTTTTTTTTTCCATTGATAATAAGAAGCCGACATTCTATTTACAAATCATAGTTGTGCAAATAAATTTGTATATATATATATATATATATTTTTTTTTTGTGTACTTGACAACGGCATGGAAGTTGCTGATCCATCTGGATTACCAGTTTCTGTAGGTTCTTTGTGCATTCTGTCTCTCCGCACCGAGCACCAGCTGATGGAAATTATTCTTCTGGACGGGAATGTGCCAAGGAATCGGTTGTCGGTAATAGAACCTTGGAGTTGCTGTTGGAAAACACATTTGGTGCTGATTGCTTGCGGGCCCATCTTTCAGATGAGGATGCGAAGCAATCTTGGAGTCGCTGCTGTGCTTGAGGCAATGGATAAGATGCATTCCTTCAGTTCTCTCCTCTCCCACGTTAAAACATGTGTGAGCTTTGCTGTTGTTGGTGGGCAGTCTTTTTGTTACCAGGCCTATGGTTTTGTTTGGTAATTACAGGTTATAATACTTAAAATGGGAAGGTGTGCAGGAGGGGATTTCAGCATTAAAAAAATTTTTTCTTGAATATCTTGCAAGGATACTTATGGCATATATATATTGCGCAGGTCAGGCAGATGAGCTGGAAGGTGTTCATTTTCAAAGTGCACTGTCCATTGTGCAGAGATGGAGAGAAGAGGCAGATTTATGCGCACCAAAGCTCTGCGGGAGATGGACAGTAAAAAGACTGTTGGCTCTGTAAGAGGCTCCCGGCTCTGACAGAACGTTGACGGAATTGAAATGATCACCCGACTTCACCCTCCCCATCCTGTTCAGTGTAAACAAGCACGGAGTAAGAATCGGGCGTGCAGTTTTGTCAGGCGAGATGAATGCTGCACTGTACCACCCGAGAGGTGCAAAATACATTGTGTTATTTCACATGCACCTTGGGACAATCAGGTGTGTCAGGAATTCCAGACACAACCTTGTGGCGTTCATTTTCAAGTACAGACAGCAGCCAGTCCCCACAGCTGACACGTATGTTAATAACAGTCGGGCCTGTATAAGGCCTTGAAACACGCTTATTTATTTTATTCTTCTTGGCTAAATTCGACCTGCCCGGGTTTCTGGCACCACGCTGTGGAACTAATGATCGTCAACTTAGCACCTTATGAAACGTGGACTCAGGTCGTTTTACAAACGGTGACTTTTTCTATCTAATGATGCTTAAATTTTCACATTTGAATGTAATTTGCCATGATTTAACCGAAAAGCATGATAAGTTATTAGCGACAAATTGTGATGGTCTTGTAAAGCAGCTTTGTTGTGACTCCATTTACTTGGTTTCGTGCTCTCGTACAGGATGGTGCAGCGGTTATACTTTCCTTTGCAGTGTCTACTCTGGGTTCGATTCTAGACTGGAGCATAAAGTGTCGGATTAGTGGTTCACACTTCACAGGCAGGGCTTTTGCATCACAAAGTGCGCTATCCCTCGGAAGGACAAAGGACGTGAAGCTGGATGTCACATCTGCTGGCATTAATTTGATGTTCAAGATCCCACGGTGTCCTTCACAAAGAGTAGGCGAGCTATTGCCAGCACCTTGACAAAAATTCCAAATTCCTGTCATAAATCACCTTCAGTGGAATGTCAGGCATAGTCAGCTATTTCGCGAAAGACTCGGGTCAAAAACATTTTCCGGCCGACCTGATAAGGTAGGGAATAATTGGGGCTGTTGAAGAAGTAGAAAAGGAGTTGGTTTCGTGGATTTTATTTTTCAAAAGGGTTTTGGATCTTAGTTAAAAACTGTTGTTTCTCCACGCGTGCAAGGTGAAAAGCGGGGCTTGGTTCATGTCCGTCTGCAAGTGTCAGTTTATGATCGAGGAACGACTTATTTAAATTGAACGTTAAATTTTGAACACTAATCGGAAAACAAACCTGCCGTTTAACAGTACTTTGTCCTTGAATAAGACCCGACAGCACGTTCGCAGAGAGGGGTGAGATATTATTTTCATTATCTGTCTGCCTGGCAGTCAAACAAAATTGAAAATCATTCCAAACAGGAAACTTACTGTTTTTAAGGATGTCAAGAAGGACACAAAAACAACAGGCACAAATAATTAATGTAGCGTGTTAGATATGGTGGTATAATATTCACTGCGTCAATGTCGGAAAATTGCGGAATTAGTTTATTTATACGACTTTTACAATCTTTATTTTATTTAAATTGAATTATACACTTGAACATTGTGGAATACAAATTTCCTCCTTTGCACTTCCAAGAACCTCCAGTATTGAAGTATACTAGAACACTGTGTGGGGTAACCTGTTCTATGAACTCTGTAGTTAACCTTCGCCATCGAAGATGGACGGAGGTTACTGTTTTCACCCCTTTCTGTTTGTTATCTTGCCAAACGAAGTTTTTGCAAGATATGTTAGTCAGTCTGTATGTTTTTTTGTTTTTGTTTTGTTTGTTTGTCTGTAATCACGAAAAAAAAATTCTGCAGACCACAGTTTTCATTGGAAATTTTTGTAACTTCGCATATCAGAGGCCTATGGAGGTCCCTTTCAGGCCATAAAATTTGAAGGTCAAGGTCAAAGGTCAAGGTCACTTTTTCGCAAATCAGGGTAATCGACAAAACCCATTTTTTGAGTAATTTTGATCGGATCGTCTTCAAACTTCATGGGAAATAGTTCATGGCTGGCGCTCAGCTGATTAATTTTTGGTGGCGATTGGCCTTCACCTTCATGTGTTTTTTTTTGTTGTTGTTTTTTTTTATCTGTAATCACGTATAAATCACTCTGCGAAGCACAGTTTTCATTGGAAATTTTTGTAACTTCGCATATCAGAGGCCTATAGAGTCCCTTTCAGCGCATAAAATTTTGACGGTCAAGGTCAAAGGTCAAGGTCACTTTGTCGCAAATCAGGGGAGTCGACGAAACCCTTATTTTTGATAATTTTGATCGGATCGTCTTCAAACTTCATGGGAATATAGTTCATGGTCTGGCGCTCAGCTGATTAATTTTTGGTGGCGATTGGCCTTGACCTTCATGGTTAACGCCTAAGGTCAAACATATTTGACCCCAAGGTCAAATTTTCAAGTTTTAGGAACCATATCGTGTAGTACCTCAAATTGAACACCTCGATGAGTGCTTTCTAGATATATCAAGCTTGAGACATTATGACGTCATTTGGTGACGTTTATGAGGCAAACGCATATTTTTTTCATGGTTACTCTGTAGAACGATTCTCATCGAATCTCTCGTAGGCAGATATTCCTCAAGGAGTCGCTCCTGGTGGATAGCAGCTTGTTCACCTCAGTGTGACCTTAAAGAAGTCACACGTGGTCACCTTTTGGCAAGATACGATCACCCTACGGGTGACATTGGTTTATTTTATTTGTTTGTTTGTTGTTGTTTGTGAACAGTATTACGGAAAAACTCCTCGACGGATTTCGACGAAACTTGGTGGGGGATTAGGTATGGTCCAAGGATCATGCCATTAATTTGGATTTGGGCCAAAGTCCAATATGGCCGCTATGGCGGCCATTTTGAAAAAATATTTGAATTTTTGTTTTTGCATTTCTTCATGTTTTAAGTGATTTTCAACCAAAAAAAAAAAAAAATTTGTTAGAGAAAAAAAAAAACAAATTTTGCAACTTTTTTTTCAACAGAATTTCGAATTTTTTTGGGGCATTTCTACATGTTATAAGTGATTTCCACAAAAAAAACATGCCGAATTATAATTGCGGCTGATTTTGGAACTTCAGGTGGATATACCCACGTAAAATCAATTTCTGTCTCAAGGAATCTAGTTATGACGAATGAATTGAGTATGTAAAGTTAAAAGTAAAAGGAAAGTTGCAAACTATAACTCTCTGAGCACTGTTGACGTCAAATTGAATGAATAGGATATCAGGTTCACTTGAGTGACCGAGCAGTATTGGCGGCGGAGGTTTTGCACTCTACTGAGTGCTCCCCCTCTAGTTTATGTTGTTGTTGTTGTCGTCATTTGTCACGGGCAAAATTTTATGAGTCAAAACTTAATCGGCCAAACGAGAAAGATGAAGTAAACATTTTTTGTTTTTTTAACTTGTCGTTTTTTCCCCCCCTTCTTCTAAGCAAGGTATTTGTTAGTGATTGCAAAAGTTGCAAAACATTTTCAGGGATGATTAGTACGTCATCACAGACAATGAAATTAACAATATTGGAAGGCACAAATGTTTTTACTCTTTATTTTCCTTTTATTTGATCATTTGAGGCATACAGTACTAATAGAGCTCCATAGCTTTTGGTGCACCTGCATTCTATCAATAATGCAGCAGATTAGGCATATTGGTGGTCATGAATATGACAAGTAGTGTTACGGTAAATTATCCTTAATCTGCGAGTCAATTAAGATGAGTTTTAAACATCTTAACTGTTGAGCTCATTAATTGCTTGCTAAATTGCTGAGTGTTTAAACATGGGTGAAATTATTATAATTTTTTTTGGCATTCCTTTTGAAAGAGCAAAAAGTTTTGTCATAAATTGTTACTCAAGTAGAAACATTGCGAGGAGTGGTTGAAGTATGAAACGCTGAACATGTTGATGTTCTAATTGCAGGAGATTAATGAATGGTGCTCAAGTGATCCCCACCTGTGTGCAAGCTACATGCAAAATGAGTGCTTTAATTACATACTGCAGACTTGAGACAGCATTTAGATTTTTTTTTCTGTCTTTTCTTCATAGTATTTAAAAGCATTACTACAAGAGAATGGATACAGAGGTTTGGTTGAGGCGGGAGGTTGGGATGATGAGGGAGAAGGTTGGGCTGAAGGAGACTGTGTGGGAGCAAGGATGGTGTGGGAGCAAGGATGGTGTGGGAGCAAGGGCAATCCCCAATGCTTCCATAAATTGCATGTTAATCTTTTTTTATGGCATAAAACCTGTCTTGAGTGGTTCACATATACTCATGAATGATTTATTTTTGGCAATGAGCTGCATAGCACCATCTGTTTATTATGTACCAATCGAAACCTCATCCACCACATACCCCACACACCTTCATTTCCGTATTGAAGTATGCATTTTTGAATCTTGTATGTCAACTACTAATTGCACAATGACGATGAACATTTGCTCGGGAATATGGTGACAGTTATAAACAGCTCTTAACTATTGTTGATTCATAAATATCATTTATTGGCAATGAACAGTGTCCGCAAATGATATTTTTAACTCCTTCACATTCTTCCACCGCTCCATTGTTCATGGTACTGCTTCATTATGATCTCTTTGTACTTTGAATTGACCTAAAAGTTATGACTTTTTT
>CM068963.1:100312765-100323311 GCA_035128595.1 Eptatretus atami
CAAGAGAGAGATTGTACGTGGAAGTAAAAAATATCGCCTCTTAACATACCGACATGCCCTTATCCTTACCATAAATCCTTTCTGTCACAAACTGGCATTATCAGTCGAGATGTCCAGCCTTCTCACCTGCGAGTGGATGTAAGCCATTTTCAAGTGAGGAAAGTATGAAGGGTGGACATACACCAGAGACAGAACTTTGCAGGGACGACAGTTGGACGAGTTCAAGCCTTGAGGTTGGCAATTTTGTTTTTTCGCTCTCTGAGCGTGGAACCACACTTGTTTCAGGCTTTGCGGAACCGATCTGAGATTTACGCTTTCGTCAGATTTGCCCTTCCAGGAAGAGAAGGTAAACTATTTTGGGAACCTGCATCACCACAGTTTCAATGATTAGCAGTATTGGAGTATTTCTTATCAAGTTGATAATCATGCTGTGAAATATTTGCATCCTTGCATCAGGCCTTCCATTTTCAGTTTTGCCGCCTTGAAAACTCCCACCATCTGTTCATCATTCTTCCTCAGGCCTTCAAAACAGCTGTTCACTCACCATCTCATCATCCCCATCAAATCCTCGATCTTTTCCTACCCCCGTTTAATCCCACCCCAAAACCCACCTCTTCAAATTCCCCGCTTTCCTTCCTGAAAGTCCCTGTAATGTCATCTTCTAACCTCGTGTTCCCGCCATCCCTCTCTCCACCAGATCTCCTATGTCTCTGTTCCTCACCGTTGTCCTTCCACTCCCGCACCTCCTGTCTCATGCCCCACTTGCTGCTGCGTATTGATGTTAGCTCTCATAGAGCCTCGACAAGGTACTACAAAAAATAAAAAATAAAAATAAAAAAAGCCTTTCATTTCTGTACATATTTCCGAGTACAAAAAAAATTTTTAATACCTTTTTTAAAACAATATCAAACGATTAACAACAATAAAATCCATTTAAGAAAGAACGTGAGGTGATTCAGGCAAATTGTAATAGGCATTCGAAACTCCGTCGTTTCAGCATATCATCACTGCTTCACGAGTAACAAGCAGAGTTCGAGAATCAGGTGTAATTTGAAGTTTTGTGATGATGCCCTACGAACATTACACGTATGTCAGCACACGTGCGTCGGTTTCATAAGAGGATGTGACAGATTAGAACAACAATATAAAAGGTTCAAGCAAGGGAAAGGCATTCCGATGTTCGGTTAAAGCAAAACACCCAAATAATGAAGAAAATATTGTCAAATAAACATAAGTCATAGCATTTTTCACATCACAAGTATGACAAAATGACAATCACCCCCTTCAGAGGTGAGTAAAGGATTACGGGGGGCTGTTACAACAACCAGTACATGTGGCTTAAGACAAATATAACATGAACAATTTATTCAACCAGAGAGTTTGGTGTCAAAGCCACCCCAATGCTCGCCTGTTTATACTCATATTATCGTTTTTAAAAAGACGAGTCTAATAATATTTTTTATAAGCATTGCAGTGATGATCTGATCCAAATAATTTTGAAGGCATATATATTTGTATATTGTAATCCAGTAAAAAAATAGTTCGGTAGATAAAACATTAGAAAGAAAATAACTTGCACCAAAAACTTTACATTTCACGTGACGCGACGCTCTACGCCGTCAGCGGGTGGTATCGCTATAGCTCGTCTGTCTTACGACAGGCGAGCTAATTAAATGCCTCCACAAGCCTTGAAGTAAGTTTTAACAAACTATAAAGATTTTCACTTCGCATTTTTTAAATCATAAGTTATTACAATCGTGCGTGCGTGCACAACACACCACACACACACACACACACACACAACACACACAAAGTATCATCGTTAAAGTTTGAAAATGGAGGACAGTAAATTCACTTTAATTTTACTTTTCTGTCCATGTTGGTAAAATAATGTTAGTAGTGTTTTGACAAACATCACTCCCCTCCCCCAAACTCTCAATCCAACTTACGGTCCAAAACGTTAAACACAAGTATCCAAATGTGGAAATTTTTAAAAAACGACAAAAAAGACCGAGGAATCAGAAAGAGGATACATGGGAGACGTTCCTGTTAACGTCTTATCGAACCATTTTGGTGCAGGGAAACCAGGATCAAATCACGTCTATCGAACACGTTTGCATTGTCTCCAAATGTCCTTGTAATTCACCTGAAGCAATTTTATTTATATCTACGACTAATCTTAAACAACAACAAAACAGCAGCAGTCAGCAGCAGCAAAAGTTTTTACAACATTTTCCCTCATTTCAGGGGTCTGAGTCATGATGGATTCTTCCATACAATCATTTTTGTGCAAACACATGCATCGATCTTTCTTGACAGTACGAAGCCTCATCATGTATGGAGTATGTACAACTCTTCCGTGAGCCTGGATCAATATAGAACAAATCAAGAGCCCATGGATTTGTGGCAAGTTTGTCTCTAAAACAAAATTGATTTGGAATCTTGTTTTCTTTTCTAAAAAGCAAGACCCAGCCAGAAATTGTGATGCAGCATGGATGAAAAGCTGCCCGGCTAGTTTGATCATTGCAGTCAATGTTGCCCAATTAGATTGAACATATTGGCAAAATTGGTCAAGCCCAAACAGGAGGAAACAGTCGACTGTACATGGGTATTCCACGTAAAAACGACGTACTCTAATGTGTGCTTCTTGCACATTGCAAACTGCATTATCTTCACAATTGAAGACGAGTCAAAAGACAGACGTGTCGTGAGCAGGTGGAATATGCAATCCATGTCGGCAACCTGTTTGGCTGTAAGCTTGCAATTCAAATAATGCCTTACAGTGATGAAACTCTTTGAACGATATATTTATATTCTCATAAAACTCGTCAAACCTATAACAGCTGCTGTATGACAGTGTGTGGTGTGACGCGATTTGTCAGCAGAATCTACCCACAAGACTATAATATATAACTTATATAGATATATATATATATATATATATATTATATAACTATATATATATTATATATATATTGGTTAGCGGTTGTGGAAATACGCATTACACCATAAGAGTCTCAGGTGAGATATCCGGTAAGTCCATGATGTAGTTAGCACCAAACCCGTTGTATAGAGGGGAATATGTGTGATCATACCGGGCTGCGACGCTTTTGAGTTAGCCATTTTTTCTCTCCTACTTGTTATTTTCGACATTAAGCCGCCAACAACGCAACAGCCTACCTTCTTCACAATCATCCCGCACAATGCTTCACCGCCATTCCAAACGACAACGCATAAACCATCAAACCACACGAAAACGCATCACCACCTTCGCTTCTCCTTCAAACCAAAACCGCACACGCTGTGAACACTGAACGTCGGGCTGTCCTAGGGCGTTCGGCGATTGGTGCAAACGCGCGAGCCCGAGCAGCGAATGGCGGCCTTTCCGAGGGAGAAATCGATCCAAAATGCTTCACGCCCACTTCCCCTCCGTGCATGGGCTGAGCGCAGAGCGGCTTGGCCCGCCTCCAAGCGCGTGTATGTGACGTCTTTTTGGCAATATGCGGATCAAGGGAGGTTCACGTGCTGCCCCTTTTTGCCGAACCAATGGCTTGAACATAAGGGTGGCGTGGCCCGCCTCCATCGCGTTTTGATCCGCATATTGCATATCGGCTCCTCCTGAGTCCTATAAGGAATACGAGCGCGAGGCGACTCGCGCAGAGAGAGTGAACTGGTGGAGCTGAGTTGAACGGGAGAGGGAACAGAGAGAGGGTGAGTTAGCTGGAGGAGTTCGGGGAGAGTTGGAGAGCAGTTGCGAGAGTGCAGGAAGACAGGCGGACGGCGCGAGGTTGCGGTGTGGGGGTCGCTTGACTCGTCGCGAGATCGCAAGCCACCGCAGCCATACCCTTCCCTGAGATCAACGATTCCCCCCGCCTCCATTTCGCGTGAGATAGTTGCCGAGGGCCCGCCGTTCCTCCCCACCGCTAAATCGTGGTGCCAAGGGTACGCTCGCGCGGAGCACGCCGGAGAGGACTCGCGACCACGCGGGCCCAGAAGTCGGCGCAGCGCGCGAACATTGCGCTTGCCCGCCACTCGCATCATGAGAAGCGGGTAAGCACCTCCCGTCACTGGACTGGCCGATCCTCCAGGATCCACGTACATTTGGTCCTACGGACCTGTCTGCCTCCTCGCCTATGAGGTGGCTTTCTTTTCTTTGCTTTTTGTGACTAAAGCTTGTGGTGGCCCGCTGTTAAGTAAAATGCGTAAGTGTGCCGTGTGTCGGTCTTAGTGGTAGTATCCTCTCTTTACTGTTTTCTTTCGTGCTTGAATACGTGCTCTTTATTATCCATTACTGTGACTGAATATAGTGCTTGCTTTGTGTCCCGTTGTGTCGCGCAATAAAAGCTGCTGTTGAGCTGTTCCCAGCTCTGCTTCGTGTCCTTTCTTTTTATTGACTCGTCCATCCTGCATTGCGTAAGAGATTGTAGTGGGTGTACAGTTCCGGTAATAATCTGAACCGTCGAGGTCGACGAATAACTCCGCTCGGTTTATCTCTGCAGTACGGAACAACCGCTTAACGGCGTTCGTGTCACGAGTCGACCTGCGGCGAGGTACGATCGCCGATTAACATCCGCGTAGGTATTAGGTTAGGGTCGAGTTGGCGAACAACCTATCCTAGCGGGTGGCCGATTGGGACGTTGGGGGTGAGGGGTTTTGAAAGCACTGTGACTAGCTCCCGGCGTTGTCGAGAGGGTCACGAATGAATTGTCCGTCCGTGGCGACGTGCCGCGATTCGAGTTACGTGCCGATCGCACCACCGGCGGGCACGAATTCGCAAATATATATATATATTACTACATCCAGGGGCTGCAAAAGTAGGTATACAGTAAGGATTACTAGTGGGTGTGTGAATGCCGGGGGCAACAGTTTGAAGCATTTGAGGGATTAATATGTTTAATTAATTGATATGTTTATTTTGGTATGTTATTATTGATATGTTTATTATTGATATGTTATTCTTATTATTGGTATGTTTATTATTGATATGGTTTATTATTAGTTGTATGTTATTATTGATATTTTATTATTGGTATGTTATTATGATATGTTTATTATTGGATTGTTTATTATTGGTATTGTTATGTATTTGATATGTTTATTATTGGTATGTTATTAATTGATATGTTTTATTATTGGTAATGTTATTTATTGATATGCTTGTATAATCAATAAAATAAGTTTTGTGCGCACGTTTTGTTTTTCATTACTGTATACCTACTTTTGCAGCCCTATATATATATATATATTATATATATATATATTATATATATATATATATATATATATATATATATATATATATATACACATATACATACACATATACAAACACACACACACATAATACACACAACACCACACAACACACCACACACACACACACACACCCACACACCACACACAACACACATAGTGGGCATGCTTGCAGACTGCAAGCACCAGTTAGGAAGCATCCTACGCGCAAACAAAAAATACTGGAAGAACTACCCGGCGAAAAATCAGCTTTCGCCATTTAAAAATTGTGCAAATTAATTATTGAAATATCAGCTGCTTGTTTCGATTCTTTCTCACCTGGGTTGCAAGTAGAGTGAAAGGCGGTGTATAGATCAGACATACTGTTTGAAAGGCGGTATATTACTCTTGTGTGAATAAAATGGAAATGTTGAAGAAAAAAAAAGCATTGCATAACGAGCGTTTTCTAATCTAATTCGATATGAAAAACGGGACTGAATGAGACTCACCATTATTATAAGTGAATAAGAAGATGAGGAGGAAGAGTTTTTGTTTTAATGTAATTGAAACCAGGCCAATCTATCCTCATCTTCCTCAACTATATCAACACTGTTTGCAGATTGGGCTTGATTAGTGGTATCCTGATAGACATTGTAGATGCATGTCGGCAGACAAGGGATGGATGGATGGACGCAGGTACGCTGAGACTGAGCTCCCTTTATCTATCTATAATTCCAGCAGTGTGTGTTGTGTGTGTGTGTGTGTGTGTCTGTGACCGCTGTTTTCGACAACCACTGGTCCGATCTAATTGAAAATTGCCAGCTATATTGCTGGGGACCTGAAGTATGGGGCTTTTCAAGGTTGATATTATCGGACAAGTGGTTACAGTTATGGCATTTATTTACCAAACCAATGACAGGACATGTTGCTGCGTAGGCTGGCCGATGGGAAAGGGCGCCATTTAGTTACCAAGGACAGACAGCTTGCTGGCGTAGCGCGTGGCCGATGGAAAGGCGCCATTTAGTTACCAATGACAGGAATGTTGCTGCATAGGCATGGCGATGGGAAAGGGCGCCATTTAGTTTAACAATACAGGACACGTTGCTGCGTAGGCGTGGCCGATGGGGAAAGGGCGCCATTTAGTTAACAACGACAGGACACGTTGCTCGCGTAAGCGTGGCCGTTGGGGAAGAGATCCTCAGCCGCGGTCCCCATTACGGTTACAACGTACGGACTTCCGGATAGTGATGACTTACTTATTCTAATAATTTCTCGATTTCTTATGCGCATTTATAGATAAACACAATGCCCAATTCCAGACGTCGTTTACGAGAGCGAAGGAACGGTCTGTGTGGTTGTTTGAAAGGTTTTTTTTGCACATACGGCCAGCAGGTACGGGCACGCGAGAGCGAAGGAATGGCCTGTGTGGTTGTTGTTTCTGGCACGCGGTTTGTAAGTTGTTTTTTTCTTCTTTTTTTGACGTAGCGGCACGCACGTAGGCACGCGAGAGCAAAGGAACGGCCTGTGTGGTTGTTTCTGGCACGCGGTTTGAAAGTTTTTTTTTTTTGCACGTATGGCCACACACGTACGGCCACGCACTAGTATTATAGTAAGCCTTTTATACAGTTGATGAAGCGGATTGTGAAAGAGCTTTGTATAGTTGATGAAGGGGATTGTGGTTGCATTCTGGAAGCAGCTAACTAACTCAAATCAAGAACAATGAGTGATCAGAATCTCTTAACTTAACAGTTTACAGCTATAGTCATTTGTTTTATGCAAATATGACAAAAGTTGAAAACAAAAGTATTCTTTACATTCTAATGGCTTGCTAGACAACATATATTTGACTCAAGCAGACAAGAAAATAGATACCCACGTGACTACAAGCAGATATTTTTTAACCTTTTAATATTTTTGACCTTTTCACAAATATAATCTTTGCATTTTAAGAGGCAGAGTTTAAAATTAAAGTGAATGCTGAGCAACTGTTTCGTCGGCACAGAGGCAGTTGTACTGGGTGGTGTATTTCAGCACCAGATCGACGCAAAAAACGAGGAAGAATTAAATGATGTTCGTAAATTGTTTCTTTTTGATGGCAAATCTCATTTGTACCCAAGGATTTTCGAACA
The DNA here is from genome assembly GCA_035128595.1 of Eptatretus atami. NCBI lineage: Eukaryota > Metazoa > Chordata > Myxini > Myxiniformes > Myxinidae > Eptatretus > Eptatretus atami. Next base: position 100,320,127 of record CM068963.1, read on the forward strand.
TATGGCCTTGTATCTGATTCGATTTTGGCAGGACAAGGATCTTCTTTATTTCCGGGTTAACTTCCAGCTCCTGGATGGTGAATACAGGGAAATGTGTGCATTGATGAAAACATGCTCTGAATGTTTGTTACAACCAGGTGCCTGATACAGAGGCCCAACTGTATATATGAACATGCAATGCTGTAAAATATCACTGTAAACACTGTACACTGTCTGACATGATAGATATTTATGACTTTCTACCACTCACCTTACATCGTTTGTGAACACAAATCCACAGGCACTTCTCTTATTATACCGCCAATAAAACCGAGAAACACCAGCTGACTCAGGGAATGAACCGCGCCGTGCAAGATCAATCTACACCCGAATGTCTTGGGTGATGTGACCCGCAGTGAGCAGAGCGAGGCTGCACCGCCGACTTTTATTTGCGGATATTTTGTTTATAGATAATATTTTCGACTGTTTTGTGATTTTTCCTGAGATTCTGGCTTTGAATTGCATCTGTATGCAAAATTACAGCCTATACCCCCCTAGAAGTTACTAGTACTCTGATATGAGTGAGTGAGTGAGTGAGTGGTTAGAACAGCTTTACATAATACACAGTGTGGCATGTTTGCATACTGCAAGTAACTACGTGGATACATCCTACATGTATCCATAATAAATAAGATTTACATATTTGATGATATTGATTGTGAAAGATCTTCATATATTCCAAGAAGTGGATTGTGGTTGCATTCTGTAAGCAGCTAAATAACAAGTAAATAATGGTGCTCTTCACTGCACAACCTTCCACGACTGCTGCTGAAAGCAAAATTAAAGGTTTGGCGTGCACAGCTGAATATATCAATTGTTGCATGACAATATTCTGCAAACATTCCATTTCTTGTCCATCATCTTGAGTCATGTGAAAAACAGAGAGCAGACTTAAGGCTGCACCGCAGGCTTATTTGCAAATATTTTCATTTACGAAATTTTTCTGATTTTTATTTATTTATTACATAGTCAAGCTCGTGGAAGCGCTCTTATTAGGTTTGTGATTTTTTCCTGGATATTGGCTTCGAGTTGCATATATGCAAAATTTCAGCTTCTAGCCCACCGAGAAGGTGCTAACATTTATATCAGCGAGCGAGTAAGTGTTTAGAAAGAGATTTATATATTTACGAGCGAGGTATGTTACACATTGTAAGCAATAATGAACGGTGCTTCCCTATTGTCTCTGGTTGCTCACCTCAGTTGCTTTTTGCATTTATATATTTTCTTTCTTTCTTTCTTAATTACCTCCGCCACATGAGTGAAGGAGTTATGTTTTCACCCATTTCTGTGGGTCGCCGAAATAGGTGACCCTTATTGTCAGTAATTCTGTTCTGTTTGTTGTTTTGTTCGTTTGTCATCAGCATAATTGGTAGTAAACGTGGGTGGATATTGACCAAACTCGGTGGTAGGTACATCTTATGACCTAGTGCTTTGGAATTTGTGATGGTTGCTAGGACGTTTTGGTTCCCTAGCAAAACCGAAAAACCTTCAAAATGGTACCGTCGTCAGCGATCAATTCGAAAGCCATTATCCCACGTAGGGTTATGAAATTTGGCAGAATGATCTACAGGTGATGCTCTATCAAATATATTCTGGTTTTTGTGATATATGGATACTTTACCCACAGCTCCCCTACAATTAGGGTATGCGAGAAAATTGAAGGCCCCCTAGCGACCAGGTGAGTGCATCGATACGATGAAACTTTGCACGTTCATGGTACTCAATGAGTACTACAACTTTGCCTCAGGACATATTGACCGATTTTGCATAGATCAGGGTCAAGTCAATTAGTGCAAAAATCGATAATATGCAAGAGCTGGAGGTGCCTTTCGCGCAAATGGTACTCCTCCTAGGGTTATGGTCGGATGTCATGAAAATTCACACTAATCGTCTGGAATACATTGTGCACAAACGATCGAGCCGGATTTTCGATTATATCTTTTGTCACCCAAGCACACTAACCGACTTTGGGATTTCCGATTTCAAACGCCTTTTCGGTATCTTCATTCAAATGGATACCGAGTTTATCAGTAGATGGAACTGGATGAGATTTGATATGCATAATCTTAAGGTGATTCCCTATCCGCTATATGACATCCATTTTGCTCTATATCTTATAGTTTCCATGCTCGGCGACCAATTGCCTACGGCTTGTTGTTTGTTTGTGTTCAGGATATCTCAAAAGTTGTGGACGGATCCAGCCGAAATTTTGTGGACAGGTTGGGTGTGTGACAAGGATGAACTGATTAGATTTTGGAGAAGATCCCGATCCAGATCCGGATCCGACTACTAGAATTTTTAAGTGATTTTCACCATTGAGAGATCGGACCAAAAATGACAAATAGCACGATATCTCAAAAAGTTGTTGATGGATTGGATGAAACTTGTGGACATGTTGGGTGTGTGGACAAGGAGAATTGATTCAATTTTGGTGAAGATCCAAATCCAATCTGACAACTAGAATTTCATAGTAATTCTTCACCATGAAGAGATAGGGCTCAAAAATGATACATAGATGACATTTCAAAAATGTATTGGCCAGATATTATTCTCGTGATCAGGCATTAGGGGCGGAGGTATGCGTTATACGAGTGCCCTTATGCTCATTTATGTTTTCATTTACGGATGCTTTCCAATGGTTCTGTGATTTTCCTGTGGATAGGCTTCGATGTCCATAAGCTCACAAAATTACCGTGCTTCCCCATTGTCTCGGGTCGCTCACTGCATTTTTTTTTCATTTATGTAATTTCATTTATTTTATTTTTCATTTATGCATACTTTCGACAGTTCTGTGATTTTTCCTCGTGTATCGGCTTTGATGTCCGTCGGCACGCAAAATTTCAGCTTTCTACATCACCCTAAAGATACCAATCTTTAATATCAGTCAGTGAGTCAGTGGTTAGAATGAGGTTTTTTTTTTAAACACACACACATATATATTGCAAAGAGAATCACTTAAAAAATTCTAGTAGTCGGATCCGGATCTGGATCGGGATCTTCTCCAAAATCTAATCAGTTCATCCTTGTCACACACCCAACCTGTCCACAAAATTTCGGCTGGATCCGTCCACAACTTTTTGAGATATCCTGAACACAAACAAACAAACAAGCCGGTAGGCGGCAATTGGTCGCCGAGCATGGAAACT
>CM068963.1:100326451-100350562 GCA_035128595.1 Eptatretus atami
CGCTCCATCAAACTGCTATAAAGCTTATCTATAATACTAGTGCGTGGCCGTACGTGTGTGGGCCCATACGTGCAAAAAAAAAAAAACTTTCAAACCGCGTGCCAGAAACAACCACACAGGCCGTTCCTTTGCCTCTCGCGTGCCCTACGTGCGTGGCCGTACGTGCAAAAAAAGAGAAAAAAACAACTTACAAACCGCGTGCCAGAAACAACAACCCACACAGGCCATTCCTTCGCTCTCGCGTGCCCGTACTGCGTGGCCGTATGTGCAAAAAAAACCTTTCAAACAACCACCACAGACCGTTCCTTCGCTCTCGTAAACGACGTCTGGATTGGGGCATTGTGTTTATCTATAAATGCGCATAAGAAATCGAAAATTATTAGAATACAGTGAGTCATCACCTATCCGGAAGTCCGTACGTTGTAACCCGTAATGGGGACCGCGGCTGAGGATCTCTTCCCCAACGGCCACGCTTACGCAGCAACGTCTGTCCTGCTCGTTGTTAACTAAATGGCGCCCTTCCCCATCGCGCCAGCCTACGCAGCAACGTGTCCTGTCATTGTTAACTAAATGGCGCCCTTTCCCCATCGGCCATGCCTACGCAGCAACATGTCCTGTCATGGTAACTAAATGGCGCCCTTTCCCCATCGGCCACGCCTACGCAGCAAACTGTCCTGTCTTGGTAACTAAATGGCGCCCTTTCCCCATCGGCCACGCCCCTACGCAGCAACATGTCCTGTCATTGGTTTGGTAAATAAATGGCCATAACTTGGTAACCACTTGTCCGATTAATATCAAACCTTGAAAAGCCCATACTCAGGTCCCCAGCAATATAGCTGGCAAGTTTCAATTAGATTCGGACCAGTGGTTGTCGCAGACCAACGCGGCTCACAGACACACACACACACACACACACACACACACACACCTGCTGGAATTATAGTAGATAAAGAGCTCAGTCTCAGCGTACCTGCGTCCATCCATCCATCCCTGTCTGCCGACATGCATCTACAATTGTCCTATCAGGGATACCACTAATCAAGCCCAATCTGCAAAACAGTGTGATATAGTTGAGGAAGTGAGGATAGATTGGCCTGTTTCAATTTACATTAAAACAAAAACTCTTCCTCCTTCATCTTCTTATTCACTTATAATAATGGTGAGTCTCATTCAGTCCCGTTTTTCATATCGAATTAGATTAGAAAACGCTCGCTTTATGCAATGCTTTTTTTTTCTTCAACATTTCCATTTTATTCACACAAGAGTAATATACCGCCTTATCAAACAGTATGTCTGATTATACACCGCCTTTCACTCTACTTGCAACCCAGGTGAGAAAAGAATACGAAACAAGCAGCTGATATTTCAATAATTAATTTGCACAATTTTAAATGGCCGAAGCTGATTTTTCGCCGGGTAGTTCTTCCAGTATTTTTTGTTTGCGCGTAGGATGCCTTCCTAACTTGGTGCTTGCAGTCTGCAAGCATGCCACACTATTTGTGTGTGGTGTGTGTGTGTGTGGTGTGTGTGTGTGTGTGTGTTGGTGTGTGTGTGTGTGTGTGTGTATATATATGTGTTGATTGTGTGTGTGTGTAATGTTATGATATGTGTGTATATATATATATATATACTATATATAATATATATATATATATATATATATATATATATTATATATATATATATATATATAAGGGGCTGCAAAAGTAGGTATACAGCTAATGAAAAAAACAAAACGTGCGCAACAAAACTTATTTATTGATTATTACAAGCATATCAAAATAACATACCCAATAATAAAACATCATCAATAATAACATACCAATAACTAAACCAATATCAATAATAAACATATCAATAATAAAACATATCAATAATAAACATATCAATAATACATACCAATACATAAACATATCAATATAATAACATACCAATAATAAAATATCAATAAATAAACATACCAATAATAAACCATATCCAATAATAAACATATCAATAATAACATACCAATAATAAACATATCAATAATAAACATATTAATCCCTCAAATGTTCAACTGTTTGCCCCCGGCATTCACACACTCCACTAGTAATCCTTACTGTATACCTACTTTTGCAGCCCCTGGATGTATATATAATATATATTTGCGAATTCGTGCCCGCCCGCGTGTGCCATCGGCCACGTAACTCGAATCGGCGCACGTCGCCCCACGGCACGGACAATTCATCGTGACCCTCTCGGAACAACGCCGGGCGAGCTAGTCACAGGGGGCTTTCGACCTCACCACAATCGTGCCAATCGGCCACCCGCGTAGGCATAGGTTGTTCGCCAAACTCGACCTACCTAAGTACCTACGCGGATGGTTAATCGGGCGATCGTAACTCGCCCAGGTCGACTCGACACGAACCGCTTAAGCGGTTGTTCCGTTACTGCAGAGATAACCCGAGCGCGAGTTATCGTCGACCTCGACGCGTTCAATTAGTTACCGGAACTTACACCACTACCAATCTCTTACGCAATGCGCGATGGAGAGTCAATAAAAAGAAAGGAGACGAAGCAGAGCGGGAACAGTTCAACAAGCAAGCATTTTATTGCTGCGGCACACACGGACACAAAGCAAGCACGTATATTCAGTCACAGTAATAATAATAAAGAGCACGTATTCAAGCACAGAAAGAAACCAGTAAAAGAGACGATACTACGCCACTAAGACCGACACACGGCAACACTTACGCCAGTTTTACTTAACAGACGGCGCCACCACAAGCATTTACACCCAAAAAGCAAAGGAAAAAGAAAGCCCACCCTCATAGGCGAGGAGGCAGACAGGTCCGTAGACCAAATGTACGTGATCCTGGAGGATCGGCCAGCGTACCACGAGACGCGGGAGGTCTTACCCGCGTCCTCATGATGCGATGGCGGCAAGCCGCAATGGTCCCCGCCCGCTGCCGCCCGACTCCGTGCCCTGGCGTGGTCGGCGAGTGCCTCTCCGGCGTGCTCCGCGCCGAGCGGTACCGTTGGCACCACGTTTAGGGTGGGGAGAACGGGGGCCCCCTCGGCACTATCTCAGCGCGAATGGGGGGGGGAATCGTGATGCTCAGGGAGAGGGGTATGGCTGCGGTGGCTTGGATCTCGCGACGAGTCAAGCGACCCCCACACCGCAACCTCGTCGCCGTCCGCCGTCCCTCCCGCAACTCTCCGCAACTTCTCTCCAACTCCCTCCCCGAACTCCTCCCAGCCTCAACTCACCCTCTCCTTGCCACTCTCCCGCTTCCACTCAGCTCCCACCAGTTCCACTCTCTCTGCGCCGAGTCGCTCCGCCGCTCGCACCTTTATAGGACTCAGGAGGAGCCGATATGCAAATATGCGGATCAAAACGCATTGGAGCGGGGCCACGCCACCTATGTCAGCCATTGTCGGGCAAAAAGGGGCGTGAACCTCCCTTGTCCGCATTTTGCATAAACGGACTCTCACTACACGCGCCTTGGAGCGGGGCCAACCGCCCCGCCTCGGCCATTGGACGGAGGGAAGTGGGCGTGAAGCATTTTGGATCCGAATTTCTCCCTCGGAAAGGCCGCCATTCCGCGCTCGCGGCTCGGCGCGTTTGGCCACAATCGCCGAACGGGCCCTAGACAGCCCGCACGTTCAGTGTCACAGGTGTGGTGCGGTTGTTGGTTGTGAAGGAGAAAAGCGAAGGTGGTGGAGGGGTTTCTGTGGTGGTTTGATGTTATGTGTCGTTTGGAATGGCGGTGAAGCGATGTTCTTTGCGGGATGGAGCTTGTGAAGGTAAAGGTAGTGGCCTTCTGTTTGCGTGGTTGGCGGCTTAATGGTCGAAAAAAACAATAGAGAAAGAAAAAATGGCTAACTCAAAGCCGTCGCAGCCCGGATGAATCACACATATTCCCTCTATACAACGGGTTTGGGCTAACTACACATGGACTTACCGAGATATCTCACCTGAGGACTCTTTATGGTGTTAATGCGAATTTTCCACAACCTAACAATATATATATATATATATATATATATATATATATATATATATATATAGATATATATATATATACTATATTATAGTCTTGTGGAGTATCTGCAGCACAAATCGCGTACACCACACACACTGTTCATACCAGCAGCTGTAATAGGTTTGACGATTTTTTATGAGAATATAAATATATCTGTTCCCAAAGAGTCGCATCACTGTACGGGCATTATTTGAATTGCATAGCTTACAGCCCAAACAGGCTTGGCGCACATGCATTTCATTCACTTCCACCTGCTCACTGACACGTCTGTCTTTTGACTCGTCTTCAATTGTAAAGATAATGCATTTGCAATGACATAAGCCACACATTAGGAGTACCGTCGGTTTTACTGAGATTACATGTACTAGTGCCACTCGTTTTTCCTCCTGTTTGTGCTTGACCAATTTTGCCAATATATGTTCAATCTAATTGGGCAACATGTGACTGCACTGATCAAACAGCCGGGCGCCTTTCATCCATGCTGATCACAATTCTGTGGGTCTTGCTTTTTAAAAAAGAAAACAAGATTCCAAATCAATTTTTTTTAGAGACAAACTTGCCACAAATCCATGGCTCTTGGATTGTTTTCTATATTGATCCCAGGCTCACGGAGGAGCTCTGTCAACAATACGCATACATGATGAAAGCATTTCGTAACTGTGAAGAAAAGATCGTGCATGGTTTGCACAAAAATGCGATTGGTATGGAAGAATGCCATCATTGATCAACCCCCTGAAATGAGGGAAAATGGTTGTAAAACCTTTGCTGCTGCGCCTGCTGCTCGTTGTTGTTGTTGTTACAGATATTCGTAGATATAAATAAAATTTGCTTCAGGTGAAATTACGAGGACATTTGGAGACAATGGCCAAACGTGTTCGATAGACCGTGATTTTGATCCTGGTTTCCTGCACCAAAATGTTCCGATAAGACTTAACAGGACGTCTCCCCATGTATCCTCTTTCGTGATTCCTCGGTCTTTTTGTCGTTTTTTAAAAAATTTCCACATTTGGATACTTGTGTTTAAGTTTGGACCGTTAAGTTGGATTGAGAGTTTGGGCGGAGGGGAGTGATGTTTGTCAAAACAACTACTAAACATTATTTTACCAACATGACAGAAAAGTAAATTAAAAGTGAATTTACTGTCCTCCATTTCACAGACTTAAGCGATGAAATACTTTGTGGTGTGGGTGTGTGGTGGGTGTGTGTGTGTGTGTGTGTTGTGTGCACGCACGCACGTACTTGTTAATAACTTATGATTTTAAAAAATGCCGAAGTAAAAATCTTTATGTTTGTAAAACTTACTTCAAGTGCTTGTGCGAGCATTTATTAGCTCCGCCTGTTCGAGAAAACAGAGAGCTATAGCGATACCCGCGGGCGTGAGCGTGAGCGTCGGCTTCAGCGTGAAAATGTTAAAGTTTTTGGCTGCAAGTTATTTCCTCTTCTAATGTTTTTTTCTACCACACTATTTTTTATGATTACAATATACAAATACATAATTGCTTTAAAAATTATTTGGATCAGACTTCACTGCAATGTTTTATAAAAAATATTATTGACTCGTCTTTTAAAAACGATAAATGTATAAACAGGCGAGCATTTGGGTGCGCTTTGCACCCAACTCTCGGTTGATATCAAATGTTCATTTATATTTGTACTTTAAGCCACATTCACTGGTTGTACAGCGTATCCTTACTCACCTCTGAATGGTGGGTTGAGTTCATTTTGTCATACTTGTGATGTGAAAAATGCTGACGACTTTATGGTTTATTTTGACAATTTTTCTTTCATTATTTGGTGTTTTCTTTAACCTGAAACATCGGAATGCCTTTCCCTTGTTGACTTTTATATGTTGTTTCTAATCTGTCACACTTCCTCTTATGAAACCATCGCAGGTTGCTGACATGACGTGGTATGTTCGAGGGATCATCACAAACTCTCAAATTACACTGATTTTCGAACCTCTGCCTTGTTACTGTGAAGCAGTATGATATGCTTGAAACGGACGGAGTTTCGAAATGCTATTACAATTTTGCCCGAATCACCTCATCTTTCTTTAAATGGATTTTATTGTTGTTAATCGTTTGATATTGTTTTAAAAAAAGTATTAAAAATTTTTTTTTGTACTCGGAAATATGTACAGAAATGAAGGCCTTTTTATTTTTATTTTTTATTTTTGTATACCTTTCGAGGCTTCTATGAGAGCTAACACATAACGCACAGCAATGGGGGCATGAGACAGGAGGTGCGCGGATGGGAAGGCACAAAACCGGTGCAGGAACAGAGAATTAGGAGATCTGTGGGCAGGGAGAGGGATTGGGCGGGGAACACCGGGGTGCTAGAAGCATGGACATACAGGGACTTTTCAGGAAGGAAGCGCCGCGGAATTTGAAGGAGGTGGTTTGGGCGTGGATTAACGGCGGGCTAGAAAAAGATCGAGCGATTTGATGGGGGATGATAAGAGAATGGCTGGCTGAACAAAGCTGTTTTGAAGGCGGTCGAGAAACAGCGGTCACAGACACACACACACACACACACACACACACTGCTGGAATTATAGATAGATAAAGGGAGCTCAGTCTCAGCGTACCTGCGTCCATCCATCCATCCCTGTCTGCCGACATGCATCTACAATTGTCCTATCAGGGATACCACTAATCAAGCCCAATCTGCAAACAGTGTGATATAGTTGAGGAAGATGAGGATAGATTGGCCTGTTTCAATTTACATTAAAACAAAAACTCTTCCTCCTTCATCTTCTTATTCACTTATAATAATGGTGAGTCTCATTCAGTCCCGTTTTTCATATCGAATTAGATTCAGAAAACGCTCGCTTTATGCAATGCTTTTTTTTTCTTCAACATTTCCATTTTATTCACACAAGAGTAATATACCGCCTTATCAAACAGTATGTCTGATTATACACCGCCTTTCACTCTACTTGCAACCCAGGTGAGAAAAGAATACGAAACAAGCAGCTGATATTTCAATAATTAATTTGCACAATTTTTAAATGGCGAAAGCTGATTTTTCGCCGGGTAGTTCTTCCAGTATTTTTTGTTTGCGCGTAGGATGCTTCCTAACTTGGTGCTTGCAGTCTGCAAGCATGCCACACTATGTGTGTGTGTGTGTGTGTGTGTGTGTGTGTGTGTGTGTGTGTGTGTGTGTGTGTGTGTGGTGTGTGTGTGGTGTTATGGTGTGTGTGTGTTGTGGTGTGTTATTGTTGTATGTATATGTGTGTATATATATATATATATATAATATATATATATATAATATTATATATTATATATATATATATAATATATTATATATATAAGGGACGCTGCAAAGTAGGTATACAAGTAATGAAAAACAAAACGTGCGCACAAAACTTATTTTATTGATTATACAAGCATATCAATAATAAATACCAATAATAACATATCAATAATAACATACCAATAATAAACATATCAATATAACATACAATAATAAACATATCAATAATAAACATATCAATAATAACATACCAATAATAAACTTATCAATAATAACATACAATAATAAACATATCAATAATAAACATATCATAATCAAACATAATCAATAATAAACATATCAATAATAACATACCAATAATAAACATATCAATAATAAATATTAATCCCTCAATGTTCAAACTGTTGCCCCCGGCATTCACACACTCCACTAGTAATCCTTACTGTATACCTACTTTTGCAGCCCCTGGATGTATATATATATATATATTTGCGAATTCGTGCCCGCCGGTGTGCGATCGGCCACGTAACTCGAATCGCGCGCACGTCGCCACACCGACACGACGACAATTCATTCGTGACCCTCTCGGAACAACGCCGGGAGCTAGTCACAGGTGGGTCTTTCGACCTCACCACAATCGTGCCAATCGGCCACCCGCGTAGGATAGGGTTGTTCGCCAAACTCGACCTACCTAAGTACCTACGCGGATGGTTAATCGGGCGATCGTACCTCGCCGCAGGTCGACTTCGACACGAACCGCTTAAGCGGTTTGTTCGTACTGCAGAGATAACCGAGCGGAGTTATCGTCGACCTCGACGGTTCAGATTAGTTACCGGGAACTTACACCCACTACCAATCTCTTACGCAATGCAGGATGGAGAGTCAATAAAAAGAAAGGAGACGAAGCAGAGCGGGAACAGTTCAACAAGCAAGCATTTTATTGCGCGACACACGGACACAAAGCAAGCACGTATATTCAGTCACAGTAATAATAATAAAGAGCACGTATTCAAGCACAGAAAGAAACAGTAAAAGAGAGATACTACCGACTAAGACCGACACACGGCAACACTTACGCAGTTTTACTTAACAGACGGCGCCACCACAAGCATTTACACAAAAGCAAAGGAAAAGAAAGCACCCTCATAGGCGAGGAGGCAGACAGGTCCGTAGACCAAATGTACGTGGATCCTGGAGGATCGGCCAGGTCCACGAGACCGGGGAGGTCTTACCCGCGTCCTCATGATGCGATGGCGGGCAAGCCGCAATGTTCGCGCCGCTGCGCGCCCGACTCCGTGCCCTGGCGTGGTCGGCGAGTCCTCTCCGGCGTGCTCCGCGCGAGCGGTACCGTTGGCACCACGTTTAGGGTGGGGGAGGAACGGGGGCCCCTCGGCACTATCTCAGCGCGAATGGGGGGGGGGGAATCGTTGATGCTCAGGGAGAGGGTATGGCTGGGTGGCTTGGATCTCGCACGAGTCAAGCGACCCCACACCGCAACCTCGTCGCCGTCCGCCGTCTTCCCTGCAACTCCTCCGCAACTTCTCTCCAACTCTCCCCGAACTCCTCCCAGCTCAACTCACCCTCTCTCTGTTCCACTCTCCCGTTCCACTCAGCTCCACCAGTTCCACTCTCTCTGCGCGAGTCGCCTGCGCCTCGCACCTTTATAGGACTCAGGAGGAGCCGATATGCAAATATGCGGATCAAAACGCGATTGGAGGCGGGGCCACGCCACCCTATGTTCAGCCATTGGTCGGGCAAAAAGGGGCGTGAACCTCCCTTGATCCGCATATTTGCATAAACGGACTTCACATACACGCGCTTGGAGCGGGGCCAAGCCGCCTCGCGCTCGCCCATTGGACGGAGGGGAAGTGGGCGTGAAGCATTTTGGATCCGAATTTCTCCCTCGGAAAGGCCGCCATTCGCGCTCGCGGCTCGGCGCGTTTGGCACCAATCGCCGAACGGGCCCTAGACAGCCCGACGTTCAGTGTTCACAGGTGGTGCGGTTGTTGGTTGTGAAGGAGAAAGGCGAAGGTGGTGGAGGTTTTCTGTGGTGGTTTGATGGTTATGGTGTCGTTTGGGAATGGCGGTGAAGCGATGTTTGGGATGGAGTTGTGAAGGTAAAGGTAGTGGCTGTTTGCGTTGTTGGCGGCTTAATGGTCGAAAATAACAATAGAGAAAGAAAAAATGGCTAACTCAAAGCGTCGCAGCCCGGATGAATCACACATATTCCCTCTATACAACGGGTTTGGCTAACTACACATGGACTTACCGAGATATCTCACCTGAAGCTCTTTATGGTGTAATGCGAATTTCCACAACCGTAACAATATATAATATATATATATATATATTATATATATATTATATATATATATATATAATATATATTATATTATAGTCTTGTGGAGTATCTGCAGCACAAATCGCGTACACCACACACACTGTTCATACCAGCAGCTGTAATAGGTTTGACGATTTTTTATGAGAATATAAATATATCTGTTCCCAAAGAGTTGCATCACTGTACGGGCATTATTTGAATTGCATAGCTTACAGCCAAACAGGTTGGCCGACATGGCATTTCATTCACTTCCACCTGCTCACTGACACGTCTGTCTTTTGACTCGTCTTCAATTGTAAGATAATGCAGTTTGCAATGACATAAGCACACATTAGGAGTACCGTCGGTTTTTACGTGGATTACATGTACAGTCGACTGTTTTCCTCCTGTTTGTGCTTGACCAATTTTGCCAATATGTTCAATCTAATTGGGCAACATTGACTGCACTGATCAAAACAGCCGGGCAGCTTTCATCCATGCTGATCACAATTCTGGTGGGTCTTGCTTTTTAAAAAAGAAAACAAGATTCCAAATCAATTTTTTTTAGAGACAAACTTGCCACAAATCCATGGCTCTTGGATTTGTTTTCTATATTGATCCCAGGCTCACGGAGGAGCTTGTACATACATCGCATACATGATGAAGGCATTCGTAACTGTGAAGAAAGATCGTGCATGTGTTTGCACAAAAATGGATTGGTATGGAAGAATGCCATCATTGATCAACCCCCTGAAATGAGGGAAAATGGTTGTAAAACCTTTGCTGCTGCTGCTGCTGCTGTTGTTGTTGTTGTTACAGATATTCGTAGATATAAATAAAATTTGCTTCAGGTGAATTACAAGGACATTTGGAGACAATGGCCAAACGTGTTCGATAGACGTGATTTGATCCTGGGTTTCCTGCACCAAAATGGTTCCGATAAGACCGTTAACAGGAACGTCTCCCCATGTATCCTCTTTCTGATTCCTCGGTCTTTTTTGTCGTTTTTTAAAAAATTTCCACATTTGGATACTTGTGTTTAACGTTTTGGACCGTAAGTTGGATTGAGAGTTTGGGGGAGGGGAGTGATGTTTGTCAAACAACTACTAACATTATTTTACCAACATGACAGAAAAGTAAAATTAAAAGTGAATTTACTGTCCTCCATTTTCAAGACTTTAACGATGAATACTTTGTGTGTGTGTGTGTGTGTGTGTGTGTGTGTGTGTGTGTGTGTGTGCACGCACGCACGTACTTGTAATAACTTATGATTTAAAAAATGCGAAGTAAAAATCTTTATAGTTTGTTAAAACTTACTTCAAGTGCTTGTGGAGGCATTTATTAGCTCGCCTGTTCGAAGAACAGAGAGCTATAGCGATACCCGCGGCGTGAGCGTGAGCGTCGGCGTCAGCGTGAAAATGTTAAAGTTTTTGGTGCAAGTTATTTCCTTTCTAATGTTTTTATCTACCACACTATTTTTTACTGATTACAATATACAAATACATATATTGCTTTAAAATTATTTGGATCAGACTTCACTGCAATGCTTTATAAAAAATATTATTAGACTCGTCTTTTAAAAACGATAAATGTATAAACAGGCGAGCATTGGGTGGCTTTGACACCAACTCTCTGGTTGATATCAAATGTTCATTTATATTTGTACTTAAGCCACATGTCACTGGTTTGTAACAGCGTATCCTTACTCACCTCTGAATGGTGGGTTGATTGTCATTTTGTCATACTTGTGATGTGAAAAATGCTGACGACTTATGGTTTATTTTGACAATTTTTCTTTCATTATTTGGGTGTTTTCTTTAACCTGAAACATCGGAATGCCTTTCCCTTGTTGACTTTTATATGTTGTTTCTAATCTGTCACATTCCTCTTATGAAACCATCGCAGGTGTGCTGACATACGTGGTATGTTCGTAGGGATCATCACAAAACTCTCAAATTACACTGATTTTCGAACCTCTGCTTGTTACTGTGAAGCAGTATGATATGCTTGAAACGGACGGAGTTTTCGAAATGCTATTACAATTTTGCCTGAATCACCTCATCTTTCTTAAATGGATTTTATTGTTGTTAATCGTTTGATATTGTTTTAAAAAAAGTATTAAAAATTTTTTTTTGTACTCGGAAATATGTACAGAAATGAAGGCCTTTTTTATTTTTATTTTTTATTTTTTGTATACCTTGTCGAGGCTTCTATGAGAGCTAACACATAACGCACAGCAATGGGGGCATGAGACAGGAGGTGCGGGAGTGGGAAGGACAAAACGGTGAGGAACAGAGACATTAGGAGATCTGTGGGAGGGAGAGGGATTGGGCGGGGAACACGGGGTGTAGAAGATGGACATTACAGGGACTTTCAGGAAGGAAAGCGGGGAATTTGAAGGAGGTGGGTTTGGGGTGGATTAACGGGGGTAGAAAAGATCGAGGATTTGGATGGGGATGATAAGAGATGGTGGTGAACAGCTGTTTTGAAGGCCTGGAGGGAAGAATGGGATTGAACAGAGTGTGGGAGTTTTTCCAAAGGCGGCAAAAACTGAAATGAAGGCCTTGATGCAAGGATGCAAATATTTTCCAAGCATGATTATCAACTTGATAAAAAATACTCCAGATACGTGCTACATTGAAATCTGTGGTGATGCAGTTTCCCTCAAATCATTTACCTTCTCTTCCTGGAAGGCAAATCTGACCGAAGGTAATCTCAGATCGTTCCGCAAAGCCTGAAACAAGTGTGTGTCCACTCTCAGGAGAGCGAGAAAACAACATCTGGCCAACCTCAAGGCTGAACTCTCCAACCTGTCGTCTCCTGCAAAGTCTGTCTCTGGTGTATGTCCACCCTTCATACTTTACCTCACTTGAAATGGCGTTACATCCAACTCTGCAGGTGAGAAGGCTGGACATCTCGACTGATAATTGCCAGTTTGTGACAGAAAGGATTATGGTAAGGATAAGGCATGTCGGGTATGGTTGAAGAGGCGATATTTTTACTTCCACGTATCACCTACCCAACCATAACCGACACTTATAATCCTTACCAAACACATTCACACCCAACTGGTCCTGGACACTGTGTCTGTCTCACCTGAGAAGGTGGAGAAGTTTCTGCTAACCCTTGACGACCATTTTGTGGGTGGCCCAGACAGCCACGTCTGGAAAACCAGCTCTGCTGCTTTTGCATACCTTGTTTCTGCTTTGTTCAACTGCTTTCTTGAATATCAATCACTTGCCCTAGGTTAACTTCTGTCTCCCTGGAAGTTGGCCAACATCACTGATTTCCACAAAAATGGCACGAAAACAGATCATCTTAACTACAGGCCCATTAGCTTACTTCCAATTATTAGCAAAGTCATGGAATCCATAATCGTTCACGTAATTTCCTTCCTTCCCACAGTGGCCTGATCTCAGATAATCTGATAACTCCAGCCTAGACATGTTGCTGCCGCTCTCCCAACAATGTGCGGAGGCTCCGAATCTTAGACAAGAGAACAGGGCCGTCTCTTGAAGTATCTAGACCATTTGATAAGGTCTGGCAACCACCTTGTCCTCCAAACTCTCAGCTGACGACATCCTCTCATGGCTTCCTGATTTCCTCCACTCTCAGTCTATGTGTGGCTTACGATGGGATCCTTTCATCTCCTTTCCCTCTAGAGGTTGGAGTGCTCCAAGGCTCAGAATCCTGGCTCACTGCTCATCACAGAATTCAGGCTCACTTCTCCTCTCAGAATTCAGGCTCTCTGCTCATCTCAGAATCCCGGCTCACTGCTCATCTCAGAATCCAGGCTCACTGCTCACTCAGGGAATCCCGGCTCACTGCTCATCTCAGAATCCAGGCTCCTGTTCATCTCAGAATCCCGGCTCACTGCTCATCTCAGAATTCAGGCTCACTTCTCATCTCAGAATCCCGGCTCACTGTTCATCTCAGAATCCCGGATCGCTGCTCATCTCAGAATCCTGGCTCACTGCTCATCTCAGAATTCAGGCTCACTTCTCCTCTCAGAATTCAGGCTCACTGTTCATCTCAGAATCCCGGCTCACTGTTCATCTCAGAATCCAGGCTCACTGCTCATCTCAGAATCCTGGCTCACTGCTCATCTCAGAATCCAGGCTCACTGCTCATCTCAGAATCCCGGTTCACTGCTCATCTCAGAATCCAGGCTCACTGCTCATCTCAGAATCCCGGCTCACTGCTCATCTCAGAATCCAGACTCACTGCTCATCTCAGAATCCAGGCTCACTGCTCATCTCAGAATCCAGGCTCACTGCTCATCTCAGAATCCGGCTCACTGCTCATCTCAGAATCCAGGCTCGCTGTTCATCTCAGAATCCAGGCTCGCTGTTCATCTCAGAATCAGGCCGCTGTTCACTCAGAATCCCGTCTCACTGTTCATCTCAGAATCCAGGCTCACTGTTCATCTCAGAATCCAGGCTCACTGTTCATCTCAGAATCCCGGCTCACTGCTCATCTCAGAATCCCGGATCACTGCTCATTCTCATAATCCATGCTCACTGTTCATCTCAGAATCCAGGCTCACTGCTCATCTCAGAATCCCGGCTCACTGTTCATCTAAGAATCCCGGCTCACTGTTTCTTCAGAATCCCGGCTCACTGCTAATCTCAGAATCCCGTTTCACTGCTCATCACAGAATCCCGTCTCACTGCTCATCTCAGAACCGGCTCACTGCTCATCTCAGCATCCAGGCTCACTGCTCATCTCAGCATCCAGGCTCACTGCTCATCTCAGAATCCAGGCTCACTGCTATCTCAGAATCCAGGCTCACTGCTCATCTCAGAATCCAGTCGCACTGCTCATCTCAGAATCCCGTCGCACTGCTCATCTCAGAATCCCAGCTCACTGCTCATCTCAGAATCCCGGCTCACTGCTCATCTCAGAATCCCGGCTCACTGTTCATCTAAGAATCCCGGCTCACTGTTCATCTCAAAATCCCGGCTCACTGCTAATCTCAGAATCCAGTTTCACTGCTCATCTCAGAATCCCGGCTCACTGCTCATCTCATAATCCCGGCTCACTGCTCATCCCAGAATCCCGTTTCACTGCTCATCTCGAAATCCAGGCTCACTGCTCATCCAGCATCCAGGCTCACTGCTCATCTCAGAATCCCGGCTCACTGCTCATCTCAGAATCCCGGCTCACTGCTCATCTCATAATCCAGGCTCACTGTTCATCTCAGAATCCAGGCTCACTGCTCATCTCAGAGTCCCTGCTCACTGTTCATCTCAGAATCCCGGCTCACTGTTCATCTCAGAATCCCGGCTCACTGTTCATCTCAGAATCCTGGCTCACTGCTCATCTCAGAATCCCGGCTCACTGCTCATCTCATAAGTCAGGCTCACTGTTCATCTCAGAATCCAGGCTCACTGCTCATCTCAGAATCCCGGCTCACTGTTCATCTCAGAATCCCGGCTCACTGTTCATCTGAGAATCCCGGCTCACTGCTCATCTCAGAATCCCGGCTCACTGTTCATCTCAGAATCCCGTTTCACTGCTCATCACAGAATCCCGGCTCACTGCTCATCTCAGAATCCAGGCTCACTGCTCATCTCAGAATCCCGGCTCACTTCATCATCAGAATCCCGTCGCACTGCTCATCTCAGAATCCTGGCTCACTCTCATCTCAGAATCCCTTCACTGCTCATCTCAGAATCCCGTCGCACTGCTCATCTCAGAACCGGCTCACTGCTCATCTCAGAATCCGTTTCACTGCTCATCGCAGATCCCGGCTCACTGCTCATCTCAGAATCCAGGCTCACTTCTCATCTCAGAATCCCGTCGCACTGCTCATCTCAGAATCCTGGCTCACTGCTCATCCAGAATCCCGTTTCACTGTCATCTCAGAATCCAGGCTCACTGCTCATCTCAGAATCCGTCGCACTGCTCATCTCAGAACCGGCTCACTGCCATCTCAGAATCCCGGCTCACCTGTCATCTAAGAATCCCGGCTCACTGTTCATCTCAGAATCCGGCTCACTGCTAATCTCAGAATCACGTTTCACTGCTCATCACAGAATCCCGTCTCACTGCTCATCTCAAATCCCGGCTCACTGCTATCTCAGAATCCCGGCTCACTGCTCATCTCAGAATCCGTTTCACTGCTCATCTCAGAATCCCGTTTCACTGTTCATCTCAGAATCCCGGCTCACTGCTCATCTCAGAATCCCGGCTCACTGCTCATCCCAGAATCCCGTTTCACTGCTCATCTCAGAATCCAGGCTCACTGCTCATCTCAGAATCCCGTTGCACTGCTCATCTCAGAATCCGGCTCACTGCTCATCTCAGCATCCCGGCTCACTGTTCATCTGAGAATCCCGGCTCACTGCTCATCTCGAATCCCGTTTCACTGCTCATCACAGAATCCTAGCTCACTGCTCATCTCAGAATCCAGGCTCACTGCTCATCTCAGAATCCCGTCGCACTGCTCATCTCAGAATCCCGGCTCACTGCTCATCTCAGAATCCCGTTTCACTGCTCATCACAGAATCCCGCTCCCTGCTCATCTCAGAATCCAGGCTCACTGCTCATCTCAGAATCCCGGCTCACTGCTCATCTCAGAATCCCGTCGCACTGCTCATCTCAGAACCGGCTCACTGCTCATCTCAGAACCGGCTCACTGCTCATCTCAGCATCCAGGCTCACTGCTCATCTCAGAATCCAGGCTCACTGCTCATCTCAGAATCCCGCTCACTGCTCATCCCGGAATCCCGTTTCACTGCTCATCTCAGAATCCAGGCTCACTGCTCATCCAGAATCCCGTCGCACTGCTCATCTCAGAATCCCGGCTCACTGCTCATCTCAGCATCCAGGCTCACTGCTCATCTCAGAATCCCGGCTCACTGCTCATCTCAGAATCCCGGCTCACCGCTCATCTCATAATCCAGGCTCACTGTTCATCTCAGAATCCAGGCTCACTGCTCATCTCAGAATCCCGTTTCACTGCTCATCGCAGAATCCGCCTCACTGCTCATCTCAGAATCCAGGCTCACTGCTCATCTCAATCCCGGCTCACTGCTCACTCAGAATCCGTCGCACTGCTCATCTCAGAATCCTGGCTCACTGCTCATCTCAGAATCCCGTTTCACTGCTCATCTCAGAATCCAGGCTCACTGCTCATCTCAGAATCCCGTCGCACTGTCATCTCAGAATCCCGGCTCACTGCTCATCTCAGAATCCCGGCTCACTGTTCATCTAAGAATCCCGGCTCACTGTTCATCTCAGAATCCGGCTCACTGCTAATCTCAGAATCACGTTTCACTGCTCATCACAGAATCCCGTCTCACTGCTCATCTCAGAATCCCGGTCACTGCTCATCTCAGAATCCCGGCTCACTGCTCATCTCAGAATCCCGTTTCACTGCTCATCTCAGAATCCCGTTTCACTGTTCATCTCAGAATCCCGGCTCACTGCTCATCTCAGAATCCCGGCTCACTGCTCATCCCA
This sequence comes from Eptatretus atami, assembly GCA_035128595.1. Taxonomy (NCBI): domain Eukaryota; kingdom Metazoa; phylum Chordata; class Myxini; order Myxiniformes; family Myxinidae; genus Eptatretus; species Eptatretus atami. Next base: position 100,343,522 of record CM068963.1, read on the forward strand.
GAATCCGTTTCACTGCTCATCTCAGAATCCAGGCTCACTGCTCATCTCAGAATCCCGTTGCACTGCTCATCTCAGAATCCCGGCTCATTTCTCATCTCAGCATCCCGGCTCACTGTTCATCTGAGAATCCCGGCTCACTGCTCATCTCAGAGTCCCGTTTCACTGCTCATCACAGAATCCTAGCTCACTGCTCATCTCAGAATCCAGGCTCACTGCTCATCTCAGAATCCCGTCGCACTGCTCATCTCAGAATCCGGCTCACTGCTCATCTCAGAATCCCGTTTCACTGCTCATCTCAGAATCCCGGCTCACTGCTCATCTCAGAATCCCGTTTCACTGCTCATCACAGAATCCCGGCTCCCTGCTCATCTCAGAATCCAGGCTCACTGCTCACTTCAGAATCCCGGCTCACTGCTCATCTTCAGAATCCCGTCGCACTGCTCATCTCAGAACTGGCTCACTGCTCTTCAGAACCGGCTCACTGCTCATCTCAGAACCGCTCACTGCTCATCTCAGCATCCAGGCTCACATGCCCATCTCAGAATCCAGCGTTCACTGCTCATCTCAGAATCCCGGCTCACTGCTCATCCAGAATCCCGTTTCACTGCTCATCTCAGAATCCAGCTCACTGCTCATCTCAGAATCCAGGCTCACTGCTCATCTCAGAATCCCGGCTCACTGTTCATCTCAGAATCCCGGCTCACTGTTCATCTGAGAATCCCGTCTCACTGCTCATCTCAGAATCCCGTTCATCTGCTCAACACAGAATCCTAGCTCACTGCTCATCTCAGAATCCAGGCTCACTGCTCATCTCAGAATCCCGGCTCACTGCTCGATCCAGAATCCCTTCGCACTGCTCATCTCAGAATCCCGGCTCGCTGCTCATCTCAGAATCCCGGCTCACTGCTCATCTCAGAACCCATTTCACTGCTCATCACAGAATCCCGGCTCACTGCTCATCTCAGACCCGGCTCGCTGCTTCATCTCAGAATCCCGGCTCACTGCTATCTCATAAGTCAGGCTCACTGTTCATTCCTCAGAATCCCGGCTCACTGTTCATCTGAGAATCCCGTCTCACTGCTCATCTCAGAATCCCGTTTCACTGCTCAACACAGAATCCTAGCTCACTGCTCATCTCAGAATCCAGGCTCACTGCTCATCTCAGAATCCCGGCTCACTGCTCATCTCAGAATCCCTTCGCACTGCTCATCTCAGAATCCTTCGCACGCTCATCTCAGAATCCCTTCGCACTGCTCATCTCAGAATCCCTTCGCACTGCTCATCTCAGAACCCGCGCTCACTGCTCATCTCAGAATCCCGTTCACTGCTCATCTCAGAATCCCGCTCACTGCTCATCTCAGAATCCCGGCTCACTGCTCATCTCAGAATCCCATTTCACTGCTCATCACCAGATCCCGGCTCACTGCTCATCTCAGAATCCCGCTCACTGTTCATCTATGAATCCCGGCTCACTGTTCATCTCAGAATCCCGGCTCACTGCTAATCTCAGAATCCCGTTTCACTCTCTCACAGAATCCCGTTTCACTGCTCATCTCAGAATCCCGGCTCACTGCTCATCTCAGAATCCCGTTTCACTGCTCATCTCAGAATCCCTTTTCACTGCTCATCTCAGAATCCCGGCTCACGCTCATCTCAGAATCCCGGCTCACTGCTCATCCCAGAATCCCGTTTCACTGCTCATCTCAGAATCCAGGCTCACTGCTCATCTCAGAATCCCGTTGCACTGCTCATCTCAGAATCCGGCTCACTGCTCATCTCAGCATCCAGGCTCACTGCGATCTCAGAATCCCGGCTCACTGCTCATCTCAGAATCCCGGCTCACTGCTCATCTCATAATCCAGGCTCACTGTTCATCTCAGAATCCAGGCTCACTGTTCATCTCAGAATCCCGGTCACTGTTCATCTCAGAATCCCGGCTCACTGTTCATCTCAGAATCCCGGCTCACTGCTCATCTCAGATCCGTTGCACTGCTCATCTCAGAATCCAGCTCACTGCTCATCTCAGAATCCCGTTTCACTGCTCATCACAGAATCCCGGCTCCCTGCTCATCTCAGAATCCAGGCTCACTGCTCATCTCAGAATCCCGGCTCACTGCTCATCTCAGAATCCCGTCGCACTGCTCATCTCGGAACCGGCCATGCTCATCTCAGAACCGGCTCACTGCTCATCTCAGCATCCGGCTCACTGCTCATCTCAGAATCCAGGCTCACTGCTCATCTCAGAATCCGGCTCACTGCTCATCCCAGAATCCCGTTTCACTGCTCATCTCAGAATCCAGGCTCACTGCTCATCTCAGAATCCCGTCGCACTGCTCATCTCAGAATCCCGGCTCACTGCTCATCTCAGCATCCAGGCTCACTGCTCATCTCAGAATCCCGGCTCACTGCTCATCTCAGAATCCCGGCTCACCGCTCATCTCATAATCCAGGCTCACCGTTCATCTCAGAATCCAGGCTCACTGCTCATCTCAGAATCCCGTTTCACTGCTCATCGCAGAATCCCGGCTCACTGCTCCTCTCAGAATCCGCGTCGCACTGCTCATCTCAGAATCTGCTCACTGCTCATCTCAGAATCCCGTTTCACTGCTCATCTCAGAATCCAGGCTCACTGCTCATCTCAGAATCCCGTCGCACTGCTCATCTCAGAATCCCGGCTCACTGCTCATCTTCAGAATCCCGCTCACTGTTCATCTAAGAATCCCGGCTCACTGTCATCTCAGAATCCCGGCTCACTGCTAATCTCAGAATCACGTTCACTGCTCATCACAGAATCCCGTCTCACTGCTCATCTCAGAATCCCGGCTCCACTGCTCACCCAGAATCCCGTTTCACTGCTCATCTCAGAATCCAGGCTCACTGCTCATCTCAGAATCCAGGCTCACTGCTCAATCTCAGAATCCCGGCTCACTGTTCATCTCAGAATCCCGCCACTGTTCATCTGAGAATCCCGTCTCACTGCTCATCTCAGAATCCCGTTTCACTGCTCAACACAGAATCCTAGCTCACTGCTCATCTCAGAATTCAGGCTCACTGCTCATCTCAGAATCCCGGCTCACTGCTCATTCAGAATCCCTTCGCACTGCCTCATCTCAGAATCCCTTCGCACTGCCTCATCTCAGAATCCCGGCTCATGCTCATCTCAGAATCCCGTTTCACTGCTCATCTCAGAATCCCGGCTCACTGCTCATCTCAGAATCCCATTCACTGCTCATCACAGAATCCCGGCTCACTGCTCACTCCAGACCCGGCTCGCTGCTCATCTCAGAATCCCGGCTCACTGCTCATCTCATAAATCAGCTCACTGTTCATCTCAGAATCCAGGCTCACTGCTCATCTCAGAATCCCGGCTCACTGTTCATCTCAGAATCCCGGCTCACTGTTCATCTGAGAATCCCGTCTCACTGCTCATTCTCAGAATCCCGTTTCACTGCTCAACACAGAATCCTAGCTCACTGCTCATCTCAGAATCCAGGCTCACTGCTCATCTCAGAATCCTGGCTCACTGCTCATCTCAGAATCCCTCGCACTGCCTCATCCAGAATCCCTTCGCACTGCTCATCTCAGAATCCCTTCCACTGCTCATCTCAGAAACCCTTCGCACTGCTCATTCTCAGAATCCCGGCTCACTGCTCATCTCAGAATCCCGTTTCACTGCTCATTCAGAATACCCGGCTCCACTGCTCATCTCAGAATCCCGGCTCAATGCTCAATCTCAGAATCCCATTTCACTGCTCATCACAGAATCCCGGCTCACTGCTCATCTCAGAATCCCGGCTCACTGTTCATCTATGAATCCCGGCTCACTGTTCATCTCAGAATCCCGGCTCACTGCTAATCTCAGAATCCCGTTTCACTGCTCATATATAGTATAACACAAGTATACTTTGTCTATCTCATTCCTTCAATTTCCTTTTCTGGCTCTGAAATGGACAGTGCGCTCATTCCACAATGGGAAGCTGGTAGAGCAGTCTTGAATATAGCGGTTCTCGTTTCTTAATGCATGCTTGCAAATGCCACTGAGTTAATGTCTACTGTTCAGGCGGCTTTTGCTGCAGAAATAGAACATGTCCAATTTAGGTTTAATGTTCAACTTTGCCTTACACATCCCATCAGGATCAAGCTGTCCCATGGGATGGAGGGCCCCCCCACCCGCAGTTCCCCCTGGATCTTAAAGACACTACGCTCACATAGGGGCAATATACCCACATGGATCTCATGGACAGTGCTTATCAAAGCTGTTTGAATCACGAATTAAATATGATAGCACACGAGAAGGGGAATAGACATGTTATGAATATGAGGGGAGAAAAAAAAACAACTCTATGTCTCATCAAATCAGCCAGATGCTTCGGTCATCGCATGAATTATCTTGTGCTATCGGGCAGGATCGGTTTTAAGTGCAGAATCCCGCTCCTGTTCATCTCAGAATCCCGGTCACTGCTAATCTCAGAATCCGTTTCACTGCTCAGGCACAGAATCCGTCTCACTGCTCAGTAGCTCAGAATCCCGGCTCACTGCTTGCATCTCAGAATCCCCGTTCACTGCTCATCTCAGAAATCCCTTTTCATGCTTCATCTCAGAAAGAATTTTTTGAATCCCGGCTCACTGCTCATCTCAGAATCTCCGCCACTGCTCATCCCAGAATCACGCTTCACTGTCTATCTCAGAATTCCCAGCCACTGCTCATCTCAGAAATCCGTTGCTCAAACTGCTCATTCCTCAGAATCCCGGTCACTGCTGCATTCAATCAGCGCTCCACTGCTCATCAGACCTGCCTGCTATCTGCAGATCGCCGCTCACTGCTCATCTCAGCATCCGTAGCTTGACTCCAGATCGGTTCACTGCTCATCAATCCGCAGGCTCACTGCTTCTATCTCATAGATCAGGCGCAACTGTTCATCCTCAGAATCCGGTCCTTCGTCATCCAGAATCCCGTCAACTGTTCACTCAGAATCCCGGCTCACTGTTAACATCTCAGACCCGTGCACTCGCTCATCTCAGATCCTTCACTGCATGCTCAGAATCCTCGCTTCCATACTCAGGAATCCGTTTCACTGCTCATCACAGAATCAACCGGCTTCCCTGCATGCATCTCAAGAATCCAGGCGTCATGCTCATACAGAATCCCCGGCTCACTGCTCATACTCAGAGCATCCGTCCACTGGCTCACATCCGGAACCGCTCACTGCTCATCTCAGAACCGGCTCACTGATCATCTCAGCTCCAGGCTCACTGCTCATCTCAGAATCCAGGCTCACTGCTTCATCTCCAGAAATCCGGCTCACTGCTCATCCCAGAGATCCCGTTTCACCTGCTCATACTCAGAAATCCAGGCCACTGCTCATCTCAGAATCCCGTCGCACGCTCATCGCAGAATCCCAGGCTCACTGCTCATCTCAGCATCCACTCACTGCTCATCTCAGAATCCCGGCTCACTGCTACATCACAGAATCCCGCTCACCGCTTCATACTCCATAATCCAGGCTCACTGTTCATCTCAGGAATCCAGGCTCACTGCTCATCCAAATCCCGTTTCACTGCTCATCCAGAATCGGCTCACTGCTCATCTCAGAATCCCGTCAGCACTGCTCATTCAAGAATCCTGGCTCACTACTCATCTCAGAATCCGTTTCAACTGCTCATCTCAGAATCCAGGTCACGATCAGATCCCTCCAGTGCTCACTAGAATCCCGGCTCACTGCTATCCTCAAAAAAAGTAAAATTCCCGGCCACTCTTCTCCACCCGCAACTTTGTTTCAAATCTAAGAATCCGCGGCTCACTGTCATTCAGAATCCCGCTCACTGCTAATCTCAGAATCACGTTTCACTGCTCATCACATGAATCCCGTCTTCACTGGCTCATCTCCAAAGAATCCCGGCTCACTGCTCATCCCAAGAATCCCGTTTCACTGCTCATCTCAGAATCCAGGCTCACTGCTCATTCTCAGAATCCAGGCTGCACTGCTGCATCTCAGAAATCCGCTCACTGTTCTCTCAGATATCCCGGCTCACTGTTACATAGCTGAGAAATCCCGTCTCACTGCTAATCTCAGAATCCCAGTTTCACCTGCAAGTCCTAAGCACTCTATCTCAGAATCCTAGCTCAACTGCTCATCTCAGAATCCACGCCTCACTGCCTCATACTCAAGAATCCCTCTCGCACTGCTTCATCTTCAAATCCCTTGTCCAGCTCAGAACCCGACTGCTCTCTCCGAGAATCCCGTGCTCACTGCCTCAATCTCAGAATCCCGTTTCACTGCTATCTTCCAGCAATCGCGGCTCACTGCCTCATACTCAGAATCCCAATTCTCACTGCTCTCACAGATCCCGGCTCACTGCTCATCTCAGACCCGGCTCGCTGCTATCTCAGATCCCGGCTCACCTGCTCATCTCATAAGTCCAGAGGCTCACTGTCATCTCAGAATCCAGGCTCACGTGCTCATCTCAGAATCCCTGGACTCACTTTCATCTCAGAATCCGGACATCACTGTTGCATACTGAGAATCCCGTCTCACTATGCTCATTCTCAGAATCCCGTATTCACTGTCTCAACACAGAATCCCTAAGCTTCAGTGCTCATACCAAGAATCACATCACTGCTCATCTCAGAATCCTGGCTCACTGCTCATGCTCATGAATCCCTTCGCACCTGCAATCTCAGAATCCCTTCGCACTGCTCATCTCCAGAATCCCTTCCGCACTGCTCATCTCAGAATGCCCTTCGCACGCCTCATCTCAGAATCCACGGCTCAACTGCTCATCTCAGGACATCCGTTTCACTGCTCAATCTCAGAATCCCCGGGCTCAACTTGCTCATGCTCATGAATCCCGGCCTTCAATGCTGCATCTCAGATCCCATTGCAACGTGCTCATCACAGAATCCCGCTCACTGCTATCTCAGAAATCCCGGCTCACTGTTCTCTATGAATCCGGCTCACTTTCACTCAGAATCCCGCTCACTGCTAATCTCAGAATCTCGTTCAACTGCTCATACACAGAATCCGTCTCACTGGCTCATCT
>CM068963.1:100373006-100399778 GCA_035128595.1 Eptatretus atami
TCCCACCCCACCACTTCCCCTCCCTTCGGACTCCCACCCACCATTCCCCTGCGTCCCCTGATTAGTGGAGGTTGGCTTTGTGGCTTCCCATTCTGTGGGGACGTGTCGAGTGCAAAAATGCAAGTTATCTCCAGAGTTGACTTGTCATACCCTTTGCCACCACCACCGGGTGGCGCTACACAATACACATTTCTATAGAGAATTTTCGTCGACCTTCTCTCCCGAAACCCCCACAACAACAGATGAAGCCAAGTAGCCCATGATCTCCACGAGGTCGAACTTGGTCCATGTGCCAAGTTTGGTGGCAATTGGCCCAGTAGTTTTAGCATAATTGTTGTTACGCACACATACAGACATATACAGCCATATACAGACACATACAGACACATACAGACACATACAGACAGACACATACAGACAGACACATACAGACAGACACATACAGACAGACACATACAGACAGACAACAGTCGCACAGACACAACATAAGACAACCACTACACGACAATACATACAGAAACACACACACAGAACCATACATCACAGACAGCACACATAACAGACACACACACACAGACAACATACATACAGACACACACATACAGACACACACACAGACACTACATACAGACACACACATACAGACACACACACACAGACACACATACAGACACATACATACAGACACACACTACAGACACATACATACACGAGACATAACACACAGACACATAAATCAGACACACACACATACAGACACACTACATACAGACACACACACAGACACATACATACAGACACACACACAGACACATACATACAGACCACACATACAGACACACCACACAGACACACATACATACAGACACACACACAGACACATACAACAGACACATACATGACAGACAACAACAGACACACACATACAGACACACACATACAGACACACCACATACAGACACAACACACAACACACACAGACACATACATACAGAAAAACAAACAACCATACATACAGACACACACATACAGACACACACACACAGACACACAGACACATACATACAGACACACACTACAGACACACACACACACACACACACAGACACATACATACAGACACACACACACACATACAGGCACACACACAGAGACACACACATACAGACACACACACACACATCAGACCATACACTAAACACCAGACACAAACACACAGACACAACATACAGACACACACACACACACACAGACACATACATACAGACACCACACACACACATACAGACACAAACACACACAGACACACACATACAGACACACACAAGACACATACATACACAGACACACACATACAGACACACACACACACCAGACACATACATACAGACACACATCACATACAGACACTACATACAGACACCAACACACACACATCAGAACACATACATACAGACACACACACAACAGACACACACATACAGACACATACATACAGACATACATACAGACACACACACAGACACACACATACAGACACACACACACACAGACACTACACACATACATACAGACACATAACAAACAGACACACACAACATACATGACAGCACATACAGACACACACACAGACACATACATACAGACACATACATACAGACATATACATACAGACACACACACACAGACACACACATACAGACACACACACACACAGACACATACACACACAGACACATACATACAGACACACACACACAGACACACAGACAGGCAATGACATTTATTTGTTAGATTTATCATATATTCCCTGATAATTAGTAAATAAGTAGCTACTGTGATGAGCGTGCAACAAATTTGACCTCAAGTTTGCCTACAACTAATGATGCACATGACATCATACTTGCCTTACTTTTCCAACCGATGATCCAGCTTTGGGCACTTTTGGTTGGTGAGTCATTCAAAATGATATCCTCAACTTCCTTGATATTTTTGTGTTCTCATTAGAGTTGGCCTTTCTCGCAGCATGTGGTTAATTCTGAATATTTTCACATCAACCTTCAATATACTTACCCCAGTCAAACTCACCAACGTTCTTGACGAGCAGAATCAGCGTATCAGTGTTCATTCAGTCTTTGACTCGTCATTGCACCGTTTGCCCATATAAAATGCAAAGTGCCCAGATAAATTAGATGACGGAGACTCCTAACACCTAAAATAATGAGAAAAACAAGATGCAGAACATGCATGACAATTGGTGCAGTGAGGTGCCATCATTTTAACTTCCAACACCGAAGGTAGACCCAGGTTATGGTTTCACCTCTGTCTGCCTATTTGTCTATCTGTCTGTCTGTCTGTCTGTCTGTCTGTGAGCAGCATATCTCAAAAAGCTAATGACGGATTCAGATAAAATTTGGTGGACAGGTTGGGTGTATGACAAACACTAAATGGTTGGATTTTGATGAAGATCTGGATCCGGAGACTGGAATTTTTAAAGCGATTCTTCACCGTTGAGAGATGTGGCCAAAAACGATACACAGTACTGTATCGCATGATGTGTCAAAATGTTTTGGATGGATTCAGACAAAACATGGTGGACAGTCTGGGTGTGAGATGAGGACAAATTGATTAGATTTGTGGAAGATCTGGATCTTGATTCGTGAAATTTTTGTTAAAGCCATTCTTCACAATTGAGAGATGCGGCCAAAAATGATGCATAGCACGATATCTCAAAACGTTATGGACGGATTATACCAAAACTTTGTGGATGAGTTGAGTAGGTGACAAGAACATGCCGATTCAATTTTTGTTCAGATGCAGATCCAACCTATCAGTGCGATAGAAAACTTAAACTGTTCAACCTGGCGGAGGTATGAGCTCTACCGAGTGCCGTTCTCGATCAGAGTGATTCCTGCCAGTGGAGTAAAGCGTGATGGATCCACTGTCCTTAAAACAGCTGACGGTTCTTAATTTCTCGAGCGGTAATGAACGCATTGTGGTTGGAACGACATTTTTGACGATGATATCGGTGAGCAGACGGCACTTGAGTTCCTGCAAATCAGATTTAACAGCGTACGTCCTGTGAGAGGTTGTTTTTTTTTGCTGTCCCACCAGACTAATTTGCTGCTCTAGCTACTGGTTATATATATTTTAATCATCAAATCTCATTGGAATATTTTCTATGTTTGTAAGAGTCATAAGGTGCACCAGCAATTAATGCTGCACCTGCACCGTCGCGTAAATGTGCCGCCCCGGAAGAAAGTTTCCACGTCCCACCAGGTTTGGTTGATGCCCCGGCGACCAATAAATCTATCTTGTATCGTTCCCTTTTTGTTGTTTCTAGGAATCCTTTATGTTTGAGGTATCTTCTGCAGGCAGCAGAAGTACTAGTGTCGCATTGTTCATATAATTTGACCCATGTTTTTGTCTCATGTTTTGTCATGTCCCACCTTGATTTTCATCTCGTCGCTTGCTTTGGTCAGATTTGTCATCCCGTCTGTGGACCCCCTTTAGGGGGGCTCTATGCCATCGTCCCTTTCATTCTGTGAGTACAGCTATTCCTCTCCAAAGCTGATGAAAAATATACCCAGGTTGTCCAAAATTAGCAACATTTTCACGGTCGTACAAAGAGTAGGATGGGGATTGTGGGGGAAGGGGAGGGGATGGGTTGCTACTCATGTATGACTTGAAATGCTTTTTGAATATTGCCAATTTTTCAACCTGCAATTGACTTCAACCCCCCCCCCCCCCACCCCGCCAAAAAAATAGCAAACCAAAAGAGAAGATAACCAGATCAATATAATAGAGAAAATAAAGTCGAACATCGTGCGTCGAGCGTGCACGGCATCACTATGATACTGGGCCTCGTGCTGAGCCAATAGCTTGATCGAAATCACCACTGTATGTGTTATATTGACGTGGCATCGTGGCATGCCTCGCTTCACAGCCGGCTATTCCATGGCCGCCTAGTGCTGGTGGTACCTCAAATTACCTTTTACGTGTGTGTGTGTGTGTGTGTGTGTACGTACGCATTGCTTCATGTATAGCGTGTTCAATAAGTGCGTTCACTCTCTTGACCTTTGACTTTATAGATGACAAACGTTTGAAATTTGAAAACATTTCAGTGAAATGGTCCAAGTTGGAGAATAAGATTATCACCAATAAATGCAAAAATAGTGACGGTACAGTATAAAATCTTGTTTTGACTGATGATAAAAAGTGTGTCCGTGATTTTATTTTTTTGTATGTTTGTTTGTTTTGACTTGGTCTGATTATGGTTGTGTTTGTTTTTCTCAAAAAAGAAAGAACATGTCGAGAAGTACTAATTTAGTTGTAATAGGTGGCAGTTGGCCATGAAAAGTTACATTCTTTGTGGGACTGTGGAAATGTTGATAATTCTGGACGGCCTCTTCATGTCCGCCATATTTTCTCTCTCGGCTCAATACCGTCACGTTGCGTAGCCAATCGTCTTTAAAAAAAAAAAAAAATACTAAAATAAATTCAACAAGCACTAACTTTTCCCTGACCTGAAATTTCATCGTTATTTGCTGTTCCGCCGTCGCCATCTCTTTTTCCACAATATTGATTTTTCGGTGCACGTGCATTAAAACGGGAAATGTGATCGAACATTGCTTACCGACACGACGAGGACAATTTCCCCTTCGAAATGATGAAACAAAATACCAACAACGAATGTACGTCTACGTGCATTACTCTGGATCGAGTCGAAACAGTTCCAGGTCAAATGTCAATCGGCCTCTCGTTTTTCAGTTTTGTTTCTGAACCACCTTTGAAGATTTCAATCCCCCATTATTCTTTAACACGGATTATTTATGTACAAGTTAATAACAATTTGCGCCCAGTACAGTACTGTACCGACGTTGTCACCTCGGGATTTGAACCGGTGGCCGTTGTACTTTAGCTTATTAATGCCAAAGTAGATTCTCATTCTAATTGCTTGTAATCTGGGCACACTTCTACACAAAAACCTCGCTGGCTTCCATTCTCCTCTCTTTTGTTTCCCAATGCATCTTAGCTTCCATACCCACGGAGGGTTACGCACATTGATTTGACGAGCCTTTCCACACTTCTTGCTTTCGCATTTTATGACCTGTAAAGTTCGTCCAAGTGACGTGGCAGTGTGCTGATAAGTGTTGCTGAAATCCTGAGCCTGCGTCATCCATGTCGATATTGGAACAAGGCTGTAGCTCATTTGCTCCACTGGTCATCGTAGCCGAGATACAGGCTGCTTGTACAGGGATGGGGTATGACAAAATCGAAGACCTGAATTATGCCGTCATTGCAGGCATGTTCCGAACAGGAAACTTACTGTTTTTAAGGATGTCATAATGGACACAAACAACAGGCACGAACAACTCATGTAACGTGTTCAATAAAGTGGTGGCAAAGCCGGCTGGCATCAATGGCGGTAAATTCCATAACTATTTTTTTTTAAACAATCTTTATTTTTACCTCTGCCAATGAAGGTGGAAGGAGGTTATGTCTTCACCGCTGTCTGTTGGGTAGTCGATCGAGTCGAAAAAAAAAAATCTCAAAAAAATTTTTTGTTGAGATTTTTTTTCTACCCTTATTGTCGGGTTTTCCGTCTGTTGTGTGTGTGTGATTGTGTGTGTGTGTGTGTGTGTGTGTGTGTGTGTGTGTGTGTTCTGCAACGCGAGGCTCCACAGCACAAACCAGCAAACCGATTCGATGAAACTTGGCGAACAGGTGCCATATGGGCTGGGAGTGTGCGCGTTTGAGTTCCGTTGCTAAGCAACCACCCGTTGCCTAGCAACGGACTTTGAAATTTCTGAAAAATCATAAAAATTTTTTATTTTTTCCAAAATCAAAAATCGGCTTCCAGGCTTTTATGCGCACTATAATCAATGTCTTTGTCAAAAATTTCCAGCCGGATCCTATGAAAACTGTCAGAGAAGATAGACGTTGAATGAACCCTGGTCGAAAACAATAAATAAACGAAGTTCGTTATATCTCAGAGACTATGAGTCAGATATACATGAAACTGGTATGGTAGGTTCATGGTATGTCCTAGTTATGTGTGAGAAAGAACCGTTGCTATGGACCCTCCGTTGCCTAGCAACGGCCGAAAAACCTCTAAATGTGGGGGTATTTTAACGAAAAAACAATCTGCAGCATTAACCCTTGAAGCTAGAATCATGAGTTTTCTTGTGCTTAATCCTCAGTCATTCCCCATCGAACGGGCCCATCGCGTCAGGTTCTATTGGGTAGTCGACTACCCATGTCGCCTACCGGCTTGTTTGTCTGTTGGGTAGTCGATAAAGTCGAAAAAAAAAATTTTTTTTTTTGATCTACCCTTATTATCACTTTTTCCGTCGATATGTTTGTCTTTGTCTGTCTGTCTGTATGTCTGTATGTCTATGTATGTCTGTTCGGTCCAGTGCTCCGTTAATACAATGGCGATTTCGATGAAACTTGTGGGTAGGTTCATACCATGACCTAGTTGTGTGCAAATGATAACCGTTGCTATGGAACCACCGTTGCCTAGTAACGGGACTTTGAAATTTTTGAAAAATCATAAAAAAATTATTTTTTCGAAAATCAAAAATCGGGCCACGAGCGACTGTGGGCAGTACATTCAGCCATATTGTCAAAAATTTCCAGCCGAATCCTATGAAAACTGTCGGAGAAGATAGACTTTGAATGAACCTGGTCGAAAACAATAAAAAAACGAAGTTCGTATATCTCAGAGACTATGAGTCAGATATACATGAAACTGTATGGTAGGTTCATGGTATGTCCTAGTTATGTGTGAGAAAGAACCGTTGCTATGGACCCCTCCGTTGCCTAGCAACGGCCGAAAAACCTCTAAATGTGGGGGTATTTAAAAAAAAACAATCTGCAGCATTAACCCTTGAAGCTAGAATCATGAATTTTTTGTGCTTAATCCTCAGGTCATTCCCATCGAACGGCCCATTGCGTCAGGCTATATTGGGTAGTCGACTACCCATGTCCGCCTACTGGCTTGTTTGTCTGTCTGTCTGTCTGTTTGTTTGTGTGCACGATATCTCAAAAAGTTGTCGACAGATTCGGATGAAACTTGGTGGACATGTTAGGTGTGTGACTAGGATGAATTGTTTCGATTTTGGTGAAGATCCGATTCCGGATCCGGTTTTCAAGCGATTCTTCACCAATGAGAGATTGTGCCAAAAACGATATATAGCATGACATTTCAAAAATGTATTGGGCCCAATGTGTTCTCGTATTTAAATGTAATTATATACTTGACTTGAACACTGCATTGGGATAAGGTCTTCTATGAAGTCTCTTGTTTACTTATGCAGTACCTCTCCGAGCTTTAGAGCCTGCAAACAAAAATATATAATTCTGCCATGCTTATTAGTCTAAAGCAGTACATAAAGAGCAAAACGTGTCTAAAGACTGTTGTTATTACCAATTCTCCAATCGCAAACTGTGGCCGAACATCCAAATTACCTGCATCACATATTGCCACTCACCTCGAGCAAAGTCACATGTTTTGCCAGGACGTCATGCCATCACGTCACCTGTTCCTGCCTCAATCCATGGAAGCCTTTATTGAGAAATTATACAGCTAACTCGTACATTGTCAAATCCGAACTGCCTGCCACGACTTGAAATGATCACTTACCCTCTTTTGTTCAAGATGACGGTGCCATTCACGGTGCCTGTAGTTGTGGTGTTTTGTGCACTCTCCGATACTTTCTGTACACACCGTAGGCGAGTCGTTTCTTTTCATAATCCAAGCTCTGCAGTTTCTTCGTTCCTGCAAACCTTTCTGCCTTTGTGTGGTCCCCATTTTTCTTTTTTGTCACGCTTGGTTTGTGACCCCCCATTTCCTTTGACTAGTTTGAGCGCTTCCACAAGCCAATTTCTGTGTGTAAAAATAAATAGTTGGTAGGCTGCCTCTGGGGTTATTGAGTGGAGAGTTTTTTTTTCCTATGGTCTCACTAAAAGGAACCTTCTGTTCGACCCTTTAATAACATTTTCAGATCTAATCCCTGCTGCAGAGTGCAAGCTACGCCTTGGATACGGGGCGAAAATAGCAACGTCTTTGTGGAGGTGTGGGGCGTTCGGCCGACTGGCCAGTAGTCTGCTCGCCCGAGTAAGACCCGCCATCTCGTACAGTGCGCGAGCTTCGCCGCTGCACAGTGAAATGCTACGTCACCTGGTGGGGCCTTTTGAGCCGCCAGCTATGTAATCTGCAATGTGGATGTTGTAATGCTTGGTTGTCTTTTGAGATGAGTAAACCTCTGAGCCAGAACCCTGGGAAACGTCCATATTCTTGTTTGACTCAAGTAATTTAGCATCGTTATCACCTTGCCTCATTATCAACCTTCCTCGGCTATAATTACCATGTCGCCACGTGAAGCTTCTTGCACGTCTGTCATTCACCAGGAGATCATACCAGATCTCAGTGCGGAGGCTCGAGATTGTTCGTGCGTGTGCACTCGAGTTTACACGTCATTCGGCGTCGAAGAACACGCTGACCATTTATCAAGGGAACTTGAACCACGTGACGTTGGTTCGACGTCGTCGTCATCGTCGTCGTCGTCGTCTATATCGTCGTCGATGTAATTTTGTATCGAATAATGATCCGTATTGTTTTCTTGATTGCGTTGATCTCCACGACAAACGAGTCCTTTTTGTTCATCTATTTATTTTTGCTCTTTTTTATTTTATCTCGAGCTCATGAGATTCCGCCGGGGAGCTTTCAAACGCAAGTTGTAAGTCTCGTGTGAGAAAACCCATAATAACAATGGAAACGACTAATAACGATAATAAATTCTAACAACGTAATCAATCAAATGCCCATATAAATGACTCCATGGAAACGAATCGCAGAGCGCTTTACGATTCGAAATGCACGAACAAAAGGCAATTCAAAGGTTGCATGAAATGGGCTCATCTGTGATTAAAAACAATGATCAACTCGGACGATGAACTTCTCCTGGGCTTCACAAACTGTCGAACTCGTTGGAAACACCAGAATGTAAATTCCCCACCTCCTGGCGGCCCCCCCTTTTTGAAATGTATAATGCTCGATGTGAACGGCCTTTCTCACCGGCACCAGGCACAAATCCTGAGATTTATTTCTTCTCTCGTCTCACAGCCCTCCCCTTTCGAAGGCCACATGGAACATCTGTTGTTTAACTTGTCTGCCATGAGTGAAAGTTTCTGGTAAACTTGTGTTGAAGTAGTTGTTGCCGGCGTCGTACCGGATAGCCGTGTTGCGTGGGTGTGTCGAGCAAAGCTTGCTTTTGTCGTGGGATCGCCTGGAGTCTGGTGAAGTGGGAGAGGGCTTTGGGAAGGAGTGGAAGCGGATGGGGACTGGGGGGTGGGGGGTGGGGTAGTGGGGAGAGAAAAGTGGTTTACATTAGTAGGTGGAAATCTGGAAGAGCAGGCAGACCGGAAACCCGGACGCAGATTGAAAACGGCTGCAGGTACTGTACTGTTGCTTTGCAGCAATTTATTTCGCCTTTTTTTTCTGCCCGTATCCTGTTGCCCATATTTTGGTTTGTCATCAATCTCGGTGAATATTTTTGATTGCTGATGAGGCACGTCGGAGATAGATAGATCGATAGATAGATTATATAGATTCATTCATTCTATTAAAGTCGTCCAGTCACTCGTCTTCATTTTTCACAGTCGGTAAGAAAGCGTGTGAACCATTTCTCTGTGCAGCTCACGCGGAATGATTGCCTTCTTGTTTTCATGGCATTTTTTGATGAGACGGACTGCATCTTCTGACCATTTGGCATTTGGCGAATCACCTTTTAAGTTGTTGAATGAATGATATTTTGTCTGCTATCGTTGAAGTGGTGAAGCAGGAAATTTGGTTGGTAATGTGCTTTCCTTTTGAGCTGTTTAGACCCCGCTTTCATCGCCCTCCCTCCTTCCATATATTTCTTGTCTGGCAGAGGCATTGCATCTTGGAACATGGCATCCCATGGAAACTGCAGAAATTGCAGTCACATGGATATCAAATTTCCCATGATGATTTTTATGCCTCTGTTGCCAAAGTTGCCGGAGACATTATTTATGTTTTGGGTTGTCCGGCGGTGCATCCGTCTGTCCATCCGTCCGTGCGTCCGTCCGCCCGTGATCATTTTTGTTTCCGCGATAACTTGCGAACCACTGAAGGGACTTTGTACAAACTTGCTACAAAAGTGTATTATGATGCAGAGATTAAGCAATTCGTTTTGGGGTTCAAAGGGTCAAAGGGCATGCGACCTTTAGCTGAAAGTACCAGATTTCTGTTGCCACGATAACTTGTGTACCACCGAAGGTATTTTGACAAGAGCTTGACTTAACTATAGACTGCAATACAAAAATGAACTGATTAAGTTTTGTGTTCCAAAGGTCAACGGCTTCAGGTCAAGTGCCCTTTAATTGAAAACCTATGTTGCTACAATAACTTATGAACCACCCAAGGGATTTCAACCATACTTGACGCACTTATGGACTGTCATACATAGATGTTCAGTGATTAGATGTTAGCTTGAACAGGTCAAAGGTCATAGGTCATTTGCTCTTTGGAAATCATTTTGCAGACCATGACTTGAGTTGAAAGCATCTGATGATCTCTCTTCTACTTGTCCATCTTTTCTCTCTCCCCCCCCCCCTCTTAAGGGACCTTTTAATTGATATGAAATGCAACAGTGGATTGACATCTAATGTGGATTGATGCTTTCACATCACATCCTACTTTCTAATTTAATTTAATATATATTTTTTATTTTTACCAGAGTAGGATTTTGGACCAACACTACGGTCACATAGACTGTAGCAATAGATGAAATGTGATATGGGTGCTGAGTATTATGCGATGTGGATCGTTTGTGCATGATGGATAGCAAATGTTCAAGTCGATTGATTAAAGCTGAGTAAATATACTGAGACGAGCTCGATGAGCCATAAACAGCCTCTCCCCCTATCTAAGCTTCCCTGTATTTCCTATTACTTTGAGGATGAGATTTGAAGTTGCAGAAAGGGCGTCGCATTGTTTGGGATGCTGCTTGTTTCATCCTTGTTCCTCTTCCTATGTTTTAGATGATTTTTTTTCCTTTGATAATATCTTGTCTTCGACAATTGACACGGGCCATCATCAAATCCTTGTTTAAATGTTATCGTAACATGGATTATATGCATGATGAAGGACATGAATCCAGCTTGTCTTCAATATTTTTGAAATATCCTTCCCATCGCGTGTCTATCACACTCGGGCATTGGAGAACCGCTTGTTGGCTCTGAGCCCGATAACTGTTCGAGCTCATAACAGAACTCGAGCTTGCAAATGGACAGGACATTAATCGAATGTATCAGACAGAAGGCTAAGGCTGGTGGACAAGGAGCATGTTGGACCTACAAGACTGACAGCAAAGTCATGGTTAGTGGTGGGGTGGCATTAGGCATTGGGGTTTGGGTTGGTGGATGGGTGGATGGGTTGGGGGGGGGGTGGTGGTGAAAGCTTTTGCCGCAGGAACACAATTAGCTATGGCTTTTGGGGCCCTAAGATTGGGTTTCACATTCCATTGTGAAACTGAAATACCTCGGTTTGAGGCGTGCATGCTTTATTTCTTTTAAGTTTTCAAAATTCTGTCGATTGATGCGCAGTCGTAGTGTTCGGTAAGGGTTCAGTAAACGTGTTTTGTCCGTTTGAAGCAAAGTTGTCGTGCAAGCCTTTTTGCACTCGTTTGTGGTTGATCAACCTTGGGGCTTGCCAGTGGAAGTGCGGTAAATGTCCTGTTGGGAAGATTTATAAAAGGAAAAGTAAAATATCAACCTTTGTCAGAATGCATTTTGAGAACGAGTCGTCGTTCCACCGTGGCTTTTGTCTTGTCAACCATGCTAAGCAGCAACCTTTAAAAATAGATGATGAATTCCTTGTTATACAGAGTATTCCGTTGTTGTGAAATGCATATTCATCAAGACTGTTGTCAAGGCAAGTGCACAAGCATAGTTACCACCCACATGCTAGCCACCTCATCCTGTCTCCATCTGTCGTTCCTTTTACATCTATAGTGTGACATGGCAATACTTTTGCCTCCTATTTCCCTTGGCTGTCCTTCCCATGCCTCTCCCTCTTGTCCTGTCCCACCATTATAATAATGCATATGGGACCTGATTCCTAACACCCACATTGATGCCCTTTCTGAAAGCTCAGGTTGTGGAACGCGATTTTGGGGGGGGGGGTGGGGTGATTGTGTTCCTGGAGGTACTGCACGTTGGTGGGCTCAAGGGGTTTCGATACACCATATGAAACTGTGCAAATGAGGGCCAATAGTGTCCAGGTGCAGTTAACGCTTGTGTGAGGTTCTGTAGTGGGGGCCAGACCCTGCTATATTTGCTGCAGAGTTTGGCAGGCACATAGGTGCAAGCTGTTCCATTCCCAAAGGCTCAGCGCACCAGTGTTCCATTTGCCATTCTATGTCCTCGTAAAAACTCGTACATGCAGTCTTCCTTTACTCGATCTCCATGCACTCTCTACTTTTGATTTAATTACCGATAAATCCATAGTAGCTGCTTGAAAATCCATCTTAAATCATTGTTAAATCCATCGCATAACCAACGTCTCCTGGTCAATAAATCCATCCCAGATCGCAGTAAATCCTCCATTAGCATGAGGAGTACTTTAACATGTGTATATCATCGACTGTCATTTGGGAACTACAGATTTACTTTCGCAGCTGCTGCAAGAACTTTTAAAAAATTATTATTGACTATCGGGAACGACGATTTACAACGAAATCTGCAGCACCTCTGAAGTGTATCTCTCTCCATGGTGCACCCCATTTTCTTTCTTTGGATGCGATGTGCAGTTGTTCTCGAAACAGCGCGCGATCTCGAGTCAAAAACAACCGGTTCTGAATTTGCCACCTGCCTCCCTGGATTTTCTGTGATCCTTTTATCTTCATTAAAGATTTGTTTTAATGAAAGTCCAAGTTGATTTTATTCACCGTTTGGTGTTTGTCACATTTATCTGAACACATTAACCATTTGATTTGCGTTCCACCCGTCATCGGGCGAGTTAGCTTCGTATTACTCGAGGCAGGGTACAAGGAATGGCTTCGTATACAGTTTACAGACTCTGTGGAGTTTCAGCAGTTAATTATTTTTCTGATGAATCTCTACCGAGATGACCTAATAAAGCCGGACCAAATGTCCGTCCGTCCGTACGTCCGCACGTCCGTCCGTCAACAATTTTTCTTTCCGATCTTGATGAAACTTAGTATGTGGGTAGAGGTCGATGGTGTTGCACAACGATATAACTTTTGTCCGGGTTCAATGTCAGGGTCAAGGTCACTGGTCACGTAAGTTAATATGGAATAGGCAAAGCTAGAAGCGAACGTAGAATTCTTCTTACATTCGCTTCTGACTTTACCTATAACTGTTGACAACTGTATACGCAATTTCCGGTTACTTCGGCCTGGATTCGGGATCAGCGATCAAATAACGTAAATCACGATAAAAAATTATTTTTTGATGATGCGGAGATATCTTTATTAAAATCAGTGGAGGAAATATACACCACGTCTGATATTATTTGGGTTTTCATGTCTCCGACGATGCCTTTATCTCCCGGCATGCATCATTCCCCAGACAAAAACCGGAAACAAAAAAAACCAGAAACAAAAAAAAACGGAAGCAAAAGGGTCATAGCAACGACACAGATTCACAATTGCAGGGTATTGTGTTGTTTTTGTTGTTTCCTATTCTTTCATGTGCACGCGTTAAGTAATATTCACAAGATAGAAATAACACCCAATCGTATTTATACACCGCACAGTGTTTAAAAACAACCGAAGCAAAAGGTCATAGCTAACGACACGGATTCCAAATAGCCAGGGGGATTGTGTTGTTGTTGTTGTTGTTGTTTCCTATTCTCTCACGTGCACACGTTAAGTATGAAGCTCACTGCGTTCGCTATAAAAATCGCCATTTTCAAAACCTATCTAGTCTGCCATTCTACAAGATATTCGGCAACTGTTTATTGATTATGATAGTAAAAAATATTATCTTGTATCTAACCGGACAGATTTTTGAATTTCCGTCCCGTTTGGCCGCCACGTAACCTGGAAGATGGTCAAAACACCTCCCGGTACAAAGAAAACTTTTTACTTCCGATCTTGATGAAATTTGGTATGTGGGTAGAGGTCGATGAGTGATACCCAACGACATATTTTTTCCCCGGATTCGAGGTCAGGGTCAAGGTCACGAGGTCACGAAAGTTGTGAAAGTCGCCATTTTCAAAACCTATCTAGTCTGTCATTTTAGGAGATATCTGGCAACGTTTCATCGATTATATATGATAGTAAAAACTTTATAGAGATGACCGTCACCCCCACACGGGGGTAATTTTTTTATTTATTATTAATCAAATAAACTACATGGAGACATTAGCACGTGCTTATAATGCTTAATTATTATTATTATTATTATTATCATTTTATTATTTAATTTTTTCTTTTTTTAACAGTGCAGCAATACCTATGACTGAATGTTGAGCGATTAGGAACTAATGAAAAATAACTGTTTTGCTCCTATCATGTTCCTCTAAATTATGTGTGTGTGTCTGGCTGTAGGGAGTGATGCAATCACACTACGGATAATGTGATAAACTAGTCTATTAATAAACTGGAACGGCACTCGGTATCCGAACAGCATACCTCCACCAGGCTGAACAGTTTATGTTTTGGATCCCACTGATAGGCCGGATCTGGATCCGGACCTGAAACAAAATCGAATCGGCTTGTTCTTTTCACCTACCCAAGTCATCCACCAAGTTTCGTCCGAATCGGTCGATAACTTTTTGAAATGTCGAGCTCACAGACAGACAAATACATCACCCCCAGCCCACCATCGTGGCGGAGGTAATAAGCAAGAGCTGATTCTGTTTCAGGCGGCGTTTCACCCGCATCCCAGCGGACTTCCTCACTGGCCCGAGGAAGCTCGCCGGGAGGCAGGTGCAACATCACCTGAGACGGGATCTGCTCATTGCTTGTTTATTACTACATTACCAGGATAGTTTGAGTTCCTTTTTTTATTTTTTTATTTTTTGTTCAGTGCACCTTTTTCATTAAATAAAATATATCTATATTTGTACGTACATTCCATTTCGATGTTGCATTGTGCTTTTTTTTTATCAAACATTGCAGCTTGTTCGTTATTGTGAGGAGAGCAATACCTTTACCTGTTCCACAACCAAGGATTCTCTCATTTTGCTGATTATTCTGTAATTAAGATCATATTAGAGGAACGGTGTTTGGGACAATTGTTAAATCCAATAGCAGGTATATCCAATATTATTATTTTTATACATGTTTTTTTTGTCTGAAAGATGACTCTTCTTTAACGAGACTCCACCGTATTTCCACAGCCATAAAACTGTATTAAAATTTAATTTGTATATATATATATTATTATGATGGCAATGTTACCAAAATGACAACACCTTGAAGTGATATGAGGCCCCGCGAGGAGGAGTGATGTAAGCGACATTTTGTTAATGATATGATGATGAAAGGCTCGGATGATAGGGGAAGGGTTAAAATAGTGCTATATGGCATTAACTCCAAAATGGCCGATGTGTCCCTTACATCACTCCTCCTCGCGAGGCCTCATATAAGGATGGTATTCTGGTTTAGCAGAGGATTTGGGATCTCAGCACCGATATCTTCTGGAGACGTTGATTTAGATGTTCCTGAGCCGGATTGGAACTTCTTCACCATGTCTGATTTGCCTGATTTAATTCAATGAGCGGGTTACCAAGCGTGCCATTCATTGCAGTCGAGCTTTAACTGCCCAGGTATAATGGAATTTGTCTCGGGCAGAAATCGTGATCAGAACAGCTTGGTATGAGCAAAGTTTGTTGTAATCGGGGATGGAGGTTATTTATTTATTTATTTATTTTTTAAAAATTGTATTGTCACTCCATCAGCGGACTCATTCGATGATGCCACTTGTGGAAAGAGTTGGTAGTTATGATCTGCTTGGATGTGGTTACTTGACCCCCTAATCCAGCCGATAATATAATCAGTCGATAATGACCATGTAAGAATCGTCGAGGTCATTTGGAACCTTGAAGAGAAGGTGAATATTGTTATTGTTGTTGTTGTTGTTCTGTTGATAGGATTTTACACCACAATGGAATATGGAAGGAGATGTTTTATTTATTTATTTATTGAACATAGGTTGAATATATATATATATATATATATATATATATATATATATATATATATATATATATATATTGTTGTCAGGTTGATGTGAACTGTAGATAAGAGAATGTATGAGGTGAGGAGAAGCAACACCTCGGGCAAGAGTCGGTTTGTCAAAGGGGAATGGAGTGATTGGTTCCCGCCAGGTTAAGACAAAACAAAAGGTGAGAGGAATGTCAGGGGTTGAATGGAAAAAGGTGGTCAGGAATTTGCGTATTGGAGGCAGAAGTACAGTTTGTTTACATCACCAGTGTTTCTAATATGCCACCCCTTATTCCCTAACTCGCGATGGTGTGCAGTCTATGGCTGCTGGTTGCGTCGTTTTCTTGGGGTGTGGCTGTGCCGCTGATTCAGTGCCCTCTATTACCAGTACACTGGTGCTCATTTTGCCAACCTCGGAAGGATGACAGGCTGAGTCAACCTCACCTGGTTTTAATTAAATGGCTGACAGGGGCTCAAACTCAAGACCCTAAGATCTTAAGCCAGCTACATTAACAGTTAAGCCAACATTAGGCTTCCCTTATTCCCTTGCAATGCATTTCTTAAATGTTTTTTTTTTAAAGTCTGCATCTATGATGAAGGGAATACAACTTGATTATGCAACCCAAAAGTCCAATGACTTGTCCAATCTAAGATCTCCGATCCAATTTGAATGACCTAAGAAACATAGACTTGGCCACAGCCATCGTAAGATGCTGAGTGTAATGACTCAGCCGTCGATGCAGACTGGAAACCTTTTAAACTCGAGGCCCAGACAGAAGAAGCTCGATGTACCAAATTGCCATCAAGTTTGTACGTAACATGTCCAACTTCCTGTGAGATTATTCCTCCTTCATATGCGACGACATTATTACTGTGGGGAAATATTTTATCACACCGCTGTTTCTGTTGAATGACGTGTTGATTCATCATCATTTACTTGTTCATCATGTAATGAGTCGAATAATTTGCATGAAGATGTAATCAACAAGGCGTTGATTGAGGTATGCTAACCACTGTGGGAAGAAAGGAGAAGCTGACGTTTCAAGCATTAACACTGTGTCGGAGCAAAAAGCGCACGAGGATTAGGGTTAGGGTTAACGTGAAGGGTTAGGGTTAACCTCTTTTGCTGCAACGAAGGGTTAATCCCATAAACGTCAGTTCTTGCTTTCCACAGTTGTTCGCATACCTCAATCAAGCTCTTGTTGATTTCATCCATTGTTCTACCTGTCCACCGACGCAGATCGACACGAGCCTTCGCCGGCAAGATTAGTCCTTCATTCTATTGTATTATTATCGTGGCAGACAGAGTACCACCTGGGTCACGATTCATTTTGTCCTTTTGGAACTGTTCCATGCTAGTGTTGAGCAGGAGGAGAATGTTGTTGAAATCTTCGTCTTGATGACGCGACAGATTACCTCTTATATCGTAGATCCAGCGAAACCCTTACGCCTGTCTTGTGACTTCATCAACAGCAGTTTCTCAAAAAAAAATTGCTCAAAACGGCGTTATCCTCGATCGCAGCCTTTACATGACATGGTGTGGACTCTCGAAGACAATTTACGGTTTCTCGATGAACAATCATCTTTCCAGTTAAGAGAGATTCAACTACATAACGTGTTTTCAAGAAAAGGAAGGCTCTACCAACTTAAACCACAAAGTGGTCTTGCTTAAAATGGAAGGCTAGTGTGACCATTTCTGGTGGTTTATCATCTTGGACGTACCGCGGATTCAATGTAGTTCTCCTGAAGTCATGCGCCCGTAATCACATGATCGTTAGAATTTGCATTTCTGTTCTGCTCAATCAATGCAAGATGAACAGATTTGAAGAGGATTGACCCAGAAATGAAGGAATGATGTGAGATTGTAATTGTTGGAAATAAAAGGGGAAGAAAACGTAGGAGAAACGCGATATCTTCCGTACTGTAGGGAGGGAAACATAATTAGGGTCAACAACTCCTAACAGAGTGTCTTTCCATTATTTTGAAGTCTTCATTTTTAAAGTAGGGAGAGGGAGTGCTTGATAAGTTTCCTTTTTTTAATCTCCACCATTGAGATATTTTTATTAAATTTATGAAGCAGTTCTTCTTGATAATCTTTGGTGCTTATAAAGAAGTAATTAGGTGGTTATGCAAGATTATTTGTGCTTGTAAGAAATGAGGTTACGTACAAAACAAGGGTCAAGCGCTTGGGGGGGTCCACGTGCTACGTCCCCACCGTTCTCAGGACAACAAACACAACTTCCCAAAACCTCCACCCCCTCCCAATTAAAGCAGTTAAATAGATTAGCCTTACCCCTATTGCAGAGCCCCCTTAAATCTGAAAATATATTAAAGATAATAACTTCACTTTTCATCATAACCCCCCCCCCATGGGGCCTATACTATCCCGACTAAGTATGATTGTGATCACTCAAGCCGTTACATCGGCCCCCTCCCCCTATTCCAAATCCAACGCCCCACCCCCGAAATTAAAAAATTATTTAAATTAATTGATAAGCTAATGTATATTTTTTTAAACCACCAATCTCATAATAATAATAATAATAATATAATGATAATAATACCATTCATTCCATGCCGTAATGGTGCATTGGGCTGCCAAGGCAGTTTCATTGGCAAGGAGTACAGTCCTGGATGGTCACCACTCCAACATTACCACCAATTATTATTACACTGGTACTCATTTCACCAACCTCAGAAGGATGACAGGCTGAGTCAACCCCACCTGGTGTTATATCAACGGTTGACAGGGGCTCAAACTCAGGACTCTAAGGTCCCAAGCCAGCCACCTTAACCGCTAAGCCAACACCAGGCTAACCTTAAATCTCATATTGGGTCCTTGTTAGTGCAAGCCACGTTTGGTAGCACTGCGGTCCACAGGCCTGGCATCTATAGCCGGATCCTGATTATAGAGAAGTCCCCCTCTTTTTTCCTCCCACCCCCTCCTAATCTCCCCTCCCATATCACCACCCTCCCTATGACACTCCCCGTGGGGACCCCTTTACGGCCTTACAATGTCTCTTCCTCAAGATATGCAAGATATAAGGGAAACGACAGAGAGACAAACAGAAAAAATGGAATGTGACAATAAGGGCAGCTTCATGTCTGTGTTCAGCTTTACCTGATGTGAGATGGGTTTGCAGGCGTGTGCCGCATGTTGACCGAAAATGAGGTTGGCGACTGAGTACTGTTTGCTTCGATGCCGCTGTTTGTGCAGGGTTTTGAATGAAGACCTCACTCGATTCGTAAATGAGCTCCATTATGAATGCCTAATTTGCATCGACTGGGACCAGCTCCAGTGTAAATACTGCGTCGCAGAGTGATGTAAAAAGATTGTACTATACTCCCGGAATACTTGCACATGATCCCAGATTAAGGAGGTCAAAACGTTAGAGTGATTCAATAGCCGTATGTCGCCTCGTTTGGATTCCCAAATCCCTTTCGATGATGCTCGGGGTACTAATTGTTTTGCTCTAGCCCCTTATCCAAGGTGGGAACTATCGACCTATTATGTAAGCAAATACAGTACGACGGAATTTTGGAACCCACACGTTCATGAAGGACTTGTTGGAACTTTGCCCAATTTAATAAGGTCACAGTGCTGGAGCATCCTCTGCAGTCATTCAAGCTTCAGCTGATCAAAGTATTTGTCACCGTTAAGAGAACACAAGACTAGATTTGGAAAATATAAAGGAGAAGCGATGTTTTCAGTTAATATCTAATTTGACAACCTCTCTAATATCCCATGAATATGAAAAAGTGTCTGATCTGCCATCCAGGCTTTCCCTTTGAACGTTGAGAAAGAAGGTGGTTCGTAGTCACGTGGTGCAGGAGAAATGTAAGAAGGTTGCACGGCCATTGCTGCAACACGTGAAGTTATTATTTGAAGAGGGGAAGACATTGAGAACTTGTGCTGTAAACGATTTATTTCCATGTGACTAAAGAAAACACAGCTGAGTCTGGTTGTGGTGAATACATACGTTCGACAGATTGGACATTATGGTGAAATTTTCTTTCTAACCAGAGATGTTTGAAAGCCAAAAGTAAGTGTACGTAATAAAGTAAAGTAAGTGTATGTAATAAAGTAAAGTAAATGTACGAATAATAAGTGAGTACTAAAGTAGTGTACGAATAAGTAATGTAAGTGTACATAATAAAGTAAAGTAATTGTAGTAATAAAGTAAAGTAAGTGTACTATAATAAGTAAAGTAATGTACGTAATAAGTAAGTGTACGTAATAAAGTAAAGTAAGTGTACGTAATAAAGTAAAGTAAATGTACGTAATAAAGTAAGTGTACGTAATAGAGTAAGTGTATAAAAAAGAAGTATGTACGTAGTAATAGTAAGTACGAATAAGTAAAGTAAGTGACGTAATAAAGTAAGTGTACGTATAAAGTAAGTAAGTGTAAGTAATAAAGTAAAGTAAGTGTACGTAATAAAGTAAAGTAATGTAGTAATTAAAGTAAAGTAAGTGTACATAATAAAGTAAAGTAAGTGTACGTATAAAGTAAAGTAATGTAACGTAATAAGTTATAGTGTACGTAATAATGTAAAGTAAATGTACGTAATTGAAAGCCAAAAGTAACTGTCGGGCAGTTTCATTGGCAAGGACTACAGTCCCGGATGGGTGGCCACTCCGACGCAGATTACCCCAATACACTGGTACTCGTTTCACCAATCTCGGAAGGATGACAAACTGAGTCAACTCCACCTGGTGTTAATTCAATGGTCGGCAGGGGCTTTAACTCGGAACTCCAAGGTCCCAAGCCAGCTACCTTAACCGCTAAGCCATAACCAATCTGTATCTTATACAGTATACACCACCTTATTTAACATGTCCAAGTACTACAAAACTGGAGGTTTTTAGAAGTGGCTCGAAGGCAATTTGTGTTCTGCAGTGTTCAAGTTGGCTATATCATTCAATTTAAACAAAAATAAAGATTTTAAAGGCCGTATAAATAAATTTCTGAAGTTTACTGCCATTGACGCAGCGTGGTCTTTCACACCTTTATGTCACACGCCACTGTCGTTTTTCATGCCTGTTGTTTGTGTCCTTTATGAAGTCCTTAAAAACGGTAAGTTTTCTGTTTAGAATGATTTTAAATTTTGTTTGACTGCCAGACAGGCAGACAGAGTAAAAATATTATCTCACTCCTCTCTGCGCAATTGCGATCGTGGCGAATTCAGAGTCAAAGTACGGTTAAACTACAGGTTTGTTTGTTTTCCGATTCATTTTCTGATTGGTGTTTGAAATAAAACATTCAATTTAACCAAGTTGTTCCTCGATCATAAACTGATGCTTGTAGATGGATAGATGCACAGGCAGACATAAGTGAACCTCTTGCTTAACCCTGCCTTTTGCTTCATGAGCATGGGGGTAACTACTTTTACGATACTCTTACAACAAGCAAGAAACACCCCCTGAGACCCCTTCCTCTCACCCATCGACAATTTCCTCTCTTTGTGCTGTGGTGCATCCGTTGTCGTCACCCTGTGTTACCTTTGCCCCATTTTGTCCTTTTATCCACTGCCTCCCTGTCATCCTGCTATTCCATGAGCCCTGGCACCTGTATGGTGGGAACACCCAAGTAAGACCAGATTCGGTCGCGTCCGCTCTGAGTTGGGGAGTTCAGCGTTCGCCCCTGACCCCGGCTGAGTCGTACCGAAGATTTTTAAATTGGTACGTGCTGCTTCCTTGTTTGATTTTCAGTGTTAAAAAATAGGGTAGAGTACAGACAAGCAACCATAGGTTGGCAACGAGCGCAGGTTTGATCAGCCTAATGGCCTCTTCTTACATTGAAGCAAAAACTCACCTGTAGAAGCATGTGACTTGAGGTTTACCTCTTTGCGCTGATTTGATGGCTCAAAATTATTTTGATTTTTGTGCCAACATTGTGGAGGAAGATTAATCCCTGCTTCCTGTGAGCCACGTGTTCGAATGAAGAAGATGCTTGCAGCAAAGAAGAAGCCGACGTTTCTGGCATTAACCCTTTGTCGGAGACTCGGAGAGCCTCACCCCCTTCCGTTCCGCACTCGTACAGTTCTGAATTGATTCCTTTGTGCTGACTTGACAGCAAGGAATTATTTGGTTCTTTGTGCCTGTTTGACAGTGTGAAACTATTCCATTATTTAGCTGATTTGGCCTTTCGGGAATTATTCCGTCACACTGGGTCGGTGCATCACATCGATATTAGGTGCAATATGTATTCCTCCTTCCCCTCATTCATTATACTGACATGTTAGTTTCTTCTTTAATTTTCTGTGGCTGCTCAAGTAAAATTGCTCTTCGTTGCAGCGCAACTTCATGATGGCAAGACGCTGCCCGATACATTCATGTTTGATACATCTGACGTCTGTTTAATGAAAACGTGACCTAGAATAATTATCTGGATGTGACGTCCGTGGTGACACCAAGAAGAGAGCTGAACAAGCAGGACCACAAAGTTGTTTCGCACGTCGTGAGTAGACCGTTGTCACTGTTTTCTGAAAAATGATTGTACTTTCAGGCTAGAATGCATCATCATTTTTCCCCTTATTGATAGGACAAGGAGCTGATGACATCCTATGCACGGCAGTCGTATGGAACGTCGAGGATTGTTGTTTTTTTGCCCACTTTGATATCCGTGTAGGCATTTGATTGGCGTGCAATCCATAATTTTGTGAGGTTAAATAATGTGGACGCATTTGTGCGTAACGTCGTTTGTGTGAAAAAAACAAACAAACTAGAAGGGCACTCAGTATATTAGAGCGCATACCTCCGCCACGCAATGCCTCATCCACGAGAACATGTCGGGGCCCAATACATTTTTGAGATATCGTGCTGTATATCGTTTTTGTCCCTACCTCTCAATGGTGAAGAATCACTTAAAAAAAATTCTAGTAGTCGGATCCGGATCCAGATCCGGATCTTCACCAATATCTAATCAGTTCACCCTTGTCACACTACCAACCTGCCCACCAAATTTCATCCGAATCCATGCACAACTTCTTGAGATGTCCTGCACACAGGCAAACAAACAGGCAGAGAGGGGTGAAAACATCTCCTCCTTCCACCTTCGGTGGTGGAGGTAAATACAAGAATCTCCAAGTGTTGAAGTGAACAACGTCTGATAGTTGGTTTGCTTTTTAAAGCAAGCGGTCGATTTGATGGAAACGAATGCCACGGCACACAACATGCTGCGATCGGCAGAGGGTGGGAGGAAGGAAGGAGTGTCGGGGCCTCGCCGAGCAGCTATGTGGGAGGAATTTAGTACAGCATGTTGGTGAGAACAGCCCGAAGGCAAACAGCACTGTGCACAGGGAACGTGTGGGATGTGTTACTGGAGCACCTTGGATAAAGAGCTGTGAAGAATGCTAAGTTTGGCACAAAGATGTATACTGTTGAAGTCTTGCTTGAAAGTTTGAACCTCCATTGCTGTGTTCCCCGCTAATTGGCAGACTGTCCGTGTGAGACTTTTGCGTTAAATCTTCATTTCATTTCATTTCTTTTTGTCGTGCTTTGAGTCCTTCCCGGCCCCTGATGAGGACGTCATTACTTCTTGAGATGTTATCAAGGTCATTGCCGAGAGGGAGGGTTGGGGGGGCATTCATACATTGTGTGATTGCCGTTGGAGTTTGGATGCGGATCACATTTCTGCACCGTTCGGTGAAAATCGCTCTCGATGGAAGGACTGCACGGGCCTTGTCTATGTGGATAAACTAAGCTTGTGAGACTTGCCAGAAACGAAGTTAAGTTGGCTTTAGAAATTTTTTGGCCAGAGCTTTCCCTGTGGACGTTTGGGATCTGAGCAGTGCATGCTGGGCACGTATCCAGTCGAGAGATTGTGCACACGGCCAGCTTTGTCTGAATGTTGCATGGCACACAGCACTTGGTGATTATAAGCCATGGACGTGCTTATGGAAACTGTTTCGTATTACTTGCATGGTACAGTGCAGCGCTTTGTGCGATGCACACGTCTTGATCTCGAAGACTTTGCTGTACCTGGTTCCCCAAATTAGAAATCTGTGTCAATAATTTTTGTACACGGACATTATGTGTTCACATCGGAAGGTGTTTGTGGTCTTCCGCAGGTCATTTCTCAAAAAGTAGCTGGTGGAGTTGTTTTGTGGGATCATGATTTGGAAATGGGGGATCATGTTACTTGGGAAATAGCCCGGAAAAAATGACTTTTTTTTTCCTTTTTGTCTTTTCGGTTGGTAGGTCTTGATCGTTAGCACGGTAGATCGTTGCGTTGTATATCAGGAGAATCTTGTGGAAAAAAACTGTTCATAATATCTGGATGTGGGTATTATACATCTTCTTAGCAAATGGAACAAAAGAGTGGGAGAGTGTTGTTATTCGCTGAAACACGGAATGCGACTGGTGCAATGACTTATCACATTTGTGGGGCAAGACCTTTGATACGGCACACGGTGGTTCATGAAGGTTGGTGAAACTCTCCATGCTGTGAGAGTCGTCCTTGGCTTTCTCCATGAAGCTCTTTTGAAGCTCGCATCATTCCTCTCAAGTTGCCAGACAGGCACCAGTGTGGAATGACATGGCCTTCTCGTAGCCCTGATTTCAATGTGCGTGAATATTCTGTGCGGAAATTTGAAGAGCCAAGTGTTTGCTCAAAGGCCGCAAACTCCCACGTGACCAAGGACGAAGTTGTGGAGTTGTGCAGCTCGGTTATCGAGAGTCTGCTGCGAAGTAGCGAATCATTTCATCCTTTTTGGTTGGAGGAAGTGCGTCAGCCAAATGGTGGTCATTTTGAATATGTTGCTCACATCAAATGAATCCACAAATAAAATTGTTCATGTTTGATGACTGAACAGAAAAAAAGTTAGGTTATAAAAAAAAGAAGAAGTAAAACCTTGAGTATTGCAGACAAAAGGGCATTTTAAATCCATGTTGTATTTTAATTGTGGATAAAATACAAACACCGTGGATTACACTTCCTGATATCGAGGGGGTCACATATGGTAAATACTTTAGCACTTCCGTTAACTAAGTGTACATCCACATGGCAGCCTGACTTCATCATAGGTGTGTGTGCGTGCGTGCGTGCGCGTGCGTGCGTGCGTGCGTGCGTGCGTGCCAAGCTGTTTTGGATTCCATAAGGAACAGACATACCTCCACAAACAGGAATAAATGACTTTTTATTTTACTTCTTTTTTTCTTGGCTGGTAGTTTGTGATCGTTAGCACCGCAGATCATCACAGTGTACATCAGGAAAATCTTGTGGGAAAAAAAACTTCAGTGTATCGATGGATTGGGAACGATCCCAAGGTGGGCCAAATGAGTACCAGCTTGCTGGGAAAAGTGAAGCAAGAGAGTATCCTGTGCTGCAGTGGCATCCTGTCCAAGATTGTTGCCCCGAGCCAATGAAACGGCTTCGCCAACAATGGACATTCAAATTGAATGATTTACAGAATATTGCCGTGGTAACCAGTGATTATATTCACCTGTATACGCCAAGGTTTTCATTATTTCGTTTTAAACAGCGGCCATGGAAGGTCGTGGTGGTGGTGTGTGTGTGTGTGTGTGTGTGTGTGTGTGTGTGTGTCTTTATAAGAACACCCTCCTCACCCACTCACGCGATCACCGATATAAATGTTTAGTACTTTCTCATTGAGGTGGAAAGCTGAAATTTTTCACACTGATGCAACTCGAAGCCAGTATTCCATGGAAAAAAAATAAACACAAAACCATTGGAAAATGTCTGTAATTGAAAATAGCTGTGAATAAAAGTGTGTGGTTGCAAATTTGATCTGCTCACTGTGGGTCCTGTTACCCAAAACAATAGAGTTTAGACTCCAACTTGTGATGAGGCAACGTTGAGTCTGGTATTTCACTCAGGCCAACCAGCAGGGACTTTAAGCAGCGATCAACTTTCTAGACTGGTCTCCCATCTCCACTTCCTCCGACATCAACTGATCCTGGGAATTCTTTCAAAGAAACTTGCTCTATCTCATGCACAGATTTATCCCATCTCGTCTTCAGTTGTCCTCCCCTTCCTCCTGCCAATGGTTCACTGAAGCTAGTGGTGAGGCAGTTGTCCTGAAACAACTTTCATTTGCCTCATGGAAGGCAAATCCAACTGAGGGTAATCTCAGTTCCTTCCACAAAGCTCGGAACAAGTGTGTATCTACCCTCAGGAGAGCCAGAAAACAACATCTTTCTAATCTCAAGTCTGAACTCTCAAACCTCTCTCCCTCCTCAAAATCCTGGTGGCATCTAGTTAAGTCTGTTTCTGCTGTACACTCCCTCTCCATCCCCTCCCTTACCTCAAATGGCTACACAGCTGACACCGCATGTGAAAAGGCTGAATGCCTAAACTCTGAGTTTGTTTCTAAATCTTGTGTCCCAAACCAATCGCTTTCTGTACCCACCTTACCCAGTCGCATCCTATGTTCCTGGACTCTGTGTCCATTTCTTCTGACAAGGTGGAGAGCTTGCTGTCAAACCTCGACTCAGATTTTGCAACCAGTCCAGACAGCATCAGCCCACGTGCCATAAAAACCTGCTCCTCTGCTCTTGCTCACCCTCTCTCTGTTCTATTCACCCTCT
>CM068963.1:100400660-100413160 GCA_035128595.1 Eptatretus atami
TCCAAAGCCAGTCACCGACTGGGAATCCTCCGTTGTGCAAAGTCCTTTGTCAGCCAACCTGAGGTCCTGACCACTTACAAAGCTTTCGTTCACAGCCTGATGGAGTACTGCTCTCCCCTCTGGGCTGGTTCTCCCACCTCTCACCTTTCTCGGCTTCACGCTGTGGAAACCAAGGCATTTAGGACCATTGGTATCTCCCACAATGAGGCTGAGTCTTTGGGGCTCTCAATCTCTCTCCTCAGGCAGGTCGGTGGTCTTTCTATCTTCTACTGTCTTCTCTCTGGTTGGCCCCCCTGCTCTGTTTGAGATATGCCCCCCCCCTCATATTTCTGCAGGGCGTTCAAGGTCCGCCAGCAATCCACTTAAGGTAAAACTACCAAAATGAAGAATTACTGCTCACCTTAACTCTTTCATTCCTCTTTTTTTCCACCTTTGAACAAACTCCCACACTCTCTTCAATCCCACTCTTCCCTCCAGGTCTTCAAAACAACTGATCACCACACCACTTATCTTCCCCCATCCAAAACCACAATCTTTTCAACCCCACTAATCCACCCCAAACCCACCTCCTTCAAATTCCCTGCTTTCCTTCCTGAAAGTCCCTGTCATGTAAGGACCTGAAAGTCCCTGTCGTGTCCATCTTGTATTCCCCGTGTTCCCCACCCCATCCCTCTCCCTTCCACAGATCTCCTCATGTCTCTGTTCCCCACTGTTTTGTCCTTCCCTCTCCCACCCCTCTTGTCTCCTGCTCCCCTTATTGTACGTTCTGTGTGTTAGCTCTCATACAATCTTCGAAAGTGTATACAAAAATAAATAAATTATCAAACGCTAACAAGAGTCTCTTCCCTTTCTTGTTTTATAACTTTTGCTGCATTTATATTAAAAATTACTATAGCTGTAATATTTTAAATAAAGAGCTCATTCTAATTACTTTTTCTTGATTTACTTGAGTTATTTATGTGTCGAGGAGTTGCTTGCATTGAGCAAGCATTCCCCACGAGTAACATATGATGTTGTGAAACCCGTTCTCCGACCTATGCCGGACACCGTGACGTCACCGTCACGACGCAGAGCTATGTCTGCAGCTCCTGGAATAGAGAAATGATGCAAATTCTGAAAATAAATCATCTCGCTTATGGAGGGAGAGGGTATGACGTGTGTATATATATAATTTGGTTTCGAAGATTTGGGGCAGCCTGACTTGATCACAGCTCGCAGTTTATTGCCCATTCCAAGTTTCCCTTGAGAATCGACAGCAATGTGTGGACTCGTCACATGTAGACCACACCAGGCAATGCAGAAAGATTAAGCCCTCCCTGAACATTATTGACAAGCTCACTGGGTTTTTGCTGATAACTTCATCGTGACACGGGAGTCCTCCAGAGATTTACTGAGAAT
This sequence comes from Eptatretus atami, assembly GCA_035128595.1. Classification (NCBI taxonomy): domain Eukaryota; kingdom Metazoa; phylum Chordata; class Myxini; order Myxiniformes; family Myxinidae; genus Eptatretus; species Eptatretus atami. Next base: position 100,402,059 of record CM068963.1, read on the forward strand.
CCCAATCTTCCATGCTGCTGCCGTCAGCTGGACTTGAACCAACAACGTACTGAGATTCACGTACTGAGGTTATGGTTGTGAGTGTTCCATCAGCCTCTTTACCATCAAGATATCGTTTCGCCACAATTGCTGTTTGCTTGGGGTCATTGCTTTGCTGGAAGATGAATCCCTACCCAATGAGTCATGCTCCTGTGGGAATGGTATGATGTTTCCCAATGTACTTGTCAGCATTCAGGGCACTATCAATTCTGTGTCGATCACCCAAACCACAGGTTGAGATGCAGCCCCAGGTTGTACTGATCCTCCATCATGCTGTGATGTAATTCGACTGTGAGACTGTTCTCCTCTCTGCCGTCACTCACACATCTCCAGCTTTATTTTCATTCCATTCTTCATGGTTCAATTGCCCTTTAATCACCTTTATTCGATTCCCTTTTCTTAGCAGCTGTTTTCAAGCAGTTGCGTTTAGTGTCCACCGAGATGAATTTATGCACGTGTGCACCTTTCTGTTGTGAAGGTAAAAGTCACACCTGGTTTTTTTGCAACATATCCTTTATATCTGGACTTGGCCGTTCTTTATTTCATAAAAGGACGCACTGTGTGAAACTTGATATAGTTTTTAGAGTTTTGGCTTTCAACCACAGTTCCTGCTATTTACAGTACCAATTCCATCGCACTCCATATTCTATTACTGTTTCTTCTGAAACGTGGTTATGTAAATTTATTTTTTACGTTAAGTATTCTTCACCAACCAAAGCTTTCAATTTTTTTTTTTTTAAATAGTTGTCATCTGGTATTTCAATTATGAGAGCTTTTACTGGATTTTTTTTTTTACTACTACTACTACCACTACTAATCATATTGCTGACTCAGATTGTTATCCTTCTGAGGTCGGTGAAATGAGTGCCAGTGTACTAGGGTAATAACCATTCGGGGTAACCGGTGTCAGACTGGCAACATGTCCAGGACTGTACTCCTTGCCAATGAAACTTCCTCGGCAGTCCTATGTGCCTTTACAGCATGAAAGGAATGGTATTATTACTCTTACTACTACTACTACTACTCCTCCTACTCTTATAACTGGGCATAGTATGGCTACCTGTACTTTTATTGACTTTATGCTGTGCCTCTTTGATTGGTTGGAGGACAATGAATCGCAATGTCAACTCTCAACAAATGACTTCATTTTCATACTATTAAGTGGGAGGGATGGGTGGGAGGGTGGGGGCATTCTCATGTAGTATTTGGTCCTTACTTTTTAATTGGTTCACGAGTCAGTAAGTGACCACTATATTCGTTATTGGTGTGTGTCTGTCTGTCTGTCTGTTCTGTCCCGAGCATAGCTCCGTGGTTGTGATCGATCCTGATAAAATTTTGGTGGGAGGTTTATATCATGATCTTGTTGTGTTTTCCTGAGAATGGGCATGGTGCGCCCATTATGGGCGGAGCCACGCCCAAAAACATGTGTTTTTAGGGTTAGCCAATTTCAATTTGCATCTTCTCCTTGGGGTTTGTCGAATCTGGCAGGGGTTTCGGTATTTGGTTAGCCCAATGGCACATGCATAGCCCCACGGAGCTCGAGTTTTCATTTTCGTCCCAAGGTCAAGGTCACAAGGTCACGAACTTAGAAAATTGCGAATTTTGACATAAAAATCCATCTCTCCCGAGGGGTTTGTCGAATCTGGCAGGGGTTTCGGTATTTGGTTAGCCCAATGGCACCTGCATAGCCACACGGAGCTCGATTTTTATTTTCGTCCAAAGGTCAAGGTCACAAGGTCACGAACTTAGAAAATTGCGAATTTTGACATAAAAATCATACGACCGCCAAACTTTGAAGCTAGGATGACAATATTTTTATGCATAATCTTGAGGTCATTCCCCATAAAGTCTTGAACCATTTTGCTCTATTCGAACACCTTGCCCGTGGCGCCCCCTTCAAGTTTGTTTTTACGCTGATTTCATCAAAGTATGGATAATCCGAGGGGTGCGAAATGCCATATAGCCTATATGACGTTATATTGTTCCTGGAATGTTCCAGAGGAAGTTTTGCACCAAAGGTCATAATCCTTGACCTTTGACCTTTAAAGTTCACAAAGGTCAAATTTTCAAAGTTGTGGGAATCGAACCGGGTTTTCGACCTTCTTCGACGAACTAACTCCAATAAGCTATAGCACGTATCCTGTTTCCTTATTTTAATGTCCACAACATTGTTGTGTGACCTTTAAAGGTTATGCAAAGGTCAAATTTTGAAAGTTGTTGAACGAAACCGGGTTTTCGACATTTTGCAGCTCATAACCTGTCACCCGTGCCACATCATGTTGATCATTTTTATAACTTGGTCAAAATTATCACATTGTCTCATCCTTGACTTCTGAAACAATCTATCATCGTCAAATACCGCTCGTGAACCATTGTCGTCTTCAGACTTGTCTTTTCCAAAGTTATTTGTAATTCTCTGTGAACTATAGAGAGGAAAATGTTTTATTAATATTCCGCTGCACCCACCACTATGCTCCAGTCTATTTGCTCGTGAAACCTCGGATGCATACCTGTGCTCATCACAACACAATGGAATTCCGTGTAAATTTCCTCTGGTGATCCATTTCCTCAGCAACAATTATGAGACGGCTGTTGACAGGCTCCAGTCTCCGTTTCTCGTTAACTACGTTTTCCACCTGCCCAAGTGAATATACTTTCTTGAGGTCTGTTCTGGTTCAATCGTGGGTTTTATCAGCTTCCAACAGCCCAGACCATAACTTGCCTTTATAATTTCCTTCCATATCGGCTGTGTATGGTGACAGCATGCTGGCAATGCTATGCTGAAACGAGAGCTCAAGCGGTACAAATTCTCATCAATTATCTTGCTCACCTGATGAGAAAAGTGGATTAATGTGCGTCGCAATGGCTGCCAACTGTATGGTTTAAATCGAGGGAAAGAACAATGCCTCGGCCAGTTGGATTCGTTCTTCGTTATTTTGGTTATTCAAGAGAGAATTGAAACGGAACCCCGTGTCTGAAGTTTGGTTTCAAAGTTTATGGTACTTGTCAAGTTCAAGTTATTTTCATGCAAATCACTTTTGATATTTTTACACTTGACCAGTTAACAATGATGGTCTCAAATGTATTGTCTGAGGGTTTGGTTTGGAGAATTGGCTCGGAACATTATATTGCCAGATGTCATTTTGTATCTACGGCACCTCTTGTTCCCATCGTATTTTATTTTTGTTTTGATTTTGGTGAGGCTTACGTCCAATGTCACGATGCTTTCATTTCCTTTCCGATGCCTGTGTGTTTCGTTATTATAGCCGAACGTGGTGCCGAGAAATCTGAATCCATAAGATGGCGATTTCTGCATTTTTGTTTTGTAGTAAAACAATGGGCGAGTAGGATGGCTTAGAGGTATGCGCACTCACCTTTGAGCCGTCTCGTCTGGTTTCAAATGTCCGCCCAGCTATAAACTGTCACCTTGGTTTTTTGCAGTCAGGGTGAGGCATCAATGTGTTTTTCGTTCCTTGGATGAGGATCCAGCTGCCGGCACTGGTCGTACGTAGTTGGTCGTTGCAGATCCCAGGCGAGTTATCGCTTGTACCCTGATCTAGTGCTGGGAAGGCAATGGAAAACCACCCAGCATAACCCTTGCCAAGAGACCGATTTGGGGGCTTTGACGCACTCTCAGGTGTATGGTACATTGATGATGATCATGATATGGATGATGAGTAAAACAATGTCAAACCTGGTACTGTTTATTTGTAATTCTACATTTTCATCGTATCACTATTTCATATTCCTCAAAATGAAACAAAGGACAGATTTTAATAAAAAACAATGAAAAAGATTACTGGCATTGACTTCTATGAAAGGATTTTGTTTCAAGTCACTGAAACAGTAATGCATTGAGCAGCAGATACCCCATTGAGGAATCTCCCAGGCAGACCATCCTTCTCCCACTATTTGGGTGCGAGACGCACAATTGATTTCACTTTGGTTTTTCTGCCTCGATGTTCGGCGACAAAATGCATTTGCTTTACGATGTTCTCTACATTTCGACCCATCGTGGACAGGTGCTGCGGCCTCGGCAGAAATGGCCGGCAAAGTAACCAAAGTTCCATTTCCCTTTAACGACACACTTGTAAGGTACAGATGTCAAAAGTGAAACGTTCGATAATATTCGGTTCTCATGATTCTTAAATTTTTGAAGTCGACATTTGTTTGTTTTTATTTCTCGAAGCTTTTGCCATTTTGTTTTTAAATACTGCGACAAAGTTTGTCTCCTGCCCGTCCTGCATGTTGATCACTTTGGGCTGTGGTACCTAAGCTTAGGGAAAGATCTTTCGTGGCTGTGTAATTAGTGCCAGGTTGAGGTTGTATTTGAAGAGCTACGGGATGAGTGTGTGCAGCCTCGACCCGTGGCAAATTGTGGCGTTTCTGTGGTCTCCTACGGACTATAATCTTGCGTATAAGCTTTCACGTTTAAGCGCACACACAATGTTTTGCCAAGTCGCTTTTGATTGCGAGAAGAAGACGCATGCGTGATATTTGCTTCAGCTGCTGCTCCTCGTGGTGTCTGCGTTTCGTCATCGCGTTACGAAGATTATTTTGAGTTTGGTAAGGCTGAGCTGTTGAGAAATTGCGGGTGTGTACTCGAAAGATCTTTTTTTTACGTCTCTGTGCGGCATTTGCTTGTCATCGACAAAATGAAGTCGTCGTGTCGAAACATGGCTGTGCAGGAGCGTGCAATATTTGGGAATCCAACTTGTCAGCATCATCGTGATAAAATTCTCACAAACCTCGTTACATACTTCTGACAATTATTGGCTTCGCTTTGCCTCGTAATGTTTTGCCTAATTCGAGCCAAATTGGAAACGGGTCATCACGCCAGATGCAGATGCAAAGGTGTTGGGGGAGGCCATCTCCAAATTATGTAGGCAAAAATGGCAGCAAACCTTGATTGTTGGTTTCTGCCTTTCCCTAAAACGATCCGTAATTTTCTTCCCCCTCCCCCCCCTCACCCCCAATTCCCCACTCCCACTTCGACCTCTTCCTTATTATTTATTTTTAAATTAAAAAACGGTTCCTCATCCAGGGTGAATCCGTATTCACAAATGCATGACAACTGGAAAATGTAAAAAAAACAACCAGTCCAATGTTTTGTTGAAAATGGACAAAGAAAGTCACAATGAAGTCCAAAGTTTCAGCCTCAGAGGCCTTCATCTGGGACTTCAGATCTGTGCGCACACATGGCCCGTGTTAGCCCCCATTTGAGGCCATTCTGTTGCTGAAACGTCAGTCTGAGCCGTTTTCAAACGTCAGACCTTTATTATTATTATTATTATTATTTTTTTTGTTTTATTTTTTTTTAAAATGTCGGACAAAGCCTGAATCTTGGGACTTTTCTTTTGTCTGGAATCTCCAGCTGTTTCTGCTTTGTTTTTGTTTCTTTTTGCTCTGCAGTTTCGCATTTTTGTGAATATTACCTTTTGAAAAGTTGTCGTTTTGTTTTTATTTTTTTGACACGTGTGGACAGCATTGCACCGAGCTTGCGTCAAGTCGTTTTGTCAAAATATTTCAAGACCTCTGTGATGGTTACCTTTGCTGCACTTATATTTTTTTGCCAAAGAGTGAGCTATTTTGCTTTGTTCTTTGGCTGTTTTGTCATCTCCCTTTTCTTCTTTTAAATTGTCATGCAATGAGAGACGAGCTTCGTCTTTCCTGTTTTTTGTTTTTTTTGTTTTATCTGCGCAAATAATATATCTATAATTGCATAAAGTAACTCTGAAAATGTTTTTATATTACAATTCCTCATTACTCATTGTCATATCTCTCCCTCGGTTTTTTATAGTAATTTGCTACTCGGATGAAATGCAAGAGACAGCAATAGAATAATATCCCTTCCTTGAAATGAGAAATGAGACGAGGCGCCAGCTGATGGGATTAAAGTGCCATCAGCACATAATGGCTTCGGTAGGCTCTGGCAAGGCTTGCTTGTAGTGCTGGGTCAATGCAGGGACATCCTCACAAGGTGAACTTGGGTCAAGATGTCAATGAGGCTTATTTCGCCTTCAGAAGACTTTACAAAAATTGCCTGTTTCTTATCCGGCCTGGAGCCTCTAGAGCAATCGGAACCCGAAGATAGATTGGCTTAGGAGGTCTTTGACGGTGATGAAAAGGCATCCAGCTGGAGGGATGGTGAGTTTGGGGTGATGGGGGAAGGGTGTAGGATGAGTATATTGGAGGTTGGAGGGGAGCAGCGAGGCGTTGTGCTTTGTTGATCATACCAGCTGAAGGCAGGCCACCAAAAAAGAAAAAACGAGGTCACGCGCAGTCAGGGTTGTCACGTGACCTGTTAATGACTGTCTTTTTATATCAAATTGGTTCTGGTGCAGAGGGTAAGTGTGACATCTTGGCTGCCAAAGAGGTAGTCGGTGTTTAACATCCTCTAGTATACGGCAATCGGAAGATAAGATGTATGAATGTACGGGGAAAAACATTGTATTTCTCCTGGTCTGATAACACCGATTCGGCTTTCCCTCGGAATCTCTCTTTAAGATGTATGTTCGTTTTTCATTCTGCATGAAAGATAAAAAAACCCTTTGACAATGTCTCGCCGGAGGCTCAGCTTGGCTAATTTGGAACTGCAGTGTTCGGGAAGGCTGTTGACGTTTTTGTGCTCACCAAACAGCTGTCACGTTTATTATTAAAAAAATAGTTTTTCACTTTCAATTCGGTGAATGTGCCAGCTGTAAACAAAGTTTTGTTTTCTTTCTTAACACATGCATTTCAAAACCGATTGAAGTTGGCCATTAAACTTCCTGCTGTATGACTCTTCTTTTGACAGAACATTACCCCCCCTCTCGGGTCCTCGACTCTTTTGGTCTCTGTACATCTGCACGTGATGATGACCAAAGTATCGTCAATGCAGTTGTCACACACTTTTGTGGAATTTTTTTTTGACATACACTAACATGCTCTAATTCTCCCCTCCACCCACCTCTTCCCCCATTTCTCCTCAAATGCCCCCAAACATCCTCTTACGCCTTTCCCCTAGACTCGGTGACGGAATGGTTCGAGTGTCCACTCAAACTCTGGGACATCAGTGGTTCAAACCCAGGCTGTTATACCAAAAACTTAAAAAAAAAATATGGTGTGAGCTGCTTCCTTGTTTGACGCTCAGTATTTTAAAGGATAGATACGGACAAACAACGCTGGGAAGGCAATGGCAACCCACCCAGTATAACCCTTAACCAAGAAACTGCTTTGGCAGCACCAACGCTCTGTAAAGAGCACGGACCATCAAAAAATTAAAAAAAAAAAAAAAATTCGATGGCCCCTCATAACATTGAATATGGATGATTAATATTGTTATCCCCCACTTTTTGAAAAAAAACAATGGGATATTGTAATCGGGTGTCTGTCTGTCTGTCTGTCTGTTGGGTAGTTAATCTAGTCTACCATTATTATCAGTATTTCCGTCGATATGTTTGTCTGTCTTTCTGTCTGTCTGTCTGTCTGTATGTCTGTTCGGTCCAATGCTCCGTTAATACAATGGCGATTTCGATGAAAACTTGTTGGTAGGTTCATACCATGCCCTAGTTGTGTGCAAATGAGAACCGTTGCTATGGAACCACCGTTGCCTAGCAACGGGACTTTGAAATTTTCAAAAAAATCTCAAAATTATTTTTTCGAAAATCAAAAATCGGCCACGAGCGACTTGTGGGCAGTAATTCAGCCATATTGTCAAAATTTCCAGCCGGATCCTATGAAAACTGTCGGAGAAGATACATTTGAATGAACCCTGTCGAAAACAATAAAAAAACGAAGTTCGTTATATCTCAGAGACTATGAGTCAGATATACATGAAACTGGTATGGTAGGTTCATGGTATGTCCTAGTTATGTGTGAGAAAGAACCGTTGCTATGGACGCTTTTGTTGGCTAGTACCGGCTGAAAAACGACTAATTCGACTTGATCGACTACCCATGTCCGCCTACCGGCTTGTCTGTCTGTCTGTGTGTCTGTGTGTCACGCTATCTCCTTATAAATGGCTGTGCAGAAATTCATTAAATTTGGGAGCTATGACCACCATACGGTGTGGATGTACAAGAGCAGAATATTTTCGCCCCCCCCCCCGAGGGCAGGGCCAAAAGGTTAAATACTGCAAAATGCAATTACTGGCACATTCTAAAACATTTTTTTTTAACGAACTTTGTCAGGTCAGGTCAGGTCTGGGTGCTTTGGGGGGTCCTGAGAGTTGTGGAGTGCCTTCAAGACCACCGTCCTTGATGTTGCCGGTGGATGTCTTGGAACTCACCGCAGGGTAAAGAAGAATTTTGTCTCTCAAGGGACACTGATTACCATTGACCAGAGTCGCAGGGCCAGGCTGAATGGCAGAGCTAGCTGTTCAGGGAGCTGAGGCGTAAAACTGTACGTGCCTGAGGGTGGACAAGGAGCATGTCGAGGAATCTGTGAGGGGTAGAGCATCACCTGTGGACAGGTGATTCTCGTCCCGCTTACAGGGGAATTCGTGCATTGCGTTCATCCAAGCCCATCCCTCGGAGCACTGCAGTTAGAGCAGAGAGTGGTAGGCTCTTGACAGAGGAGTCTGAAGTGAAGGCCCGCTGGGCCGGTTACTTTGAGCGGTTGTACCAGGCTGATCCCCAGCTGTCGAGTTGGACGTCAAGGGTGTTACAGTCCCTGTTGCTGACCCTCGAATCAACTGTGGTCCACCTTCGCTTGTGGAAACACGGGCTGCGGTGAACCAGTTGAAACGGGGCAAAGCTCCAGGGATCTGTGGCATCCATGCTGAACTTCTCAAGGCTGGTGGAAATGCTGCACTCGTGTCGTTGCATGCAGTTTTGTGCTCTGCCTGGAACACAGGCATCATCCAACCGATTGGAAGAGGGGCCTTGTTGTTCCTCTCTGGAAAGGGAAGGGTGATCGCCAAGACTGCAACAACTACCGAGGGGTGACGCTGCTCTCAGTGCCGGGCAAGGTCTTTGCTCGGATATATTCTTGATAGGGTTCGCCACCATCGCTTGAGCACCAGCGTCCAGAGCAGTCAGGCTTTACACCAAAGAGGTCAACGATTGACCGTATCCTTGCTCTTCTTGTGTCCTCACCGAACGCAGACGAGAGTTTCGGCAGGGGCTGCTTGCAGCCTATGTTGATCTCTGTAAAGCGTTCGATTCAGTGAATCGGGATGTCCTCTGGAGGATTCTTGGTCTTCGTGGGGTGCCACCAAAACTGATCGATCTGATGTCTGAACTCTACTCTGGTACTGAGAGTGCTGTGAAGTGTGGTGGTACCATCTCTGACTTATTTCCAGTTGTTACTGGAGTTCGTCAGGGTGTTGTACTGGCCCCCACACTTTTCAGCACTTGTATGGACTGGATTTTAGGGAGGATGTCGGAGAGATCAAGCTGCGGTGCATCGTTTGGGAATGTCAAGATCTCGGACCTTGATTTTGCAGATGATGCAGTCATCTTTGCGGAGACTTTAGATATCCTTTTGGGGGCCCTCGAGGTGCTGAATGAGGAGTCGGAGCCGCTGGGATTACGGGTTTCTTGGGTCAAAACTAAGATCCAGGCTTTCGGTGACATCTTGGATGCTGCTGTCCTGTCTGTGTCTGTTTGTGGTGAGGATGTTGAGGTCGTGGAGAGATTCACTTACCTTGGCAGTGATATTCATGTCTCTGCTGGCTGTGAGTCAGAGGTCAATAGACGTCTGGGTCGGGCCTGGGGAGTCATGGATTCACTGGATCATGGGGTGTGGCGCTGCCGGTACCTGTGCGGGAGGACGAAAGTCCGAGTCTTCAGGTCCTTGGTACTTCCAGTCTTGCTCTATGGATGCGAGACTTGGACTCTGACCAAGGATCTGAGACGGAGACTTAATTCCTTTGGTACCAGGTCTCTTCGGAGACTCCTTGGCTATCGCTGGTCGGATTTTGTGTCCACGAGCGGTTGCTGAGAGAGACTCGGATGAGATTTGTTACCTGCATAGTCCGTGAGCGTCAGTTGCGGCTGTATGGACATGTGGCTCGTTTTCCTGATGCTGATCCTGCTCACCAGATTCTCTCAGCGAGGAGTCTCATGAGTGGAGGAGGCCAGTGGGCCGACCACGTGCCTCGTGGTTGCAGCAGGTTGACCATCATCTCAAGGAGATGGGGATGGGCCTGGCATCTGCCTGGGGGATGGCCAGACGGAGGCCCCTGGAGTACCGGCGGAAAGTGGACGCAGCGACGTGCTGTTCTGGCACATGCTCCCATACCTGACCTGACCTGAAACTTTGTATATGTAATCAACATTGGAGGAAGCCTGAACCATGTAACAATGTTTTGGATTTGACCCCAGGTTCATGCCCCAGGTGGTGGTGACTTGGGGTCACAGGGGTCAAAGCGAAAATTTTCTTTTAACTCAAAATTGAATATGAGGTCATTCCTGGTAGAACTTTTTGCCATCTTTCAGCTTTGCTTTAGGTGGGAAGCGTGGGGATTTGCGAAGGCGCCAGCGACTTCGCTGTAGTTAATGTTGAAGTCTTATACGAGTTTGAGGAAAACTTCTCTTTGAAGAACTGCGATGATGGCTTTTGAAGACATCTACTCAGGAATCATGAGATTTCAATAAAGCTGCTGAAATGTTGGATTCGTTTGAGTTTTTCTTTATCTTTCTGACAAAACTATCACTTGCAGTTGGTAGACAATCCCATGTGTACTTTGAAAATTTTTTTAATTTTTTTTTGTTTATATTCAAAGTCTAGCCTCATGGAAGGTTGTATTTGTAATATTTTTATGAATTGCAATGTTTGCATGCACCTTACCCTAACTTTCATCTTTAATTGCTCATAGGATGAAAGTACCGTATGTACGCCTTAAACGATACATGTGATGGCAGTGCCAGTATGGAGTGCTTCGACACCGGGATGATGATTGAAATGAAATTGGTTTTTTGAGTCTTTTTGCAGGACAGTTGCTTCATGGGTGGGGGTATTAACGATTCTGACTCTCCCTCGTAGCTATAATTGAACTCCACATGACTTGGCAAACGTGAAAATGAAGATGATGCAGGTTGCCTGTTCAAAACTTTCCGAGCTATTAATCTTGAGTGGCA
>CM068963.1:100420660-100459309 GCA_035128595.1 Eptatretus atami
CACATATACACACTGACACACTACAATACACATATGCGCATATACATATATACACGTATTACATACCACAATAAATATAATACATACAGTACATACAACGATACAATGCCAAACATACACATATACACATATACACATATACCCCATACATTACATATACATGCACATATACAGAATAACTATACATGACGTACATACACACTCATACACATACATTAACATTACATATACATACTATACATACATAGCATACATATACACATCATAACATAATAGCTACAATAATATTACACTATACATACATTACATGATCATACATGTATAATACTCATCATACACATATACTATTACATCATACATATACAGTCACATAATATATTACATACACATATACACCATTACTACATATACTACGTATAATCATATATACATATACATACCACATATACACTAGTAACAACTAAAACATACAATACATGCATACTCACAGACATATAACATTATCACATATACATATACATGCACATACATACTCTATAGCATCTACGTACATGTAGAACTATACATACTACATACTAACATATAGATATACAACACACAAATACAGACGCTACAATCATACACACGTTAATACATTACCACAGTCATTACACAGTACTTACACATACATACAATATACATGCACATATCACATGATACATACCAATACATACATACATATACATACACATATACATATACATATATACATCTACATATACATACATACACATACATACATACATATACATACACATGTAATATACATATATACATCTACATCTACATATATACATACACATAAACATATACACATATACACATATACACATACATGCATATACATGCACATATACATATACCTATACATATACAGTACATACATACATACATACACATATACACATACATACATATACATATACATATATACATACACATATACACATATACATACATATACACATATACATATACACATATACATATATACATATACACATATACACATACATACATATACATACACATATACATATGCATATATACATGCACATATACATACACATATACATATACAATTACATATACATACACATATACATACATATATACAATTACATATACATACACAAAATTACACATATACATATACATATACATACACATATATGCATATACATACACATACACATATACATATACACATATACACATATACACATATACACATATACACATATACACATACATACATATACATTACACATACACATATACATATACATACACATATATGTATGATTGTCGGGTGAAGCATGAACAAACACCAGTTCAGCAAGTTCACTTTTTGACGAGACTCTTGGAGATTATTGTGGGGCAGGGCAGGAAGGATGAATCACTGCTTTGGTTTTGCAACTCTGGCATGAAGCATGATGTCGAGCCATGACTTTGTTGTTTCCCTCGCCGGAGGAGAGGGAGGGGATGGCATTTGGGTCCATTGTTTGTTTGTTTGTTTGATTGTCCACACAGAACTTTTGTGTTTTTCTCCGCAACCGCTTGTCGGATTGAGACAAAATTTTCACCATATGAGCGACTAATCATATGGAATGTTTTAATGATAATTATGACATCATAGGTCACGTTGTGTGGCAGCCATGTTGGAAAAATAGAAAAACTTTTGACCTCTATCTCTGAAACTGCACCAAGGAAAAAATGGAAACTTGGCACACCACAAGTACTCCTCGTGTGGAATGTGATTTTTTATTCATGACGTCATAGGTGCCTTCATTATGACATCATAATTGCATATGTAGAACGCTACACCTGATCAGTATGAAAATTTCATTGAGGGTCATCTCGGGATAAAATAGCTCCCACCGCAACAACAAATTCTGATTCGACGCTTCGTCTGTCACATCGATCCGAGCACCCATATTGTTTTATTTTTTTAAAAACCCTTAAAAAATCTTCTCTGAAGTGGCTGAACAGATCAAGGTGAAACTTTACACGTATGACCGCCTCTCCATGAGGAACAAAAGGTTCACACATATGATGTCATGGATCACATGGTTTGGCAGCCATATTGGATTTACCCTAAAACCTATAAAATCTTCTCCAGAACGGCTGGATAGATCGAGGGGAAACTTCACACAAGTGTTCCCCAAGCCTTGGATGTACAAGTTTGTTCATGAATGATTGATAAGTCACATGGTTTGGCAGCCATATTTGATTGAAGACAAATATTAAATCATGTTTTCTCTGGAACCGCTTAATCAATCGACGTGAAAATTCACAATTATGATCTAGTAATGATGCGGAATACATGTTTTAAATTTCAACTAGATCGGACACATTGTCTGGCAGCCAGAATTATATATTTTTTTGATGTGGGTTTTTTTTTTTTTGATATATATTTTTTTAATGCTCACTTGGCTGTGTCTGGATGGGTTTGAGGGTAGAGGAGTAGCAGTTGAAATGTGAATCCTATCCAGATTCCTCCTCATGACCATCTTTTCTTTTTGCTTGTTCGGGTTCTTTCTGATTACTCCAATGCAGCACTCACTGTACCTATTTGGTCTTCCATTTGATTTGAATTGAATTTATGTTTTATCCCATTCTAAATTCAATTGAATAATAATAAACGTCATTGGTCAGGGTCAAGTGTCCAATCAAAGTGGGGTTGCATCAAAACGGGATGTCTTGGTACCCAGTGATCACTGCCAGCAGTTATAAAGTGGCAGTTCTAGTTAAATGTCTTTTATTAATTACGTAACACACCAGTACACAAACACCACACAAAACAAGTCCTGGCGAGAGTGTGCAATCTCTGATTGCTCTTTTTCTTGTTTCAAGTGTAATATTACCACCAGAAGAAAAAACGAAAAAAAAAATGTTTCAGTGAGCTTGCGTTTCAATAGAATGCAGTTTGCGGTCGAGTCCTTTAAAAGAACACAGTGCAACCTTTCTTATCTGATGTCATCAAAACTTTTCCAAAACCTTCTCATCCTCCTCCTCTGCTCTATAATGTCAGTGTTGTTTATTATTCATTTTTTTGTTTGTTGTTTGAAACTTTCTTTTCTTTCCTAGTAATGTATCACTTGACAAACCACAAACTTCCCTGCTCTCAGAAGTGTTCAACCCACGGAGGTTTAAAACACCACCCTGGAATCGATTGATGCCCTCGTTTCCCTTTCATTTTGCCGTCTATGTTGATGAGACGTTGCCGAGACCTGTACCTTTCCATCTTACCTTCAAGTCCGATTTCAGGTTCGTTTTTTATTTTCAATAGCAGCTAGACGTCCTGTCTGAACGCGTCTGCATTTCCCTCTTATGCATGTCCTTCTTTTCTTGTTCTCCACGTGAAATATGGAAAATTTTTCCTTCCATCTGGGCCTGGATAATTTCCTCTTTTTTTAAATTAATAATATTATTGGTATAATCATTAAATAACTAATTTTGTCTTTTTGAAGATAACCATGAACGTGCTGATCAAGATTATAATTTTTAGGATTATTTTTGTCATTTTGTATTCCACGACTTGCACGTTTTGCCGCACTTTATTTGTCTCTATGTATCTCTGTCTTGCAAAAGCCTTGCTGGGCAAAGGTCACGCAGAGCCTTCTTTGGACTGGGGGAGGAGGTCAATCGCTGGAGGCTATTTGCTAAAAAAACATGTGCTGAGCTTGGCTGTAGGGGGTAGGTGAGAAGTGTCCAAAAGATTTGTAGGTGGAGATTCGTCGAATGGCTTTCGGTTTCAAGGGGAGCTGTAGGGGATGGAGCTGAGACAGTGTTGAGGGTCATATGATGCCTTTGTCCAGACAGTTTGTTGAAGCAAAAGCTGCTGTTGAATTTTTGTTTTTATCGTGTCTGAAATGGTCCCTTTACCTTGACGGGTTGCGTTGCACGCTCTCCCCCATGTGCTGTGCGCTACGCCCACAGTTCTACGGTTCACTGTAGGGCAAACTCTTGCACATATCCACAGCTGCTCGTTCCACCCGTGCATGCGTGCAATTCCAAGCACGTGCCTGCTCTGTCTTTTCCACAAGCAGTCTTTTCATGGCAGGCTTTCTGTAATAAATATTGATTAAAGTTTGATTCAAAGCAGGCAGTTGCTGTGTAAACCTTGCACGTCTTTAGTGTGAACGGGTTACACGGAAGGTAGGCCTTTCTTGGTGCAAATTGCAACATGCTGGATCGGAAGCCAAATTGCTGGCTTGCGGTGGAGCCAACTAAGGAACATCATCAAAAGGATTTTGAGGCTCATGAAGAATGCTTTGAGGCGATGTATAGCTGAGCTGACTGGCAGCTGAGACGCTTCCTTAGATGTGGGGGGGGGGGGGGGGGGGGGGGGATGTGCGGGAGAGGTGGGCCGGGAGAGGAGATCTTGTGAAGCCCGTGCATGTCTCGCAAGTTGAAAAGAACAGTGAGTTCAAGAGAGATGATATTGGATTAAAGCATCTGGTGTACAATGATCTTGCTGGGTGTTTCTGATATATATTTGGAAACAGGGGTTCAAGATTAATATCACCCAAACAAATTTACTCCAGGGTGCGTCTTTAAACTGGCCTCGCTTCCCTTATGCTTCTTCCTTCTGACCAGAAAAGCATATTTTGTCTTCTGATGTTTTTGTTTTCATATTATATGAAACTGATCCCCCTCCCCCCTCCCCCCTTCACCACCACTTATATAGAAGACATTTTGTTCGGCAGTGTAAGACAGAGGTCCATACAGGCTGCTTTGCCTTTTTGGGGGTTTCTTGTGTATCTGTCCCTTTGTGTCTGCCTTTGGTTTTTATCAAAATGTCCTTTGGAGTGACTCTTTTACTTATCATCATTATTTTTTATTTAAAGTGTCTGGACTCGTGGAACAGGTATAACAGAGAACGGATTGCAGCATAACAGAACAAGAAGAATACAGTGGAAATGAGGAAACACACGGACAGCAGAGCAGAGGGATACTTTGAGGAAGAATGTGATCAAAGGGAGGGGGAGGAGGGGGAGGATACAGAGGGTGGACCAGCTGGATATGAGATCAAACTTTCAATCATAGAAGTGGAAGGGTTAGTGACGGTTGAAAAGATTATATGACTATGGATGGGGGGGTGAATGGCATGATCTGAGGAGGTGGTGACCAGCCTTCTTGAAGCCCGGAAGGGTGGAATGGGAATGAGCAGACTGAGAAGTTGGCACTACAGGTGAACAAATGGGTGGAGGTGAGCAGTGAGTGTGAATTTTGGGAGTTTCACCAGAAGTGGGTGAATATGGCAGACCACGTGCCTCCTGCCGACACCCATTAGGGACAAAGCAATGAAAGGGCAGAAGGTGCAAGACCAGGAAGGAGGCAACAGAAGATGGAGAGGCCACCGACATATCTGCGACGAGAGTAGCAGGCCCAGAGAATCAGCTTCATCACCAGAGATACGAATTATTTTGAGGGCTTTGCTTTCCACTGCATCAAGAATCACAAGGAGGGAGGCAAAGATGCCGGCCCAGAGGGGAGCACAGAGCAGCACTCCATCGAGCTGGGAAAGAAGGCCTTGTAAGCTGATACAGGTTGTTTTGCCAAGGAAAGACTTGGCATGATGGAAGATTGGTGTCTGACTTTGGAGGCCATCTTGGATATGTGGTTAGACCAAGAAAGATCGTGGCTGATAGTGAGGCCAAAACGTACGAGTGACTGAACTTCTTGGAGAGGTTTGTTAAGGAAGTAGATGGGCAAATTTCCCAGGTGGTTTAACATGTTTAACTGATCATTACCAGATTATCATTATTGAAGGTAAATTAATCCTCAAGGTGTGTGTGTGTGTGTGTGTGTTTATGTGTGTGTGTGTGTGTGTGTGTGTGGTGTGTGTTAGCTATTTAAATGTTGATGCTACATCTGTCCTTGTTTTATTCACCTTTCACCCACTTTAGAGTCATTATTTTCTCTTCTCGGCACAATCAACCACTCATTCATTCAAACCCCTCTATGTCCGCAGGATGTGGGTGTTTTCTTGGTGGTGTACGAAAACGTCGGTTCATAGCCATTGACATTTTGGGGAAACGGTCAGTGTCGAATCATTGCCACAGATTTATGTTCCCCCATTTGGTGTTACTTACAAATTGATGTTTTGCTGGCAAAGCACGAGCTCATCCTCCAGGCCGCATCACCAACCCGAGCATCTGGTCCTGTCTCATAACGGGCCATCAGAACCAACCGGGACAAGTGCGTCGGCATCGTCCAAAAGACATTGCCTTCTCGTTTGTGTGTCTTGCCAAATCGCAGCTGGAATAACAAACAGGATGACGTGTCGTTCTGCAAAAGCTGTTTTTTTTCCCCCAATCCTGTTTTTCTTTTTGGCCTTCGCTTCAACGGTCCTTTGTTCGCATCAGGTTGGTGTTCCCGCCCTGAGACGACCCTCGTGATTGAAAAGTGCACAGGCTTGGTGGACGTTTCTCCAACGTCGTCTTAAGCTCTGGCCATCCTCCAAAAAGCTTCCCCCTTACTCTTCACTCGTAGTCCATTTGCAGTGAAAGAATAAACACTAAAAGGGTAAGCTTTCAGATTAATGGGTTGGCGCTGATCGAGCGAGTGCTTCTGGACCAGAGCAGACAAACTCGCATACTTGTGAAATCTGAACCGACTCCATTATTCTTGTGCTCCAAATAAAACCCTTCCATTTGCGACATCCTTTTGATTGCACAGTCACTATTTGTAAGCGAAGCGTTTTATGTGGAAACGGTTTCCCCTTGTTTATCGTCCCTCTCGAAGCCTCGGCAGATGGAGCCATCTGAATTCCCTCCGTTTTTCCCTCGTGCAGTGGAAGGGCCGCAGTAAGGGGTTAAGCTTTGCCGACCACAGAGCACTGCAACCCATCCGTTGCTAAGTGATGGCGTGAGCACGTGCTGCATTCTTTATGAGGAGGGTGGCTTTGGGCAAGGGGAACTGGGTCGGTGGTTTCGAGATGGTGGGGGAGGGATGGGCGGTGGTGGGATCGAGAGAGCAGGGTTTGTGTGTCTTGTGAATCTTTTTCTTTTTCTCTCTCTGTAAGAACCCACCACGGCATTTGGGATTCATTAAGGTCTCGACTTCATCCTTTGCCCAAGTGGGGAAGTTATCCTCAGACAGAAAAGAGTGGGATTTTTACCTTCTAACCAACAATACGTATCACCTATTAAATCCCTCTGGGATGAAAGTGAGCACAGTGTGAGTGCAGCATGCACATGCTAAGTGAATTTTCTCTCGGCACTTGATAGTTTCTCACGAGAATGTTCCATAAACCGATTGAGATACTGTAAAACACCATATTGGTTCCAGATTGTGATGGCTTTTCTTTTCAGTTTTGTACTCCGACGGCGCCATTAATACAATCTTTAGAAGGGCTCTTCTTCGACCGTGGGCTGGATGTATGATGAATGACTTAGATGGAATACCAAGTGAGGTACCTCACTCTGTGCTGCTCTGCCAGAGGGCAGGGTCAGTGCAGCCAAAGCAGCCCCAGAGTAACGTAACGGTTACACTTGCATGGTTTGCCTTTGTATTACCAGCGGTAGTCGTTGCTTGAATTTGGACTCGGTTCAACGATACTCTTCGTTAAAGACACCGTGGGATCTGACATACCTACCGATACCGGCAGACGGAACGCTCGGTTCGATGTCTATCCGAGGAACAGTACACCTTGCAATGCAACGCCTTGCCCATGAAACACCAAGGATTTCTGTCGCCTGGAGGGAGTTGTGAGGGCACAGTTTGAAGATGCCAATTCAAAAATGGCGGAAGATATGGAAACCAGAGTTCAGACTGGCTCGGCTTAAAAGGACAACTCGAGCGTTGAAAGTGAATCCGAGGTCGGTTTTTTTTTTTTTGTTTTTTTTTTTGCTAAAAAAGTGAGGAATGAACGATCAAATGGACGTGATCATTCAGGTTTTCCGGCCAGAAACGTTCGAACAGATCCCCGTCACCTTGAGCCGTGCGACTTGGACTTGGGGGATATTATTGGCCCAGGGAGAGGAAGACTAGAGTGACTATCTATTAGAGCATTTGCCTTTTTTTAGAACACATGCTGCTGGTGTGTTGAGTAACGAGCGTATCCATTCCAAGTGTTTTGCTCCGATTGAACAGTTGCTTGAACTGTTTGGTAAATTTGGTTCCAGCCAACCCCTTCGCTTTAACTTCCACCCACAATATTTGCTTGCTTTGTGTACTTTTTGAGAAATTTGTCATTTTGAAGCTTTTTATTGATTTATTTTTAACCATCTTTACGCCACAGGCAGTCACATGATTTTCCATAGCACAGAAATAATTTGATTATATGACTGCTGTCACTTAAAGGGCATTGTAGTTACAAATATGAATTCCCTTACAAGGATCCTCGATGCAGGAGGAAGGCAGAAGGCCCATCAAGCCCACGCAATGGTTGTCAACCTATTGTTGTTTGTCCTTTTTAAATGTTGAGCGTCAAGCAAGAAAGCAGCACGTACCATTTTTCAAGTCTTCGGTATGCCTCGGCTGGGATTGGGCTCGAACTGTCGACCTCCCAGACTCAGATCTGACGCTCTAACCATTACACCGCCAAATTGAACTTCTGTTGTTGAGAAAATGATATCCAGCCGTGAAGATTGTGATGCGTTTTGTGGAGAGCTTGTGTTGGGCCATCGTTGCAGTGATAAGATGATGAGGGTTTGGTGTAGTTTTTGGGGAAACAACAGTGAGAGTGCATCCCAGCTCTCTTGATTTATTATCCCTCCTTTAGCAAAACGAGGCAGTCCTTGGCACTGCCTCTCTGTTGATAAATGGCTTGTTTATTTCCGTTGCCAAAGCTTCGTGCTCTCCGCAGAGTGGCTTTTAGCGGCTTCCTTGCGTCATTTGATTGTTGTACATTTCATTTCGCAATATGGTCTCTATTTCTGTGCTTGGACATTTTTACAGTACGTATCCACCGGTGGGTTGTGCGGTCGACCCGTCGAGGGTGAAAGGCTCGGTTTGGATCTCAACCTGACGAGCACCATGTGAGGGGAGAGACTTGCCATTTCCCCAAATAGCAAAAAGACCAAGCTCAAAGTTTTGAGATTGATCTTGTTATCATGTCGATGGGCTCGGTGCTAAGCTTTGGAAAAAGTGTCGTGAGTGAGATTGTGGTAACGAGGCCTTTTTAGGGGCTGGGTCAAGGTTATGAACATATGGTGGTATCGTTCTGACTCAGGCCTGTGATGTCACAGGTATGGTTTGCACATAACATAATAAAAGGAACAGTAAAATACTGGGTGGGGGGACATACAAACAGTATGGTTGAGGGACAAAGTAGAGACAAATAAGGGATGTGGGAACACCAATGATGGGGGGGTGGGGGGGGGGGGTAAAGGACATGGGGTGAACAAATGGATACAGCTGCAAACTCTCAGGAAGGAAAACTGGAAACGTGGAAGGAGGTGTGCTTGTGTTGGGTTAATGGGAGTAGAAAAGATCATGGTTTTGGATTGGGGTGCGGGGAGGGGGGGGGGGGTTGATCTGAGAATGGTGGTGAACAGTTGGCTTGAAGAACCTGGAGGGAGAGAGAGATTGAAGAGAATGTGGAAGTTGATTCCACAGGTGGGGAAAAGGTGGAACGATTGAGTGGAAGTTGGAGGTGAGCAGTGATTCTGGAATTTTTTTGTCGTGATCGCATAACTCATTTTGATCTTTTTTTTTTTCTTTATTATTTTTTCGTTTGAGTGCAACACTCATACTTTCGATCGTGATCATTCATTTCACACAGTTGTACCGTACGAGGATGATTGCCAATTTCAGACATCCTCACCAACTTAATAGATCGTACCACGGACACTCTTTTTTTTTTTCTGGAATTGTTCTCCGTAATGTCCATCCCCAATTCACCGGTCGACCAACCTTTGATCCCAGCAAGGAAGCCTTTCTTCTGAAGTGTTCTTAAACACGATGGATCGGGCTGTTTTAACCTCTTCAGCAGATGCAAAATGTCTTATCCTCAGCTCTGTTTATCGTTTTGGGGAATAAGCGGGCAACACGTACTTGAATGCACTGCATATGATGGGCGAGCCAGAAATTCCCACTCCCAGGGCACGAACAGGCCGCACGGATATTGCGTCATGCGTGCAGCCCGGCATTGTCATTGAGGAGGATCATGATGGAATGGTTTGGAAGAACTGGATGCTTTTTTCTGAAACAGCAGCCCTTGGATGGCCACACAAAATAATATATGGTGGTTATCTACATTCACTGTTACCTGTTAAGCCTGGTGTTGGCTTAGCTGTTGGGGTGGCAGGCTTGGAATCTTAGGGTCCTGAGTTTGAGCACCCTGTCAGCCGTTTAAATAACACCAGGTGGGGTTGACTCAGCCTGTCATCCTTCGGAGGTCGGCGAAATGAGTACCAGTGTACTGGTAATAGGGGCACTGCATCAGCGGCACAGCCGCACCCTCGACCAGAGATGCAACCAGCAGCGTTGCATCGGACACTGATCCTTAATGCCCCATCGTTGGTGTTTGGTCCCTATCGGACACTGATTGGTCACCTCTTTCCACAGCTGAATGAGAATAGTTTTGGCTCGTAGTCGAGGCATCGAGTTTCGTCTCCAGGAGTCATACATTCCAAGAAAGTGTCACCTTCCCGATGAAAACGCTCAAAGAAGCTGTTGACACAGAGCAAGCGGGCTCGGTTTCTGCTCCTTCCTGAGGATGTGTGGCACCCGTTTTGTGGAACCAAGGTTTCTTTTCTCCAGATCCCTGGTGACGATGTGATCCACTGTTGACTCGGGAATTCCTGACTCCGTCGCAAATTTATTTATTTATTTTTCAATTGTGATATGCCTGTCTTGGAGCAAGAGTCAATTAACAATGGTGACATTGTTCTCCCATTGTCCGGGGGAAGGCCCGTCTGTATATGGCCCGTTGCGCACGTCCTTATTTTCCCCCCACCAGAAAAGATGATACCCATCGCCGAATAGTTCTCGAGTTCAGACAAGTGTCGAGAATCCCTTTTCAAGACTCATTTCATGTGCATTTTATTTTCTTCTGCATCAGCTTGAACTTAATAAGAGACCGATTCTCCTCTTTGCTGAAGCGTCTCCATCGTACTAGATTCCGTTATTTGATTCTTGAAACAAAAGTTGAACAATGACATTTGACATTTAACGGACACACCGGTGAATAATGAGACGATGAAATAGTCTTGCGATCACCTTCACTTTTTGCTATAAATGCAACAAGTGGGTGGCAGAGCTTTTGAGATGACCTCACACATTGTGTTGTTCTCTGTGGGTAATTGTCTTGTTTAATTGGATCTGGGAAGCTTTGTGCTCTTGAAAAGGTGTGAAGAGAGACGTCTGAGATTTGATACTTTTGTTCTGAATGATCCCAACAAACGATCATTGCCACTATATTAATAACATCTGGGAGAGGGTGAAGTATAAAGCCTGCTGTTGGCCTAGTGGTTAAGGTGGCTGGAACATTCGGGTCCTGAGTTTGAGCCCCTGTCGGCCGTTGAATTAACACCAGGTGGGGTTGACTCGGCCTGTCATCTTTCTGAGGTCGGTGAAATGAGTACCAGTGCACTGGGGGTAATAACCATTCGGGGTAACCTGCGTCGGAGTGGCGATCCATCTCGGACTGTACTCCTTGCCAATGAAACTGCCTCGGCAGCCCGATGCGCCTTTACCGCACAAAGGGAATGGTATTATTATCATTATTATTATCATTATTATTATTATTATTATTATAGTGAACGATATTTTGTTGCTCTTTTGGAAGGTGTAGAGATTGGTCTGTTATTGGAGAACGTAGGGTGGGGGGGATTAGGGACTTTGGCCTTTTCAGTAAAGATGGTGTTAAGATATTCAGCTTTTTCCTGAGCAGTGTCCAACATGACTCAAAGTATTGACACAAGCAGCTGTTGGCATAAAAAGTTACATAAGCAGCCATTTACATGTTGTTTCCATAAGCTAGCTCAACTTTTGATTGCTCAGCCTTCTTTGAAAAATATCTGTCCCTCCCACCCCTGCCCCCCCGATCCAAATTCTTATTTTATACCTCCACTACCATCTTTGTGTCGGCTGGTCCTCAAACACTTTATATTCTCTAATGTAATGGTGCGCCCATCGTTATCCCCGTGTGTTGTCTTTAAATATTTATTTTATTTTGATCAATTAAAATATATTCCATTGATTATTTTTTGTTGTTGTTAACTATCTTATGAGCTCACATTCTCACGCCAACATACTGTCCACAATGTACTCACTCCTCCCTGTCATAATCACCTATCTGGAACACAACAATGCACGTTGTTTGTTTGTTTGCGGAGGTAACGAGCAGGCCAGCCTGAATAGAACAACAAATAAAACAACATGTGCTTTGTGGAATTGTCTCATTGTTACCTCCACCACCGAAGGTGACGAAGATTATGTTTTTAACCCTTTCTGTCTGTCTGTCTGTCTGTCTGTCTGTCTGTTTGTGGACAGGATATCTCAAAAAGTTGTGTACGGATTTGTACAAAACTTGGTGGACAGGTTGCGTTTGTGACCACGACGACCTGATTAGATTTTGGTGAAGATCCGACTACTAGAAAAAATTTAAGTGATTCTTTACCATTGAGAGATCGGACTCAAAAACGATATGTCGCATGATATTTCAAAACTGCATTGGGCAAGATATGTTGTCGTGGATCAGGCATTCGTGGGCGGTGGTATGCGCTCTACCGAGTGCCCTTCTAGTTGCGGTTGTTACAAGACCGAACGTTTCTTTGTCGAGTTTTCTCGAGTGTTTGGAATTGGAACGCGCTGAATTAACAATTTTAGCTTTGCACAGGACACTAATTGTCTTACAGGATGGTGCACCATCCTGCAGGGTGGTGCAGTGGTATTCTAATCCAACTATAAACCATCATATTGGCGCTTCACAGGCAGGCCGTTGCATCACAAAACGTGCCGTCCCTCAAGTTGACGTTAAGCTGGGTGTTCCATCTGCCGGAATTAGTTGGTGGACCAAACAGATTCCACGGCGGTGTCTTTCCTGAAGATTAGGGGAGTTACCACTCGCACCCTGCAACAAATTCCAAATTCCTGCCTTCAGTCGAACGTCAAGTCTGGCTCGCCAGTTCGTGAAAGTCTTGGGCCAAAAACCTTTCCTGTCCGACACTCTGACTCCGGTGGGAATAATTGGGCCCATTAAAGTTGTATTAGCATTGCAACAAAGGATAAATGAATGTCAAATGAATCTTAGTATGGTGTTGCAAGCTGATCTCATCAAATGAATCCCAGACTTTTTTAAAAGGTCCATTGAATAAATGTCCTAAATTGGGGTTGGGTGGATGTGGTTAGAATCTCTTGCGTTTGTGCATAAAGGACACATTTAAATAAATGATTGCAGTTTCTTTTGGTGGGTTGCGTTGATTTTGGAGATCAGCCTGTTTGGCTCGTGCTTGTTTATTTTCCATTTGGCCTGTATCTCATGCTGGAATAACATCAAGTATCTAAAGCTGAATTCCTTGTTCTACGGATCATGTCAGTTGTGAGCCAAGGTTTGCTATTCTCTGTTTTACTGTTGATTGTTGTTTGTGAAAGGCCCTCAGGTAAGTTGCTCAATGATGCTCTCAAAGAAATGGCCAGGCATAAACATTTGCTGCAAAGGAGTGGAACAATTGTCTGTGTCTTTCTCTCCCAGGAAGGTAGAGAAAGTTCTGTCCGGCCTTGACCCTGCTTCGGCGATGGCCCCATTTGGCACCAGTGCCATTGTTCTCAAATCCTGCTGTGCTGTTCTCACTTCTTCTCTGTCTGCCCTGTTCAGTCTGTGCTTCTCTCTCCCTCTCTCCCTCTCTCTCTCTCTCTTTCTCCCTCTCTCCCTCTCTCCCTCTCTCCCTCTCTCCCTCTCTCCCTCTCTCCCTCTCTCCCTCTCTCCCTCTCTCTCCCCGTCCCAAGAATGGTGAAAATAACAGACCCGACCAACTATAGGCTGGTGTTTGTTTCCAATTACAAGCAAAGTCAAAGAATCCATCACTGCTTCTAATATCAAGTCTTTCCTGAATTCAGATAGCATAATCTTTGACTATCAGTTTGGATTCTGTCCTGGTCACTCAACTCAGGACAGGTTTCTGCTCCCCTCTCAGCAATGGTTGGAGGTCCTTGATCGTAAACAACAGGTTAGGACTGTCACCCTGGACATATGTCGGCATTCGACACAGTCTGACAACCTGTTTTTATTGCCAAGCCCTCTCTGCCAGTGGCATAAAAGGCTACCTTCATTCCTGCATTTCTGACTTTATCCACATCTGCAGTCAACCGAAGTTGTAGTTCCCCAAGGTCGTGTTTTGGGCCCAGTCTCAGTCCTCATCTATGTTGATGACCTCTCCGAAGCACTAGAATTTATTCTCTTCCTTTTTGCAGAGGACTCCACATTGCGTCGTACAGTACTCACATCCCTCTACTCGGAGACAGCAGCTGCATCTCTCTCTCTCTCTCTCTCTCTCTCTCTCTTGATCTGGAAATTATTTGGCTTTTGTCTGATAAATGGAGGATGCCCTTCAATCCTGGAAAATCCCAGGCTCACCATGTCACTTGAGAATGATCATCCATTGAACCCTCCTATCTATGTCATTCATCATTCACTGGAAGAGGTTCAGTCTCTAACTTCTAGGCCCTACCATCAACCATGACCTTTCCTCGGCTGACAACATAGAAAAGCTGGCCTCCAAATCCAGCCGCAGATTGGACATCCTCCGTCGATCCATGTCTTTCCTTGGAAAAAGAAACAAACAAATGAGAGTTACTCAGTCTGTAAGACATTTGTCTGACAGAACTCAGTATAGTACTGCTATCGATTGGTGCTGCAGAATCGCATGCACTGTATCTCCTGGATTCTGTGGAATCTCGAGCTTTCAAAATTATTGGAATCTCCCACGATGAGGCCGAAGCACAAGGTTTGTTGCTCTCATATCACGGGCAGGTTGGTGGTCTCGGTTTTTTTTACTATTCGCCAACATTGCTCCCTCCCCTCTCTCTCTCGGTCCTCTGACTCTCTATCTCTCTATCGACACCAGGATGCATGCGTTCTTCCAATAAACACCCTCCTGGTTGAACTTCCAAAATCCAAGCTGACTACACACCTTCACCCTTTTATTCCTCGCTTCTCCCATCTACAGAACTGCCTTCCAGAGACTCTTCTGTCTCACTTTTCCTTCCAGGACTTCAAGCAAGCAGTGCACTGCCATCTCTTGTCCTCCCCAATTGTATCCCATGATCTTTCTTACCCCTATTAACGCTTCCTAAAGCAATCCTCTTACTTGCTACTGTGATTCAATTCTCTCTCTCTCTCTCTCTCTCTCTCTCTCTCTCTCTCTCTCTCTCTCTCTCTCTCTCTCTCTCTCTCTCTCTCTCTCTCTCTCTCTCTCTCTCGCTCGCTGGTTTATCCCCTTACCAGTTGTGTCCAGTTGTGCCCAATTGTTGGCCCGCTAACCCCACTGTCAATTTAACCTTGCTCTTCCATTGAGAGCCCAACTCTGGGAGAGAAACATAATTGTCAGCCTTCTGGTTCACAACTCAATTGATGGATTTTATAGTTTGGTGAAGTTGCTGAAGTTTTGTTTTTATTCGCAATTTTGATTGAAGTGGCACCGTGGCCTCATTTGTCGTCCACACATTGCTACCTTGTCTGTATGAATAGACGTAGCCATGAAGTTATTGGAGATAAACCCTAATGAAGTGCTCGTAAGGTTCACGACGTGCATGCTTACCTTTTTCTCATGCTAATCGCACCATCACTGTGCAGTCTTTTGGGTGTTTCTCTTCTCTTAAAAATGGCAGCTTCTCCTGATGTCACGACTTACCAGTTATGGTAGATTGGTTTGATATTTTCATTCATTAAAATCCACTCGTAAATATCTGAAGGCCGAGTTTTGTTGTGAGCTGGTTTTGTGGTTTTGTAATCTGTATTGGAGACTCATGCTTGTACATTGGATCAACCTTGTCATGAACAGCTTCAGCGGTTGTTCAAGCTCGAATTCGCATTTGTCTGCATGTTGTGGCAGTGACAGCGACTTGGTTTCTCAGTTTTCACTTTTGATCTGTTTGAACAAAACAAAGTGCTACCTATGAAAGTAACATTATACCCGCAGGTGATATTTGGGGGTTTTTTTGTCTTAAAAAATATATATATATATCTCGCCTGATTTGTGAATCACAACCACAATTAGACGTGTTGCGTTGTCATTGCATGTTTCCCAAGGATGCCAAAGTGATGCACGTTCTGATGACCTGCGTCTTATTGGCCCATTTTCCCTGCGTAAACTTTCTTCCCAGGCTGATTTGACGGGCGGAATATTTTCCTGCAATCACAGGCCACGATCTCCCGGCTTGCATCGACTGCTGCTTCTTCGTTTTAAAGGCACTCGGTTGACGTTGTCGGCCTGTGCAGTGCAAGTGGGCAGAAATTGAGTTCCTCTTTCCAAAATGATATTCTCGTATAATACGAGCGGCTTCCAGCCAGCTGAACTGACGCACCGCTTCTGCAGTTATTGCATGTGTAAACCCGATGAAGGCCAAACGACAGTGTGCTGGCAGCTCGACCTGGCTGTTTGGGCATTCCGATCATACTACTCATCTCTTGCGATGTTTTCATATTTGCCTCGCCTTTGATGTCGATGAAACCACCGCAGCGAGGAGATGAAAAATGTTCAGGCCTTGTATTATTATTGATTTGCATTTGTTTCAGGAAAAAAAAAAGGAAACGCTTCCAATTTGCTTTGTATTTTTTGAATGAATAAGTTTGTTAACACGGGCGGGGCCTACTTGATGTTTCATGAAACCAGTTCCATGATGCTTTCCCATCACTCTCGCATTGTCGAGTGTCTCGTTTCGTAATCCTGTTAATCAAGCATGAAACACACACCATTTTTACCAAGACAGCCAGCGGTATCGGTCTGGAACTGGCACTTGGTCGGGCTTTGTTGGGTCTCGGGCAAGTTGATGAATACCGGGTGGGCCTTAGTGAGATCTATGGTTACGCGCCGTCGCCTACACCAAATATTCTTTATTCACTTGCTTTGATTTTTCTTTTCAAACAAATTTTTATTTTTTGTTTTTGTTTTTGAAGAAAAATGTATTTCCAGCACTGATGCCTGTCACCGTGCAGTTCTCGTATGATTTGCACGCCACTTGCGTGCTAATGCGCTCGAGCCCTATCGAGCATCAACTTGCACATTCCCCTCCTTCGCGAGCTTAAATGCAGCGGCAAGCTTGAGCTTGTTGCAGATGAAAATGTTTTTTTTTTTTCCACCAAAGGGACGTTGCCAACGGAGATCCTGGTTTACACCATCCCTCCTCCCCCTTCCCCCGTGCCCCTCTTTCCTTCCCTTCACACAATCCTTCTCCTCCCCCATCCTATCTGATGTTGCAGCCCGTGCCCTTCTTCACCCACATGTGGTGTCCTTGTTTCGTGATGTATGTCTTGGCACAGAGTTGACCTCCTTACCCTAGGAGCATATTAAATTGTCTCTGACTGCAGCCATTCGCTTCATCAGGCCCCCAAGTGAGAGTTAAGCAAGAAGAAAGTAATCTTCAGAACTTTAATGTATCCTCATTTCTGCGATTAGCAGATCGACGGGCGAAAGTTTGAACTTGTCGTACAATCTTCTTAATTAGTGGTTTTTTTTTTTGCGCAATATTGTAAAAAGTCACGTGATTTATTTTGCAAGAAATGGCTTGGGGGGGGGGGAGGGATTTTTTGTTTTGACAAAACGAAGAAATAATGACCCCTTACAAGGAATATCAATGCAAAGAGGAGGCCCCTCAAAGTCTTCGCTGTGGTGGCCAACCTATGGTTGTTTGTCTGTGCTCCATCATTAAATGCTGCGTATCAAAGCAAGGAAGCAGAACATAGCATTTTAGTCTTTGGTATGACTCAACCGAGGTTTGAACCCACAAACAAGGCAGCAATCTTCGAGCTTGTGATATCATTTTGCTCGTACATGGATATCGAACATATCTAGTTTTTGTATCTTCAGTCAAACTGAAATGAATCAAAGTTAGAGCAAGACAAGTGACAACAAATTAGTCCTAATGGACCACATTAAAAGGCCAAGTCAGGTCTTCTGTTGATGCCTCTTTTGGAAGGAATTGCATATGGCCTGAAGAAGGCAGGAGGTTGTAAACTTTCACATACTTCAACATGTATACACAACATAGCCATTTATTTTAAACAGGTGCCGATGTTTATGGGAAGGCCTAAAGCGCTCTGCCAACAGAGACAAATGAGGTGAACAGACGGGGGGAATACATGTTGAGGTTTTTGGCATCTGTCTGCATACCAGATAAAAAAAAGAGTGTGACTCAAGGGGGTGATAGAAGTCGTTTTGGGATGAAAAAAGAAACAGGATTTGAGTGAAAACGACGGTAGACCGGGACCATGAAGGCCTGGGAAACGGCCGAGGCTGCTGAGCAGGGTGAAGAATTGAAGCGGAGACCACCATCTTCTTTAATGATGAGAAAAGCACCTCTTGCACTTTGACATCCTGTGCAGGAATTCAAATAGTTTTCAAAGGCTTGAGATCTGCTGCATCATGGTGAATCGAGGAAGCCATTGATGCTCGGAGCATGCAGCAAAGGCATTCGTGTCATCGCACAATGATATCTTATATAGACTAGCAGTCTGTCGAGAATCAAATGACTAAGTGTTCCGAAGTTGCACGTGGTTTTTGTGGTTGGTTGGAAAACCATTTCTGCTCATGAGAAAATTCCTCCTCCATACCCCCTTTCGCTCCCTCCCAGTGGACGGCGCAAGGAAATCCAGACACCGATCTCGTGTCCAATTCCGGTTGCAATTGATGAGTGTCAGATGTACACCAGGTTGTGATTTTTGAGGAAGGAGAGAGCTTGCTGATTTTGACACATTGTAATTCTATGAGTTTAGGTTTGCGTCCCTTCCTCATCAGCAGGCGAGGATATGGTTTGGCGTGAGCTCGTGTTTCAAAGGAGATGTGACGAGTTATTGTCTTCAAAAATGGCATTCGTACTTTCAAGAAAGGATGAAATATTGTCATAGTTTTATGATTCAGGGTTATTAATCATCATCAAAAACTTGTAGTTGTGAAGGAGGATGGAAAATGTACCATCAAACACAAGAAATTGCTTGTGTGTGCAGAAAAATTCAAACCCTGGGAACTTAGGAAGCCCTGAATTCCATTTGTATGCAGAAGGTTTAGCGAGCAGGGCCGAGTGTGCCGGATCCTTTTGTGAATACACGCCCCAAAGATACTTTCCTGACCTTTTGTTTGAGAATCAGGATATCCATCTATTCCTGTACACTCATGCATGGATACAATATATAGATGGTGTCTGACACTCTAAGGGGGTGTGGGACTTTCAGGACTGAAAACTCAGATGTTGGCTGTCCAAGAAAAATATTATCACAGGTTTGCTTCAACACGTTTTGAGTGACTGAGACAAAGTAGATACATATATATATATAATATTTATTTATATTTCATGAGTGCAACTTTGGTAAACTTCGGCTTGGGCTATTGGGTGTTCCCATCTGAGCACACATCTTATGATGCCAGGATCCCATGATATAATCCCACATCCTTTGTTGGTTTCTTTATTGTCTGCTGTTGCTCTCGTGCTTCATTTTTTAATGTGTGTACAGGCTCCTCTGTTAAACTCAGACATAGCTATTTATTTTTAAAATTGATCTCAGGCTCGCAGAGGAGCGTGGACATAAATGGCATGCAGGACAAAGATATGAGTACTTTTGTGTTTGTCTAGACATCTAGTACAGGACAAAGATATGAGTACAGGACACTAGACATCAAGGTACTTTTACATGAATTTCAAGGACATTCTTGAACAATGAACGAACACATGTGGTAGGCTATATGGGATTTGAGCCAAGGTCACCTGCATCATTAGCCAGTGGTTCTGGTGGGAACACTAACAGGCCAACCCAAGGTATTTTACCCGGTATTTGTCCTGAGGACTGATTCGATGTTGAGATGCAGTGAACATGGAACTGCTTAGACTACTTCTGCCTTTGGACCTCACAATTGCCGTAATACCTGGTCCTGAATCTTAGCAGCAACGGCAACTAACAACTTGCGACATCAGCAAAGCATTTGAGGCCCTCCCCAAACTCTTACTCACAACCAAAACGACACCAAACGCTGGCTTGCCCACTACCTATCATGCAGCAAGTAACTTTTAACGTCAAGTCATCTTGCACCGGATACTTTCCCCTTTAGAGGTGTGAAAGGTCCTCTCCCCCACATTCTTTAATCTCTTCAGACACGACACTCCACAACCAAACGAAGAACATACAAACAGCCTCATATGTGGACGACATAACTATTACCTCCACTCTTCGCAACATCAACCCTTCCTCAGCACCCTACAAACCTGGCTCACCATTAAGAAGTATCCGCTCTCAAATCAACAGTCACGCTTTTCACAAATTACACCAAGGAACATAGCACTGCACCGCACATCACACTGAACATCCATATCCACACACACACACACACACACACACACACACCAAACAAAAGTACTAGCATCACTTTTCACACATCCATGCTGTTCTCAGATCATATTATACACATTTAAAACATGCACACCCAGGCTTGAAACACACTTGGGGCACCACAAACAAAGCATCATCACTTATATACAAACGTTACTCTATTAGATCAGTCATTGACGACTACTGCTCATCCTGGGCCTCCAGCCTATCAAACACATCTCAACACCCTATGCAGTATAGACCATACAAAACAAAGCCTTTCAGATCATCACAGGTTGCACACTAGCAATATCCATCGAGCACCTACAGACAAAGGCAAAAATGTTGAAAATCAGACCACTTGGACATGAGACGTGTGCAGTTCCTTGCAGATTCACATGCCAACCCTAATCACCTGTACCACTTGTCCAACTATCCACAGATCCCTCGGACACATTAAGACTACACCATAAAGACACTACAACAAGATCCTTGAAATCCTTCCCCACCGATCAACAACTACAAAAACCCATACATACCCACATCACCATAAACTCAATCAACAACCTGGGCACTGAATCCCCACCCACTGATGACACAGAGAAATCACTTACAAGGTCTGATCATGTGCACCTTTAACACTTCTGCCATGGACTCAACCTACAGCTTTTATAGTGCAAGCACAGACTCTACGACACCTCTGACGACACCTGCAGCCTCTGCCAGGGCACTCCATACACAGTAAAACACATTATGGAAGACTACGTGGCCCTGGATCCACAAGGGAAAGAGCATGACATCTTAGATGTGAGGGATCTCTGTATCGTTACCGGGAAATTGATCATCTATCTCTGTGTCGTGGGCCTGTTCAAGCAGAACTGACCGGAGCTAATCCAAAACAACAACCACCACCGACAACTTGCTGTAATGAAAACGTTAAGAATCAATGCCTCGATCTTTAACTTGCGGATATTCCAACTTTCTGATTACACTTATCCATGACATCAGAAATGAAACTGTGTAAACAACCTTTAAATGCATCAAAGGACTTGTCACTGTGAGCCAAGTTGGTGCAAATGCCAATCTGACTAACAGTGATAGGTTCTCCAATGATGATGCTGATATCAAAGACCATTTGGACATTAGAGGTGTGCAGTTCCTTGCAGTTGCAAGTGTCAACCCTAATCAGCCGTACCACTACTTGTCCAACTATCCAAAGATCTGTAGAAGCCCAAGGTCTGTTACTCGTGCATTGGGGCACGTCAGTGTCTGTTTTCTTCCATTTATTCTCCAACATTGCTCTCTCTCAGCCCTTCGACCCTCCTCGTAACTCGAGGATGTACGTGGTCTTCCAGTAACCCCTTCCTGGTTAAACTTCAAAAATCAAAGCCGACTTCACACCTCCAGTCTTTTTAATTCCTTGCTTCTTCCTTCTATCAAACTACCTTCCAGAGGCTGTTTCATCTCACTCTTCCTTCCAGGGCTTCAAGAAAGCAGTGCACAGCCATGTCGTCGTCCCCCTTTATTACCTTGCCACCCCACCCCCCCCCCTTTACATGGCCTTTATTACCCCCATTAACCCTTCCAAACCAAACTCTCTTACTTGCTGATTTTGGTGTTTTTCTCTGTATCTGTCTGTCTGTTGGGATTCGCTAGATATCCGTTATTGTCGGGTTTTCCGGGTGTGTGTGTGTGTGTGTGTGTGTGTGGTGTGTGTGTGTGTGTGTGTGTGTGTCTGCAACGCGAGGCTCCACAGCACAAACCAGCAAATCGATTTTGATTAAACTTGGCAAACAGGTGCCATATGGGCTGGGAGTGTGCGCGTTTGAGTTTCGTTGCTAAGCAACCACCCGTTACTATGCAGCAGCCGAAAAACCGCGTTTTAAGAACCCAAACGGTAACTGATGTAGCGCGGCTTCTATGATAGGTAGAGCGACCGGACCAACTCCTGCTATTCCTTGCATCCCCATCTAGTTATCGCGACAGCATACCGTTCCTCTATCTCTCATAGTTTCCGAATGGCGGCCCTCCAAATGCGGAAAGGTGGTGAACCAGGGAATATGTTAAGTGACCTTGACCTGGAAACCGTCGACGGCGAACGTTCAAATTCAGTGTATGGATAGAGTTTAATAACTACTACAAAATTGAACCGCAGCATTTTTCCAGATTCGACACCAAGGGTGTCGGGGCTGAAATACGCAAAATTCGAAAAAATACTTTTCTCGACCTACGTTCACTATTTTCAATACTTGTTGACATTTGACACCGCACGATATGGACTCTTCGAACAATAAACAGGCAGTTTATGCTCATACTAATAATAATACTTTGATGTCATTATATTTCAGTTTATACATTGTAATTTCATCATATTTTAGTTTGATGATTCAATGAATTTTGATAACATGTGATCTGAACATCAACTGCTTCTCCAATTCAACTCCTCTTGAGGCAATATTGGGATTCGCCAGATATCCCTTATAAATTAATATAATCAAGGCGAAACGGTTAGACGTAAACGAAAGCGTCTTGGCATGGTGATAGAACATGGTAGGTAGAACATTTTTTGTCATTTACACTTTCCTCCATCTCCACTCTGAGGAGTGCCAGTTGGCAAAATACGCAATAGGAAAAATCTTGCCAGGCAGAGGAACAATTGTATGTGAACCAATAAGTCTTGGCAATGAATCTTCGTCGGTGGATCGGTCAGAATGAAAAGCATCGTATCCAGCGCTTCGATCCTAGCGGATCCCTCGTCGCCTACCGGCTTGTCTGTCTCTCTCTCTCCATCATCTAGTCAGTTGTGCTCCTTTGTTGCCTCACTACTCCCCCTGGCAAGTTAACCTTATTCTTCCATGAGCCTCCCTCTTGTATCGCATTCCCCCCCCCTAGTTTCATCCATGTTGTCCTCCCACTGTGTCCTCTCCTACCCCTCATTTTTACCTCCATCCCTTGTTTGTCTGCCTCTGTCTGTCTTGTCTCTCAGCCCTGCTGTTGGTTCCCACCTCTCTTTCTGTTGTTCCTTTTGTACTGTTGCATCCTGATTCATTCTGTTTTCCAGCTCTTCCACGAGCCTTAACTCTGTGTACAAAATAAAATTATTATCATTCTCTCTTCCTATCAAGTTCACACCAGACCGGTTTGAATGGACGTGACGTGGTTATACATTTTGTCGTGAGTAGGGAATAAAGATGCCTGGGGTAGTATGACAGAAGTGGTTTATTAAAGGAGAGTGAAGGATGCGACAGGGAGGACGCACTGTTGTACCTAATTTTTATTCCTTTTATACATATTTCCCTTTCCCTTCACTCTTCGAGCGTTCTCTCTTTAACACCCAAGCAAGTCCGTATTTTGTTCTTACATCACGTAATTATGTCTATTTATTTAAGCAGCTCTGTTTTTATTTCCGACACTAAACTGACAATATGCAGACGATCACATCATGTAATTACTGAAGCATTGTAAAATTATGCCGAGTCAGAGTTCTTT
Organism: Eptatretus atami; assembly: GCA_035128595.1. Taxonomy (NCBI): domain Eukaryota; kingdom Metazoa; phylum Chordata; class Myxini; order Myxiniformes; family Myxinidae; genus Eptatretus; species Eptatretus atami. The sequence goes on from CM068963.1 coordinate 100,444,662, forward strand.
TAAATTGTTCTCGGCAAACACCTCATTTGTCGAGCGGTTGAAAAGCATGCGTTCACTTTAAAACTGATACCCCACACTGCCCTAATTGCAATCACGTTTATTCACTTCCAAATTGCCCTCAGATATGTTCGTCGAAGTTGGCCTTTTGTAGTTGGCACGTATTGTATTCGTTTGTGCAGGTGTAGGTTGTGGGTAAACCTTGATTATCAGTGTATGGGAGTGAAGCAATGGGTAAAGGTGAGGGATGGAAGTGGGTTGTGGAGAGGGTGGGAAATGTGTTAATTATTTGAAATATTTTATATCCAATATTTTATCATATTTGTCAAATAGTTGCCATTGCTTTTTTTTTGTCATTGTCTGTATCTGTCTACACTAGATATAAATAAACGGGCAGTGTCTGGCTTTCTTTCTGCCTGTTTCCTATCTCCTCTGTCATTGCTTCGTGCATCATCACAAGTTTTGTCGACATAATTTACCCCGCGCACACGAAGCGAAAAGCGGGGTTAAGCATTTGGTTCATGTCCGTCCGAGCTGTCCATCCATCTGCCCGTCTTATCAGTTTGTGATCGAGGAACAACTTATTTAAAATCGAATGCTCTAATTTGAACACAAATCAGTACATGAGTAAGAAGACAATGAGTCTGTCGTTTTAACGTACCTTGGCTAATAATTGGTCCCGACCACACATGCGCAGATTGGAGTGATAGGAGTGATTGGAGTTAGAAAGGACATAAATAACAGGCACGAATAAGTAATGTAACATGTTAGGGTGGTGTACGAGACGTTGGAACGGTAAAACCAAAAATTTATGCGCCTTTAAACCTCTTTAAACCTTTATTTAAATTGAATTATATACTTGAACAATGAAACACAAATCGCCTTCTAGATACTTCCAAAAACCTTTGGTATTGCAGAGGTGTGTTCAGTTACCAAGTTTCTTGTGGAGTTCTCGCAAAGTGGCTTTTAAGCACTCAAGCAAGCACTCCATTCAAAATTGTTGGTAAGGAACAGCTGGCTTGGCAAGCGCTAGGATGCTGCTTGGTAACTGAACACACCTCAGTACTTGGACAGAATTAATTAATTTATCTGACTTTTACAATCTTTCTTTTATTTAAATTTAATTATACATTCGAAGACTGGAGGACACAAGTCACCTGTCATCCTTCCAAGAACCTCCAGTTTTGCATACTTCAATTTAAATAAAGGTTCATTGGGGGTGGTGTATAAGGGTGCTGTTCAGGACTGCTTCTGGACTACTTTCAATGGCACTAAACTTTCGGATTTTCTCTTGTTTTTAACGGTCGTTAAAATCATTATTTTATTAATATTTAAGTAACTGCGTGGGGTATCGTGCTCAGTGAACTCTCCAATTAAGTTAACAATGTCTTACCATTCGGCTTACATCATCTAAAATTTCCTGACAACTTTTATTCCGTTCAACCAAGTTGAAAGTAGACTTTGAGAGAAGTAGAATTTTCTCAAGGTGTCCGTCATGCTAGATAATGTGACGGAACTCCAGTAGGTGGTACTTCCGGTGCCATTCCATTGCGGGATTGTTGTTTTTCTATGGCCCTCCCATTCTATGAAATCCTATACCATCCCCATCACCGGTCTGTGATTGGCAAGGCAGGCGGCCTTGCCGGCAACATTCGATCACTGGATTGTTGTTCTTTGGCCCTCACATCATATCAAATACCATACCATCCTGTTGCCCATCCGTGATGATTATATCAGCTAGTTATTATGAATTCCATTTTGGGGGTATTCATGATAATAGGGATGTTTACACTTTGATAAAAAATTTTAAAAAAATTCTCTTTAATTTCTGCACATGGTTGGATTTATTTTACTCATGCCATATCTGGTGTATTATCGGCATCGCAGGGCATGCCATCTTTTGAAGAGTTGAAATAGTTGTCACTCGGCTGCAATGAGGAAATGAAAGGCTCTCGATATTGCACGAATCATCCTTTTGTCAAACAGTCTGGTCAAATTCCGAATTCGTTGTCTTGGTTGAGCGCAAGGCCGTCCAGCTTGCCTCGTTAAACTTTCTGATCAGTGGCCATTTTGTCTGTTACCTTTACCTCCAATAGGAATTCAGATCGGATCAAAGCAATCATGTTTTAAAATGATGTGAAACAGTCAGATTGATTATAAACAATATGACATGCTGGACAATCTAGGTCTCCATCTTGGGGTTGCACCATGCTTTTTTTTCTTTTCTTTTTTCTATAAACTAGTTGTCCCTGATAAAGGCCCTGTCACACCTTGACGATTTAGCCAGCGTATGCCTGACGTATGCAAAATGGGCTAAAACGCCGGCACACGTCGAATATGTTATGGGTAAGTTTGTATACATTAAGAGCACGCTGAAAACACTGCCATACGTCGTAGTACGCTGGCTTTCATCGTTGTACTTTGCGGTTGTCCTCAAATTTTAGCATGCTTGAAATTTTACGACGTATGCCAGCGTATGACTCACACGTTCCGCTACGCTGCCATAAGTTGTAGGCACGTTATGCGATCGTTGACACACGTCGACACACATTACTTGTAAGTTACTCATAAGTCGAAACACGTCGAGGTAATGATTAGCGTACCCGAAACTTATTTATAACCTATGAGTAACGTGTTGTAGGCACGTTACACGATCGTTGCACACACGTCGAGGCACGTTATGCGATCGTTGACACACGTCGAGGCACGTTACTTGTAAGTTACTCACAAGTCGAAACACGTCGAGGTAATGCTTAGCGTACCCAAAACTTATTTCTAACCGATGAGTAACGTGCTTTGAACCTATGTGTAACGTACCTCCAACGCATATTGACGTATGTAGACGTATTTGATTGACGTCTTCCGGACGACCACAGAACTTACTGAACGTGTTTCTAATTTACAGCTACCGTATAATGGCGTATTGGCAGCGTTTAAAAAAACAAAAAAACAACAATAATAACTTCCGATATTCGTCACATGCCGTTACGTCACGTCCGAATGCCTCTTCAGTTTGCTCATGTCTTATTCTTAGTTCCTCCTCTGTGATATTTTCTGTTTGAGGATATTGTCACGTCGACGTCGAAACTTAAAAGCAAATGTCCGAATACTATTTTAAATTCGTGATAGACTAAAAAAAACCAAAAAAATCAAAAACAAAAAACAACAACAACAACTTAAGATATTTCGTCACGTGCCTTCACGGAGCCAAGGAGAAAAAAAAAGAAATGTGCCTTGAGGAGAAAATAAGTTTGGTATGCTAAACATTACCTCGACGTGTTTCACTTATGAGTAACTTACAAGGAACTTGTGTCGACGTGTGTCAACGATCGCATATCCTGCCTCCAACTTATTCCCAGCGTAGCGGAACGTGTAGCATACGCGAGTACGTCGTAAAATTTTCAGCATGCTTGAAATTTCACGACGTACTAAATGTACCACGAAATATGACAGCGTACTTCATCGTTTTTCAGCGTGCTCTAACGTATACACAACTTACCACATACCGTATTCGACGTGTGCCAACGTTTTAGACACATTTTCATAGGTCGGCATACGCTGGCTAAATCGTCAAGGTGTGACTGCGATGTTGACACTTCCAATTCTCAGGCGGTTATGATTTAAATCGGCGTGCGGCAGTTTTTAACAGGCTACGCCACGAGTTGTCGGCGATACGTGCAGCGCGCTATGCCTAAGTTAAACTATCGTTGGGCATAGGTTGTGAATGTCGACAACAGGCTAAGCATTCGTTGGTATAAGTTATCTATAAGACAACGAAACGTTCTGTGCCCGTTACTAATAGTTATGCATACGACCAACACGTTATGAATACGACCAAAACTTTAAAAAAACATTAAAATTTCAGCGTACGCCAACGTTTTAACATACATTTTTATACGTTGCCATTGCTGGCTAAATCGTCAAGGTGTGACAGCGCCTTAAGACTGATTTTCACTTTAAATTTAACTTTTATAAAAATATTTTGGTTTCAACAAAACTTTTAAAATCCATCCTGATGCTATCGAATATGCCTTGCCATTTCACTGCGTTGGCCTCAAGCCAAACTGGTGCGCACAGAGGAGGAAGTTGCAGAGGTGTTGAGAGCTTTTGGAGCATCTCCAAATTAGAACGGCACTTGGTGGAGCGCATACCTCCGCCAGGCAGAACAGTTTACGTTTTTATCCCACCGATGGGCCCGATCTCCATCCAGACCTGAACCAAAATCGAATCGGCTTATTCTTGTCCAAAAAAAATCCAGATTCACCAAGTTTCGTCTGAATCCGGCCATAACTCTTTGAGATGTCCTGCTAACAGACACACAGACAGACAGGGCTGACAACATCACCTCTGTCCATCCACCATAGATGACGGAGGTAAAAAGTCAGTATGTTGGGCAACTTTGCAGCTGAATATGTCTCAGACGGTTCACAGGATTCTGAAAGAAGCAAAGCTACATCCTCGCGAGCTTTGCATTCTTCGCAAGATTATTGAGGAGGATCACGCTGCTCACGTGTTATTTTCTGACTATATTGGGGATTATTGAAGGTAGGGATTTGCATCAAAAAGTGTGCCGTCCCTCATATGGATTTTAACCTCGAGGTCCTTCTCCCAAAAATGATTGCTGGTGAACGTTAAAGACATCACGTTGTCTTTTGCAAAGGGTAGACCGTGATTGTTGCCGGCAGCTCGGCCTAATTCCATATTCCTGTCCGAACTTGCTGTACAAAGTCCAACCCCAGAGTTGAGGTTTTGGCACGTTGTCTATGTGACGTTACCAATGGTAATGGCCCGCTCTGGACAAATGGTCAATGGCAGGGTCTGAAACATTGACTTGATCGTCTGGCATGTGGTGAAGGTTTGTTAAAAAATCAACATTTGCAGTTTACATGGGAAGTTTTATTTATTTATTTATTTAAGTATGGATGTACGTGATGATAAAATCCTTCTTGCAGCATTTTAATGAGCAAAATCTTGTTCAAAAATATGGAATCTTTCATGAAATGAAAGATAATTATACATAATATGTACGTAGACCTGTATGTACGTATGTACGTACTCCTCCGAGAGGATTTGACCGAGGAAGCTGAAACTTTCAGGGATTCATGAGGGCACCCTGAAATTGTGCGTGTGCAAGAAAGTTTCATTTGATTCCATCAAGTTGTTATTTTTTTTCAAGTTGCAGCATTTTTTTTTTCACCCATCTTGTCATTTTCTTCTTTGGAGGGATGGAGGGTGCAATTGGAATTCTCTGAGCTGTATAACCGCAATGTATTGTGTATGTACATAAGAAATGCACGTTTTTGCTTCATGTACGTAAACCGAATTGATTTTATTTTCGGGAGCGATTGAGCCAGCGTTCTTTTGCCTATACATCACCCGAATATAGTGACGTGTCAGAAGAACGCGTTGCACACTTGGAACAAGATTAGATCGCCATGGGGCAGCTACTCTGCTATGGTATTAATAATCATAAAGATAATAACATGACGCCGCTGGCCGCTCCCTTTGGGGATTTGGTGCTTCTCGTAACTTGTAATGGTGGTGGGCAGGTCTGCAGATGTTCAGCTGTTTTCGTTGCTGTGAGATTGTCCCAGAGGTTAAAAGGAAAAATCCACATCTCCAGAACTCCATGCTCAAACATTTATTCATCCTAGTAAAAGTAAAAACCACGTTTAGTTGGAGGAATAGCAGGAAAACTTTCTGTCCAGATTAATGTCGTTAGCGGTTCTGTCTGGTCGTCGTTTGTTTCCAGGAAGTGACTGTCTGCTCAGCAAATGCTTTTGGCTTTCGTCAGACATTTTGTGAGAGAGAGAGTGTGTTACCAAAGAGCTCTGTAGGCATCATGCCACCGACCCGGTAACTTTAATCCATTGCACACTCTTCGTCCTGTTCATAAACCATGATTTTTTTTACCATCGTCTGTTGCTCTTTGACTTTCATGCTGCTTTGCATTGCTATACCAACAACCCAGTGATGGAGTCTCTCTCCTCCCACTACACTGCAGGTTATTGCACATGGCCTTTTGAGGACTTTGTGCAGATATAAATGGCATGAACTTTTATAGTGTTGGAAATGATTGTGTGCCTGTGTATGCACACACGCACGCACGCACGCACGCACACTGCAAAAAATATACGTTACTGTTCTGTAACTGGTACCATATATTATCACAGAAGATTGCGGACTAGCTGATTGAATGGACAAATGTGGATGTTGCGATGGATTGGCGGTTATAAAGAGAGGGCTAGAGGTGGTCTGCATCACTGATCTAATCTGAACTGTGAGTGAAATGGTACGGACACCTATTGCAAAGACGGGGAAAATCATCCAAGAAGAAAAGCACGAGAAGAACCAATAACAGGAGAGTGAAACAGAGGAACAGAAGCTGAGATGAATTAACGATATGGTGCAGAAGGATATAATGGCAACGCGGAGAGTAAATGATACCGACGCGGTGGGTAGACAACTGCGGAGGACGAGGATCCGAGGCTGCCGGCCCCAGCTTGAGATAAGGCCGATGGAGGGAGAAGTTCAAGATGAATAAGATATGCTCAAAAACACAAGAGCATTGCACTTTGTTTTCATCCCGCCTTACAGCGACACTTGTCGGGTATTCTTGCAATTTGGCCAAATTCTCACCATCTGACCTTCTCGTTTTATAAATAGGGCCCGTGCCTCCTCATTCTTGTTCATGTCTAGACTTTGAGCACGCTAAGCCACGGGCCTGAGCATTGCCTTGGCTTCTTTACTGTCAATATATTGTTTCAACACATCTGCGTTATGTTTAGCCTGTGCGGTAAGGTGGGCGTGAGCTCCTTGGTGTTCGTAGTAGAAATCTCAATATTCCACTCCACCATTGCTAATGCAAAGTTCGTATGACAGTTTTTAACCTGTTTTCTTTACCTGATGAATTGTTACGTTGTTATTAATTCCTGTATTTAGTTGAGTTGTTTTTCAAGGAAACGTGTTGCTTAAAAAAGTTATGCTTTTTATGGGGAGCCACTTAGCTCGCAATTCAATGAGCATACACTACAGTATTTGGTCATCACCATTTTCGTCGTCATCAGTGTGCCATACTCTTCACGGAGCATCGGTTCTGCCGAAACAGTCTCTTGGCGAGGATTGGGATGGGTCGCCACTCGACGTAGGATACTTAGCGACTATGTAATTAGGCTCGGGTGCCTACTCTTTGCCAAAGACACTGCAAGGTCTTTAACGTCCATCAACTAATGACGGCAGACAAGATATCCATATTAACATCCATCTGAAGACGGCAACACGCATTGATGAATCACCCTACTGTGAAACACTAGGATGACAGGTTATAGCTGGGTCGGGATTCAAACCCAGGCTAGACAGCTCAGCCGTGAGTGTACATACTTCGAGGCCATCTTGTTAGCCTAGTTGTGAACAAATCAGGAGCAGTTATTGTTATTATTTTTATTTTTTTTTAAAGACTGTATCCTTCCCCATTTAGCAAATACTGCATCTTTTTCTTCTTTCATGACTTCCGTCGTTCAGTTAAAGTGGAAACCGTGACTTTACAGGAAACCATCACTTTACAGTGAGTGTGATGAGATACTGAACATTTGGAGGAGTTGTGCTTCATTCTTTCACCCTTAAAATGCGTAACAATTCTTTCCAGGAATAACAATAAAAAAAAAAAAACAGTTGAAAAACTTTCGTTTAAATGCCGTCGAAGATCATTTTAAAGATCGAAATTCCTATTAGCATCTGTTTTGATTTTCGGTGGTTAATGTCCCGGTGAACCGCAGTTCATTTGCTCTTTCTCTCTGTTTGGTTCACGCTGGAGAATATGCGTCATCCGTACGAGCTACGTTTGCTTTCTTTCAAGCTCCACGCGGTGCCTTTATTTTCTTCCCAAGCCTTTTTGTGAGTTTTGAGACACGTGGTGACAATAGCCTTTCTCCAAAATAGCCCTTCATCCTGGGAGTGCATTTTCTCTATGAGACCTTGGCTTGGGTTATTGCTAACTAGTTAGTACATGTTGTGTTAACATCGAGACGGCGTAAATGTTGCGTACGAGTTGACACATGGTTTCCACACCGGTTGTCTCACCCAACATAACACAAGTGTCATCATTTGTGGCTGGAGGGTGTTAAACCTGAATTTTTCAAACCTTCCGAAATCCTTCAAACCGAGGTTCGAACTAATTGTCCCAGCTCAGTTCCGTATCACTAGGCGACCAGAGGTTCGTGCTAATAATACCGTGGGAAGTAATCACTGCGATAGAGTCAATAGCAGACGCGTCCCGGAGCTGCAAGCAGCACCGGCCCTTTTGGAAGTAAAATGCAAATCTGGCCCAGAGACTGTGCTTGCGTCAGAGATTTTGTGACTTGTCGGCCGTGGACAAGGCAAGTAAAGCTTGTTTGGTTTCATCAAGCAAGATGTGACTTTCGAGGTACACGCGGGTAATTCAACGGCTGTTGAGCACTGCCACGTTGAGCTGGAATCGTGATCCGTTGCAGTACGTAGTAAATTTTACATGTCATTTGGTAGAGGTTTTTTTTTTGTTTTTTTAAAAACAATCATCTGCCTTGTGTTCTACAGACACTGTTGAAGACCAAACCACAAGTTGGATAACATGTTAATCTTTTACAGATTTTTTTTGTTTTTAATTTCGATCATGCATTAGAGGTAGATTGACTTTCACCCACTCCAGCTCGATTGCCATCGATGCAATCGGTCTCCAGGGAAATGAACTTTAAGGCGCACAAGTAAGACGCGAAAGGGTTATCAAGACTTACTTTTGTGATACCTTCACTCTCCAGACTCCAAATCGCCACCATATGGTTAACTGGACTTGAAGATGTACAGTTGAAAGTGCGGCGTTTGAATGTATCTTGCACACTGTGTCGCACATAAGCATGACTGCTTTAAAATGGCTTTTTGTCCCCCACCCCTCCAACAAGGTCAGAGATTGGGGACATGAACATGAGCTCCTTCCGACCGACCGATATGATCATCTGTCCATGTCCATCTGTGTGCGTGATATTTCAAAAACCGTTGGACATTTAGCTTTCATATTGCAGGTGTCTATTCCTCATGATATTATCTCAACCTGATTAGATCACGGCAATGAATTGGCTGAATTTTGTTGCCACGACAACCATCTCAGTAACTTGGCTTGTGCAGGTGATATTTCAAAAACCGTTCAAGATTTATCTTTCACATTACATAGATCTATTCCTCATATCACCCAAAAGGTGGGGGACCGAGAGTATCAGCTTCCTGTTAAAATTCCTTCAAGGCCATTAAACTTCACCTGTTGTTTAACATATGCTAATTTATTATAGATCAAAAGGAATTTATCAGACTCGGTGACATAATGGTTAGAGCGTCCGCTCTGAGCCTGGGAGGTCGGCGGTTCGAATCCCGGCCAAATTGTGCAATTAAAAATGGTACCTACTGGTTCCTTCCTTTGATGCTCAGCATTTAAAAAGGATAGAGCATGAGCAACCCACCATGGGTTGGCACCCATTGCACAGGGCCTAATGGCTTCCTCCTGTGTTTAGGTTCCTTGTAAGGGAACCCGTATTATATTGATCAAAGCTGACTCCATTACATCATTGGAGTTGAAATTTAATAAAAGAGCAAACTTGAACAAACGTCAATTTAAAGACAACCTGATCAGTAAATTAGAACTTATCTAATTGAATGCATTGTGGGAATGGTTGAAGTATGCCGTGCTGCGTGACAAACGAGCGATTTGTAACCGTTTGCTAGAAATGGAAGGCCTCGGTCCGAAATGCTCCCAGTTTCGATTATCCTATTGGTTAACGTCATTGGTTTTAGTGTCCATACACAGACAGTAACTTGCATAATTTTTCTTTTCAAAATAGATTGCTGAAGTGTGGATTATAAATAGATAAATGGAATGCTAATACCATACCTGCAAACTGAATGTCTTATATCGCAACATCAGATGTGCTGCCTCTGTTAACGGGAACGATGAGGGGAAAATTGCTTTCCATTAATAACGCAACCACCATCACAAACGGGTCCTCTTTCAGGGCCTGATCTCAGTCACACGTCCAATAATATAAGCTTTTCTGCGTGTTTAATTGTCAAATGCTGAAATTGAATTAATCGCTCTTTGTATAACCGCTTGTGATCTGGCATGCGCCTTTCCCATCTTTGTACGAGAAATTGTTCACCTGGTGATGTGTTGGTGTTTCTCTAATGGGTAGAAATTCAGGCCTTAGGTTTGTAATCCACCGCTCAGCCCTGATGTGAAATGAAAGGACATATCGATCAACAACAATAGTAGGAAGAGCTAGTCTTTCTCATGAAGGCAGGCTTCTATCTGTGGCGTTGGACAGGTAGAACAATAGATGGAATCTACAAAACATTGATCGATGGATGCTAACCGCCACGGGAAGCAAGAGGAAGCTGACGTTTTGGGCGTTAACCCATCGTTGGAGCCAAAATAAGAGAAGGGGATAATGGTGAGGATTTGATATAGGATGGGAGTGGGTCATTGTCTTAGTGGGGTTGGGGATCAGGGGTCAGGGAGCTTGAGTAGTTTTGACAGGGAGAGTCGGTTAATGGTTTAAACGTAGAGGGGACTGAGACTGGGAGAAAAGTGAAAATGATCTGAAAAATAAAATGACAGGACATTACATATAGTTGACAAGAGCAACCAGCAAGAGTGGAGCAAATAATAATAATAATAATAATGAAAGAAAATAGTATGTCACTTGTCAGTGCAAAAGGTAGACATAATCCAAATAAAGGGAGTGCAGCGGAGTGGAGTTTCCTCTCCAATGAGCAAATGCTGACTATATATATATAATATATAATATATATATATATATATATATATATATATATGTAATGTTATGTATGTTATTGTGTATATATATATATATATATATATATATATATAGTAATAGTATAAAGCTCATTCGAACCACTGACTCACGGACTCACTGATATTAAAGTTTGGTACCTTCCGGGTGACATAGAAAGCTGACATTATGTGTGCCGATGGGCATCGAAGCCGATACACGTTGAAAAATCAGAGAACCATCAGAAAGCATCCTTAAATGAAGATATAAATAAATGAAAATAAATGAAAAAATAAATGCAGATGAGCGACCCAAGACAATGGGGAAGCACAATTCGTTATTGCTTACAATGTTTAAGCATATCCCGCCAGTATATATATATATATATATATATATATATATATATATATATATATTATTATATATATATATATATATATACAGTAATCCCCCGTTTCTCGCGGGGGTTACGTTCCAAACCTCCCGTGCTAAGTGAAAATCCGCGATGAATGGACGCCTCCCCAAAATTCGACTCGTCTGGTCTGGTCGGTTTGGAAGTGATTGGGTTTGAGGTGCCTGAGATCGACTAGTCTGGTCTGTTCGGTTTGGCAGTGATTGGGTTTGAGGTGCGGAGATCGACTAGTCTGGTCTGGTCGGTTTTGAGGTGTGGGTATGAGCAGTGCTCGTCCAACGGCGGCAAACCTTTTTCCTTCCCGAAGCATATATCGAGCACCTTTACCTTAACCTTCTCTGGGAGTGTCCCAGGACCTTCCTCTGGCGGCTTCGGTTCCTTGCCAGAAGCTTTAGAAGGTGCAGGGCGTTGGGCGCATCGTGGGGCTTGGAGAAAAAACGGAGAAAATATTCGAAGTTCACAAGCGAAACTTTGTCTCGTGCGTTGTGTGACTGGTCGAGCACCACGCGTTTAATTTATTGCTTAAATAATTTATATTTTATATATTATTACCGCGATGTACCGGGGGAATCCGCAGAAAAAATTAGTTACGTTCCAAGGGAAACCCGCGATGAACCGGGGGCGCGATAGGTGAACCGCGATGAAGCGGGGGTTGACTGTATTATATATATATAATATTATATATTATAATATTTATTTATTTTATATAATATATATATATATGTAGATTAGTTTTTTGTCTATATATGTAGATATGTTATATATGTACGCTATATATGTAGATATAGTCATATTTATATATATATATATATAATGTAGATATATATATATATATATATATATATATATAATATATATATATATATATATATATTGTTAGATATAGATAATATATATTGTAGATATATATATATATATATATGTAGATTAAGTATGAGTATATATATATATATTATTATATATATATATATATATGTGATGTAGTCAGTGAGTCATATATATTATATATGACTAAGGTTGGATACTAAGGTTGGATACTAAGTGAGCGCCGTCGATTTTCGTTTTTGACAAAATGACGGAAAAACTTGAACAACGCTACTGCATCAAATTTTGTGTAAAGCTTGGCGATTCCCAATTGGAAACAATCTGCAAGTTTCAACAGGCCTTCGGGAACGAAGCAATGGGCACCACACAGATAAAAGAGTGGTACAACCGCTTCAAAGATGGTCGCACATCAGTGGAAAGTGAAGCACGTTCTGGTAGGCCTCAACATCCTGAAATTAGATCGGCATTGACGAAGTGAGGACCTGCTGATGCAGGATCATCGATCACGATCAATAACTTGCAGACGAGGCGGGCGTCAGCATTGGATCCGTTCATTCCATTGTGACTGAGGATTTGGGCTTAAGGAGAATCTCAGGAAGTTCGTGCCAAAGCTGCTAACGATCGAGCAGAAGCAACTCCGTTTGGAGATCGCACAGGACATGCTGGAGACTGTGAACAGCGATCCCAACTTCTTCAACACAGTGATCACTGGGGATGAGACCACAGTTATCCGTCATTTTTGGCAAAAACGAAAATCCGACGGCGCTCACTTACACTTCCTCACTCATCGGCGGTCTGTCGGCGACTGACAGCTTCTGCAGGCGGGAAATATCACGCATACGAATTAGGATCGCCTACATACGTGGACCAAACCATGCTTCCTAGCTTCATTTGTTACGCACGAAAAACTAAGGTTGGATACTTTTTGACACACCTCGTATATATATATTAATATATATATATATATTATATTATATAGTATATATGTATATATGTATGTATATATTATTATATATATTTATATATATATATATATATATTATATGTTATTCTCGTCTTTTCCGGAGTCCGGAAAAATATGTTAGTCCCGGAGTCTCGTTTTCTGAGGCAAAATCCATCGTGCACGTTCGGCTGGAACAACGCTTTAAGCTGCACCACCATCCATCTGCCAAAGCCAGCTTGTGCGACGTGTCATGTACGTTTTGCATTCAGGTGGGCAGGCTATACCGGTGTCTGGCCAAAACCCAGCCCAGGAAGGCGGACCACATGAAGGGTCAGAGCCAGTCGGAATGCCCGGCTCGGAAGATGATGTCGGTTTCGGCATGGCTCCTCCCCGAGCTCCAGGCTCTATAAAGACGGAGGGGTCCTCCGTGTATTGAAGAGGAATTGAGGAGGAATTGAAGAGAATGGAGGAGAATTGAGAATTGAGGAGAATTGAGGGGAATTAAGGAGAATGGAGGAGAATTGAAGAGGAATTGAGGAATTTAAGAGGAATTGAGGAGAATTGAAGGAATTGTGGAATTGAAGGAGTGACGTGAAGTGTGTGTTCCTGCTACTTGTCTCCGACCACACGACGTCGACCAAGCGTCCTGCCTATTGCTCCACCCTCGCCCTTTGGTCTCCACCCTCCTCCACTCAAGCTCCTCCTGCAGACACGATCTCGACATGTGCGGCTATGGCCCCAACTACGCAACTGTTGTCGGGTACCACACCACGGAGCATCCCTTCCCCCGAAACGCTCAGGTACCAAAAAACTATAACCTCAACCCCCTCCCTCCCTGGCTGCAAGAGTCCTTTTCATTGGGGTTTCTTTCTCTGTGTGTGTGTGTCTGAGTGTGTTGGTGCCTGTCTGTCAAGTAAGCCTGTAGAAGATCTTTTGTTGTTACTGTGAATAATCTCACGTCAAGTCTGCACTATGTCTGCTTTGTAAGTTGCTTGTATAATTGCCGCACCCCACATCCCTCTTATCTTTCCCTGCGTTACATACCCAATAAACCTTTGTTGTGCCACATGCTTTTCCTCGCTTACTGTAAATATAATTATCTTAGGAATGTTCCAGCTCGCCTTTGTCATTCTTCATTGGTCAGATGGTCGACATCCAGGTTAGCCGGGTCTTTATTTCAACGTCGTCCTTCTAGCCAGTACGTCCTTTGGCGTGTCGCTCGGTGCCATCCGATCCAGAAAGGTGATCCGATCCTGTGTAAGAGTGATACGCTTCGGAAAGGCGTACAAGGGCGTGGTTCCGGTGGCGTGGTTAATTAGGTAACCCGATTCCATAGGCGGGAGGACCCTAGGTCACGTGGTTGTATAAAGAGGTGGACCTTTCCCTTCGTTCGACTCACTTATGCTTGTCACTTTGATGGATCATTTTACTTTGTCTCAACTCAACACTTTTATTTTTAACTTCAGTTTTTCTTTGCTGTACTTTTAGAACGGTATGCTTGTGTTGAGCTTGCAGTGATGTTGTTTTTTGAGATTTTGTACTAAGTGTTTACTTGTTCTTTCGGAATGTTAATCCATTGTTTGCACATCACTGTATTTAAAGAGCAGGTTGCGGGTCACCAAACATGTTCTGAAAATTTATCAATATGATTATATGTGCA